>CM053402.1:12188460-12263151 GCA_028644305.1 Xerus rutilus
CATTGAGATCTATGGTTTCTTTATTAAGTTTTTGTTTGGAAGATCTATCCAATGGTGAGAGAGCTGTGTTAAAGTCTCCAAGTATTATTGTGTTGTGGTCTATTTTCATTTCCTCTTCATGGAATATTTTGCCAAGAATGCTGTGTAGTGCAGGCTTTCTTGCTGTAAATTGTTTATCATGGAAGGTTTTTATTTCATCATCAAATCTGAAGCTCAGTTTTGCTGGATATAGGATTCTTGGTTGGTATCCATTGTCTTTCAGGGCTTGGAATATGTTATTCCATGATCTCCTGGCTTTTAGGGTATGGGTTGAAAAATCTGCTGAGATACGAATTGGTCTCCCCTTGTATGTAATCTGTTTCCTCTCTCGCGTGGCCTTTAAAATTCTATCCTTATTCTGTATGTTGGGCATTTTCATTATAATGTGCCTTGGTGTAGATCTGTTGAAATTTTGTACGTTTGGTGTCCTGTAAGCCTCTTGTATTTGATTTTCCATTTCATTTTTCATATTTGGGAAATTTTCTGATATTATTTCATTGAAGAGATTGTGCATTCCTTTGGTTTGATATTCTGCGCCTTCTTCTATCCCAATAAATCTTAGATTTGGTCTTTTGATGCTGTCCCATCTTTCTTGTATGTTCTGTTCATGATTTTTTTCAAGGGCAAGTTTATTTTCAAGATTGTGTATCTTGTCTTCATTATCCGAGGTTTTGTCTTCCAGGTGATGCTTTCCTGGTGATGCTTTCTATTGAGTTTTTTATTTGGTTTATTGTTTCCTTCATTTCAAGTATTTCTGATTGTTTTTTTTTCACAATCTCTAGCTCTTTCTTAAAGTAATCTTTTGCTACTTGTAATTGCTCTCTTATCTCTTTGTTAGAATGATCGATGGTTGCCTTTATTAGCTCTCCTATTTCTTTGTTGGATTGATC
This sequence comes from Xerus rutilus, assembly GCA_028644305.1. Classification (NCBI taxonomy): domain Eukaryota; kingdom Metazoa; phylum Chordata; class Mammalia; order Rodentia; family Sciuridae; genus Xerus; species Xerus rutilus. The sequence continues at coordinate 12,189,390 of CM053402.1, forward strand.
AATTTTTGCCTGTAATTGTTCACTTATGTCATTCTTTAATTTGCTGATCATTTTAATTATGTACATTCTGAATTCTTTCTCTGACATTTCATCAACTGAATCCATTTCATCAAATGGATTTTGTTACAGTGGTATCCAGGTTTATTTGGGGCACTTTCTTCTCTTGTTTTTTCATGTTGATTGTTTATCTTCCTTTCTTGAAATACCAATCTGAGGTATTGCAGCTTCTATCCTATAATCTTGTATTGACACTCCAGATTACCTGTGTCTCACCTTGAAGCTACTTTTGTTCCTCCAGTGTCTCCAGATGGGCACTACTGCCACTAAAGTTGGTGGCAGAAGTAGCGGATGTACCTCTAGAGGGCAGTGGGAGTGGTCTTGGCTGGGCTCCTGAGGCGGCCCTTGAGAGCTGTTTTGTCCCTCTCTTGTGCTCCTGTGGGTGAACAGGAACTCTGGAGAGGAACTGGAGATGGGCCCAGGTCTCCCTTAGGCAGGGTCACAAGCAGGAGAGTCTGTGTGCCACCCTTACAGTGAGTGTGAGCTCCCTTGGGGCTGGAGGTTAGCAGGCTCTGGTCTGCCTTCAACTGGGCACCCCTGGCATTCCCTAAGGGCGGTTTTGGGTCTTCTGTCTCGCCTGACCACAGGAACTCTGAAACGGAACTGAGGTGGGCCCAGAGCGCACTTGGGTGGGACCTCTTCACACTGGGATCTCTGCAGGCCACTCTTACCCTGGGTTTTCCTTCCTCCGTGGCTGGTAGCTATCAGTCTCTGATCAACCCTTGGTTGGACACCTGTGGAGTTTCCTGAGGGTGGATTTGGGCTCTCTGAGGCTTCTGCTGGTCCACAGGAACTCTGGAGTGGAACTAGGGTGGGCCCAGGCCACCCTTGGGTGGGGCTGCCTTGCGCTAGGGTCTCTGCGGGGATTCTTACCCTGAGTTTGGGCTCCCCAGTGGCTAGCGGCTAGCAGTCCCTGGTCTCCCGTTGGCTGGACAGCCATGGAGTTTCCTGAGGGCAGATATCACAAATACTTTTTGTATTAAAAGATCATTATTTACACACTGAGCGTTTAATTTTTTTTTTTCCTTCAGTGCTGGGGATGGAACCCAGGACCTCACCCATGCTGGGCAAGTGTTATCTCTATCACTGAGCTACAACCCTTACTCCTATGGTAATTCTTGGTTAAATACACAGAATTCAACATAAACGCTCTTTAACATAAAAGAGCTTGGAAGAGATACAGTTGAAAGGAAACGACTTCACAATGTAAAAACTATCTTTTAAGTGAAAGTTTATAAATATGGGTTTAATAGTTTTGGTTTTAATAGCAAACCAAAAACATAGAGTTATAGGAATACTATGATACATTATCTTCTTCACAGTAAGATCAAATTTTGCATATCTTTGGCCTTCCATCAGATTTTTCAGGTCTGGAGTTTAGACTAATAAAACTAGAAAACATTCTGGTTTTATGCACAAAGTCTCCCAAAGCCAAATGGTGGACTACGGACAGGGAACGCACTGACTGTGGTTCCTTAAAACGCAGCGGAACACACATACCTCTGAGTTGGTATTTCTCTGATATTCCAGGACATGCAACAAAATGTTTGAAGGGAGGCAGAATCATGTGGTACTTTGGTAATCTTTTCAGGAAAATCGGGTTTAGGGAGCTCTATAAGTCAAGAATTATTGCAAATGAGGCCCAGATTTGAAAATTACTGTTTTGCAAATTGTGCTTATTCTAGATAGGCAGATTTCTATAGCTCAGAAGAACTTTAAAAATTGATCTAGTTGCCTGATTTTGCAGATGAAGGACTGAGACATGAAGAGGTCAAGTCATTTGCTGGGGTCACAGAGTTCATCTGTGGCAAAATTAGGGATTTTGGCGCTGACTTGTGGTTCTCTGTTCCCCACACCCAACACCCTTGTAGATCTTTTTTATGTGATGTCTCTGGTGATAATCCATCTTGCTTTCTACCAATGAAGGGAACCTAAGGTAAAATCTCCTCTCACTGCTGCTGATCTGTAGGGGTGATGGTTTGGGACCAATGTGAACCTGGTGGGAGAGATCCTGCCCCTTTGTGGATGCTTTTCTTGCAGAACACCTGCAGGGGTGATGAGGGTCATCTCTTGATTCAAATTAGCAATAAAAAAAAAATCCATTTCTGGACTTCCATCCTATTTTGTAAAGGAAGCTTCAAAGCCAAAACATCTCTAGATTCTTCAGAATGCTGAGAATTGGTAACTCACAATGACAACAAAAATAAAATATTTCCTTTTCATGAAGTGGCCAAAGAGCTGAAAAGCAATACTGTCCTTGAAAATAAATTTCTTGCCCTTTTTTGATCAACATTAAGATGAATTGCCACTTTGGGCACTTGACTCTGGTTTAATTGTAACAATATTTTTGGGGAAAATGTTTTATGACTTCCAGGCTTATTGATTTCAAACACTGTAAATCCATCTGCCCATCTATCTGTCACCCACTCACTCATCTGGGTGCAGAATGGAGAAGTTTCCACTGAAGAAGAACCAACAGCTAGATGGGTAGCTGTCAAGTCCCCAGGGGTTCATCCTGTGGCATGTAGATCCTAATTTTCAAAATACAGCTCTGTCACTTCAGTCAGCTCTGAGGAAGGTCTATGATGTGGCCAGCCCTGTTGGTTGTCCTGTGGTCACTGTGTTCTCATCTATTCTCTTTCCTGTGTGATGGATATAATATGCAGTTCTGAGAGTTGTGGATGCTTCCCGCTCTGACTTTGCCTAATTAGATTTCTGTTAAAACTTGAGGTCATTTATAGCCAACTTTTATCCGAATTAAAGACATTAGCCTTTGTTGAAATGTTCTGTTGTTCTAAATTGGTACCATCCTGTCTTGACATCAAATCGTTCAGTCACCACATAAACTGGCATAATTCTCTTGGGGCTGCTTGTGATTGTTAATTTACATCTGACCTTGTTCTGAAAAATATTTGAGGCAGTGGAGCCCTAAGTTTGAACAGGCTGGCTCTTGTTTTACCAATTAGCCTAGACCTGTGAAATATTAGTCCAAATAACCTAAGAAATAGGGGAGACAAAGTAGGAGAACTAGGGAAGTGTGTAGATTTTATGTAAACTTCAGATACCTTCCTAAAATACTAGACCCCCCCTATCCAACCCCCACCAACCTGGGTACCAGGGATTGAACCCAGGGGCCTTGACCCCTGAGCCACATCCCTGGCCCTTTTCAAAATTTTATTTAGAGACAGGTCTCACTGAGTTGCCTGAGGCCTCGCTGAGTTGCTGAGGCTGGCTTTGAACTCACCATCTTCCTGCCTCAGCCTCCCTAGCTGCTGGGATTGTAGCTATGCACTGCCACACCCAGCTAGACATTCTTTTGACTCTTGTGACATAAAAAGGTGGTCGTACCTAGTATTTCCATCTTACGCATAGGGAAGTAGAAAACTCAGAGAGGCTGGAGAGGGGTGGCAGGCCAGAATTTGAGCCCAGGTAGTATGGCCACGGGGTCCTAGCTCCCAACCACTTGACTATACTGCCCCTTTATACATTTCCAGGTGGTCATTTCCTAGTGGCCACACCACTGGAGCATTTGTTATGAGCACAATGGGAAATGTGTGGAGCACACAGGAAACTATAGATGCTTACAGGTTCATCTGGATTTGTGGATTTAGTCCTCCTGTCTCTGCCAGGCCATGAGCTAGAATTGCGTACCTGGGGGGCATCCTGTCCCTGTAGTAGTGGGCATTTCTAAGAGAGAAGTGACCTGCCAAGTCAATCTGGATCATCAGGAGTTGAGGGATATTGGAGCTACAGAGAGACATTATTAAAGCTAATTCTTTTAAGATGTCAAGAGGGAAAAAAATGGCTTCTTACGTCACACACACACACACAAAATAGCAAATGCTATGACTCTGTGAGCTGAAAGCTAGTTTCTTGAGGGCAGTTTAAGTGCACTGGATTAGTCTGCAATGTAGATTAAGGGACTGTGGGATTTCAAATCCTAACTTGTGTGTTAAAGAAGGGCCCTGCAAATGTTACTCTGCCATAAAAATGTAACTAACCACTCTAATTGAATTTGGACCCAATATTAAAATTATTCTTTTGGTGATGCTTCCTAGATGCATTAAATCAAATAACAAAAGTCGCAGTTGATTAAACGGAAACTTCACCATATAAAAAGTTCTTAAGCACTAAATTCTGTTTGCAGTGGTTTTTTTTTTTTTTTAAATATTTTTTTAGTTGTAGATGGACACAATGTCTTTATTTTATTGCTTTGTACATGGTGCTGAGGATTGAACCCAGGGCCTCACGCATGCAAGGCAAGCGCTCTACCGCTGAGCTACAATCCCAGCCCTGCAGTGGTTTTTGTTGTATTTTTTCTGAAATGTACTAAGAAAATTCTCCTGTTATATAATTTATGGTCATGCTGCTGTTTCAATGTGCCAAAAAATGTTCTCAGAGACTTGGCAGGAATTTGGAATATAGTACACTACCTTCGTCTTGGGCTATCTATATAATGAACACTCAGTATATGTTGATGACGGTGTTTGTTTTATGAGCTGTCTTCTCCCTTTTTGTGAAGGAGACAATAGGCTGATGTACAGCATGCGATGCTCAGCATGCCTTGGGTGAATAATTGTAGGAAAGTGCATCTTTTCCTCCTGTTCCCCGGGCACGTCTGTCCGTAGTTTTACTAAGCTTGTGTCTGCCCACAAAGTCCTAACGAGAGGATGACATTGATCTGAGATGGTACAAGTGTTCCTCTGGGATACTGTGGCCTCCTTACATTCCAGGGACTCCAGAGAGCCTTGTGGAATCATGAAACAAGAGTGGTCATTATGAGAAAGGAGTCTTTTCTTTTTTTCTCTTTTGGTGCTGAGGATCAAACTCAGGTCGTCATGCATCGTAGGCAGGTATTCTGCTGCTGACCTATACCTTCCAGCCCTGGGTCTCTCTCTCCTCTCTCTCTCTCTCTTTTTTTTTTTTTTTGGTACTAGAGATTGAACTCAGGGGCACTCGACCACTGAGCCACATCCCCAGCCCTATTTTGTGCTTTATGTAGAGACAGAGTCTCACTGAGTTGCTTAGCGCTTCGCCATTGCTCAGGCTGGCTTTGAACTCGCCATTCTCCTGTCTCAGCCTGCCTAAGTGCTGGGATTACAGGCTTGCGCCACCGCACCCAGCTTCTTTCTTTTTTAAAAAAATGTTTTGAGACAGGGTCTTTCTAAGTCGCTTAGGGCCTCGCTAAGTTGCTGAGGCTGGCCTCGAACTTGCCATACTCCTGCCTCAGCCTCCTGAGTCACTGGGATCATAGGCATGCACCACTTCTATATAAGGATAACAGATGGTACAACTTTGAGGGTGGGAGGAGGCCAGAAGGAATATAGGTGACTGAATAAAGTCTTAGCATTTGGAATGGTAGGGGCAGGCATTTAGGAACATTCCAGAAACCTGTTCCTCTCTTGCTCTTCAGGTAGTCTTTTTCAGGCAGTCTTCTGGAGTCCTACAAGTGGCATGTTCCATGTTAAAGAGTATTGTACGATTTCTTGTTTTTTTTTTTTTTGGAACTGAGGATAGAATCCAGGGCCTTGCACACGCTAGGCAAGTGCTCTACCACTGAGCTATACCCTTAACCCTTTTTATTTTATTTTGAGATATGATCTTGCTAAGTTGCCCAGGCTAGCCTTGAACTTGTGATCCTCCTGCCTCAGCCTCCTTAATAGTTGGGATTCCATGAAAATACCACCATGCCCAACTATAAAAATGATTGTCAAATAGTTATATAAGCTCAGGAGGCTGAGGCAGAAGGATTGAGGATCACGAGTTCAAAGCCAGCTTCAGCAATTTAGTGAGATCCTGTCTCAAAATAAAAAATAAAAAGGGCTGGGGATGTGGCTCAGTGGTAAAGCGCCCCAGGTTCAATCCCCAGTAGCAAAAAAAAAAAAAAAAAAAAAAAGCGCTATATAAGAAAGAAAACCAACAGCATAAAATATGAGTACTGGTTAGACCTTTAGCACACATACACAAAATCACACCATTCAAGTTAGATCCCTCTTCACCACCACAGACAAGAACTATTCCTCTTTTTTGTTACTGCTCACAATTTGAGAAAGTTCTTTTATTTTGCAAAACAATCTGAAAGAATCAAGTATTTCTCTGTCCATCTGAGCTCAGCAGGATGCCCAAGTGAGAAGTGCTTTATTCAACTCTTGTCCAAAGATCTATTTCTGATAGAACTGTTAATTTGCAAACTCTAGAAAGGGGAAAGTTTAAATTTTTTCAGCTGCCAAACTTTGGACTTCATGGTGAATCATCCGGACAGACTTTCTAGGCCAAGTGTGAGTGAGCACTGCTCGGCTGTGACAGGTGTATTTAGATGCCTGGCCGGCGTTCAGACACATGGGCCCAGGGATCAGCCTCCAGAGCCTCCGCCATCCCCCCCAGGAAACTCTTTCCCTCTCATCCCTCTATAGGATCATCACATACTGCTGACAGAGGAAAGCTAAGCTGAAGGTTTTTTTCTTCTCTGTCTCAGGGGTATCAGGGAGGGAGAATGCTTACTCCGAAGCTTTGGATTACTGAGCAGCTCAAAAGAGCTGTTGCAGGCGGAATTCCATCTTTGCTGAAGTTTTTCTTTGCACCTAGAATATTGAGCAAAAAAGGAAGGAAAAGATGAAAGATAAGCCCCTCTTTAAAAATATGTTTGAGCTGGGCCACCCAAGAGAAAACCAGAGATTCCTCAATTAACAAATAAGTGGCTTTACTGCATTGGGGAATTAGAAGGCTCCACAATAAAGTTATTTAGAAATTAAGCATCAGTTGGTGCGTCCCAGGCACGGGCGCATTGGAATGTACCTTGTGCTGTTTGGAAGCTGACAGCCTGGTTGTTACGCAATGCAAGGCGGAGGCCTGCCAGCCGCCCTCAGCATGCCCCTAGGAGCTGCCCAGTTCTCTTAAGTCTTTCTCAAGTCAGCTGGTCCTGCCAGACAGATTCCACTGGCCTGGGGTATGTTGGGTACAGAAATCAGACCTCATGAATTTACAGATGACACATCTACCTTTGGGACTTTGTCCTTAGTAACCTTCATCAAATCTGAGGGAAGTTAAGGGTCTCTCTCTCTCTCTCTCTTTTTAAATTAATCTTTGAAATTGAGGTAAAATATACAATGGGAAATTTGCCATCTTGACAATTTGGAAGTGTTCAGTTCATTGGCATTAAGTGGATTCACATCAAAGTCCTAATATCGCTCTCATCCATCCACAGAATTGTTTTTATCTCCCCCGGCAGAAACTCTGCACCCATTACACAATAACTGCCTTTCCACTGTCCCCAGCTCCTGGCTTGGCGCTGAACTTGACTATTCTGGAGATCTCATATAAGCAGAACCATATAGTATATGTCTTTTTTTGTTTTTGGTACCGGGGATTGAACTCAGGGGCACTCGACCACTGAGCCACATCCCCAGCCCTATTTTGTGTTTTATGTAGAGACAAGGTCTCACTGAGTTGCTTAGCACCTCGCCGTTGCTGAGGCTGGCTTTGAACTTGCGATTCTCCTGTCTCAGCCTCCCTAAGTGCTGGGATTACAGGTGTGCGCCACTGCGCCTGGGTGTATATGTCTTTTTGTTCTAGCTTATTTCACTTACCATAAGGTCCTCAAAGTTTATCCATATGGCAGCACATGTTGGAATTTTGTTCCTTTTTAAGAAATATGTTCCTTTTAAAGTAATATTCTATTGGATGTCTCTAGCACATTTTTTTATCCATTTATCCCTCAGTGGACACGTGAGCTACTTCCTTTTGGCTATTGTGAATTGTGCTTGCTGTAAACATGAGTGTGCAAATACCTGTCTGAGCCCCCACTTTTAATGCTTTGGTGTATATGTCCATAATTGGAATTGCTGGGTCATATGGTAATTGGGCTTCCCCCACCCAAGAAAGAAGAGTATCCCGAGAGCATGGCACTGCCCTAACATCAGATTGCTTATTCTGTTTCCGTCTCTCTCACGGTTTTGGTGGCTTCTTCTTAGGATGATGTCACTGGTGTAAACCTTCTCAGCTTGAACCTACATCTTATCACTTGTACCCCTGCCCCACCCACCAACAAAGTCACAGAGAAGATGACAGAATGAACTGCAGATGATTTCATGCAAATAACTCTCTCCTTTTCTCTTTCTTTTTTCTCCTTTGAAGACTACAGTCTGAGTCTAGATTATACAGCTACTGTCGTTTAAATTCTGAAATCAATGATGCCTCACATGAGCTGCACACAGGAATCACCTGGTTGCTTACTGATGTCCAGATCTCACCTCTAGCAATTCCGATTTAATTGGTTTGCGGCCAGGCTTGGGCGTGGGGATTTTTGAAAACCTCCAGTTTATATTTACCTGATGTATATTTACCTGAGTTCCATAGCACCCAGGTGAATGATTAAGCCAGAAGATTTTCTCCTTCTCTCTCCGTCGTCTTTTGGTTGTTTCTTTAGAACATATCTATAAATTTGAAAAATCTCAGTCTCAATTTTAAAGACTTTGAAGCAGTCTCTTCTGGTTATTTGTTTTTATTTCTATTTTTGTTTTTGCAGTGCTGGGATGGCACCCAGGGCCTTGTGCACGCTAGGCAAGCACTCTTCCACTCAGCTATACCCCCAACCTTGGACTTTTTTGTTCTTGTTTTCATGACTGAGGCTGCATGATATAATTTGAAACCAAGAACAAGGAAACCTGGGTTATACTCTTGTGTATGTCCTTAGCTAACAAGGAGTGATGAATTACTTGACAGGATCTCAGCTTTTGTTTTTAATCGTGCCCTTAATATTACAACATGGATAGAAAGCCAGTTAGAAGAGTGAGATTAATGATATTTTTAAAGTGTCCCCTCTAGCTCTCATATACTTGTGTGAATGAACAGGTGGAGTGGATGGGGAATGAGGGAGGCTTGAAGAGAGTCCACGACATGAATGTCATCGTGTTCTAGTACCAATGAGTACCTGGATAAGAGGCTCCCAAAGGGTGCTACCTGGAAGTTTCTGGTGGCCCAAAGCAGCCTGCAGGGCAGTTCTCATCAGGAAATAAAAGGATATGAAATAAAGAATTCAGAGGATCTGAGTCAATAACAAAGCAGGAATGTCACACCAGGGAGACAGTTAGAAAGTGTTGGGATTTTTTTAAAATATATTTTTAGTTGTTGATGGACACAATATCTTTATTTTATTGGTTTGTATGTGGTGCTGAGGATCAAACCCAAGGCCTCACGCATGCGAGGCAAGCGCTCTACCACTGAGCTACAATCCCAGCCCTTGGGATTTTTTTTTTAAGTGACAGGGAGGACATAGCAGCAATCTGGTTCTACTAGGGCAGAAGTCTTTGTCTCCAGGAGTATTGTCACGACTGGGCCACCGTCCACATAGTGCCAGGAAGTGTTGAAATCAACGTTTCTTCCAGGATTCTTTCAGACTTTATACTTACTTCTCCCCTCCTCTGATCCTATTCAAGGACTATGAATGGCTCAGGGTTTTTGTCTTAATTTCTTCTCCTCGCCAATGTGGTCCATTTGCGGTACCAGGAGCTATGTTGATATGGAAAACTAGAGAATATAGTCTTGCCCTGGGTGCAAAATTCTATTTCCATAGAGACTTGTTAGGCCCTTGGGAAAGCGAGAGGGAGGTGACCTCCTCTCAGCTCAGCCTCTGGATCTGGGAGCCCAAGCCAGGCCCATAGCTTGGAGCTGTCAGGATGACGCAGAGCAGCGTGTGAATGTAGCTGGCTGCTGCAGCTGCTGCACTTGACTCTGGGCAGCCCGTTCCCAGGAACCCACAGGACACCAAGGACCGTGATGTAACCCAGATCTGCCAGATGTGGGAGCCAGCATGAGTCATGCTGGGCGATTCATTAAGAAATGTTTTCTGGGTCATCTGGACGCAAAGCATGATCTGCCTCCCCTGCCATCTGGGCTTGGAGGCAGCAACTCCACACGCTAGGATTCCCTAGGTTCACTAACATCTGTCAAAAGTTACAGCCTGGTTTTCTGAGCTGATGTGGTGCAGAGTTCAGGTACTCTGATGGTCTCTGGCTTGTAATTTGTTAAAGGCTTTCATCTCTTTGGGTAGTGGGGGAAAAAGATAATAAAAACATACATGTAAGGTTGCTGTGAGGTTTCCATATAACCGAGTGAGATTGGAAATGGGGTGGGATGTTGTGAGGAGTCAGAACCTCTCTGGCACTGTGCCAGTGAAATGCCAGGAATTGTCCTTTTTGTTAGATGTGTGCAGATGCTTCATGGGGACTAACAAGTCTTGTAAGCTGACATTTAAAAAACTCCCTACCAGGCTGGGCTCAGTGGTGTATGCCTGTAATCCCAGCTACTTAGGAGGGTGAGGCTGGAGGATGGCAAGATCAAGGCCAGCCCGGGTAACTTAGCAAGACACTAAGCAACTCAGTGAGACCCCGTCTCAAAATAAAAAGGGCTGGGGGTGTGGCTCAGTGGTTAAGTGCCCCTGGGTTCAATTCCCAGCAAACCTCCTACCCTCCCCGCTTGACCCGGCCCTTGGCAAAAAAAAAAAAAAGTCCATAGCAATATATAACAGTCAGAAAAATGTGTGCACACATTACTGGGTAAATTTCACACCCAGGTGACTGTAGTGGGTAGAATGATGGCCCCCCAGAAGAGATGTCCCCCAAAGCTGTGAATGCTCTTATTTGGAAGGAGGACTTTGCAGATTTAATTCAGTTTAGAACCCAGGTTGAGATCATCCTAGATTACCAGGAGTGGACCCTAAATCTAATCCCAAGTGTCCTTAAAAGAGCCATAAGAGGAGAAGACACAGACACATGGAGGAGGCAGGATTGAGTCCTGAAGTCACCAGAAACCACAAGAGGAGAGTAATGGATTGTCTCCTAGAAACTTAAGAGCAAGTGTGACCCTGCTGACACCTTGATTTGGGCTTCCAGAACTGTGAGAGGATAAATTTCTGTTGTGTACATTGCCCACATCTGTGGCCATTTGGTATTTGCTGAGGAAATTTGTACACCCAGGTCAAGAAACAGAATGTAACCAATACCTGAGAGACGCACCTCAAGACCATTCCCGCTTCACAACAGCCCAGGATACCCAGTGTCCTGACTTCTTACCTCCACAGGCAGGCTTTATGCGCTTTGAACGTGATTAGACTGGAAGCATTCAATACTGGCCCAGGGTATCGGACTTCTTTGGCTCAGCACTTGGTGAGATGTGTTATAGCACTGTGTGTTAGATGGTCTTGTTGTAAACAGTTGTCCCTCTATATCTGTGGTTTCAGGTACCCCGTAGTCAAGTGCTTTCTGAAAATATGATGTGGAAAAAACCAGAAGTAAACAATTCATAAGTTTTAAGTAACTTTTATTAGAGCAATAGTATTATAATCATTCTATTATTATCTATTATTGTTATGCTCTAATTTATAAATTAGGCCTAATTTATAAATTAAAAATTTATCATAAGTATGAATGTATGTAGAGAAAAAATATAGCATGTATAGGATTTAGTATTGACCAAAATTTCAAGCATCCGCCTGGGATCTTGGAACCTGTTCCCTACAGATGGGGGTGGAGGCCGCTGAACTCCATGTCTCAGAAAAGCCCATTACAGGGCTGAGCAAGCAGAGCACTCCCGTCTGTGGGAATCAGAGTCTGGGCTGCTGACTGTGAATTTTAAATATTCTTAACCCATCACTGGAAAGATGAATGGCACAGCTGTTGTATCCTCCATCTCGAGTCTCAGAAATAAATTTGCATCTTTTAGGAGCTCCAGTTTTAATTCTCCTTTCCAGCTTTCAAGTTTTATGTTCTGTAACTTAGAAGGCACCCACATGATATATAGCATTTCTAAATATCCTGCTTTGGTGAGTGTGTGGAAATAGTGCTGGTGCCATGGAGAGAGCGAGATCCAAATCCAGGGTCCCCATCTGTCTAAAGAGAAACTGCTTCTGATTTTCCTGTTGCCCCCAAACCTTTATGGAGGTGGAGGAGGATGGGTGTGGTGACCCCAGCTCCGGGAGCTGTTTTCCCTACAGACCTGAGATGGGTGTGGAGTGGTAGCAATCTGTCTTCATTGTGGAAGATAATACACTGTGAAAGATAATACAAAAGCAGTGCACTTTCCTCCCAGAATGGGAAAAGCACAGACCCCCCAGAAAATATACACTAAGACCATACCCTTAGTTAACCAGTTACCCTTAGTTAACCAGCTACCCTTAGTTAACCAGCTACCCTTAGCTAACCAGTCACCCTTAGCTAACCATTGCTGAGTATACTTGCATATACAGTTCATATGCAACCTTTCTTCTTGCGCAACCATTTCATGTCTGCAGTTAACTATTCCTTGATGCCTGCCATGTGCGAGTCCCTGGGGCTACAGCATGAATAAAAGGGACACAATTTTCCCCTGCCTGGGGCTGACCTCCCCAAAGGAGCTTACATATACAGCAAATATGGAACTAAAGTGAGATCCTAATGGCACATGCTTATTATCAACTACTTTCTTCCACTAGTGTCGCCTCTTTCCATTGCAACAGATGTTCTGACATCACTTTAATAAATTTATCAGTGAATAAAAGCAGAACTAAATCCCTAGTGGAGTTTTTTGTTTTGTTTTGGTACTCAGGGGTGCTTTATCACTAAGCTATGTCCCCATCCCTTTTATTTATTATTTTTTGGAGACAGGTTCTCATTAAATTGCTGAAGGTCTCACTAAATTGCTGAGACTGGTTTTGAACTTGTGATCTTCTTGTCTCAGACTCCCAAGTTGCTGGGATTACAGGCATGTGCCACGGCACCCAGCTTATCCTGTGGTTTTTCATGTTGGTTGTGACCAGCAGAGTGCAAGATGTTGTCCAAAGACCAAGCAAAGTCCAGGCTCTGTCAGCCTGGGTCCCCGAGTGCCTGTGAGAATCAGAGCATTCCTGTTGACTTGCATAAGCAAGTAGTAAACTGTGGCTGCTTTGAGCCAGGGAGGATGTCTTATTCAGTTTTTTGTTGTAATGAAATACCTGAGGTGGCTAACTTTGTAAAGAAAACAGGTTTCTTTAGCTCACAGATTTGGAGGTTCAAGGGTATGGTGTCTTTATCAGCTCAGGTCTGGGGAGGGCCCTTAACAACTGTATCACATCATGGTGGATGGTGTTGGTGTGAGCCTGTGGGGGTCCAAGTGATCACATGTTGGTACAGGGAGCCACCAAGAGACTCAGGGTCGGGCTTAGGCTTTTATGAAACTCACTCTCAATAGAACTCACTCCAAGTCACTAATACTCCCTTCCAAGGTCAGTGCCCCAGTGACCTAAGGACTTCCTACTGGGCCCCACCTCTTAAAGACCCCACCTTCCAATATCGCCAATTTGGGGACCAACACTTCAACACCTGGATCCTTAGGGGACAAGCCACACCAAAACCCCATAGCAGAAATCTTGGGGGCACAGTTACCAAGCATAACTGACCTGTCCTGACTAATAGGGTTACCTGTGAAACATAGCATCTTAAGGGTGGAAAACAATAACTAGCTCTATTTTGTCGTCACACTGATGTTAATAGAGAGGGGTTCTGTTTGTTTGTTTAAACCCAAGACACATCATCACATATCATTGGCACATAAAGGTATGGTAGAGGGCAGGCAGAGCAAGATGGCAGTTGAGTAAGATCCTCCAGGTGATCACTCCCCACAAACACACCGAGCTGGACAGCTATTCACACAACCAGCTACATTCAGAAGAGCTAAGGAAATTGGGTGAGAGACCATAGTGCCTGCTTTTTAGTACAACAAAACCAAAAAACGCACTGAAGAAGGCCGGAAGGAGTTACCCATGTCTCCAGCTTGGAGAAGGAGAGAGTCCAGGCCTTGGACTTGAAATGTCCTTCAATGTGGAACAGTTTATCTGTATTCGACCATCTTTTATTTGATTATTTCCTACTCCTTACGCTTACAGTTTTGGAAATGCTAAAATATAAATGAGTTTTTGGTGTTGCTGGGAATTGAATTCTGAGCAGCAAATGTTGCTGGAACTATAGAGAGCACTTTTGGAATAGTGCCACATATAGTACTTGTCCTTAGAGGAAAAAAATGCCAAGGAGCACAGCTTGCTGGGAGAAAGGAGCCAACTTTCAAATATCACCCCTCAACAAACGAGTGCGTGAGGGAGAGCTTCCCTTTCCCCATTAATTTTCTTCTCATTTCCTCTCGCTATTTAAGTACAAATTCTTTTGTATAATAATTCCCCCTTGTAAATTATATGAAAAATATTTTTAGTCCTCTAGCTTCATTACCAAATATGCAGCTTTTAAACTGGTTCCAAGCAGTGTAGTCCCATGTGTGGCTGTCTTTGAGTTGAGTCATATTAAAGTTATTGCTCGTCTTGGTGAAAACCACATTGTGCTGGGCCCATTTGTGACAAGTGACACTCAGATCCCAAGTCCCAGTCTCCCAGGGTTGCTATGGAAGAGTTGAGTCAACAGTCAGCCCAGTGTTCAAATTGCGCTCAACTGGGAAGGGGAGACACCCGCTGATCCATGCTGGCAGTCCTCCTGAGCACCACAGGCACAGTCTGTTCTAGAAAGAATGAGTTTGTGCTGTCAGAGCTTAAGATTTCAATCTCAGAGGCAGACATGGTGATGCAAAAGAGTATGATCACAGGAAGTTAGAGCACTATTTCTGTTTTGAATAGAGATAAGAAGGTTGAGGGTGGGCTGGGATGTGGCTCAAGAGCGCTTGCCTAGCATGCACCAGGCCCTGTGTTCAATCCCTGGCACCACAAAAAAATCAAAATAAAGAGACAAACACAGAAAAGTGGATTTTTAAATTCTAAAGTAACACATAACTATTCCAAATATATTAGAGGAAGAGGTCTTCTTCAAGCTTTTTCAGATTTGTCCCTCTCAGCAGAGCTTACCATAGTAAAAAATGTGCGATTTATCCTTTCAGACCTTATTCTGTGCATCTACAAATATGACAGACTTATCTAGGCTTTTTGTGTTTTTATTTTTAAATATAAATGATCACATTAAAACACCTTACCATAAACTCCCCTTTTAAAAACTTAATTTATAGCTGGACATGGTAATGTGTCTGTAATCCCAGCTACTGAGGAGGCTGAAGTAGGAGGATCGCTTGAGCCTAGGAGTTCTGCACCAGCTGGGCAGCATAGCATGACCCTGACTTCAAACCAAACCAAACCAATCATGCACTTGATTTAGAACAGAAGTCTCTCTGTATGCAGGTACACTTTACATCTACTGCATTCTTTTTAGCAGCAGCTCATTAAATAGATGAATAAAACTTCATTCTCTTAATGATAGATATGCAAGTAAGTCTTTGCTCATGTGTTTGTTTATGTTTTTTGCATTTGTGTGAATGTTTTCCCAGGCTGGACTCCTTTATGTGGCATTGCTAGTCCAAATTAGGCACACTCTTAATTTTGATAGACATTGCTGGCTTTTCTTTCTTAAGGTATACCAGTTTATAGTCCTACCAACAGTGGATGGGTGCCCATTTCTCCACATTATTTCCGATACCACCTTTTAGTCTTTTCTTTTTAAATTTTGCCAACCTGTTGACTAAAAAATATCAAAGTTGATTTAATTTGCATGTCCCTGATTCCTAGTTGAGGGTCGGGCATCTTGTGTTTATTATCCATGTGTATATTGTTTTTGGAAACTTGTCTCCTCATTTCTCTTGTTCACTGTTTCCTTTTGGGTTATCTGTTTAATTGATTTTAAGAACTCTTTACATATTAGCAGTATTAGTTGTCAGTATTTTGTCATAAATATTTTATCCTGGACTATTGCTGTTGTTGGTATGAAAGTGCATGTGTTTAATTTGTTTATAGTATAGTCTTTTATAGTAGAAGAATTTTAAGTTGTTTTATAGTCAATCTGTCAATTTTCACTTTTGTGTCTCCTGAATTTCATGTGTTTTTTTGTTACCAGGGATTGAACCCAGGTCTGCTTAACCACTGAGCCACATCCCCCCTCCCCTCTTTTTTAAAATTTTGAGACAGGGTCTTGCTAAGTAGCTTAGAGCCTCACTAAGTTCCTGAGGCTGGCTTTGAACTTGTGATCCTCCTGCCTCAGCCTCCTGAGCTTCTGGGATTACAGGTATGTGTCACCACACCCAGCTCATGTTTTGTTTTGAAATTCCTTCCACATCCTAAGACAATAAAGATATTTTCCTCTATTTTCTCACATAGTGACTTTAGAATCTGACTGTGAATAAAATATAATTCCCAAGTTTTTCCATTCATTCTAGGTCTTTATTTTTAATGTCCTTCAGTAAAACTTTATTCCTTTCTTCATATAGGCCTGGCACATTTTTTTGTTCAATGTATTTGTAGGCATTTTGTGCTTTTGGTTGCTACTGTAGATGGGATCTTTTCCAGAAAAGTCTGATGATTTGCCCAGATTCACTCAGCAAACAAGAGAACAATATATTTTTTTGTTGATGTCTTGCCATCACACCAGTCTGTTTACATGGTGCTGAGGATTGAACCCAGTGCCTCACACATGCTAGGCAAGTGCTGTACCACTGAGTTACAACCACAGCCCCTCACACCAGTCTGAATAGGATGGCAGTCCGGAAGAAGCCCACCCTCTGTGTGTTGTGGTCAGAGGTGTGTGGTGGGTGGTTGGTGCTGGGGCTGGCGGTGATGGGGGCAGTGGGTGGGGGAGCAGGACCTTGGCTTCATGTGTCTGGTGACCTAAGCCTTGTCCATGGCTCCCCTTGACTCTGTTTAATAGCAGATGTTTCCAGCAGGGAAGCAGCATTGCTCAATAAAGAGAGTTGTGTTTTTACTAAGGAATAATGAGACGGTTCATCTCCCAATCTGAGTGTGTTTTTTCCAAGTTACTTCTATCTCTCTTCTGCCATATTTATTGACTATCCATAGAATTGCTAGATAAAATACTGGATGCACAATGAAATCTGAATTTAAGATGTCCTGCTTGAGACATAGTGGTACTAAAATATTATTCAATGTTTTTCTGAGTTCAGATGTAACTGGGTGCCCTATGTCTTTGTTAAATCCTAATCCTGGAGACAAGAGTCCTACCCTCCAGGAACTTACCTTCTGGGAGGGAGAAAGTCTACCAGGAAAATCTTACTGCTGCCTGAGGGGTTTTCCAACCAGATCCCAGGTTCTCACAAAGGCGAACCCTCTCCCGCATGGCCTGATCCCTGCCAGGATCATTTCCTACTGCTATCAGCCAAGCCCACTTCAGCTTTATACATCCTCCTGCTTTTTTATATTGCGTTTACTTTTTAAAATTGTGATTAAAAAACATGGGTAAACATCAATTTACCCTCTTAACTTTTTTTTTGTTTTTTTGTAGTGCTGGATTGAACCCAGGGCCTCCATCAGGGACTGAGATTGAAGCAAAATGCTCGCTTTGCATGCATGAAGCCCTGGGTTCAATTCCCAGCACTGAGGTGCAAGGGGAAGAAGAGGGAAATCTTGTCAGATGCTATAACATGGATGAAACTTGAGAACATTATGCTCAGTAATGGCATGCATAAATAAGTCAATCACAAGACACATAGAGTATAATTTCACTTAGGTGAGGTATCTAAAGCAATCAAACAAAGTTGAATGGTGGCTGTCAGGGGTTGGGGACACAGGGGAACATGGCAACATGGCCTTGTTCAGTGACTGAAGTCATCAATCAGGATGAAAAAGCTGTAGATACCTGATGTACAACATTGCGTCTATGTTAACAATACTGTAGTGTATATTTAAAAATGGCTGGGCTAGGTGTGTAGCTCAGTGTACAACCTCAGTGCTGGGGATTGAACCCAGGTTTCCATAGCTTTAAACAAATGCTTATATGTTGCTTCTCAACTCAGCAATTCTAGACCTATCTATTTTCTGCCACTAATGTGTAAGAGAGTTAGAGGGTTTAATTTACTTGTGTTATCCTTCAATTCTCCAGTCCTTCCTAATAGTTAATCATTTTAAGCTATTATTTTAGTTCTTTTCTTGGCAACATTTGTTACTCTGAGTAATACATTTCTGTTTCTTTTTCTTTTTTTTTTTTTTTCAATTTTAAGGAATATTCTTTGCATTCCAAGCCTTGTGTTTCCTTCCATTGTTCTCCCTTGTTTACTTTTACTTTGATGTCGTCAAGGTTCTGGATAAACAAACATGACATGTCCGTACAATAAAAACTATGGAGTGCTGATACAAGCCCCAGCGTGGACGAGCCTTGAAAACATCAGGCCAAGTGAGAGAAGCCAGACAAGACAGGCCACACGCCATTCAGTTTTGCTCCCGTGCAACATTCAGGAGAGAGCTAAATCCACTGGGCTACTGGATTTCTTTTTGGGATGATGAACTCGTTCTGAAATTAGATAGTGTTTGTTGTGACTATCCTGCAAACCACTTTGAGAGGGTGAATTTTATGGCCTGTAAATTATACCTCAATTTTAAAAACAGATTCTTAACAATGATGTTCGGTCCTCTAATCCTAATATCTTTAGGTTGTTTATAAAAGTTGGGCATTCCTAAGGCCCACTGATGTGATTCTTGCCAGATGAACACTGTCACTCAGGTCTAGGTACTTGGCTCATTCTGTCTTCTCTATAGAATCAATATCGAGGTCTGCACATCATCCAAAGGCCAATATTTCAAGTAGCAATGTTCAAATGAATGCTTTTTTCTTATGTACCATCAACAAAAGCTTCTAATTTTTTATTTTTTTCCCCAAAAAAACAACAAAACAACAACCACATCAAACCATGACATGATCCCCCCCTACTTCAGCTCTGTCTCAGATCTGTCATTGACTTGTTCCAACCCACTAGCCGCAGTCCTCTCTCCTTCACTGCCTTGACTCAACATTTTATTTCTTCCTTCCTCATTTTTGTTCTTTATTTTGCTGCCTTTTGAATTTGTATACTGTCTTGCAAATTCCACATTAAGAAAAGACGGACATGAAAGGGAAGTAAGATTTCTGCATCTTGGTATGCCCGGAATGATCTTCATTTTTGGTTTCCTACTTTGCCATCTGTACCAACAGTGCCTCAGTTTCCCCATCTGAGTTATTAGTGAGGATTAAGTGAGTTATTGTGGGCAATGCTCTTTGACAGCTTCTAGTACATCATAGATTTATTTGGGAAGCACCAAATGTCAATGTCTTAAGTTGTGCATTAGATGGACCACAGCCTTCTGCACTCTGAAAACATCACATGGATTAACAATAAAGTAATAAGATGAAAGTCAGTGTGATGAAGTCAACAATCCTATTACCTTAGTTGTGCCATAGGCTTATGAATAATTCCTTAGCATTCTTTTTTGCTTTCATAAATCATAATCAGTGATTTAGGATTTACTTGTAGCTTTTTTGGGGGGGTAGGTCACTAGGCTGCCCTCAGCCCTCTAGATTTTTAGTAAAGCACAGTCGTTCCCAGGAAAGCGATTTAAATTGTAATGCAAATTCCGTTTAGATCTATGGAAGCATTTTGGAGAGTGACAATACAAGCTGCTTACCGAGGAGTGGGGGATTCAGGATAGAGAAGATTTGAGGAAGAGGCTGGCCCAAGTACAAAAGCAGAAAAAGCCTCTTGAAAGCCTCAGTCCTATCTATCCACAGCCATTGCTTGGAAAGCTGTGGGAAAGGATTCCCAGCGGCCTCTGGGCCACTCTCAGAAAGTGGGTCTGCAGTGGGGTGGGGCCGAAGTTCCTGGCCTCACTTTGACCTCCTCTCATGAAGGAAACAACTCTTGGTCTAGTGTTGGATTCGGCTGGGAAGGTTGAGGGAGGTGAGCACCACCGGGCAGCGCATGGGCAAAGGGAAAGGGGCTGAGAGAACCGGAAGTGCTTGGGCAAAGAGAAGGGGTCTGAGGGAAACCGGAAGTGCCTGGGCAAAGGGAAGGGCGGGGGCTGGGAGAGCCGGAAGTGCCTGGGCAAAGGGAAAAGGGGCTGAGAGAACCGGAAGTGCCTGGGAAAAGGGAAGGGGGAGGCTGAAAGAGCCGGAAGTGCCCGGGCTCTGGGGCCCAAGGAAGTTGGTTAGTGTCTGAGGCACAAAACCCTGAAGGAGAGGAGGCCACATTCCAGAGGTGAAGGAGAAAGCTGGTGCCCTGGCACATAGGGCTGCCATGCTGAGCACGAGGGCTTTATTCCCAGAGCAGCTGAAGAGACTTCTGCTGGATGCACCAAAGTCAGATATACAGCGAGGAGAAAGGCACCGAGTGGACGTGGCCACTCCACTTTGGAAACCCTTCCAGGGCCCAGAGGGAAGTGGGGGTAGCCCCAGGCAGCTGTAGGATGGAGAGAAGCCAGTGGAGGTGAGTTGCTGAGAACGCAATCTGCAGGACATGCTGGTGGGTGGAGGGGACAGGGAGGCCCCAAGGAGGATGGCCCCAGACTCCCCTCAGGTGGAGCTGGGTGAAAGGTGGTAAGAGCTGACACAAATCCTGCTTCCCATGGAACTATTTGTGCCACAAACGCGTCTACCTATGTGTAGCAAAAGGGCCCTGCTCTGGCTCACCAAGCTGGCAGCGGAGTTCAGGTTGTGTCCTGAAGAGAAGAGTGAGCCACGTTGTCCACTAGCACTGCACTTTGGTGATGTCTTTGTAGCCCCAGTACTTTCTCCAACCTTCCAGGAGCCTGTGGAACATCCTTGCCCCAAAGCAACCACTTTACCATACCACTGAACATGAGATGTTTTCATTTTTGTTTCTGCCTTGAATCTAGAGCAAGTGAAAACATGACAGTACATCCCTGCAATCCCAGTAACTGGGGAGGCTGAGGCAGGAGGATCCTAACTTTGAGGCCAGCCTCGGCAACTTAGTGAGAAAAAACAAAAAGTACTGGGGATGTGGCTCAGTGGTAAAATGCCCCTGAGTTCAGTTCCCAAGTACTGTAAAAAAAACAAAACAAAATAACCCATGACAACAGTATATAAATAAAACACTTGTATTGTTCCTCTGATCTTTCTGTTCACTCAGGTAGCTGTACAAACAGCTCTTATCCAAGTTGCAGGGGCCACAGTGGCTTTGCTATATACTCCAGGAGCAGGCAGTCACATGGGCAAACTAGTGAAGTTTTCAACTTGCTGCTGAAAATCTACATGGAAATGGTGAAAGTCTTTCTGGAATCCATTTCTTCCTGGGGCAAAGGGAAGTCCTGGGAAACATTTTAACAAAGCAATGCTTATGATATTTGTAATTCGAGTTTTATCTTTGCTTGGACAGTCTTCCTAAAGGTTTGTCCGTTTGGTTGATCATTTAAAAGAACCAGCCGGGTGCTGTGGCTCTCGCTTGTAATCCCAGCACTTTGGGAGGCTGAGACAGGAGAATCGCGAGTTCAAAGCCAGCCTCAGCAATAGTGAGGCACTAAGCAACTCAGTGAGACCCTGTCTCTACATACAACACAAAATAGGGCTGAGGAATGTGGCTCAGTGGTTGAGTATCTCTGAGTTCAATCCCTGGTACCAAAAAAAAAAAAAAAAAAAAGAACCAACTTTTGGTCTTATTGATTTTCTATTCTATAGTTCATTAATTTCCACTCGATGTTATTTCCTTTTTTCCAGCTTGCTTTGGTTTTAGTTTTTCATTTTCCAGTGTCTTCTGGTGCAGGATAAGGTTGTTGCTTTGAGATCTTTTGTTTTTTAAACAATGGAAATACACACACACACACACACACATATATTTAGTTGTAGATGGACACAGTGCCTTTATTTGTTTTTTTATGTGATGCTTCACATGTGCAAGGCGTACACTCTACCACTGAGCCGCAACCCAGCCCCAGTTCTTTTTTTAAATGTATATATTTACCACTGAATGTGTCTCTTCAGAAAGGTACTACTTTCCCTGCATTCCATATATTTTAGCATATGTATCATTCTTTTTATTCATATCAAATTATTTTCTACTTTTCCTTGTGATTTCTTCTTTGACTTATTGGCTGTTTGAGTGTGTTGTTTAATTTCAACATATTTATGAATTTCCCCAATTTGTCCTTTCAAAGGCTTAATCAGGCCTGACCCAGCTTAGCTTCTTAGATCAGTCTAGATGGGGCACGTTCAATACAGTATGGCTATAATCTGAATTTCCCAAATTTCTAAGTTTATCTCATTGTTGTTGAAGAATGTATTTTATATGGATTCAGTTCTTTTCAGTTTATTGAGATTTGTTTTATGGTCTAGCATATAGCGTATTCTAAAGATGTCCAAGTACAGTGAGAAAAGTTCATGATTCTGCTGTGTTGAGTATCTGTTCTATAAATATGTTGGGTCTACTTGGTTTATAATGTTATTCCAGTCTCCTCTGCCTAGTTTAATATTGTTAAATTTAATTTTATTGTACAGTTGGATTTACATCTGCCAGTTTACTTCTTGCTTTCTAAATGTCTCCTATCTTTTTTGTTCCTCTCTCTTCTACCTTAACTGTTTGCTTTTATATTAAGCAAATATCTTCTGCTGTAGCATATTATTATTATTATTATTTTATTTTCTCAGTGCTGGGAATTGAACCAAGGGCCTTATTCATAAGAGGTAAGCATGCTACCACTAGGTTTCACTTGGGAATGAAGCTAGTTAACAAGCTAGTCCCAGCTAGTTAATTCTGTTAATGACACATTTTTTTTGTTTTTTGGTACCAGGGATTGAACTCAGGGGTACTCGACCACTGAGCCACATCCCCAGCCCTATTTTGTGTTTTATGTAGAGACAGGGTCTCACTGAGTTGCTTAGCACCTTGCTGTTGCTGAGGCTGGCTTTGAACTCGAGATTCTCCTGTCTCAGCCTCCCTAAGTGCTGGGATTACAGGTATGTGCCACCGCGCCCAGCTACAATTTTGTTTTTATTTGAATTGGAATTAGTGTCTAGGGTTACTTGTGATATTTGAGGTACATTTATATCACTGCCCACCTATTTTTTTATTTTTAAATAAAAAACAAAACAGCATACAACAGCAAAACAAGAAATTCTCTTCAGTCCTTCTATTTTTCCCCATCAATTCTGTAATACAAATACTATTGTATGAAGTTAATGTTAGGCTGAAAACATAGTAGCAGTGCCATAGTAGCTGTCTGTGGTTTCCCGCCTGTTTCAAAGCTCGATTTTTCCCCCCTAAAAGAGGAGGCAATGATGCTTATATATTGTTAGCCAGTGTACACCCTGCCAGTCTCCTGGCATAACTGTGCTGAAACTTGGTGACAACAGACTTATAATAACCATCACTAGGCTAGAGTGTGCAAGTCAAAGCAGAGGAAAGAATTTTAATTGCCTCTGTCATTTTGGCAAGATGATATTTTGTTTTGTTTTATTTTTCTCCTAACCTCTTTTGACTGTAAATTATATTTTGTTGTGCTTTGTTTACTCTTACTGTGATTATAAAAGTACTACATGTTCATGGAGACTATTTGGAAAATTCAAAAGAAAATAGAAATTCCATAACCCAGAGATAACTACTCTTAATATTTTGGAGAGCCTGCTCTCTTTCTCCTGAAGTGTTTATGTCTATATGGAGATATAATATTTGAGTAGCTTTCATTTGGAGTTGTTTTATGCCTAAGAGTTATGTAACAGTGAGAGTCTATTTGTTGTTTCTGATTACAGTTTTGCTTATATTGTGGAAGACTTAATATGTATCCTGACTTTTGTTGTTATTTTCTTTTATAAAATTGTTTGTGAGTATAGTTTTGATTTCCACTGTGACCAAAAGCGTGTATGGAAAGTTCTTTTAAATTTCCCAGTGTTGGAGTTTAGATTTAGACTTCTGATGCACCTCGTGAGTTTTTTATGGATGAGGGAGTAACAATGAATTATATAATTTCTTTGTGAAATTTAGTTAGGCTTTTATTATGGTCTATTTTTGTTAACGCCTTATAAACACATGCAAAGAAAGAATAGCTTGTTGTGGACTGACACCAGTTTTTGTTTGTTCTTGCCTACTCATACTTTGATCATCCTCTGACTATGGCCATTTCTAAGTCATTTTGTTATGGTTGTGTCTTTTGCAAGCAAAATGTCACTACATTTAATTTTTTCCAACCCAGTATGAAATGTGTACTTTAATTATGAATAGCATGATTTGTTTGTATCCATTATTATAACTTAGACTAGATCATACTTCTGCCATCTTTCTTTATTTAAAAATTTTACTTTTCCTTCAGCTTCTGTTGTTTGCTTTGTGCGCTGTGTCTTCTCTAGTGATATGACAGTTCACATTCTGTTTTAAATTCTTTTTTTTTTTTTTGGTACCAGGGATGGAACTCAGGGGCACTCAACCACTGAGCCACGTCCCCAGCCCTATTTTTAAATTTTATTTAGAGACAGGGTCTCCCTGAGTTGCTTAGCACCTTGCTGTTGCTGTGGCTGGCTTTGAACTTGCAATCCTCCTGTCTTAGCCTCCTGAGCAGTTGGGATTACAGGCATGCACCACTGGGCCCAGACTGTTTTAAATTCTTGCTGTCACCTTTAGGTACTGGTAAAGCATAAAGAGGTAGCCTTTATCCAGTTGTTGACCCCTTTGCTTTTTCTGATTATTAAGGTCAAGGTCATTAGTACTTGGAACAATACCTTCTCTTTTCCCCTTTATACTCTTTGAGTCTCCTTACTTCCTGTGATCATGTGTGGAACTCTGAATCCTATCAGGATTCCTTTTGCATCATTTATTTTTGCTCAGTCAATATATCATATTTACCATGATTATTTGGACATGAGCTCTTTTTGGCTCCAGCGCTTATTGCGAGGTCTTCCCTAACCTGGTTTTCCATGTCTCAAGCTCTTTATTTTGATACTCATATACCTAGAGCAGATCTTCAGTTTGTAGTTGTTTTTGAGAACACCTGGCTGGTGGCGTGTCTTCTAGTTCTTGCATTCCATGCAAAAAATAGTTTGACCATGTGCAAAATTTTATAGTAACTCTCTTTTCCTCTCAGAATTCTTCAGATGGTGTTTCTTCATGTTGTAGCTGGCAGCATTCACTTCCATCTCTTTACCTAAATTGCACTGGGGCTGACCACCAAGCCTTGTAAGAGGTAGCCTTTGTCCAGTTGTTGACCCTCTGTCATTTCTGCAGCCTTGAAGCCCCTTTCTTGTTTTCAGCAGCACTGGGCAAATCTCAGCCCTCTTCAGGCTCTTTCCTTTTCTGTCCTTCCTCCCTCAAATCATCGTGGTTGGGAGATGAAACAGTGTGTCCCTGGTAGATATTAATTAGTGACTCAGAAAGATCACTTTATTATGTGCAAGCACATAAATCATGTTTATACCTGATTTTTACCAAGTGAAAAAATTTTAGTATATTTAATGTGAAATGAAAGTACAGAAGAAAAGGACAAGCAAAAAAAAAGTGCAGTAAGATTTTATACACCTTTTCAAATTAGGCAACGCTAATTTTTCTGGGTGTACAGTCTCACTATAAATGTAAGATATTATTTTTAGTTTAGATTTTTCTTTTTTTTCTTTTCTTTTATTCAAATCCTTGCCTGTTCTAGTGTGATTTTTTTTTTTTTTTTTTACTTGAATAATTGACGTAGAGGAAAAAAGATTCATTCTGGCTCACGGTTTCAGAGGTTGCAGTCCATAGTGGACTGCCTCCTTTGCTGTGGGCCTGAGGTGAGGCTGAACATCACGGCAGGATGGTCTGTTGGAGGAACGCTGCTCAGCTCCTGGCGGCCAGGAAGCAGAGGAAGAAAGGTAAGGGGGAGCAGACAAGATAAATCCTCTCAGGACTCGCCCCCAGTGACCTGCTTCCTCCAACAAGGACTCACTTCTCAGTAATCCATGCAGATTATTAATCTGTTGAGTGGATTAGTCCACTGATGAAGTGAGAGCCCTCATGAATCACTCATTTCCTGAAAGCAGTCTTTCCTTAGGATGTGGCTTAGACACAGGATCTTTTGGGGGACAGTCTAAATCCATACCATAGTATTATCGAATAATGAATTTCAGTCATTGGGAGATGTCACATAGGCTAGGGGAAGCATCAGTTTTTCAGATTTAATTGACTTAAATATGACAAAAAATTGACAAAACTTATAAATTCTGCAAATATATGTCACACTAGCTGAAAATAAATTCTTTTTTCCCATTGAAATAATTTATTTGCTATTTGAATGGTAAAATAAATTCAGAACCAACACCTACTTTTATTTTCTCATACCAATAAAAATTCAGTTCAACAAACATCTGAATATTTATGATGTGCAATATACTGGTGATAAACAAAACATTTTTAAGTTCTCATTCAAGAATTGGAAATTGACTAAATCATATCCATATAAGGGGATGTTTTACAAAACCATTGAAAAATTTTGAAGAATCTTTGAGGATATGGAAAATGCTGATAATATATTCAGTTAGAAAAAGCACATTACAAAGTGATATATTCAATGTAATTTCCATTTTATCTAAAAAATTCAAAACTAGAATTCAAAACTAGAAAGAATATGTTTCTAAATGTTAAAAATGTTTATTTTAGGGCTGGGGCTGTAGCTCAGTGGTAGAGTGCTTGCCTAGCATGCATGAGGCCCTGGGTTCGATCCTCAGCACCACATATAAATAATAAATGAATAAAACAAAGATCCCTCAACAACTAAAAAAATATTTTTAAAAAAATGTTTATTTTAAAAATGTTTATTTCTGGATTTGTTAAAGAAGCTTTACCATATTTTCATTTTTCTGTAACGAAAACAAGTTGACTTTATGATCGCATAATAGTATGGCAGGGGGTTTAGGGACAGAACCCTGCTGTTTTGAATTAGGAAATGGGCACATTAATCTCCACTTCATGGATCTATTTTCATCTCTTGGAAAAGTGGCATCAAAGCCAGGCCTTGGAGAATAGAATATTAATGGACAAAGAGGCAAAAAGAGGATGGACACACTGAGAGGAGAGTCACACTGGGAAAATGTGCAGAACAGACCAGGAACCCAGCAAATGAACTGGGGAGGCTGGACCAGTGATGTGGGGCCTGTGCAGGTGGGGCATCGGGGCTGGGGGCAAGGGTGGGGAATTGGGGGAGGAGTCTTGATTTTTTCCAGTGTACACTGCAGGAAGTCATGAAAGGTTTAGATTTGAGGTGAGAGAATCCTAGGAATGGTAGATTCGCGTGTTTAGATGGGTGATCCTGGAAGGAATGATGAGGAGGAAGAATTGGATTTTGGAGATGAGAGACAGGAAAATAGGATGGCTGCAGCTCCTGGTTTCTCCTCTTTGGCTGGTCCTTCTTGTCCACCTTCTGGTTTTCTTTGTGCCTCCACCCCTTCATGGGGGCCTCCTGAGCACTGTTCCCATTCTCGTCAGGCCACGGCTGCACCCACCATTTGCAGGCTGTGTCTTCAGTCTAGAGCTCCAGCCCAGATTTCCTTCGTTCCTGGGTGTCAGACCCATATATGTGACTGATGTCCAGGTCACCTTCATCTGGTTGTCCCGTGATGTCTCAGCCTCACAGAAACTTCATTTTTTCCAACCCTGCTTCTCTTTCTATACCTGGTCCTTGACATAGTCGTAATTTTCCCACCCTATCAGTTACACAAGCCAGAAACTTGAAGGTCCGCACAAAAGACACAAGTACTGTGTGGTTCCTAAAAGTAGGCAAATGAATCTAAATGGGAAAGACCATTTGCAGAGCACAGAATTTCACTTCCAATGGTGGTTGCCCAAAAATGTACTTAATGCCACGGAATTAAGGCTGAGGCAGGAGGATCATAAATTCAAAGTGAGCCTCAGCAACTTAACGAAGCCCTAAGCAACTTAGCGAGACCCTGTCTCAAAATTTTAAGATGAATAGAAAGGGCTGGGGATGTGCCCAGTTCTAAGTTCAATCCCTGGTATTAAAAAAATTATTTATTATTATTATTTTCATTATAATGAAAACCTGCTCACCTTGGTTGGACCCCAGTTCCCAGTTTCTCTCACACTTATATGACCATATAACTCTCTGATCAAAAGACAAAAAATAAAATAAAAAGGCTGGAAATTGTGATGTGTTCACCTCCTATTGAAGGGACTCACTTTGGGGAGCATTCCCACATGCATGGGGTCAAGGAGGAGGAAACCTACTCAGCCCCTTCTGGAACTCACTGTTTCCCTGTGGAAGCCTTATTGGAAACAGTGGTTTGTCATTTAGTCTTCTCTGGAACCACCTCATGATGCCATTGGTATGGGAGTGTGGATGTGGAGCTTTGAAACACTGCAGCCTGGAATGGAATTTCTAGAACACCATCCCCTCAGATTGGAGATGGATCAACTTTGGCAAGTGTAAACACACAATCTGCTCAGTTTTTGTAGGAGATTGTAAATTATTTGGGAAAGGGGAAGTTCTGCTGTCCATCTCTTGGGTAACTTTCAGTCACTATCACAGATCTATGAGTGTTGAAACTCCAGGCTGAGTGCAGGGAATGGGGTGAGTGAAATGAGAGCTGTGGCTCCTGAAGCAGGAGCCAGTCTAATGCCCCAAATCCTGTGTAGCCCAAGAAGGTGCCCTTGTGCAATGCACAACCTGTGGGGCCACCATGTCAGTGAAGACTCCTATTTTTTTTTCTCATTCTACCTACCCTGCTCCCCTGAAATTTCGGCAAGGGCTCACCTTTTCCTTGCTAACTTATTATTTCTTATGCTTAAAAAGAATGATAGACTCTATGTATGTCTTTAGGTTTTTCTTTTTCTGCTTATATACTAGTACAAGTATTGTATTTTAACAAAACTTCTGCTCTACCTACTGTTTTACAGCTTGCTTCCCCCCACCCCGCCCCGACCCCCACTTAACTATACATCTGGGGCATCTTTGCATTTAAGCACATAGAGACCTATTTCTTGGTTTTTAAAAAAATTTTTTTTAGGTGTAGTGGACACAATACCTTTATTTTATTTATTTTTATGTGGTTCTGAGGATCAAACCCAGTGCCTCACATGTGCCAGGCAGGTACTCTACCACTGAGCCACAACACCAGCCTCCTATTTCAAGATTTAATGGCTATATTGTATTTCATTATTTGGATGTACCATGATTTATCTAAATGTTCCCCTTGATGGACAACTGGAATTTTCCCAACTTTCCGCTATTGCCTATAATGTAGGCATGAATAATCTTAAGTAGATAAATCTTTGCACAATTGCCAAAGGGTTTCTTTAGGATAAATTCCTAGGCAGAGTAATTAGGGCAAATGTGTGAGCATCTTACTATTTATTAATTTTAAGAACTGAGGATTGAACCCAGGGTCTCAGGCATGCTGGGCAAGCACTCTACCACTGAGCTATTTACCCAGCCCACAAACATCTTATATTTTAATAGACATTGCCAAGTCATCTTCCTAAAGTTTTAACAGTTTTCCTATCCTACCAGTGTCGGTTCCCTTTACCTCACCCCAACTGGCTGTCTTTCTTAATCTTAACGAATCTAACTGGTAAAAATTTTATAGTTTAAATTAAAAGAAAAAAAATTTTACAAGTCCTCTCCTTGAACAACTCTGGGGAGATACTCATTACTTGAGGTTGGACATTTCTCATTTTTATTGGCCATTTGTATTTCTTCTCTAAATTCCTAGCTGAGCCTCTATTGCTGATGCCCTTGAATTCCTGTTGCCTGCCAAGGGGGATATCCCATTTCCTGCCTCCAGAGCTCTCTGCAGATGATTGCACCCTGCCTCAAGCCTGGGCAGTGACGTTCAACTCAGGATTTGTGCTAGGAAGGACCTGGGTCCACTCCCACCTGCAGCACAGACTGTGACCTTTGACTTCTCTAGGCCTCACTCTAACACTGACATGTAATTCTGCCTACCACATAGGATTGTCTTCAGGATTAAATAGAATAATTTTTATAGGAAGTACTTGGGCCAGGCCTCTCATGTTGCAGATGTTCAGGAAATGCTATTGTTGTTATTGCTATAACAAGTTCTTTTCCAGCCTCTGACTTCTGTGCATTATCAACACTGAGAAGGTACTTTCTGAGCAGTATCAATATTGCTTTCAGAGCAGCAGCAGTATTGAGGTGGCTAGGGGTATGGGGTAATTCAAGTATCTGGAACTGGAGCTATGTTCTTTTATCTTCTATTCCCAGGATCGTTGAGGGCATGAGCATTAATGAGGTGACCTGGCTCTGAATATATCACTTTCCAGTATTATTCTGAGGGTACACCTCTGTTCACTTTCTTTATTATAATTGACTTATATGTAATTGTAGGTTGCAAACTGCCTGGCTAAGGGCAGCTCACAGATTTCTCATGTTTACAGAATATTATGGTACTTTGTGTATATTTCTTCTTTTTTCTTAAATTTGAGCCAATATTTAGAAGCTGGGACATTAAACATAAAAATCTAGATATCTAGCTTTTCTGGAGAAATGAGAAGTAGAATTGGCTTGCTGCTGCTTGCTCTGTATTTAATTGACCAAGAGAGACACCTTGAATAAATCACTCCCTTCTGCCCCTAGGAGGTGCTCCAGGGCCCTCTGTACTTCCTTTACCCTGTGGGTTCTGGACCTCATCCTGGGGAGCAACCCATTATGTCCCATTGGTTTTATACATAAGACACCTATGAAATTCAAACTGAGCAATTTTATAGATGTTGTATAAAATTTTACAGATGTCCTATATAGAGAATGGTGGGACATAATGGGTTAAAATATACTTTCACCTCGGCCTCACCTCAGAGACAGGATTTATTTAGCAGAAAGTGAGGACTGTGTTGGTTTTTTGTTTTGTTTTTTTAAAAAAAGCTCTGCTCTGGGCAGCTTGGGTTGAGAAATCCATTCCCCAAAGAGCAAGAGAACTTCTCTGAATGGGTGAGGAAGTGGGACATTTATTGGACTTCTGTCTAGGGGCATCGGCATTGACATGCTGCTTCCTAGAATCTCCAGGTTTTCCCACAAAAACTGAGGGTCAGATGAGTCCTGGGATTCTGCTGCCTTGGAGCTGACCTACCCAGGAAGGCCAAGTGGGTGAATGAGACCATCTGGGCTGGTAATTCTTAGGAGAGAAATGCTTCTAGTCTTCTCTCTCCCTGCTGTGTTCTTTTCTTGGATCCCCCATCCAAAGACCTAGAGCATCAGGCTTTGGCTGTGAACTTGGAGATGGGGAAGCATGCTCCTTGCCTGGCTCTGAGACCTCAGTTAGCTTTCCCTGGGCAACAGGGCCTGCCAGTTTCTGGCAGCAGAAGCCCCTTCCCAGAGCTCTGCATCCACCTTGGGATTTGCAACCAGAACTCCCCTAGCGTGAGCACTGCCTTCACTAGGGCAGTCTTTTGCCTACTCCTCTGCCTCCAGTGTGGCCCACTGTGGCCAGTTGAGGACCTGGGTGCTCAGGCCCTGGCATCTGGTCCCACCATCACACCTCAACACAGTGGCCCTGACCCTCCTGATTTCTAAGCACAGCGGAGTTGAGTGCTCCATCCCGTGTTCTCGGGCACTTTGCACTTCCTTTTAGAGTCTTTATATTTTATTATTTTAGTATCATTTATTGTTTATTTGTCTATTTCCCTTACTAGAATCTGAGCTCCTTGATTGCAAGGACTATACTCAATCCATTCTTTTTTTTTTAAAAAAAAATATTTTTTAGTTGTACATGGACAGTGTCTTTATTTTGTTTACTTATTTTTATGTGGTGCTGAGGATCGAACCCAGTGCCCCACACGTGCGAGGCAAGCGCTCTGCCACTGAGCCACAACCTCGGTCCCTCAATCCATTCTTATATCCGTGGTGCCCAAGACATAATTGGAGTTCAATAACAATTTCCTAATGCATATGATTTTTAAGAGTTTTACCAACTCCTTTACTATAAGAATAGCTGTTTTCTAGATGGTATGGAAATACAAAAAAAAAAAAAAAGAAGAAGAAAGAAGGAAAGAAAGAAAAGTTTGAAATGTGGCTCACGTCCTGAAGGGGCTTTGTTATTTAGCAGGGGAGATGAGCTCAATCCTTCCCACACCTGTTTGACTATGGAGCTCTTTAACCTCTTATGGAATTGTCTGTCATTCCTTACACTCATTCTGGGTAGATACCATTTATTAGTAGGTAGTTGAAGACTCTTTACCTTTTGGGCGTCATGGACCTTTTAGGAAATGTGTGGTTGAAGAGGATGGTGCACAGTTCAGGCACCCATGAAGCCCACCCAAGACACCCTCCATGGTCAGGGAAAGAAAAGAAGGGAGGAAATTTCAGGTATGAGGGATCCACACAGGCTAAGACAGAAGAAGTTGGAAGAGGCAGGGCTATTCGGTGTTGATCATTTTGACCCTGATGGAGAGATCTTGTGAGGAGGAGGGACCAGGGCTGAGTTGGGGGAAGCCATGTGGAATGCTTTAAATGCTTGCGGTAGAATTAGCAGATCCAGAGAACTGATTGATTCTGAAAATCAAGGCAGGTGCTGGGATGACTTTACTAACAGAGTCTGGAGCCATAGTAGAATTATTTACAGAAACAGGAAAGCCTTGGAATGACAGCTTCAGTATGTCATGTAAACCCATGTAGTGATCATGTCGAAATGCCCCAACACGCCTTTATTAACTAGTGCCGAGTCTCCCGTCTGGAAATTCATTTTAAGAATTGAATTTGCCATCTAGCTGGGCATCCTACCTTGAACAGTTAAAAATCAGATTTGTCTGACTTCTAATTTTAGAAGGAACTGGGCTGACCTTCATTCCGCTGTTGCTAACCGGAGCCCTGTTACCTGGGTGACTAGATTTACAATATGTCAGTATGCAAATACCATCTGCCCATGAGGAGAAAGCAGGAAAGGCCTTGCTCCTCCAGGGGCTGTCAGCAATTCTGGAAATGTCTCCCTCCGGGAATGGGGAGAAGGGCTTGCTAAAGAGAGCCTAAACCAGGGGAGGCGAAGTGATGCTTCATTTTCAGAGCCTACTCTTCATGCTTTCCCCACTGAGGAGTTAGGGAGGGCTACCTACAGGACCATCATTAGGGCACACACCAAGTTTGGATTTCATCTTTCTTCTGGTAGAGGGAGCAGAAGACAAGTATGTGTATATCACTCCAGTGGGTCACAGAACACTCAGATCCAGACAATTGGAATAGCTTAACGAAGATTTTGACCGTGCGATTCCTGCCTCCCCAAAGGCCATTAGGATTCTATTTTCCATCTAATAAAAGTGTGAGCTACACACAGAGCCAGCAGTCCTTATCAGGTGAGCTCTGAAGAAGGGTGAAATGACTTAGATCTTCTGCCTCCTTCCCCTGCACATCGGGTCGGCTGGGTCAACCAAGGGATTTTTTTTCTCCCACGGAGCATCTCTATTCAGCTCTTGTCCTGTGTATTGTCTCAGGCTGGGGTTTAGCATCACATTTGAAAACATTCAACCCCAAAGGCAAAGATGTTCTGCTGTTTTTTTTCATGCAATAACTGTCACATCAGCTGTCAGCTGCAGGAATCTGTCCCACCCACACATTTGGTGAGTCCAAATTAGGTGGACTCATTAATTTTAATTTTAATTTTCAGATCTCAAGGACGTCCATGGGTGGGTGAGCTTCCTTTAATGGCTACGTGTTGGAATTTGCGTGGGAGGCAGACTTTCCAGGAGCAGGAATGAGGACCTTGGGCTCTTGGCTTCTAATGACTGACTGCCTGCGTGGCCTCTTCCCTCTTGCTTTGTTTTTCCCACCTCATTAAAAAAAGTCTTCTTGTAATCATCTTAAAACTGTCAGCAGCATGCAGGAGTGAAGAAAGTCCCTTTACTTACCGGAAAAATCTCAACCAGCCTTATAAAAAGCTTTTTCACTGGATGTCAAGCACGTAGCCAGGGAGATTGATGCCTGACCAGATCCTAGAGCCAGGCTGCCTGGTTCACATCCCAGCTCAACTGCCTATTAGCTGGTGACCTTGGGCAAATTACCTAACCTCTCTGTGTATCAGTTTCCTCATTTGCCAGCTAAGCATAAAAACACTACCTATCTTATATAGTTCTGAGGATTAAATAAGAACAGTATATAAATTTTGGAACCAGGCTGAGCCTAGAGAAGTCAGCTCTGTATGGCAGTTTGTATGATTACTTCCATCAGGCATCTGCAGGGATCCAGGTGAAGCAGTAAAGTTTTGCTGTGAGCAAGTAAATTTCCAGGATGTACTTGCAGGCTGTGATCTCCCAGTTTTTTCTTGCCACATGATTTCCTATCTGTGCACAGATGGAGCCCCACTGTCTTTGTGGTCCCCTCCCCCACAACCATAGGTGGTGCTGCTCAGTCCCTAGCTCCTTGAATATTTGCAGTCTGTGCTGCTGATGAGCACGCTTATTTAAGCTTTCTCTGCACATCACCTGCTTGTCCGTAATGTGAAGTTTGCCTCTTTGAGGTTCCTCTAGAGTAGTGTAAAGATGCCCTGAGGCCAGAGAGTGGCCTGGGCTGTTTGTTCAACAGATGATTGCCCAAGCCTAAGACAGTGATATGGGTGACCAACGCCAGACTTGTCCCATAGCTTACTGTTGGCCTTTGAAGCCACTTGTTTGGCTTTCTTTGTTGTATGGGTAATTTAAAGCCTGAAGTAGGTATGAGACACTGCAGGTAGGTAAAATGGTGCAGCTGCTCTGTAAAAAAAAGTCTGTTTTTCAACAGGTTAAACATTGTTATCTTATGATCCAGTGATTCTTTTCCAGAGAAATGAAAGCATATGTCCCCACAGACACCAATACACAAATGCTCATAGCAGCATGACCCATAATAACCAACAGGTGGAAACAACCCATATGTCTATCAACTGGTAAATGGATAAATGAAATGTGGTATATCCATACAAGGGAATATTATTTGGTGATAAAAAGGAAGTAATTGATTTTTTCCCTACAATGTAGGTGAACTTTTCAAACATTATAAATAAGGGCTGGGGTGTAGCTCAGTGGTAGAATGCTTACCTAGCATGTGTGAGACCCTGAGTTCAACCCCAGCACTACAAAAATAAATAAGTAAGTAAGTAAATAAATAAATAAATAAATAGTAAATAAACCAGTAGCAAAAGGCCACCCATTATATGATTCACGTATAAGCAATGTGCAGAATAAGCACATTCATAGAGACAGGAAGTAGCTTAGTGGTTGCCAGAGGCTGAGAGGAGGAACAAAGGGTAGTCACATTTAAGTATAGGGCTTCATTTGGCATGATGAAAATGTTCTGGAATTAGGTAGTGATAATGGTTTCATAGCCTTGTGAATGTACTAAAAACCAGTGGGAGGGAAAACATCTGAGCAACATCCGTACAGTCTACTGCAGAGTTTAAAAGTCTTTTTCAAGAGTAGCTGTCATCTAAAATAGAATAGAGTGACAATTCATATGAAAAATGCAAATTATCAACATCACTTTTGGAGTCTGGGGATGTAGCTTGGTTGTAGGGGGCTTCCAGAGCATGTGCCAGGTCCTGGGTCCTGGATGTAAATACATACGGCTTTTTACCTCAGATCTCAGAGTCTAGGTTTTATACACATGATTCATAAGTGAGTTCTGCAGGACTCTACTGCTTTCTGTATTGCAGTTCTATAATTTACTGTGCTACTGGCTGGGCCACCAAAATAACACTGAA
The DNA here is from genome assembly GCA_028644305.1 of Xerus rutilus. Taxonomy (NCBI): domain Eukaryota; kingdom Metazoa; phylum Chordata; class Mammalia; order Rodentia; family Sciuridae; genus Xerus; species Xerus rutilus. Next base: position 12,224,861 of record CM053402.1, read on the forward strand.
AGCAGCTTCTATAACAGAAATAGAAGCACCCTTTCAGGTCAGGCCCACCTCTGCCACCCCCAGGCATCCATGGTATAATTCATAGCTGCGTCTTTGTGGTGCCCTTACAAAGAGGGTCTGAACCATTTGCAAATGTGTTTGGGTCTTTTTGACCTTACAGGGACTTGACGCATTGAGTTTGCACCTGGAGCATTTCCAGGGAATACTCGCCAACTCCCTGAAAAACACCATCTCAGTTCATTGGTGTTTCATCAGGAGTCTATTGATTGGTCCTGCTGGTTTAAATAAGTACTAGGATTAAAATCTCTCTCAGGTCTGTCTTGGCACTTATTTGGAAGATTTGATGCCCAAGCTCTGCCTCAAATGGGCTTTATAAGAATAAGAGATCCCAGAGAAACAGGTGACCTTAAAATGTCCTGTGACCACTTCTCATCCAATAGGATGGCTGTTATCCAAAAAATGAGAAATGAGTATTGGTGAGGCTGTGGAGGACTCGGAACCCTTGTGCTTTGCTGATGGCAATGGAAAATGGTGTCCCTGCTGTGGGAAACAATTCAGTGGTTCCTCAAAAAACTAAATATAGTGCCTATAGTGCACACCTGTAATCCCAGCCACTCAGGAACCTGAGGCAGGAGGATTCCAAGTTCAAGGCTAGCCTCAGCAATTTAGCAGGATCTTGTGTTAAATAATTTCTTTTTTGTACCGGGGATTGAACTCAGGGTCACTTGACCACTGAGCCACATCTCCAGCCCTATTTTGTGTTTTATGTAGAGACAGGGTCTCACTGAGTTGCTTAGCGCCTCGCCGTTGCTGAGGCTGGCTTTGAACTCATGATTCTCCTGTCTCAGCCTCCCAAAGTGCTGGGATTACACGTGTGCACCACCGTGCACTGCTAAATAAAACTTTTAAAGGACTGGAGATGTAAGTCTATGGTAGAGTATTTGCCTAGCATGTGTGAGACTCTGGGTTCAACCCCCAGTACCACCCCTCCCCCCCAAAAAAGGTTAAAATGGCTGGGGATGTAGTTCAGAGGTAGAGTATGTGCTTAGCATGTGGTGCAAGACCATGGATTCTATCTCCAGCACCACCAAAAAAAAAAAAGTAAATTTTATGTTATATATATATTTGCATTGCAAAGAAATAAAGAAAAGAACACTATAAAAAACCAATACTTCCTGTTGGTCATTTCATCTGCTTTTTTTCCCCTCCCAACTCTTTGAAACCATGATAAATACATTTCACCATGGTGTTGCCTAGGGGAGCTGTTCGCACCCTTCCTCAGGAGGATGTGCAGAGGCAGAGTGACTGCCCCCTGTTGATGCAGTGAACGACAGGCCACCATTCGACCTTAGAAGTTCCGGTTGGTAGAATCCATCCAGGCCATCAGAATGAGTCTGAAGTGCAGTAGAAGCTCAGAAGACAGGTTTGTAAAGGAGCAGTTCCTGGAAGCGTACCCAGTTTACTTTGTCTTGCCCGTCTTCACTAACTGCCTCTGGAGAGCAGGACTTGTCAGCCGTTCGCTTTCCATTCTGCCTTTCTGTTTGTTTTCTAACAAGGAAGAGACTCTCAGGCTGCCTTTGCTTAAAAGAACAGTGCCCCCGTGCAGCCAGCCACACACCCTCTGCCTACAAGCACCAGGCCCGTGGAGCCCCCAGCCTGTCCCCCAAAGTGGGGTGAGGAAAGCTGCTAGAACCTTCCAAGCTGAGACCCACGGGTATGACTTGGTTCTGCCTCTCTCCCAGCATTGCTAGGTAGTTACCCCCAATGTCTTGCTGTGCCAGCTAGCACTTAAGCAAGCAAAGGAGTTTGGGGACCTTTGGGTTGAAATTCTTCTGAGATCTTGTTTTGCTAGGCCCGAAGTAGCTTGAATGACTCTGAAAACGTTAAGGACAGCCACTGTTCATTTGTACGCAAAGCAGCAAGTGCTCTGCTTTGCATTCTGCTCTCGTGAGGGTCTCAAAGACAGCGCAACTGAACACTATCATTCCTCAGTGTGTTTCTCCTTTGAACCTGTACTACAGCTTCCCAAGATGCTTTGGGTCATTTTCATAATTGATTTCATGAAGGGTTGACATGAAGTCAGCGGCACCTAAACAGGGAGCTCTCTCATTCTGGAAAGACCTTGGTACTCTGATAGTTGATGAATCTCTGTCCTGTGAACACCTTAATCATGAGGTCAAGGTGCCGAAATGATCATTGACAGAGGACTCAGAAGTAGATGGCACAGGTTCTGTCTCTTGGCAAAGTTCTGTCTTGGTTCTTCCCCTTTTGGGTCTGGTTATTAGCAATGGGTTTATGTTCCATAGTAAATGCCAGAGTCTGATTGCTTGCAGGTCAGACCTATCACCAGACCTCTCCATTTACTTGAACTGTGTTCAGTTTCACTTTTCTTGGCAAATCATTAAGAGAGCTCTGATTCCTGCAGCCGGCAGCCTTCTGTCTTCCAGGCAAAACCCTCAAGAAACCCTCTTCTTGGCCAGATCCCAGGTCTGTTGTTCACAGCTCTGCTTCCAGTGTCTATGGAGCTTGGCACACAGGACATGCTTGTTGAAAGAATGATCCAGAATGCACAAGCCTTAAGATAGTGTCAGGGTCAATTTATGGAGGAATCCCATGTTCTGCCCCTAGAGCCAACTCCCCTAGAGACTTTGAGTTCAGTTCTACAAGTTCCTGTCTTTGCTCTCTTAATGGTTCTTCAGGCCTCCCACTAATGGCTGATTCGTTCAGCTTCTCATTTATAAATACAAGGCATGACACACACCTACTGCCTATTTGATGTTATAAAATCCCTGTAAGTGCTGCCTGATACCATTTTGGCTTTTCAATCTGTGAGTCATATGAATCCTTGGGGTCAGACTATCACCCCCTAATGCAATCAGCATTGAAAGATGCGTCGAAATGCGTGCTTTTACTCGTCACTTGCTGTAAAGCGCCATGTAACTCTCCTGTGCTCTTGTGTGGATGATTCTCTTCGGGGACGGAGCGTACTCCAAGCAGTCTGCAGTCTTGCAGCCATCAAGGGATGATGGTGTGTTTCCACCTATACAAGTCATATCAGGGCCCTTCCCTTGAAGTGAGTGGCTTGATTTCTATTCGATTCAGTGCAAAACCTGGATGGGCCAAGCATTTCTGTGCAGTGGTGCTTATATTAGTTTGCCACAAAAGGGGGGTTTAAAAAAAATTCAATATCAATAGCCCAACTCCTTTTTAGATCTTTTTATCAGCTTTTTCATTCCTACATCCTGGCACAATGACCCAGGTATTACGTAAACAAGACACCTCAGAGGGCTGCTTATAAAAATCCGGGAGAAAAGATAAATATGTGATGATGTGCTGATATCCTGAAATATGAGCTGCAGGTTTGTATATTCTTTGTGGGATCGGATATTGGTTTTTGTGGTTTATTGACCTGACAGAGTGACATCTGACGAAATACCCAAGAACTTTATACCTTTTTTTCCTCCGCAACTTCCCTGTCTGCATGGAGAAATCTGCACATTGAATCACAGAGCTTGGAGACCGAGGGGTTAGCTAATCATGTCCTCACCCTGGGCAGAGCCCAAATCAGTTCCTGGAGGTAAAAAAGCACACCCTTTCCCCAAGGGAATTGGAGTTGCTCTTGTTGTAGTCAGTCTCAGATAGAACCCAAGACTGAGAAACAACCTAAGGGGAGGTCAAAGTCAATGAGGAACATGTCTTCATGGACAGGTGTTAAGGTCAGAGGAATCAATGTGTTTATGTTCAGTTAATCATGTTTCCCTTCTGCCAGGATTGTTCGCTGCAACGCCTCATGGGCACCACAGACCAGAACTCTGTACGCATTAAACACTGACTGCCTATCCCCTGCCTTTCCAGTCCTGGCACACACCATTCAACTTTCTATCTCTATGAATTTGACAACTCCAGGCATCTCATATTTGTGGAAGTTCTCACACTCTTGAGAATGCTTTTGAGAGTGTTTGATGTCACTACCATCAAATGAAACTTTTGCAGAAGGAAAAGATAGTCTTGGGCAGATGGTTATAGTTTTCCTTTGATGTATTTCTTTTTTTGGATGGAATTTCCCTATGTTGCCTTTGCTGGTCCCAAACTCCTGGGCTCAGGCAAATCTCCTAACTCAGCCTCCCAAGTAATTGGTTCTACAAACATGCACCATGGCGCTTAGTTCAGGTTTACTTTGGTTCCTACATTATAAAAGTCTGTGACAGTTGCCTCCCTCTCTTTAACTTCATGAAACTGCAGCATGAGAGAGACATGAGTGGAACAGATCTGCAAGTCCAGGTCAGAAATGGTGCTAAGTAGGAGTGATGGCTACGGCAGTTTATATACACTTTGATAAATTAGGAAGCAGTTGCATTTGTGAATTTTTTTCTCACTTTATTCTCACCATGTCCTGTGGGTATTTTATTAGTCCCATTTTTAATGTTAACAGAATGTGGTTTGGATAAGTAAATTGTCTAAGGTTACAAAGCCACGCCAAGGGCAGGATCAGGACACTGGCTCCACATTTTCATTTCTAAAACCCCTGTGCACTCTGCTACAGCACACTGTGAGCAATTATCACCTCTCTGGAGGCCCAAGTAAATAGCAGAAAAGTAAGGGCTTCTCCAGGCACATCCCTAGTCAACCATACTCTGCCTCACTGGCTTGAAAAAGCCTGGACACTTGTGGCCTGACTCCTAACCAGCAAGCCTCTAGAGCTGTTTTGTTTTGTTTTTTTTTTAATTTTTAAATTTGTTTTAATTCATTATACATGACAGTATAATGCATTTATGCACTTCGATATATCATACATAGGTGAGGTATAATTTCTCATTTTTCTGTTGTAGATGTTGTACATGTTGTAGAATCACATTGGTCATGCAGTTATATATATGTGTGTATATATACATAAAGTAATAATGTCTGTTTAATTCTACTATCCTTCCTATCCCCATATCCCCTCCCCTCCCCTCCCCTCCCTTCACCCCCCTCTACTTAATCCAAGGTAACACTATTCTTCCCTAGTGCCCCCTGCCCCCTGATTGTGAATTAGCATCCACATATTAGCAAAAACATTCGGCCTTTGGTTTTTTGGGATTGGCTTATTTCGCTTAGCATGATATTCTACAACTCCATCCATTTACCAGCAAATGCCATAATTTCATTCTTATTTAAAGCTGAGTAATATTCCATTGAGAATATATATATATATATAATCTCACATTTTCCTTATCCATTCACCTATTGAAGAATGCCTAGGTTGGTTCCATAGTTTAGCTGTTGTGAATTGAGCTTCTGTAAACATTGATGTGGGTGTGTCACAGTAGTATGCTGATTTAAAATCCCTTGGGTATAAACCAAGGAGTGGGATAGCTGCCTCCAGAGTCTTGATGAGGCATATTGAATCCTAGCTGGTCTAGATTAGGGTCTAGGCCAGCACCAGCTAATAGAAATTTTTTAAAAATATTTTTAGTTGTAGATGGACACACTACCTTTATTTTATTTATTTTTATATGGTACTAAGGACCAAACCCAGTGCCTCCCACGCGCAAGGTAAGTGCTTCACCACTAAGCTACAACCCCAGTCCCCAGTAGAAATTTGGGAGTTGCAAATAAGAGCTATGTATGGAGTTTAAAATTTTCTAATAGCCACACTTTAAAAAACATAAAAAAAAAACAGGTAAAATTAATTTTAAGAACATGCTCTAGGGGCTGGGGTTGTAGCTCAGTGGTAGAGAGCTTGCTTCGTATGTATGAGTCACTGGGTTCAATCCTCAGCACCACATATAAATAAATAAATAAAGTAAAGATATTGTGTCCATCTACAACTAAAAAAATATTAAAAAAAAAAAAAAAAAGAACATGCTCTAGCTGGGCATGGTGGTGCACACTTGTAATCGTAGTGATTTTCAAAGCTGACTCCAGTCTGGGCTACTGAGCAAGACCCTCAGCAACTTATGAGGCCCTGTCTCAAAATAAAAAATAGAAAGGGGTGGGGATGTAGCTCGGTGATAAAGCATCCCTGGGTTTAATCCCCAGGTCCTCCCCACTCCGCCCCCCAAAAAATGAATATTTTCTAGTTAGCCTCGTATATCCAATTTTAATAATTTATTAATTTTAACCATTTTAATAGTAATCAGTATAAAAAATACTAATGAGTTAATTCTTTCTCTTTCTCCTGCTCCTCCTTTGGTAGTTAATCTTCAAAATCTAGGGTGCATTTCACATTTACAGCAGTCTCATGTCACATGCTAAATTTTCAATGAAGATACCCAATCATCTGTGTTTAAATTTCATAAAATTTCCAGTTAAAAGAGTAAAGTCGCATACTGAAAATGTTTCAAGTGTAGTTAGAGGTTTTTAAATAAATGAATCAAGCATCTGTCTTTAAATTAAAATTGGAGAAAATTTAATGTGGAGTCCCTCTGTTACACAGGTCACATTTCAAATGTTCACTAGCCACATATAGCATGTAGCTACTATACTCTAGTTAGCAACCAGGTGGACAGCTGAGGTTGGTCCAGACTGGACCCAGTACCCATGGAATAGAACAGGGTTTAGCAAACTTCTTCTGTAAAGGGCCAGGCAGTAAATAGTTTGAGCTTTGAGAGCCATACATACATCCTCTGTGAAAACCTCTCTACTCCGCTATTGTAGTGTGAAAGCAGCCACAGAATGAAGAGCACGGATGTGTTCCAATAAAACTTTATTTAAAAAGCAAGCACCAGTGCACATAGTTTGCCAGCCACGAAAGCAGAATATTTGTCCTGGTGCTTTAGCTGTGCTATGGAATTACAGAAAACAGCACTAGCCTCTAGCTTTTTGAAATGAGGTTATTAAAACCTGGGCCCTTTGCATCTCCTTCCCTATGTGTAATTACAATTTGGACACCACCTGGTGTGAAGTTGGCGCTGAGCCTGCACCCTGTGTGTTCTGCCTTTCAAATGTTCTCTTCAATGCATGCCTTGCACACCATGAAGCAATTGCTTCACTGTGCTTTGAGGTTCATGTATTGAGATGGAGAGGACTGGAAGAAAGGCTTCAACAAATGTACCAGGGTGATCTGGATAATGTGAGAACCTCGCAGGAACGCCAAATTCTATCACCCTCTGCTTTTTCCTCTAGACACTCAGCCAGCCAGAGTGGCGAGAGTCAGACACATTTCACAGATGGAAAAATAGCATAATTCCATGTTAAGTCAGAGGCACAGGTGTTTCTCTGCTTGTTCGGTTATGTGGCATCCATTCATATTGATTGTAAAGGCCAAAGTAATATACATTCCGATTTTTGACTTAGGGCCTCGTTGTCCCAAGTCACATCCTCAGGGAGTAAGTCCTTCTAGAAAAGGTCATGTTTACTAGAAAGCAGTGGCCAACACTTGTCACATCCTGGAAATGGAGCTGGGATTAATGGAGGAAGAGAAAAGGGACAGGAGGGGAGGCCACAGGGGTCGGTTGGGAGGAAGATGACACTCCTTGGTTTTCTAGGGTGAGGGATATGGGAGGTGGGCCATGCTAGAACGCCAAAGCCCAGCAGTTAGAGAAGCATTAAGTGAACGTCATTTGTAGCTTGAAATTCTGTTGAACCTAGGACTTTGAGTCCCGTGTTTCTTCAGGAAAGGATGAGGTTGAGGAGTTGTTGGTGCTTCATGATCCCTTACCATTCTCAGAATTGGGGCTTGGAGTCATCTTTTTGAAGTCATATTTAAGGTTGAACTGTGAAGTGACTCGATGGTGCTCAGAACTATAGTTTGCAAAAGCATGACCTGTTGAACCAGCTCTGCTTCTCCAGGCACATTCTGCAACTCTACCTGGCACAAATTCTGCAGTGCTCCATGCACAAGTGAGAAAGATCTGAATCCTCATGATATTTTTTGACTCTGGAGATAATTATTTGGGGTAGCTATTCTGATAGTTCACACAGAGGCTCAGCCTGCAGCGTGGAGCTGTCTCTAATCATGATTGCCTGTAATGATGATTACCTAAACTCTGGAATTATAACAATAGATTTTACAAAGTTAGAACCTAATTGCTCCTGTATTCCATATGTGATCACAGATTAAGCAACTTTGATCTTTCAGACTTTTGTTACTCAACTTCTAAAATAGCAAAGTTCAGAGGCATGACTTTCTGCCCCTCACCATCCTTTTAAATCATAGTGATTTAAATCAGATTTGTTAAATCAATTCACCTGTTAAAGATATAAGGACCAAAGTCGAGTAGAGTAGAAAGAATATCAACCTGTGGTGCTCAGATCCCAGCTCTCTTGTCTAGAAGCTACAGAAAGTCTTTGATTTCTCTGAGACTCAGTTTCCTCAATTGTCAAGATCTACCTGGCTGAATCATTGAATTAGAACTGAATACAAAACAATCAGTGCCTCTTGCTAATGGGCAGTCAGTAAAGTTATGCAATGCCATCATTACTATCATCACTATCAATCACCATCATCATCGATTCTGTTATCAAGTCTGAGGTCTTCAGAACCCTCCTGTGTCTTTGGATTTTGTAGACTTTGTTCAACATACAAGGTTGTTTGCAGTAGTGATCAGAGATGCGGTACTTTCACTCAGGGGTGGAACCTTGTAGGACATTAGTATGAAAGAGGCAGAAAGAAAGAGGTCTTTTAGCTGGGCACGGTGGCGTAGGCTTGTAATCCCAGTGACTAAGAGGCTGAGGCCAGAGGATGACAAGTTTGAGACTAGCCTCAGCAACTTAGTGAGGTCCTAAGCAACTTAGTGAGATCCCATCTCAAAATAAAAAAATAAACTAAAAAGAGCTCTGGATGTGTCTCAGTGGTGGAGCGCTTTCTTCTATGTGGGGGTATGTGAATAAGCCATCCTAAAGCTGAGACACTCCACCTGGCACCCCTTAGTCCTGAGCAGGCATTGGCAAATTCCCCCACCATGCTTTGCCTTGGAGTTCAGCACTGAATTCCCTCCTATTCAAACACGCACTCAATGCTGAATGTAGTTCTAGAATGCCCTGGGATTTGGCATTTTTAGGAGGATCCTCAGTGATGTACAAAACAAGTGGTTTCAGGGCCAAACTGTTTGCTGCTTGTGTCTGCGAATCAATTTGTGCTTTAAAAACAAAACAACATCATAAACTGCTTCTGGATGGCCGAGCTCCAATGATCACAAACAAACAGCGAGTCAATCTGATTTTCTTGGGAGGGACAGAAAGGACAGTCACAGAGTCTTGCCCATCTGGGTGTCTGGTCTTGAGTATCCTGCCACCCCCAGCACCTGCGGGTTACCCCCAGACTGATGCTGTCACAGTGAGCTAAGGCTGGCGTCTGCCCGGTGTTGGAGACTCTGGAATGATCAATGAGGCCAGGCCCTCCACTGGCCACCGGTGAATCAGCCTACACTGCCTCCCTGTTCTGTTCTTGTCCCTGCAGAGCAGGAAGCACTTGAAGTGAGCCCAGCCAGAGCTGACTCGCTTCTGGCTAATGGCTTTTCTGTGTCATGCAGTGACCTTGGTACTATACTTTTTTTTTTTAATATGTGAGTGGGTCGGAGCTTTTGAAGATGATCTGGTGTTGGTCCAGCTCTTCTGTAGACCCCACCCCACTTGAAAATAGGACTTTGAGTCTATACTTTTTAAAAAATCAAGATGAAAGTCACATAACAGCAGCATCCAGAACTTTCATAATGTGCAACCTCCACTGCCATCCAGAACCCTTTTATCACCCCCAAAAGAACTCTTCTCCCCATTTTGCTAGTTTTCTAATGCTGCATGACCAGCACCCCATGCTCAGTGGCTCACAACCATCAACGTGTATTGTTGTCTCACAATCCTGGAGGACAGGAGTCTGAAGTCAAGGTGTCAGCAGGGCTGCTGCTTTCCGGAGGCTGCAAGGGAGAGTCTGTCCCTTGTATGTGGTCATCATTTCTTCACATTACCATTTTCTGGCCTCTCTCTGTCTCTGTCCAAATTCCTCTTTTTATAAGGACAGCAGTCACAGTGGATAATAACATTTTAACTGGATTACCTCTGTAAAGGACCTGTGTCCAAAGAAGGTCACATTCTGAGGTTAGGACTTAACCATGTGAACTTTGGGGGACACACTTCAACCCACAATGCTCAATAAACAGTTTCAGTATCAGTACGTCATTCTTTTTTATGGCTGAATAATTTTCCATCGAACAAACATATATTTTTTTCAACATCAAGTCCAAAGCACCTGCCAGTGAAAGCTACACCTGTGAGCAGCTGAGCACCCTGTTCCAGAGTCCTGTCCCCGTCAGTGTAAGGGAGAACACTGATCTCAAGGTATGGCTTGGCAAATCTCCAATTTGTGAACTTGTTCTTATTGCCCACTTAGAAAGAGCATTATAGTCTCTTTTTTTTTCTTTTTGAGGCCTTTGTTTTTATTTTTATGTGGTGCTGGGAATTGAACTCAGTGCCTCACGCAGGCCAGGCAAGCGCTCTACCACTGAGCCACAACCCAGCCCTGAGCATTATAGTCTTTGGGAGCCAAAGTAAAAGCAGAACTGGACCTCAGGGAAGGCAGGTCAAGCTTCTGATCCTGCTCTTAATTCATCTTTAAAATGGATTTGCTCCTCTTCCTCTTCCTGCTCTTATCCTCAGCACTCTCTTCTCCCTGCAGTGGCACAAATGCACTCACATTGAAAGCATTTTTAAACACAGACCTTTCTGAAGAGGGGTGTGGCCCAGATGGGAAGCATAGTCCTTAGAGAAGACCCAGCCAGCGCCAGCGCACTCCTGTTGTCATGGTTACTTGTCCTGGTCCCTCAGCTTGGAGCTTCTTCACACTCCCCTCCCTGCACCTGCCTCAGCATGAGAGGGTCCATCCCTTGCGTGTGCACTGCTGGCTCGTTCATTTCTCTCTCTCATGCACATAGGCCAGAGATCTGCATCCCAGCTAGCCAGAGACCTTTTGAGAACAAACCAGAATCATGCGCTTGCTGCAGACTCAGGCCTTGCTCCCAAGTCCCAGAGTTCTGGTGGCAATGACTTCTGTCTGTGTTGGCTCACTCTTGATCTGCAGGAGGGGCTGAGCAGGGTCACACCATTCTGCCTCTGACCCTGAGCAGACTAGTTTCTCATGCAGATGTTGTTTTCCTGCCTCCTGTCTCCTTGCCCCATCAAAATAACTTTGTCACTTTGAAAGTGTGCTGGGGAAAAAAATTCCGGCTGGCCCCAGAATTTTCAGAGAGCCAGAAGGAGTGAAATATCCTGAAGAACAGAAAATGTTCCTATTATATGTTGCTCCATTTTGTCATTTTTAGAGTAGGATGTGTGACTTCTGGGACTTGGGCTGGGAGACCAGGCACCCACAGTGGAGTCGAATAAAAAGGAGTTAAAGATACTAAGGATGATTTTCGGCGTGATGTACCCTTCTGGAGCTTAGATTCTTAGACTTGGTTCCCACCATGGTTGGCCTGAATATTTGGAGCTTTTAAAAGCTTCCAGGATCCCAGCAGCTTGGGAGGCTGAGGCAGGATGATTGCAAGTTCAAAGCCAGCAACAGCAAGTTAGTGAGACCCTGTCTCAAAATGAAAAGGACTGGAGATGTAGCTCTGGGGTTAAGTACCCAGGCCCCCACCCCCACCCCCCCAAAAAAGAAAGCTTCCAGGAAGCCAGGCACAGTGGCTCACACTTGTAATCTCAGCAACTCTGGAGGCTGAGGCAGGAGAATCACAAGTTTGAGGCCAGCTTTAGCAATTTAGTGAGGCCCAAAGCAACTTAGAAAGACCCTGTCTAAAAATAAAAAAGGGGCTGGGGATGTGGCTCAGTGGTTAAGCCTCCCTGGGTTCAATTTTTGAGCTGGGGGGGGGGGATGTTTCCAGATGATATTTAGCTGCCTGTGAGAACTGCTATTCTAGGGCCTCCAGGAGAGGTGAGCGCCTCCACGGGGAGTAGAGGCACGTGATGCATAATGTTCCACGTCCAGCAGAATCCCGCTAATTAGGCAGAAAGTAGGGCCAGAAGCAACATACCCTAGGCAGCCTTTGGCCAACCCAAAAAGGACATTCGCTGCATGTAACCCTTAGGACCAGAATGGAAAGCAAGACTCCAGCACTCGCCTTCCCTGCTGCTGTGGAAGGGCTGGTCAGTGCCGAACCTTCAAGACTACCAGCCACCTCAGGGAGCCCTTGCCAAGGTGACGCGGAACATTTGCAGGAACATGCCGTTTCTGCATTCTGCTCACAACTAGTTCTCTTCCCGGCTTCCAGAGAAAAGTCACATTAAGCACAAGTGGCTGCTTGCTTTTCTCGGCAGAAGGTGCTGATGTCATTAGTTGCTCCGGCGCCGCCGTGGGAGGGGGATTTGTCAGAGGCAAGCTGGGGGCTGACCTCCTTGTCTCTGTCTCTGTGTGCTTTGTAGTACAAAATCGGACAGCTGTACATGATCAGCAAGCACAGCCACGAGCAGAGCGACCGAGGAGAAGGGGTGGAGGTCGTCCAGAATGAGCCCTTCGAGGACCCTCACCATGGCAACGGGCAGTTCACCGAGAAACGAGTGTATCTCAACAGGTAAGTCATGGCAGTGAGCGATACACACGGGAGCCCCTCGCACCTGAGCCCACAGCACCATTGAGATAAAGGCCATGGGTGTCCAGGAGAGAAAGGGTCACTTGGAGAGCCATTTGCCCACCCTCTACAGCCAGCAATCTCATTGCTTCTCAAAACAGACTCCACCCTCCTTGCATTCTGTGAAATGGACCTCAACTCCTCAATTTTCATTAGAACTTGCATCTTCGCTTTCCCACCCCTTGGATAACACAAGATGAAATCTGACCTTCAGAGTCAAACAACTTAGTCTTGTCCACTTGTTTGGCGTCAGCTGTAGAAAAAGAGATGCCTGTAAATTGTAGGAAAGGGCTGAGGGTGGCAATGGTCTTGATTTAGGAGGATATCTCTTTACCGTCAAGTAGCTACTCAGGTGTCCACCAAGAGAAATGACAAAATGAACAGGCACCTGTGACCAGAGTGGTAGAGATAACAAAGGAGCTTCCACCTCTCAAGAGAACTCAACCTTCTCAAGTAGAGGCTGTCACCCTGCGTTTGGAAAGGTAGAGCTTCAAGGATTAGAAAGCAGCATTTTCTAATGCAAAAATACCATTTATTTTGAAAAATGTATTCTTTACTCTTTTGCTGCTTTCTTATTACTGGTGGCACAATTGATTATTAGGGCTTATCTGATCTTATCCATACCCAGTACACCCAGTCAGGCCTCCTTCTTCCCTTCACTTATTTTCTAGGTTGTATTGAAGTAAGCTGTCAGCCCCAGCAAACCAGTACGGTATTAGCTTTTCCATGACTGGCTGTATACCCAGCTGTGGCCTCTCTGATTGGCCTATTTGTGATTATTCAGAAGCATTTCCAACTTACTAGCTGGACAGCACCCCCAGCTTATTTACTGACCCTGTGAATATTCATCCATTCTCGGTGCCTGGTATGTGCGCAAATGATTCTCAGAGGAGCCATATTTGGATTTCACCATTCCGACGTTGGCTTCCCTACCTGACAGGCTGAAATAGGCCAGTCTCCTTGATGGGAAAATTTGGGTCCTGTTACCAGAGTGGGTTGAAGTTCCAGGCCAGTATCTTGGTGGCGATGGCCTTGGGCTGATAAAACCAATGCCTTTTAATCTGCCTAGGAATGCAGTAGCAGGGAATTCCTGAGTCATAATAAAATGCAAATGAGATAGATCCCATTCATTTATTAGAAACTGAATTCCCAGGATTTGGAACCAGTTCAGCCAGCTGTTGATTTATAAGGAGTCTCTGAGCTCTGGGTCTGGCCTGAGGATCACTTCCTTACAGAGACAGATTTCTCGACATGAGCTTTGGCATTCTTCATGTGGAAGGTGTGAAGCAAATATTGAACAGTTTTCCCTTTGGGGATCACCTCTGTAGAGCAAGAAGAAGTGAGGGAGATACAGGAAAATAGAAACTATGGAAAATTCCATTTCTTGGCAGATGGTTACATTCTCTTAAGTTATTGCCTGAGGAATGTTCTCTATGCACCAAAATCAAGAAAAATTTGAGAAACTTTGTAGCTTTGCTGAAACAGACTAAGAAGTATCCAGCTGTCTCTGTCATGTCTGTTTTCTCTATCAAAATATATGATATTTATTTTAAAGGACAGTCATAAACATCAGTAAGAGGAAAATTTGTTATAAATAGAATATGTGGACTTCCAGTAATAGTAACTAAAAAGATTAATGTAGACCCTCCCCCACTTCCTATGACAAACACAGGATGAAATATAATAATATAAAGCTGAGCTCAAAACAAAGAAGGGGAAATCCTCAGGTAATGGAGAATGGAGGAGACTTGAACCATAGTGGGAAGTATACCCGTGAGTGATGAGAAGGCCATGGGACATCAGAATCCAGTGTAGGCCCTGACATCTTGGGGCCAGGGGTGTCATCCCATAAGGGGGCAGGAAATGTGGCCTCAGGCCCACACAAATGGGGAGTTAGAACTGAGAGTCAGGCGTAAAAATAGGTTTTTGACAGTCAGGGACTGAGAAGAGTTACTACCCAGAGATCCACACTGAAAGAACTACTAAAGGATGTACTTAAATAAGAGGAAACTGAGTCCAGGAAGGAAAGGGTTATCTAGAAGTAATAATATCTAGAAGTAATAAATTGGTAAACATCTGAGCAAATTTGAATGAGCAGAGAATGTTTTAAAAATATTAACAATGAGCCAGGCACGGTGGCACAAGCGTATAATCCCAGCACTTAGGGAGGCTGAGACAGGAGAATCACGAGTTCAAAGCCAGCCTCAGCAGCGTGAGGTGCTAAGCAACTCAGTGAGACCCTGTCTCTACATAAAACACAAAATAGGGCTGGGGATGTGGCTCAGTGGTGGAGTGCCCCTGAGTTCAATCCCTGGTACCAAAAAAAAAAATACTGACAATGACTAATTGGGGGTGTATTTGTAGAATCTAAGCAATAGACAACAATAACAGAAGATCAAAGGTAGTAATTATAGTAACAAAAACACTCTAAGGTGATAATATTGTTTAGGAATGGCAGAGAAATGTTTGTTGTTTTACTTTTTTTAAGGCAGATAAGCACTTTCAGAATGTAAAGGTAATCTCTGAGGGACTAGTAAAACAATAAATCACTTCTGAAAGAAAACACAATCAATCCCTAGAAGGCAGGGGAATAAAAAAGAGAGGCCAGCTGTGGATGTAGCCCAGTGTTAGAGCATTAGCCTTGCAGACATGTGCCCCTGAATTCAATCTCCAGCATCATAAAATAGATAGAAAAAAAAGTACGCTAAGCAGAAAACATATATTTTGATGTCAAACTAAATAAAAATGTCAGATACTCACTTTTTCTCTTACCCCTATAGATAGAATCATGTGACCTCGTTCTTTCTTTCTTCCTTCCTTTCTTTTTTGTGGTGTTGGGGATTGAACCCAGGGCCTTGTGCATGCAAGGCAAGCACTCTACCAACCCTGAGCTATATCCCCAGCCCCATATGACCCTAGTTCTGGTCAATTAAACCTAAAGTCTCCTCCCCGCCTCCAAGAGAAGGATATTCAAGGGGCTCTCTCTCCTATGCGAGAGGGGTATGATCTTTTAAGAAAGGGAGCAGGACCCTCTGAATTCTTGCAGTGCTATTTTCCAATTGATGCCAAGGCCAAAAAAATCCTTTTAACATAGAGGAGCAGTTGCTTAAAAGATTTCATGTCAGTGTTGTGTTTATTGTTTTATAATAAAACAGCCTTCAGGAAGGAGAATGAAGAAAAAGAAAGAAGGAATGGAGAGTGACTCCTGGGAAAATAATTGATAGTACCTATGATATGATCCTTGATAACAAAACTGAACAATAAAAGGACGAAAATGAGATTTATAGATGAATCTGAACTAAGAACATAGACATGAAATTCCTGTGTAAAACATTAGCAAATCAGAAAAATA
The DNA here is from genome assembly GCA_028644305.1 of Xerus rutilus. Classification (NCBI taxonomy): domain Eukaryota; kingdom Metazoa; phylum Chordata; class Mammalia; order Rodentia; family Sciuridae; genus Xerus; species Xerus rutilus. The sequence goes on from CM053402.1 coordinate 12,240,755, forward strand.
ATAATAAATTATGAACTGCTCAGATTTATCCCTGAAATTAGTTTAACATTTAGCCAGGTGTGGTGGAGCATGCCTGTAATCCCAGTGACTTGGGAGTCTAAGGCAGGAGTATCACAAGTTCCAGGCCAGCCTCAATAATTGAGGGAGGCCCTAAGCAACTTAGCAAGATCCTGTCTCAAAATAAAAAATAAAAAAGGGCTGGAATGTGGCTCAGTGGTTGAGTGCCACCTGGGTTCCAGTCCAGGTACCAAAAATGAAAATAAGTTAATAAATTAACATTTAATAAATCCTTCTGTGTACTTGTCCACAGTAGTCAGGAACAAAATAAGGATCCTTATTATCACCATTTCTGTCTAACATGTGAAGGTCCTGGTCAATGCAAGAGAACAAGACAGGAAGAGCTGAGGATGTGGCTTAGTGGTACAGTGCCTGCCCAGCATGTATAAGACCCTGAGTTTGAGTCCCTAGCACCCTTCTCCACACAAAGCAATAAAAAAAATAAAGAGGAAAGGAAGAAACAAAGTTTCAATCATAATAGAAATTTCAGACATCTCAGAAAGCTATTAGCATCATATAGGAATTTAGCAAGATTCCTGAGTATAAATCCATATATAAAAATCAACCAAGACCAGGGGTGGGAATGCCAGCAGAGAGATTTAGGCTCCATTTGTAGAAGACATTTTCAAACACACAAGTCATCTGAGAATGTAATTGGTGCCTTATAGTCAGTTATGCTGTTGTGGGTTACTCAGGCATAATTGGGACACTCATAGGTTGCCCTTGCAGATTCAAACACTAAACAGTTAGTTAAACACAGTAGATGGCTAGTTCCATGGACAATCTAGAAGATCCAGCACTCTCTACATTCAAAGTATTCATTAGACATTATCCTGACTCTCCCTCAGCATACACAAGAAACCAAAGAGGCAGAAGAAAAAGGAAGTATTTATAATTTCCTTTACACAAGTCTAAACTAGGTCCATCATTTTATAACCAAAAAGACTTTTGACTTTTTTGAAAGAGAATAGGCATACATTTTTAGAACCAGGGAGACTGTGGTTTAGCAATAGAGAAAGAAAAATGGCAGGACTATGAATTAATAAGATAAATTCCCATAATCATAAAACCAAACCTATTACTTGGAAGTCATAACCTAGTGCCTCCTTGATCTAACTCCTGTTCTACATCAAAGTCATTTGATTGCCATGTTGGCAAGACAACACCATACTCATAATTCATTAAAGTTTTATTAAAACTTACAATGTACAATAAATCATGCAGGTTTTAGAGGGAAGCCCTTAATGAATTAGGCATGATCCTTGTCTCCTGATTGAGGTAGGGTCCAAGGCTACTTGGTTCCCACATTTGTGAGTCTACCTGTCCATCTTGTGAGTGTTCACAGGAGAGTACTGTAGTGTTCCCAGTACCCACTTAATAATTCACATTATTAAATATAGTCTCTTGTGGACCTGAATTCATAAGCTGGCTAAGTGAATGGAATCTCTTCCTTACATCAATCTATATGGGAAGTCAAATCATATTCAAAAACTGCTGTGTTACCCGAGGTAACTATTAGAGGCACTGGAAATATTCGGACTGTGTAATCATGACCTACTCTCTAGTTAATGTGGAAAGAAGAAAATCACACAAAGGGCAGTTAGATTCAACAATAATTACTATCACCAAGCAAAGCCCAAACATCTGTATCTCAGTGAGTGGTTCTCTCTGGCTGGAGCATAAGTCACTTATGGGGATTAGTAGGAGGCAAGCTGAAAAGGTAGAAATGGAGTCTGTCTTCTAAGCAGAAAGGGCATTTCATGGAATAATATTAGGGACCCACAGAATTATCTGGAGGTGAAAGAGTGGGCAGGAATCAGAAGGCTCCAGAGGGCCAAGAGTGCAATGAAGACCTCCAGCTCCAGGTAGAACTAGACTGCTTCCTTCTGCTACCTCTGCTGCCTCCAGCTGTCACCACCACAGTTCTGTGGAAGGACCCCATTGCCCCTTAGTCTGTCTATCCCTTGTTTCAAAATCTGAAATATAAGCATCCCATGGTTTTCCAGACCTGGTCCTGAGTACCAATGAGCAGGGAAAAGAACTTCCAGACTATTTTCCGAAGGCACTGAACATTTTATATTTCTACTAGCAATGCATGAAGGTTCCACTTTTCCCACATAGTAGTTGAAGCTGGCTATTGTGTGTCTCTCTGATCATAGCCATCCCGCTGGGTGTGAAGTGGTATCTGGTGGTTGTTTTAATTTGTATTTCTCTAATGATGAATAATGCTGAGAATCTCTTAGTATATTTATTGGTCATTTGAATGTCTTCATTTGATTGGTCTATTCAAATCCTTTTATAAGTGGGTCAAATGTCCCTTTAAAATGACATGCACCTCACACATTTCCCAGGGACTGTGGAGTTGCTCCACACTCCAGCACTTCCGACAGCATCTGGTAGGTGGTTGGGTGCACCATACACTTTGGTGGTTGCCTAATATGTTTAGTATATTAGCACTAACACATCATCCATTTACATGAAGGCTAATATAATAGCACATTTAGTGGTTGTCTTTGGGCCTTTGATCCAGTCCATTTCACCAAATAAGTGGTATTTCTTGTCTGGTCTTCAAAACTGCTGCTTTCAGGGCTGGGGTTATGGCGCAGTGGTAGCGTGCTCGCCTAGCACGCGGGAGGCACTGGGTTCGATCCTCAGCACCACATAAAAATAAAATAAAGATATTCTGTCAACCTACAACTAAAAAATAAATATAAAAAAAAACAAACATCAGACTTTAAAAAAAAAAAAAAAAAAACAAAACTGCTGCTTTCATTTGGCATCCAGAAAAAGGAGGCAAGACATTAATCAGACTTGGAATAGTGATTCTAAATAAGACTATTACCCAGAAACACACGATGGTGGGCTTTTCTTTTGTCACCTTTTATTTTCACTCCATTCAAAGCACCTCTCCAGTCCCTTCCCACTGAAGCCCATGGAGGGGAGGAAGGTGGGGGGCATTGGAGAAAAGATGGAGCCTATTTTTAGGCTTGTTTTTCAGTCATGAGTGTCATGTTCCTCACCACCACGGCTGCTGGATTATTAGGCTGTGCTGGCAGCTGCCAGTCAGGGAGCCTCGCCAGCTTCTAATGGTGATCCCGACTAATGCCTCGATCGATTCTCACGGAGAGAATAGCATTCTCCCCGCCTGGTGCCCTCACCTTCCACGGCAATCTCTCTTGGCCTCTGGTGGTTTGGTAGCAGAGATGAAGCTTCTGGAAGTCATGGATCCTTTTTGACAGGGCATGCAAAGCCACCAGCTGGTCCTTTTACCTAACAGCACAGTGGTGGAACTTTGCTGCCATGGGTCTGTGCTGTCAATCCCATTTCTTCCACCAGCAGATTCTACCACAGATCTGAGCAAATCAGTGCCATTTCCCAGTTTGCCCCATAGTCAGCTTAATGCTTGGAGCTCATGTGGCTTTGGGAAAGCCCACTGCCCAAGTGGTGGAGAGAGTGTCCCAGTCATAGATTGTGGCCTAGTAGCTTGTTTCCATGCTATTTTCAAAGAATCTTCATAGTTCTTTCTGACTTCTGGATATACAGAGACAATCTTCATTCTTGGAGAAAATATTCTAGGTGCTGGGGATGCTACAGTGAACAGAACAAAGGTCCTTCTCCGGGTGGGACTTGCACTGTAGGTGAGAGAGGCCAAGAGTGCACTACAGCCATAACAGAGAAGAACATTCTAGATTTTACATTGTTTCTCTTATCTGTCATCACCATGTAAGGATACATATATGAAGGTGAGAGTGCTATGGAAAAGGGCTAGAGCGTGTGAAGGGCTTCCTCCTTACATACCTTTCAGCCCAAGCTATTTTGTTTTGTGGCCATCTCAATACTTAAGAACATTCCAGAAGTTCTCCTGGTGCCAGGCCCTCCTTTTCCTTCTGCTCCCTCAACTCCTCTCACAGGAAGTTATAGAGATGGAAAGTTTTGTCCTGATTGGGGTCTTAGAGAGCATCCATCTAAGCGTTTCTCCACTTGGCTCTGCCTCACGACCCTGAAAGATGATGTTGACATGCGTGACTGTTTCCTGGGAGCTCCCAGCCTGCTGACCACATTACCCTAATACTGTTCAAGCAGAGCCTTCAAAGAACCTGCATGGGGGCTGGGATTGTAGCTCAGCGGTAGAGCGCTTGCCTCGCATGCGTGAGGCCCTGGGTTCGATCCTCAGCACCACATACAAAAAGCAATAAAATAAAGATATTGTGTCCATCTACAACTAAAAAAATTAAAAAAAAAAAAAAAAAAAAAAAAAAACCTGCATGACTCAGACCCCCTTTCCCCAAACCCAGCCCAGAGTCTAAGTAGGTGGATCTGTGTCCAAGTGCAAGGAACTTGGTTTCTGGGCAGTTCCTGTGGGTGAAGCAGCCACAGCTCAGCCTCCTGCGGGTGATAGCTCTGGTCCAGAAGCTCTGCTCATCTCTTTATTGCTATATAAACAATTACATTAAGAGTGTAAGTGAAAGACCATCCAGAACAACCATTTAGAAGAGGAAGTGAATGAGTTAGAGTAGAAGAAGAAATTTAGAGACCTCAGAAATCATGGTTCGTACAACTGGATAGGGGCCATCGATTATTATCAAATTGTCAAATGCCAAATTTCAGCACAAAGAAGAAATGAAAGGTCAGCATATTCCTCCTGGATCAGAGGGAAATGAGGATACAAGGGTAGTGGAGCTCCAGCCGGGCACGGTGGCACAAGCCTGTAATCCTAGCACTTAGGGAGGCTGAGACAGGAGAATTGCAAGTTCAAAGCCAGCCTCAGCAAAGGTGAGGCACTAAGCAACTCAGTGAGACCCTGTCTCTACATAAAACACAAAATAGGGCTGGGGATGTGGCTCAGTGGTCGAGTGCCCCTGAGTCCAATCTCCAGTACCAAAAAAATAAAATAAAATAAAATAAGCTCCTATCATTTGAGCATAATCTCAGTGCAGAAAGAGATAGGATTTACATGTCCACTTAGGAGAAAATCCCTGGTCTGTCTTTTCTGCTGGGAATGTTTAAGTTTCAGATTTTCAATTAAAGACTGTCACAATTCTGACCCCTGTTGAGAAAATGAAATTAGATTCCATTTAGACCACATTTAACCTAATGATGTTCACTACCTCCTGGATCAGGTCCCAGATGAGCATGCACTGCAATGTAAGATTAGATACCAGGGGAAACTTTGAGACAATCTGGATTGTAAAGCACCAAATATGCTACTGAAAATATGCTCCTGTGACGTGATATTCAGCAGCTTCATAATGGACCATTATGCTTCATTCCCAGAAGCTCTGTAAAGCAGCTAAACCTTCAACCTGAGGTCAGAACCCACTTTCCCCAGGCCTTCTTATCTGGTCAGTTGTGATATAGGGAACCTTGGGACTACATGAGAGGAGAGACAATGTGCCAAGTTCCTCAACCTTGTTTCTGTTGAATTTTGGGGCCAGATAACCATTTGTTATGGTTATCATGGGGGGAGACAAAAATACCCACTATTGAGAACCAGTACTCTAGGGTGACTTAGTGTCCCAATTTGCCTGAGACTGAGTGATCTTCCGGCACATGGGAATTCATTGCTAAAACCAGGAAAGTCCCAGATAAACCAGGATGAGTTGGCCACCTGGCTGGATTATGTTCCCTTTCATACTAAAGAAAGTAAGAAACCCAAACATTTTAAAGTCTGTCTCAGAGGCATCAACAAAGCCATCTTTAGGGGAATATGAAGCTGCTGAATATTATGTCACAGCAGCATATTTTCAGATTCTAGAAAAGCTTTAGAATTTAAATGTCTCTAAATCCTAAGTGTTGGAGAGATGGCCCATTGGGAAATTTGATCCTGGCCTAAGCGTGGACTAAGGACTTGGTTCAAACTCACTGTCTTTCTAGAAGAGAGTCTTTTGTTTGACACCTGGTGTAGTGAGTTTGAGTGACAGGCTTTTTCTTAGAATTGTAGGCTGCGTGACAGTGTACATCGTGAAAGTGACAGCAACAGTGGGGACTAATTTAATTCCATTTTCCTTTGCAGGTCCTCATAAATCACTGCTGCAGGAAAAAATAAGTTTTACTTTCTCAGACATAAATGATTCAAATAATGATGTGTTCTGGGGAAAAGGGAACTGAAAGGAGCTCTGTTAGTGGGCTTAGAAATACTGAAATAGCATTGTATTAGTCAGCTCTCTGTCAATATAACAAAATACCTGAGAAAATGAACTTATAAAGAGTTCAGGTTTAAGTGCAGACAGAAGCTGAAGTAGATATGAAGGATATCATTTGTTTTACCCAGGACCCATCATTTGTTTTGTGTTATTAATTCATTGCCTTTAAATATTTTTGGTTAATTTTTGGAGATTAAAGTGGATGCTCTATGTGAGAAAAAAAAAAAAAAGAGTTCAAGTTTAGGGCTAAGGATATAGCTCAGTTGGTAGAGTGCTTGCCTCTCATGCATAAGGCCCTGGGTTCAATCCCCAGCACCACAAAAAAGAGTTTAGGTTTATTTTGGCTCACAGTGTTAAAGGTTTTAGTTCATGATCGGGCAGACCTATTGCTTTTAGGCATCCATTGGAGGTTTCAGGTGACAATGGGGGAAAGGGGAGCACATGTCAGAGCAAACTGCTCACCTCATGGCCAAGAAGCAAAAGAGGAAGAGGAAAGGACTTAGGTCCCCAAATCCCTTTTGAAAGGCATGTCCCTAAGGACCTAAGGACCTCACCTCCTAAATGTCCCACCACCTCCCAATAGCACTACCCTGGGACCAAGCCTTTAACACATGGTCCTCTGGGGGCCATTTAACAGCCAAAGTATAGCAAACATATCACAGAACTTGTTGCAAACAAGTAGGCCCAACCTGTAGCACCTGCCCCAGTAAACGTCTTATACCAGAAGGATTTCCTCTGCAGATATACAAAACCATAGCAGCCATCTTGACTAGATGCTTTTGTTTTTTAGGGCATCTCATTGGAAAAGGTGATTGATAGTAGTGCTGCCGATCCTGCATGGGTTGGTGCATGCACAGCTAAAATGAAGTTTCTAGATTCTGGAGTCTATTGGCAAATAGGAAAGGTCTCGGCATGAACGGAATATTGTCAATAGTTTCATCTTCCTTCCAGAAAATGATTGTTACTTAGGAATATGGTTCTGCTTGGAGGCTTTTTAAATGCTTGAGAGAATGAATTATGGAGGGAGAAGGGACCTGGGCCTCAGAGTGCTACACAGGAGGAACCTAGTGCATTTGAAGAGGTGTGTAGCAGAGATGGAACCTCTCCACACAAGAGGATTGTGGGGAACAGGCTCTGGGCTTGAAAGAGACATACACACTTCCTCTAAGCCAAACAAAGCCTTGCTTATTTTGAGAAGAATTTCCAGCCCTGTTTCAGTCCATCAAAAGCATAAGAGCATATGTACCCGAGACTCGTATCTACGTCTCCCTACACTATTCATTGGCATGTGGCTCTGGGGTGTGGGTACAAACAGGAAGGAGCCCAGGGGAAGTTTTGCTCAAGACCATTTCCTGCAAGCAAGCCTGTGGGATTTTCCCCACTTGATGTCAACCTCAGTTGCCCTCCAAAGTCACTGATGGAATCAGTCATCAGCAAAAGCTATAAAAACCCCTGCCAGGGAGCAGCCCGTCCTTTGAGAAGCGGGAGTGTAAGGTAAATGAGCAGTTACTGTGGAGATGATTTTACGGGAGTGAGAAATTCTGCATCAGAGCAGCAAAAAGTGTCAGGTGGATTTTAAAGCAGCTTCGACTGTCTCTTGAAGCCCACCTGAGAGCCAGGGCCATTGGCTGACACTCACCCATCTGTTTCAACTCTGATAAACAGCCCAGAGCTTTGAGTTAAGTCCAGCCAACCACTGAAAATACATATTTGTCTTTTTAAAAGCTGGGCCTGGCTACTGTCAGAAATAAGAGAAACAATTTGAGAAGACACACAAGGTACACAGTATTTGATGGGCCCTGGTTGTCATTTAGGTTTCACATCCGAGAAGAGTCTGGGATTTGGGGCTCGACTGGTTTGATGTCCCTTTCCTGGTTTTATCAGCCTGGAATTCAGAACTGCTTTTTGGTTCTTTTCTGCCAACACGCAGCCCTAAGGGGCTGAGCGTCTAGGTCATCTCCCCAGGTCTGATCCACTGCAAGATGTTAGCATCCCAGACATAGCCGTAGGCACCAGAACAGGAAAGAAGCAGGACGGTGGCCTCTGGGAAGACAGAAAAATCCTGGTTGTGTTGCTGTGGGGAGAGGGGGATAAGACCATGTTGATGTATTTTAAAGACTAGATTGCCTTCTATATTCCTTAAATATTATAAGGATATTTAAGGAATTCTCTGGGCCTGTGCTATGCTATAGGGCTTGCCTCTGAAGGAAAACACAATGGAAGTTAATTAGTATTGGGTTTACAAAAGATCGCAGGACCTGTGCCTTTTGAGAATGTTTTTTGCACATGACTGTCTAGGCCCTTGCTCTGGAGGAATGGCTCTGCCTTTTGATTAGTTTCCTAGTGCTGACACAACAGATTGCCACAAACGGAGTGGCTTAAAAAAATATAGTTATCCTCTCAGAGTTCTGGGAGCCAGAAGTCTGAAATCGAGATGATAGAAGTGTTGGATCCTTTGGGGCCTCTGCAGGGCCTCTGTCCACGCCTCCTGCCCGTTTCTGGTCTCTAGTAATTCATGGCCTTCCCCTCTGGGTGTCTGAGTCTCAAGAATCCCTCGTCCCTTCTCCTGTAAGGATGCTAGTCATTGGAGTCAGAGCTCAACGTAAATGCAGAATTATTTCATCTTGAGATCCTTAATTACATCTGCAAAGACCCTGTTCTTGTATGAGGTCATGGTCACAGTATGAGTTTACTGCATCATTTTGAGGGACACCACTCAACCAACTCTAGCCATCAAGGGGTGATGTTTTGTTTCTCTTCATGTCTCCAAGTTTCTCCTCTCTATTGCTTTTGTTCATTTTTGAAGGGTCACTCATACAGGTTGCTAGGCTGAAGCCAGTCTCTAAGATTTGCCTCTGTTTCCCCGACCTTGGGCTTAAACATCCCTATCTACCACTTCATCCACACTGCCCCTAAGAGACCAAGGCTGGGGTGGCTGATTTCTCCAAACATGGTACCGCCCAGGCTCCAAATTCTTCAAAGAGACCAAGCTTACAGTCTTAGGAGCCTCCTTCCCTCAAAGGAGGCTACAGCCTCCTGCCTTTATGCATTTTGAGAGGACATGAATATGCACAGGAAATGCTCAGCTATGGGAAACTGCAGGGGTGGGGAGGTGATGGGCATAGGGAGGAGGCCCCTCAGGATCCCTGATTTCTCCAGCAATTTATTCAGAAAGATGCAGTAACATGGCCAGGCTCTGAACAGACTCTAATTTGTCTTTTTTTTCTTTTTTTCCCTTTCCTCTTAGCAAACTGCCAAGTTGGGCAAGAGCTGTTGTCCCCAAAATATTTTATGTGACAGAGAAGGCTTGGAACTATTATCCCTACACAATTACAGGTAAGACCTTAGCACAACCAGTGTGCTACACATAGCCAGTGCCAGGACACAGCAGTAGTGGAATTTCACTGAGTTAGAACCAGCAATCCATCCAGGGCTGGCAGGGGATGGGGTTCAGCTAAGGCATTCCATCTTCCTCCCAGGAGTGACTGTAATAAATAGCTATGGAGAAGGAAGGTGAAGACTTAATCTCTAGAGGTTTTTTTTATTTTGTTTTGTTTTTTAAATATTTTTTTAGTTGTAGGTGGACACAATATCTTTATTTTATTTATTTTTATGTGGTGCTGAGGATCGAACCCAGTGCCTTACGCATGCCAGGCAAGCGCTCCACCACTGAGCCACAATCCCAGCCCTCACTAGAGGTTTTATTATCCTCATTTCTCCCTATGATTCCTCTATAAAGTGGTTTATTTTGGTTTGTTTTAATTACAGCCCCACCCAAATTGATTATAATTTGTGTAAAAATTTTTGTTGAGTCTTTCTGCTTCCAATGACTTCCTTTGTTATTGGAGAATATGAGAATCTTTAAGATCACCTTCCTCCTAAAGAAATGCTAGTAAACTCTCTGCTCTGAATACTGTACCAGAAACCTTGGCCCCCAGCATTTAGGTTTGATTCTTGCCCTTGAACACTCTGAATTCCAGGAGGAAGCCACTTGCACATCCTCAAACAAGCTCCTTGTACTGGTTATAAAAGCCACTTTTCCACTGAAAAGATTTCCTTTGTGGTTAATGAAATGCTTTACTGGAATTATTAGTCTTTAATTCTGCTTGTAGAATGCCAACTCTTGAGTTTTTAATTAGCCACAAACCTATAGGCTAATTGAATCTTGTCTTCCTGTCCTTATCTGCCCAGCCACAGAGCTATTAAAAGAGTTTCAGAGCAAACATGGAGACATTAGTATTTATGAAAATCTAATTTTTGGAAGGTTTCTTTACTACATTTTTAATAATTATAGCTCATTTTTAATAATTATGATTATAATTCTGTGTTTATTAGTTCTGTGGTGTCTGTTGCACATAAATATGGTCTAAATTATCCTTATCTTTTTTTTCTTTTCCCTTTTCTCCAAATGAATATCTGGAATCAGAATACACAGTAAGTATCACTAAATATTTTTAAATATCCAATGATCCATGGAGTAATTGGAACATTCCTTGTATTTGTCTTACCAATGTGATAGTTTAAAAAGGAATAATTCAGTATGAGAAATATTTAAACTTAGACATATTACATAGTTATATATAATGCAACAATTTGAATTTTCTCATTTGTTCAAGAATATAAGTGTTAATTTGAAGTACCTGGGTAGTCACTTTGCATAATTAACTTTTGCTTGTAATTTTTAAATGACTGCTTTATTGGTGATACATTCACTATCATAGAAGAACAGTTTCTAGCAATGTGGTATTAAGGGATTTGGGGAATTATTGAAAGGTGGAGTTTTTATATTGGAGAACGTCTAAACTGGAAAGATATATGTGTGAACAATCACCCTCAGAGATCTGGAGTGGACAGTCTCTGTGGCTTGGTAAATATCTTCCTGCCCTAAGTCTCTCAAGTCATTACTTACACTAAAAGAGAAAGAGAGAGACCCCATATTATTGTGCCGTGGTATTTTCATTTGGATCATTTTCCCCAGTAGTGCACCATCAAGCTGTCATAACAAGAAAATGGTTAATTGAATTGTGATAAAGGTGTTTTTTTTTTTTTAAATTTCAATCAAAACAACCAAAGGAAAGAGAGATGGTAAAAGAAATGGAGGGAAATAATTCATCATGCCCTTGATGTGAGCATAATACCTGGTGCATAGTAGGTGCTCAATTAATCAAAAGGACTGACAGAGTGCATGCATGAATGAATGATAGATGCACAGGTTGAGAGCTGTCAGGTGCTGTGGAGTCATCTAGGCCTGGGTGTCCTCTGGCTCTACTACTTACTATCTGGACGTCCTCAGCTAGTGGTCCTCAGTGAGTTGAGCTCATGCTGACCATGGCTACATTCTCACCTATCCTGTGCAGAATTAAAAAATATATATATATGTATGTATATATATATATATATATGTATATATATATGAATAGTATCAAAGTTTTTCATACATTAAAATTTATTTCATCCAAAGTACTATTGGTAATTATATCCCCTTAACTTAAGTATTAAAATCTTTTCTTTTATAAAATGATAGGAGTATATATAGCATTTTTTGCCCAAATTAGGGGACTACTGCTCTCTGTTCCTGTTTTTTCTAAAATTTGGAAAATCCCTTCTTTCTAGAGTGATTAGCAAAAAGCTTCAGTGACCTGATATAAAGATTAGAAAACATTTTCTGTAGAGGTCATATCATAAATAATTTCTGCTTTGTGGGCCATGCAGTTTCTATCGTAGCAGAAGCAGCCATAAACAACATGTAATCCACTTGGTGTGGTCCCACTCACCCAGGCAGTGGGGCAAGTTTGGGCCCCAGGCACGTTGGCCAACCCCAGATCTAAGGCAGGGAAGGCTGTCAGCACGCTGTCTGTAGCCGCAGGCAGCTTGTTGCTTCCCTGCACCAGCATCCCCAGATCTATCTGCTGGTTGTAGCCATATTGCATAATTGTCAAGAGATAGAGTTTGGAATGGGTTGAGTCCTGCCTCCAGTGCCTATTAGGGGCTGTGTAGATTACCTCCCTTTAAGCCTCCATTTCCTCACTTGTACATGGGGAAATGTAATAACTATCTCATAAAGGGGAGGTAAAATTACATTATATAATTCCTTGAAAACTTAGCCTAGTGCTCGATGCATGGTAAGTATTCAACACATGCCATCCTTAAAAATGAAAGCTTTACAGGGGTATACATGGTTTTAATTTTTTGTCACTGTGACCAAAATACTTCATAAGAATATACTATATAAAGGGCTGAGGTTCTGGAAACAGAGTGAATACATGGGTCTGGACAGTGCCAACCCTATGGGGCTATCCAGTCCCAAGGCAGTACTCTGGGCCAGCCTCCATTACCATAAGCCTTGGGGACTTCTGAGGTCTTCTGAGGGGCTTGTGACCTTTACTTCTGCCCAACTTCTGCCCCAGAGTATTCTTGTACCTCTAATCAGACTTTCATTTATTCATATTTTTATTGCAGTACTGGGGATTGAATCCAGGGCCTCACTCATGCTAGCAAGTGTTCTACCACTGAGCCACATCCCCAGCCCTATTTATTTTATTTTGAGACAGGGTCTCACTAAGTTGCTGAGACTGGCCTCAAACTTGTGATCCTCCTGCCTCAGCCTCCCCAGTAGCTGGAATTACAGGCATGTGCCACTGGGTCCAGATAATTAGACTTTTAAAGATATATAAATTTTTTCTATTCCTGTTGGAGAAAATTTGGGATCAAAACATACAAGGAGGAAGTTAGTTCCAGTTGCACCATCTCATACTCTTTTCTATTGACTCAAAATATTACCTGGACTCTTACCTGCTTTCTCATTATTCTACCCCTATTTTTACAAACTCCTCCCTTGTTCAGTCTTCTGTGTATTTCAGTCTGAGGTTAACCATCATTTATTAAGTACCCATGATATGCAGAACATCATGGCATCATTGAGGGAAGTCTTCCTGCCTTGGGCGGGGGGTGGGGGCAGAGTCAATCTGGTGGGAAATAGCTAGACATTCCAGTCAAAGCCTGGGAGTCATCAGCAAGTCAGGGGTTTATGGGAGCCAAGAGGGGACTCGGCTGGGGGCAGGTTGGCAGCAGACCTGTCCACTGGCCTGGACAAGCTCCAGGCTGAACTGCCAGCAGAAGTCCTGACTAGAGGGCAGAGGGATAGTTCTGGGGAATCCCATCAGACAAGCAGGGGCAATGTGAAAGCAAGGGCCCTGGGCTCTGGGTGGGGGCTTTGGGTTTCAGGCACAGGACTCTGGTCCCCAGGGCCAAGCCCGGCAAGGGTAGGATGGCAAGGGCAGGGTGCAGCGGTGTGAGTGTATTATCTAATCATGCGGTGCTGGGAGAGTTAGTAAGAAAAATATGGAATGTTGTTGGTGGGACTGCAAATTAGTGCAGCCCCTCCAGAAAGCAGTATGGAGATTCCTCAGAAAACTAGGAATGGAACCACCACTTGACCCAGCTGTCTCACTCCTCAGATTATACCCAAAGGAGTTAAAATCAGCATTTTAGAGTGACGCAGCCACGTCAGTGTTTATAGCAGCTCAATTCACAATAGCTAAGCTGTGGAACCAACCTAGGTGCCCTTCAACAGTTGAATAGATAAAGTGTGGTATATATACATAGTGGAATATTAGCCATAAAGAAGAATGACCTTATGACATTGACCAGTAAATGGATGGACCTGGAGAGTATCATGCTAAGTGAAATAAGCCGATCCCCAAAAGCCAAAGGTTGGATGCTCTCTCCGACATGTGGAAGCTAATCCAAAATAAGGGAGAGGAGAAGAATAGAAGTTTAGTGGGTGAGACAGTGGGGGATAGAGGGAAGGAAGGGTGATAGGAAAAGGAAAGATGTTGGAATGCATCTGACATAACTTTCCTATGTACATATGTGAATAACACCACAGTAAATCCCACATTGTGTACATCCACAAGACTGGGGTCCTAATTAGAATAAGATATATTCCAAGCTTGTATAGATATGTCAGAAGGGTTTCTACTTGAGGCTGGGGTTGTGGCTCAGCGGTTGAGCACTTGCCTCACATGTGTGAGGCACTGGGTTCAATCTTCAGCACCACATAAAATAAATAAAGGTATTGTGTTCATCTACAACTAAAAAAAAAAATTTTTTAAAAAGAGTTTCTATGGTCATGTGTTACAAAAAGAACAAATAAAAAATTTAAAAACAACATGTTTAGTTAAATTGAAATTTTCATATAAACAATGAGTAATGTTTTAGCATAAGTATGTCTCAAATATTGCACAGGACATAGTTACACTAGAAGACCATTGTCTTATATTTTATCTGGCAACCCTACACATAAGAGGCGGCTGTGTGGCACAGCTGCTCTTAAAGACCCAAGTACAGGGCTGGGGCTGGGGTTCAGTGGTAGAGCGTTTGCCTTGCATGTGTGAGGCACTGGGTTCGATTCTTAGTACCATATATAAATAAATGAATAAAATATAGGTCCATCAACATCTAAAAAAATTATTGAAAAAAAAAAAGACCCAAGTACAGTAATCATGTTATGAGAATAGGGAGACTCCGGTGGGCCAAGGGAAGAGAAAGAATAAGAATTATATAAGCCAGGAACCTGCCTTGTGGTTGGCATGCACAGTAAGTCAAATGCCCTGTGGGAACAACTGAGAGGGACCTCCTGCCTCAGTTCAGATTGGTTTAGGAAGTGGACTTAGTGGGGTATAGTTGGGGGAAGTTAAATGGGATCAAGAGGAACTCATAACTATCAGTGTTTCGAGGAAGATGAGTGCCACATGTAAGTGTTATGGTTGAAGCACAGAGAGTTGTAAAAAGGAGAGAAATGCCATCTGGTGAAATATGTAAGTCTCCTAGGAGCAGGAGGCATTTCAGCTGACTTGTGGGATAGTGAAGCCCCCTGCAGACACCTGCTGCCCTTTGTCAGCTTGGGCTGATAGCAAAATACTGTAGACTGGGGGCTTAAACAACAGACATTTATTTCTCACAGTTCTGGATGCTGGAAGTCCCAGATCAAGGTACAGGTCGATTCATTCCTGATGAGGAATCTCTGCTTTCTTACATGATGAGGAGAGAAAGCAGGCTTTCCTGTTTCTTCTTCTAAGGGTACTAACCCCCTCAGGAGGATTCCACCCTTGTGACCTCATCTGAACCTCATTAGCTTCCCCAGACCCATCTTTGGACACTGTCACACTGGGGGTCAGGACCTCAGCATATGATGACAGTTTGTTCAGTCCATAGCATGCCTGCTCCAGCCCAGGGGGCAGGTGTTGGATCCTGGCCACCTGGACGGCAGAGCACCATGCTTAGAATATCAAGTCAAGGTCTAGATTCAGCTCTCCTCAGGGACTCCACATTGTTGCTGACTAGTTTGCTTTTATTTTCCATCCCAAATATAGGACAGCTTTTCTTTCCAACTCCCCAGTGACTTGGGATCTGGATTTTTCTCTCTCTGCCCCAGGTTTACTCCTTCAGGCTTACAGTGCACATTTTGAAGCTGCTACCCGCTGGTTCAGACTCAGCCATGTTCTCACACTCTCTGCCCGCAGCAGCATGGCCTACAGAGCCCACCCTGTGCTCTGAGTACAGGTCTGTGCCCGGGATTTATGACAGATGCTTTTAATGGCCTTCCTCTCTCCCTATTTTAAGTGCGTTTTAATTGAGCTCTTTATCCCCCAATCCTTTAATCTTAAATTCCTCTTTTTGATGTCTTTCTGAATCTCCTTTATTTCCTGCTCTCTACCCCAAATAAAAACTTCCCCAATGCCAGATTCCCAAGTAGGGTCACTGTGCCCTTCCTTTCTCAGAGAGGCAGCCCCAGGGCTCTGAGAACTCTTGACCAGTATCTCTGCCAGAACACTAGCGTGCCTGCACCTGGGTCAGTAGGTCTGCATCTGACTGTCCAGCCTCTTACTTAGACCTGGTACTGCCCCTATTTGTGACAAAACTCAAGCAAGAGAACTTTGTACTTAGGGTCATCTAGGATTTTGATATTATCCTCATTATCAAAGCAGGAAAACTTTTTCATCACTGTGAGTGGTTGTGTGTGTTTAGAATTCTGTGGAAATGCCATTTGGCCAGGAAGTGGAAAAATATCTTTAACCTGATTATCGGAAAAATTTCAATTATACAGTAAACAAAGAACAACACAACAACAAGTTTTCCAGAAGTCTGATTATTCAACCAGTTCATCAAAACACGCAGGCTCTTCTGCAGTTTGAAAAGGCACAAAGCAAGGTGCCCAAGGAACCTGGCTGCCTTCCAAAATAATTGGCTTTGTTTTCTACTACAGCTAAAAAAAAAATCTTCTCTTGAAGATGAACATGACTCAGTGACATCAATTCGGCCTCTATAGTAACAAAGGAGAAAGGATTTTTTTGTCTTTTGTAGGAATTTGAAGACCTCAGTTATAGTGAGTTGATAGCAGTGACCTAGAATGTATGTATACATTGCTGCCATGACCATGCCTCTCCATCACAATGTCCTTTAAGAATCTATGGGAGCCAGGCACTGTGGCGCATGCCTATAATCCCAGCAGCTTGGAAGGCTGAGGCAAGAGGATTTTCAGTTCAAGGCCAGCCTCAGCAACTTAACAAGGCCCTAAGCAACTCAGCGAGACCCTGTCTCTAAATAAAATATTTTGAAAAGGGAGACTGGGAGTGTGGTTCAGTGGTAAAGCACCCCCGGGTTCAATCCCTCATACCAACACCTTTCTGTTAGTTAAAATGATGACTGTGCCACAGGGAGAGAAGGCCAGGAGAGATAGTCCACTGTTATGCAATATTTTTATTATTTAGAGGAAAGAAGTCAGAAAATTGTCAGAGCCCAAGGGGGATGAAATGACTTTGATGAGAGCCTCAAGCAGTATTGAGCCACCATGAGAGCTGGCATTGTTGAGGGCTGGCTTAGACAAGCCTGGGGAACAGAGAAAAAGCTGTTCATAGTTGAGAATCTGCCATCAGTCACCCAGTGTAAACTCAGGTTATCTTCGCGGGAGTGGCAATAGGGAGATTGGGTTATTTTTCTGGAAGGAGCTAACTGTCTCCGGTGGGAATTTCACTCACAATCTGGGCCTTATGAGCTTCCCCAGTAACCCAAAGAGCAGATGGGTGCTCTGATATAGACCGATGACCTTCTCTCTTTTTCAGCCCTCTCTCCCTTCTTAAGCCCTGACCTTCCACCCAAAGAGTAGTAGTAGCTACTAAACTACATTACCTAGGAAATCAGTGACAAGTCCACAGAGGCATACGTTTATCATCCTAGACTAATTAGAAAACCATCTGGCCATCTCCAAGTGTCCCTTCTGTGGGGCATGGAGACACAAGTTAGCTGAGTAGGAAATAACTTCTATCTACATCACAGCTAGCCTTGACATCCAATGTTGTACATAATTTTTTGGACAAGGGAAAGTTTCCTTTCTTTAGAAACAGGGCTATATAAGCAGGGACATGTTAGGGAACAGTCCTGCGGGTGAGGGCACTGATGAGCAAGGAAGCAGTAGACACAGGCCTGAAGAGGACCCTCGTGGAGAAGATTGTGGAGACGTGAGTTGTGACATTAGACTGGCGTCATAAGTAATCAGGGTCAAATGACTCAGTTCAAAAATCTTCAGGGTTCTAGACAATTTGGATGGAAGTAATCTAGAACCATTTATAACTACCATTTAAGATGGTACCAGTCTATTAAGTAAGGGAAGGGACATACAGAGTCAACAGGTTTTATTATTCCAGGGCTTCTCCAAGCCCTTACTAGTCTAATGTACATTCTGGATCTCCCAAGGGAGCTGTGGTGCGCAGTATCTCCCACACTTATTTATCCATAGATTTTTTTTTTAATTTTTTTTTTAGTTGTAGATGGACACAATATCTTTATTTTATTTATTTTTATGTGGTGCTGAGGATCGAACCCAGTGCCTCACGCATGCAAGGCAAGCACTCTACCACTGAGCCACAATCCCAGCCCCATTATCCATGGATTTTGAATAAATATGCATAGATTTTGCAAAGTCAACCCTTTAAAATGTAGGAGAGTTCCAGAAACTTCCCTCGGGGCCAGGGATATAATGTGCCCACTAAAGAGGCCAATGGACTAATTCTATTTCAGTAAATATTATTTTTTAAAAAAATTTTAGTTAGATATTGCCTGAAGGTTATTATTATTCAAATACTAAAAGTTTTTTTGAAGAACTTTGTAATGAAAATGTTTTGTTGTTTTAGAATCAGGTGACACAGAACCTGTAAGTTCCTTTTCAGGCAAAATCAGTTCTGTTAAGCCACACAGCAAATGCAGCAGGACCCTGGGATGCGGGGGAGTTGATGCATTCAGTGATGTTTCTGTTAGTCAGTGTTCTATCACTATAACAAATTACCTGGGGTGATTAACTTTTAAGAGAAGAGGTTTATTTTGGCTCACAGTTTTAGAGGTTTCAGTCCATGATGACTGGCCCTGTCACTAGACCTGTGGTGAGATAGCACATCATGGCTGGGGTGCATGGGGGCTGAGCGAAACTGCTAACCTGATGGCCGGGATGTAAAAGAGGAAGGAAGAGACCTGGAGCTCACTCTCTCCTTCGAGGGCACTCCACCCTCCAGTGATCTAAGGTCCTCTCACTGGGCCTGCCCCAAAATCCTACTACCTCCCAATAGCCCCATCTCGGGGACCAATCATTTTAACATGTGGACCTGCAAACCACTTATTCACAGAAGTGCCAGGGCCTTTGTGTGGACCTGGAGCTTGTCTCCACGTCTCAGCAACCCCATACATTAACACCTGGGGCAGCAGGAGCTCGGGATAGACGGTGTGTGTGTTCAGGTTACCCCACTTCCATTTTGCTGACTGTTCCCAAGCACTTCTTTGTTCTTTAGAGAAAACTAATCCAGCCATTCTGAGGGGAGAGAATTAAAAAATGTGCTTCTTTAACATAACATTGCAAAATTGTCACTCAGGATGACTTTGCATAGAAAAGAAAAGTATTTTTGTAGGAATGTTCAATAGAAGATTGTACTAGGAAATCTCCTTTTCTTTGTTGTTTATTTCTACTTGCTCTACTAGAAAATTTTATTTCTTTTCCACAGTTTACTAATACCTATGGAGTTGTGTTCAGTTCAAATCGGTGAGATCGGAATGACATAACTGGAAAGATTTTGCAGGGAAGATTTCTTTCTGTAAAAATAAAGTACAAGTCCAGTGCAGTGGCATACACCTGTAATCCCAGCAACTTGGGGAAGTTGAGGCAGGAGGATCACAAGTTCAAAGCCAGCCTCAGCAACTTAGCAAGGCCCTAAGGAACTTAGCAAGACCCTGTCTCAAAATAAAAATAAAAAGGGCCGGGGAAGTGGTTAAGCATCTGGGTTCAATCCCTGGTACCAATAAAATAAAATAAAATACAAATGACTGTTGGCAAACTAAAATAGAACATTTCAGTGACTACATAAAGTAAATGTAAAATTGCCCTCCTATCTATTAGCCTTTATAATCACTAAGATACTCTGAATTTCATGGGAGTATATAACTTTACTATCCAGATAAGTGTTGCTGAAACAATGTAACCATGTTTTTACTTCTGATTTTATAGATATTTTAAAAAGAAATTTGCCTAGCTGATTAAGAGGGATGATTCTTGGGCTGGGGTTGTGGCTCAGTGGTAGAGCACTGAGTTTGAGGCACTGGGTTCAATCCTCAGCACCACATAAAAGAATAAAGTTTTAAAAAAGGCTATGTGTGGCGGGGGTGATTCTTTCAGGTTTTAGCTGACAAAGCTTGCCATCCGAAAGTTTCCTACCTGGCCATATGCCTGCCTATATCTGGGGAGTCACTTACTCATTCCCATCCTGTTATTTATGTGCCATTCAGTTGCATTCATCGTGGTCGGCCTGTCTCTCCACATCTTTGCCTGGCCTTTACTGAGCCCAGCCATCAGTATTCACGAGCATCCTCTGTTTATTTCTGCCTCGACAAGTCCAGCCCTAGATTGTAGGAGACTGCGTTTTGTGTCCCTGCTCAGTTTTCCTAGAAGTGCCAATAGCAGACCATCGTCCATTCAGAAAAGATGCTTTCATTCACGTATTCAGCTTCGTCTCCCTCCCGGCCTTGCTTTTCCAGCGAGTTGGTGTTGACTCAGCATGTCAGAGGACAGGACCGAGGCTCCATCAATGGCTGAACTAATGAATGAACAGAGGCCTCCGTGTGGGGCTCAGGCTGTCAGGAGGCACTGAGAGGCCGAGCTGCATCTCCTTGCTGTGGGCTAAGATGCAAGCAGCTGTTTTCCGGCCGTTTCAATGCTCTGCCTGCCACGCACTCCCTTCCTCTCACCCTCCTCCACTTCGGATCCCACTATTCTTCTTGGCCACAGTCTTCTTCCTATACAGCATATATTTGGGGAGTTACTCTGATTCATCCTCATCTCCCTTATTTACATGCAATTCCTTGCCTCCCTCTCCTTCTCTTTAAAAGTCTTATACTTTAAAAGACTTATACTCTTTTCTCCACTTGCTTCCTCTCCTCAATTTTTGGAACTGCCTTCTTTGCAATTTTTTCCCCAACTACACTGCCACCCATCCTCTCTATGGATAAAATCACACATAGTCCAGAATGCGAAAGGACCCAAAAAATTACCCCCTTATTTCCTTTTCATCCTTGCCTGAATAATTACTGAGATTCTGAGCAGATAGGCAACAGGCACACACCTTCTTGAAATTGATGTATGTATTAAAGATCTTCCATGTACACAACAGGAGTTTAAATTTTGCCTTCTAAGTATGGGCAAAATTTCCATCGATGTGGAAGGATAAAAATTTCCTGTTTAAGATCAAGAAAGTGGAAAGTTACTTCCAGATTTAGATACCAGCCTGGCATAATGGTCCATGCTTGTAATCCCAGCTATTCAGGAGGCTGAGGCAGGAGGATCATAAGTTCAAAGCCAATCTGCGCAACTTAGCAAGACTCTTGGTAACTTAGTGAGACCCTGTCTCAAAATAAAAATGGTTGGGGATATAGTTCAGTAATAGAGCATCTCCGGGTTCAATCTCCAATACTTTTGTCCTGCCACTCCCTACACCAAAAGAGTGAGATACCAAGAAAACAAAACCAAAATAGATCTAGATACAAACCATCTCTTCACACTCATTCATCACCACAGTCTCCTATTTTATAAGCAACAATGGCCTTTCTCACTTTCTGGCAGCTCCAGCCCCAGCATCCAAGAAACCCTAAACTCTATGCGCCTGGTCTCACTAGATTTGTGGAACATTCTAGATGTGAGTCCCCTGTTGGTGAAAAGTAGAAACATATTGCAAATGCAGTTTTCGTAATGATTCCATCTTAAGTTGAAATTCCCCATAGGGCCTTGGAGAACATTTAATATCATACTGTGGAATAGAGTACCAGAGAGTCACGTCATCTTCTGGAGAAGGACTCCATTAGAGAGAGGGTAGAGTCGGTGTGGGCTTTCATGTTCCCTGACAGCAACATGTGCTGCAAGACAGCAAGAGAAGGTCGTGAGCAGTTCCCCATAACAGTTAGGAGCATCTGGGCGTGGTGGCACATGCGCACCTGTAGTCCCAGCTGCTTAAGAGCTGAGGCAGGAGGATCGCCGGAGCAACTCAGTGAGACCCTGTCTCTACATAAAACACAAAATAGGGCTGGGCATGTGGCTCAGTGGTCGAGTACCCCTGAGTTCAATCCCCAGTACCAAATAAAAAAAAAGACTGATAATGTAGTTAATGAACATTTGTTTGTTTGTTGTTTTTAGTTTTTTGCATCTGGTAATTTGTGCCTTCCCTGGAGTTCTGGACGAGAGAGTGGGAGGAAGGAAAGCTAAAAGTAAATGATCTTTTAAAAGATTTTAAGTACTTCATCAACCCCAAACCAGCTTCTTAAATATTCCATTTAACTTTCTTGATTCCAAACCCTCTTGTAAAGTGCTGATCTCAGACATGGGAGAATTTGGGTTGGTAAATAAGGCATTGAGTGATTGGGCTGAGGGTTCTTCTCAATGAGTGCTTTTCAAACTGGCCTTCTCTTTGTCGGGAACATTCCTTGCATGTGCCTCAGAGGCCATCGTGTCCCTACATAATATTTTATTTACTGAAAGGACTCTAATGCCACTTAGGAAGTGGTTTGGGGCTGGGGCTGTAGTTTAGAGCACTGCCACACACACTTGAGACCCTGGGTTTGATCCCTACCATCGCAAAGTAAATTAAGAAATAAAAATTAGCCAGGTGC
>CM053402.1:12263651-12350716 GCA_028644305.1 Xerus rutilus
CTGCGATCCTCCTGCCTCAGCCTCTTGTGTAGCTGGATTAAAGGGGTGTGCCCCCTTGCCTGACTTAACATTTTTTTTTATAAGACTGATAATGCAGCCAGGCGCGGTGGCACATGCCTGTAATCCCTGCACTTAGGGAGGCTGAGACAGGAGAATTGAGAGTTCAAAGCCAGCCTCAGCAATGGTGAGGCGCTAAGCAACTCAGTGAGACCCTGTCTCTACATAAAACACAAAATAGGGCTGGAGGTGTGGCTCAGTGGTCGAGTACCCCTGAGTTTAATCCCCAGTACCAAAAAAAAAAGACTGATAATGCAATTAATGAACATTTGTTTGTTTGTTTGTTGTTTTTATTTTTTTGCATCTGGTAATTTGTGCCTTCCCTGGAGTTCTGGACATGGTTTCAAAAGCACTTCTACAATGTAAATTAACCTAAACTATCATATTTAAGTTCAATTTTAGAAATCATTAGCTTTTAAAGATGCTTGGATACATTTAGAGTCATTTAAAGGACCACTAATGTGAATTTCTTAAATTAGTAATTATTTATCCAATATATCTGTCAAGTAACTCCTGTTTTTTCCTCCTTTGAGTTTGTGTGAAGCAGGGCACATCTATCACGTGAGAAATACACACACACACACACACACACACATCTTTTTTCTGCTCTTAGTGGCCACCAGCCATATTAATAAGCAAAGCCTGCGCCTCCACTAAGCTTCAAGCTCTGCCCTCCTGGAAATCCTTGCATGCTTTCCTGATTTTTAAGAGGACACTTGAACTCCAGGGCCAGACAGCCTTGTGTATTTATCATGTGACTTTGGGCAAGCTACTGGACTTCTCTGTGCCCTTGTTTCTTCCTCTGTAGCATGAGGGTGCTGGTAGTAGACCTCATTTAGCTGTATGAGGGTTAATGCATTAATGGACAGAATCATATGTAGCCAACACTTGAAAAGATGGCCACTGACAGTAGTCCAGTAGAAATAAAATGTCATTGTTGCCTCAGTGTTGGGTCATGTCTAGGCATCTGGTGTGTTGACTGTTTTTACTTTGGATCATCATCATTTTGATCCAGAGGAATTCCAGAACTTCCAAGGATAAAGAAACATGTGGGCAATAACAAGTGTTGTCAAGGATGTAGAGAAATTGGAACCCTCATATGCTACTGGTGGGCACATAAAATGTGGCAGCTGCTTTGGAATAATGTAGCCATCTGGCAGTTCCTGAAAAGGTTAGTTATGGCAGGATCCAGCAATTCTACTCTAGGTATATATGCAAAAGAAATGAAAACATATGCCTCTACCAAAACTTGTGCAAGAATGCCCATGGCAACCTTATTCCTGATAGCCAAAATGCAGAAACAGATGTCCATTAGCTGTTGAATAGATAAATTAAAAAATGGTATATCCATGCAATAGAGTTCTTTCAGAAAAGAGGAACAAAGTACTGGTACATATAATCACATTGATGAACCTTAAAAACATCACACTATGTGAAGGAAGCCAGATACCAAAGACCACATGCTATACAATTTCATTCATGTGAAACGCCTAGAATAAATAAATCATAGAGACAGAGAGCAGTGATTGCTTACACTGTGGTGTTGAGAGGAGTGGCAGCCAGTGGGGGTGATGGAAATGTCTTAAGATTAGATTGTGGCAATGGACACATAACTCTGTCAATACACTAAGAAGCATTAGCTTGAAATGGACAAATTATGTGAATAAAGCTATTTATTTATTTTGGTGCTGGGGATCAAACCCAGGGCCTTCCCCATGCTAAGCACTTGCTCTACCACTGAGCTGCAGCCCCAGCTTCTAGATAAAGCAATTTTTAAAAAAGGAAAAATCAACTCCTGAGTTTGAGGGTACTCTCTGGGACTTCACCAAATCTGCAGAGGTGTGATACCTAATTTTAACAAGCCCAACATATGAGGCATCATGGAGTAGGTCTTAGAAGTGCACTGTAAAAGAGAATATTGTTTTTGTTTTATATTGCCAACTCATGTCACGGGTTTTTCTTTTTTGTTGTTTGTTGTTTTTGATTTTGTTTTTTGTTTGTTTATTTGTTTCCACTGATCCATGTCCCCAGCCCTTTTTGTTTTTTATTTTGAGACAAGGTCTAAGTTGCTTAGGGCCTCACTGTTGCTGAGGCTGGCTTTGAACTTGTGATCCTCCTGCCTCAGCCTCCAGAGCCAATGGGATTACATGCATGTGCCACCATGCCCAGCACACTTAAAGTTTTTGCTGTGGGAATACAATATCCTTGGATGGTAATCTTCAAAATGCATGGCGCAGATTCTCCCAGTTTTGACACTCTGCTTCTGTAGGCCTGGGCTCTGGAGAACCTCAGACTTATCTCCCATGGCCTTCTTTCTCAGCAGCCACCAATCCCCTCTCCCCGAGCAGGTGTAGAGACAGCTAGGGTTTCCAGTGCCACTCAGAAAAGGACTGAAACTCCCCATGCATCTGACCCTTTCTCTTTAAGACTTTGGTTTGCTTACAGTTAGTTTTGTTCTCATAACTGTTTCTTATTGCCATAGCAACCCTAATCAATCACAGGACCAAAAATAGCTCTTTCATTTTTCCCCGAGCCTATCTATAGTGAATTGGGGATGCAGCTTTGCCCTGCATTTTGAATACGTGCTTTCATTTCCCGACACTGAACCTGGGAGAGCTATGTCTGGAAATTATTCTTGGGGAGGTCTAGACGCCTTGCATCTTTCCTGGCACTCTTCTCCCTGACCGCAGATCCCCCCTCAGTTCTAAAAGCTCCAAGTAGGTGCATTTAAATATTCAACAAAGAACCATCACCTTTCCACACATTCAGTTATGGTGCTGAAGATCTACAGGTACCTGAGGATCTTTTTTCAATAAGAACTTCATCCCAGTAGATTCCATTGGGTTTGGAAGGCCAATGAAAAATGCAGATACAGGGCCGGGAGCAGATGACAGTAATACTAGTAGATTCTTGGCCTGGGAAGAAAAGCTAGAAAATCAAAGATGAGGTGACAGAAGAGCTTCTACCCTGATGCTCTGATTTCTTCATGACTCTGCTACTGTTTTTAAGGGGGCTGGAAGCAAAATAAACACTGGTCATAATTAAGGGAACATTTTCTTCTTTTTTTTCTTTTGAGACAGGTGCTTAGGCCCTCACTAAATTGCTGAGGCTGGATCTCAACATGTGATCCTCCTGCCTCAGCCTCCCATGCTGCTAGGATTATGGGTGTGCACCACTGCTCCTGGCTAGGGAACATTTCCTCTGTTTCTCTTCTTTATTCTCCCTTCCAAGTTGCACCTCTGATCCAGAAGAGAGAGGGAGAAAGATGCTTCATGAGAAAGAGGATTCCAGATCTGGAGTGAGCCTGGGGTGGAAGGACATGTGGGAGGGGCAGACATGCTTCCCTGATGTCCCCCAAGCTCTGGGACAGGAGCCACTGCCCTTACCCTATTTCAGTAAGCAGTCACTGATTGTGGCCCCTGGAGCTCCCGACTTCTGTTTTTTTGATGCTATTTCTTAATTTCTCAAGTCTCAGTCTTTGTAATTTAGCTGAGTGAACTAGGGGGCATAAAGCTTTCCGATCTAGGAGGGGAAAAAAGTGAATGGAGCTCTGGTACAGTTCTTGTTTCCCAGCATGAAGTTGGCAGGAGGTCTAAGGAAGCTAAGAGAAGAGGGGAAGGGAAAGAGCCCCTGCCCAGAAGAAGGAGCCACGAGGACAGATCCCGGAAGGTGGGAAAATGTGCCACATGCCCTTGGCAGCCGAGCAGGCTGGAGGATCAGAGTGAGGCAGGAGGAGTCTAGATCTGCTCCATGGCCCGGCCACCACCCACACCATGGAAATACCGCCAGGTGACCTGTCTGTGGCCACTGCTCCAGCAAGCCTGCCATCCAGCTCCATTTGCTCTCCCCTCACTGTGGGAGTTTCGTGGAGAGAAGTGCCATGGAGTGGGCCAGCCTTTCTTCAGTCCCTCTTCTGCCAGATGCTGCCTGGCCTTGAACATGCTTTGTCTCATTAATCCTTACTCCCTGCTATGAGGTTGGCATTGTCTCCATTTTATAAATTAGGAAACCAAAGCTTAGGAGGACTGGGGAGTTTGCCCAAAATCATAAAGTTTGTGAAGAATAAAGCTGGGATTTGAAATAAAGTGAGTTTCACTGCAAAACCTGTTTTTTCTCCTCATCTACCACACTTCCTCTCTGTGGGCCAGGAGCACGCTGCTCTATGTGGACACTAGCTAATGATGAGCTTACTGGCATCAGTTACTCATAAATATCTCCCTGGACAATAAGCAATGGCTGATGACAGAGCAGATAATATCATGGGTGAAATGACTAAGCTAGAAAGAGTATGAATTCCCCAATGCCCTGGACTGTTGAGAGCTCACAGTGAGTGATGCTTAATCTGATGAAGGCCAGGGGGTGATTCAGAAGGGAAATAGTAGGCAGGTTGAGTGCATTTGGTTTTCTATTGCCATGTAACAAATTTCTCCCAAACTTAGCAACTTAACACAAATTTATTATCCCATAGTCTCCATGGGTCAGGAGTTGAGGCCCAGGTTTTTTTTTTTATTTATTTTTTATTTTTTTATTTTTTTAAAGTATTTATTTATTTTTTTAGTTGTAGGTGGACAGAATATCTTTATTTTATTTTTATGTGGTGCTGAGGATCGAACCCAGTGCCTCACGCATGCTAAGCGAGCATGCTACCACTGCGCCATAACCCCAGCCCAGTTGAGGCCCCAGTTTAACTGAATCCTTGGCTAGGTGGATATTGAGGCATCAGCCAAGGCTCTGTTCTCACCCGGGGCTCAGGGTCCTTTTCCAGCTGGCTGTTCCTTTGGCTCCCAGAGGCCCTCCTCAGGTCCTAGCCACCTGTCCCTCTCACAGCTTCAAAGCCAACCAAAGTATTTCCGCTTTTTAAAAATGAAGTCATGGGTAGTGTGACAGAATCTCAGGAGTGAGCATCTCATCTCCTTAGTAGCATTCAAAGTCTGCACTCCTTTTGAAGGCTCGAGGGACCAATCCTGGGAGCTATGCCTCGTTATATACAGAAGGGGAGGACCACACAGCTTATGTGCACCCCAGGTGGGGTTCTGGGGCCACCTCAACGCTTTTCTGCATTTTGTGGGCCTAATGAAACTTGAAGCATCCTGCGTTTGAGATGCCTGCACCGTAGAGAACATGAGTCTTACACATTCCTTTGTTTTAGGTAATGACTGACACTCCTGATATTGATCTTCTTGGAGCAGGTTCAAGTGTGGTTATATCAGAGTTCCTGACTTCAATGGCACAGAATCCCCTCACCCAAGGAAATGCCAGAATCTTTAGGGGATAACACATATTTTGAGGAAGTTAAGGATTGGAACATGAGGGTCTCCCTTCTCCCCCTGCATATTTGAGAATGTCTAGGGTAGATGATGTATTCCTGGTTGTAGCAAAAGTATTATGTGAGCAAACTTTAATTCAAAGAGATGCTTAGAGGTCTAAAAACTGGGGTAGCTATGACATAAGCCATTCCCTATTGGTGATGGGGTGTAGGGAGGATCCTCCTGTGACGGGACTGGAGCTCGTCATCTGGTTGGTGATGTGAAGCTGAAGACAATGGCTAGAGCTATGTAGCCACAAACCAAAGACTGCTTGGGGCTTCTGGGAGCTAGAAAAAATGATATTTCTTGGCCCTAGAATCTTCAGAGGGAGTTCACATTGCGAATACTTTGATTTCCACTTCTAACCCCCAGAACTATGAGAGAACAGATGTCTTTTGTTTTAAGCACTGAATTTGTGATCATTTGCCTCCCCCCACCCTAGGAAATTAATACAGGGAGGGAGAACATTCAAGTTCAGTACAGACATTTCAGGTCAGGTGTACCTGTAAGGCCTTTGGGCAGCTGAGATATAAGAAGAGAGATTGGCATTAGAGTGTTGATTTGAGAGGTACCTGCAAAGAATGGTCATGGGAAAATCAGAAGCAGATGAGATGACCAGGGGCAAAGGTTTGGAGTAAGAAGAGGATGGAGGGATCATTGAAGGTACAAGAGGGGTTGGGCAGGAACTGCTGTTAGGACAGAGGAGTTGCTGGGTCATTTCGACCTCTGTAGAGGTCTCCAGGGTACAGATGAAATGTACCCTGATGTGGAAATGCTTTGAGAATTCGTCATCTCTATACCAAATTGTACTGGTTGAGAAGAGGTTAAGGGACCAAAAGAGTAGAGCTGGCCGTCACTGACTACTCTTTTAATATAGTTGATTATAAAGACAGCATTGGGATTGATTATAGATAAAGGATGAAACAAAGAACTTTGTGATCATTTGTTTTTGGTTTTGGGGGTTTTTTGTTCTTTTTGGTACTGAGGATTGAACTCAGGGGCACTCGACCACTGAGCCACATCCCCAGCCCTATTTTGTGTTTTATGTAGAGACAGGGTCTCATTAAGTTGCTTAGCACCTCGCCATTGCTAAGGCTGGCTTTGAACTCGCGATCCTCCTGTCTCAGCCTCCCTAAGTGCTGGGATTACAGGTGTGTGCCATCACGCCTGGTGGTTGTGTGTTTTTTAAGAATGTATTTTGAGGCTGTGGGGAGGAGGCAGGGAAAAGATGTAAATAATCACTGAGACAAGGTTCCAGAGAAGAGCCTTGAGAATGTTTATTGCTGTGTATCTGTGACGTGCCAAGTGCTATGCTGGGCCTTACCTGCCTGACCTCATTGATCTTCTCAACAGAGAAGAGGATTATCCTCATTCTATAAATGGAGAAACTGAGGCAGTGCTGGTCAAAGAATTTACTCAAAAATCAGTATGTCTCCGATTTGAGCCCAAGTCAACTGGTTCAAATGTGTCGGGGCGTTTCATTATATTACTTTGCATTGGGAAAAAGACAGTGCCATCTTTCTCTGATTCACCAAGAACAAGAAGTATAACATAATAAGCAGAAGATTTGCAGTGGGGGCTGGCGTCGTGGCTCAGTGGTAGAGCGCTTGCCTAGCATGTGTGAGGCACTGGGTTCGATTCTCAGCACCACGTATAAATAAATAAATAAAATAAGATCCATCAACAACTAATAAAAAATATTTTTTTAAAAAAAAGAAGATTTGCAGTGGATGAAAGGGAAGTTGTAGGTGATTCTGTCACAGCATCTATGTTCTCATCAAAGCCTGGATCAAAATGATCAGTGGTGAGAAAGGAAGGGTGAAGCCAAGTGCTGGGGCTGGAGAGGGAAAGGAGTTCAGGAGAACTTGTTGGTTGAGGTACAAACAAGAAAAAATAACAGACCTTGCCTAACACTTATAGATTGCTAGGATTTGTACGCTGGAATTTTTACAACCACTAGCCTGCATGGGGCAAGTGGAAGTTTATCTTAAGATGGACATCTCACCGGAAAGAGTTTAATGACAGGTCTGAAAATGCCTAGAGCCACAGACTTCTGATTTTAACTTTTTAGACACTTGCCCACTCCAGGACTCCAAGAACCAGGTGTCAGGTATCCCAAAGGGATTAGCAGTCCCAGTCCTCCTGCCTGCAGAGAAAGCACTGGCCAGCCTGGAGTCGGCTCATCCAGTCCCATCCTCCTGCTGCCACGGGCAGGTGTGCTCCCAGCCTCGGGGCAGGGTTGCCATTCTGACATGAAAATAACCTGAGTCTTTGACTCAAAAATAACAGCACCTGCTAATTTGCATAGGAGTTTTGCATTTCATATTTGGGTTTAATACCCCAAATGCTAAAATTCATTTGTTTGACCTAGTTAAGTGGTTTTGGAGGCTCAACCGATGCAAAAGCCTTGTAGTTTTCTGCATGGCACCCCCGGGCCTACTCACACCCTGCATGGCCCTGTTGTCTCGCCACTCATTGGATTGGCCCTCAGATGAATTATGGGTTAAAAAGTACAGAATTGATTCACTTGAAGGCTGGTTATTTTTAAGAGGCTCTCGGCCAGAAATGGTGGCGCACGCCTGTAATCCCAGCACTTTGGGAGGCTGAGACAGGAGGATTGTGAGTTCAAAATCAGCCTCAGCAATGGCCAGGTGCTAAGCAACTCAGTGAGACTCTGTCTCTAAAAAGAATACAAAAAATAGGGCTGGGGATGTGTCGAGTGCCCCTGAGTTCAATCCCCAGTACCAAAAAAAAAAAGAGGGTCTAGGCCAGGACCCTCATGTTCGTGAGTCTCTCAAAGCTCCACTGGGGGCTTTGAATACTCCAGGGTCTGGATAAGCAGCCCTTCCTGGAACCCTTTGGAACAGTGCATGAGGGCAGCACTTGCCAAGTGAGAGGCTGGAGAGAAGACAGCGGGCAGCGGAGAAGGTGTCACTGAGTAATCACAGGCCTCGTTCTCCATAAAGGCAATCACTGGGATTGATTTTTTCCGAGTTTCCTTAGTCACGGTTCAGACTGCTTATTTCACTCAGATTCAGACAGATGGGTGCAGGATGCACAGGCATGGGACGCCAGGAGAATTATCTCTGGCACGTCCAAGGCCTCTGCCTTCTCATACAGTTGCCCCCGGGGCTCTAAGCTGGGCTAAAAAGGGAACGTGGTCATTGTGGGGATGAAGCCCAAGAGGTGGCAGTGGGTATTTGTGGACTTTGGGATTTTAGACAGTACACTGTTTCCTTCCCATGCATGGGAGGTGAGCCGATTTTCCAACTTGAACAAGTAAAACATAAATTGCTGGACCCCACTCTAGCGTTTCTGATTCAATTGGTCTGGGGTGGGGCCTGAGAATTTCCATGTCTAACTAGATCGAGGGTGATGCTGCTATTGCTAGACCGGGACCAGCCCACCTTGCTTTCAGACCTGGCTCTAGATGCATAACTGTGTGATTGTGGGCTACTTGCTTAACCTCTCTGTGCCTCCATTCCTCATCTTGAGAGCAGGGGTGATAATAATAGTACCTACCCCTTGGGGTTGTTGCAAAGACTACGTAAGAGCACTTAAAAGTATTCAGACTGTGCTGATGCAAAAAGCACATTCTCTGAGTGGTGGGTAAGTAAGTACATAAAGGACCCAGCCTCGTGGGACTATGATTAGATCAAGCCAAGTCTCATTTCCCCAATACCTGCAGCCCCTGATGGAGTCCCTGGTCATTGTACCCATTAACCTTCAATCCTGTCTCTGGTGGTCCAGAAAGTAATGGCCAGCTCAGTGCAAGCAGGAGGGTCGTTACACCAACATCTGTCAAAATCCTCTTCTCAAGCTGCCTTAACTCTTAAGATCTGCTGGATACACAGAATGAGACAAGTCCGGAACTCTAGGGCCGAGTTGCATTCCGGGTTTGTGGTGTCCCTCATGCAGCCAGCAAGAGGGGCTGCCTTTTGTGGTCAAGCTCAGTTGCAGCCTCTTATGGATGAGAGTTTTGTTGAATGGTTGCTCGGCGCTCAGCATTATTTATGTATATGTTATTTTGGGGGGTTTTGTTTTTTGTTTTTTGTTTTTTTAGAAATTAAACCCAAGGCCTTACACATGCTAAGCATACACTCAGCCACTTACCTGTACCCCCCTCTCTTCGCACTCTATATTTATGCACATCATTTTATTTAACCTTCACAATGCCACTCTTAGGTAATAATTATTATTCCTCTTTTAATACTGATGTGGTTCAGAGAAGTTGAATGAATTATCCAAAGTCATACTAAAAGCCAGGTCTCTCTGTCTTTCAAAGTTCTACTGTAGCTGGGCATGGTGGCACACGCTTGTAATCCCAGCACTTAGGGAGGCTGAGACAGGAGAATCGCAAGTTCAAAGCCAGCCTCAGCAATGGTGAGGCACTAAGCAACTCAGTGAGACCCTGTCTCTAAACAAAACACAAAATAGGGCTGAGGATGTGGCTCAGTGGTTGAGTGCCCCTGAATTCAATCCCCGGTACCAAAAAAAAAAAAAAGTTCTACTATATACCTTTCTAACTTTATATGAATATTTATATAAAAGTTAAGGCAAGTCCCCATTTATCCAGCAGTGGCAGTTGCTCCCCAAGGTTAGCTCTCCAGACCAGAGTTGACCTCTATTGTAGGAGTTTGCTTTTCCAAAGCTGGTGGTAGGACCCACAGGATATATTCCTATTGTGTTCTCTTTCTGGCCTGACTTCTGGAAGGAATTGTGTTCATGCTCCCAAAAGTGGCTTTTCTTAAGTGAATAGGGATATTGCTATAGTAGCTCAACACTTCTGCTCCAGAACCATGCTCCCAGCCAAGTGGTGAGGAGAGAGCAGAGGCCGTACTCAGCGTGTGCAGAGCAGAGAGCTTGTGCTAACGCATGTTTGCTTTTTCTCCATAGTGTTCCTTTCTGCCGAAATTCTCCATTCATATAGAAACCAAGTACGAGGACAACAAAGGGAGCAATGACCGCGTGAGTAGCCCCTCTTTCTGTGCTATGCTTGCCTCTTGGGCTCTGAGAGTTCCTCATGTGGCCAGGGGCAGCAGCAGGATCTGGACCCAGGACCCTGGAAATGTTCTGGCCTTAGACCTCTGAGGGTTATTTCCCTGGGATTTCTCCCCAGAACTATTTTGTGGCCTAGCTTTTCTTTCTTTTCATCTGTATGTACCTTCCATGGGCCTCTGTATAAATCTCAGTGACCTGGAAAGGACAACAGGGAACTCAGAACTCCTGACCATTAGATTTAGCGTTCTAAATCTAATGATTCCTGACCATTAGATTTAGCGTTCATCTTCTCAGTGACTATTAATATTTACTTAAGAAATGAATATCACCCGGTGCATGTGTGCACGCTATGTCTGTTGGCTGGACTGTGCACATGTGCATCCACACACATATCCCACATGAAAACTAGGCCGAACCCCTGCAAAATGTTTGCCTCATGAGGCATTTGGACTCTGAACTAGATTTTAGCCAAGTACTTTGTTTATTAGTATTGCTTAAAATCCATCTAACCTGGCTTTTATCCCAGATTCTTTTAGGGTGAGATGATTGTAAATTCCCTTCATGAGAGTGAACATTTTAATGTAGCCAGGAGGCTCACTTGAGATAGGATGTAGGTCCCAAAAGGACCTGTCAGGGGAAGAGTCTGGATCCAGAGACTGCAGGGATTCACCTGCTCATTCCTACTGCATTGACATGTTCTACATTTGTGGAAGTGATAACGATTGGAACTATGTCAAAATGGGCAAGAGAAAGAGTTTCTGGGGTTATTTTGTGGGGGGAGGTTATCAAGGATTGAACTCAGGGGTACTCGGCCACTGAGCCACATCCCCAGCCCTATTTTGTGTTTTATGTAGAGACAGGGTCTCACTGAGTTGCTTAGCACCTCGCTTTTTTGAGGCTGGCTTTGAACTCACGATCCTCCTGCCTCAGCCTCCCAAGCCGCTGAGATTATAGGCATGCACCACCCCACCTGGTGAGAAAGAGTTTCTTGACAAGGTGACCCCTTTGGTGCCTTGGCTGAGGTGAGGCAACATAGGAGGCAGGGGTTGTGGAGATACCAAAGAGCCATCAAATAAGAGCTAAGGTCTCACTCCATCAACTTTAAATCAGTCACTGAGAAACTAAGAAACCTCGTAGAAGGGACTTTGGCCAGGCCTAACCTGTGGTTATTTGTATTGATATCTTGTAGAAATATCTGAGCAGGATCACATTCCTCTAGAAGGTCCTGGATGTATTTGTGAGGTAGACACTATGTTACTGGCAGTTTGGCCATTTGGCTAGGTTGGAGGGAGTGAACGGCAGAGGCCTGAGCCCTGGAACACTTTATATGACCAGGCATCCTGACTGTCCTTCTGGGCTGCTTTGTTCAGGATATTCTCCCCAACTCCAGGGACATGGGATATCTCATTTAAAGTGGAATCTGCTTGGATAGAGCCTGAGTAGTTCCCAAGAGGTGACACTCAAGAACTACATTTCATACCGGCTTGGTGGGAGAAGACATTCATTCATTCATATTCAGCAAGAGTGGATCAAACTCCTTCTATTACATGTCCCTGAATGAATTGCATGGATGGTATTAAAAATGCAGGCCCATTTTCCAAACTCTGATACTCATAGTTTATCTGGAGGACAAAGACCAACATATTAAATGACCAAAACCGTAAGTATAATAATGAACTTCCTTTTGTGT
The DNA here is from genome assembly GCA_028644305.1 of Xerus rutilus. Classification (NCBI taxonomy): domain Eukaryota; kingdom Metazoa; phylum Chordata; class Mammalia; order Rodentia; family Sciuridae; genus Xerus; species Xerus rutilus. The sequence continues at coordinate 12,275,706 of CM053402.1, forward strand.
GAAGTCATCTCTAATCAACCCTTAGAATGGGAGGCACTGAGGGGAGGGGGTCTTCTCTAATGACTCACCTATTAACAAGAACTGACCTAGCTTATACCTGATCACTTAGCTTCTTGAACTGTGCTGGGGAAACTGGAGTTCTTCAGGGATTGGCAATCTGCTTTCTTTGTAAATAAAGCTTTATTGGAACACAGCCACGCTCATCCATTGTAATATTGTCCCAGCTGCTTCTCAGAGATGAGTAGTTGCAAGCGAGACCACATGGCTGCAAAGCCTAAAATATTTCCTACTTGGTGCTTTCCAGAAGAAAAGATCACCAACTCTTGGTTCAGAAAAACTCAGATTAGAACAGCATCCACCAGATCTCAAAACTGGACCACTTGATCCATCTCCCTGCCAGCTATTGTAGCCATATGCCTTATCCAGAGTTTCGGGAACTTTCTAGAGGAAAGAATACTGCTGGCTGGAGTGCTCTCCTCCCACTAAATTTGTGAACCCCATATTTGGCATTCCTTCAGCGTGCTGACCAAACAGAAACTTTGAGGACCATCCCATCAGCAGCCTGAAATTAAAGGCAATTTGCTAGACAACCTCCTTAAAATCACAATAGCATCGCTAGGCGTTTAAACTTGAACCCTTATAAAATAATGACTTTTTTCTGGCTGGCGAATTAATACACAGTTATTGAAACTTGAAAATGTAAAAACTTGGGAAAAGCTTAAAGAAAGGAAAAATTAGTAGTAATCCCACAATTCAGAGATGACTGCTCTGGTTCATGTTGCTGGTTATTATTCTTTAACCAGTTCCTCCAAAATTGAATCATACAATATGCTATTTTTAACAAGGCATTATGTGCCCTTCCCATTTGCTTTTTAATGACTGTACTGCCCTCTGAGCTCTGCTCATTGGATATTAAAGTAGGCCTGACCATTCTGACATAGCTGTGCACTATCAGGAAAAGGCTGATGAAATCAGATCAGGCACCTGAGTCACTTTTCCTGGTACAGTCAGAAAATAGGGGAAATTTTGCTTCAAATTATCTTTTTAGTCTTTTTAAACAAATCCTTCTGCTTTCTCTCTTGTTCTTTATGCCTCTCCAGATCATCTCTCCAGGTGTTGAGGTGCACAGAGGAGGACATGGTGACCATTGTAGGTTGATAGGACCCCTGTAATCTTCTGCTTTATCCTCTCTTCATTTCAAACAGTCCAAAAAACTCATATAATTATCACTTATTTTCCTCTTTTGGCAAGTGCTAAGTTCTTTTTCCTACTCCCTTAGAATCTGGCTTTTTTACTTTCCCTTTCTAGGACTTTAAAGTAGCAGGTTACTATTTCCAATGTTTCCAATACAAAGAAATGATAAATGTTTCGGGTGATGGATGTGCCAGTTCACCTGATCTGATGATAGCACATTGTATACACATTGAAATATCATACCACATCCCATTAATACATACAGTTATATTTCAATTAAAACTTTTAAATATTTCTGGGGGGATACTAGAGATTGAACACAGGGCGCTTAACCAATGAGCCACATCCCCAGCCCTATTTTGTGTTTTATGTAGAGACAGGGTCTCACTGAGTTGTTTAGCACCTTGCCGTTGCTGAGGCTGGCTTTGAACTTGCGATTCTCCTGTCTCAGCCTTCTAAAGTGCTGGGATTACAGATGTGCACCACTGTGCCCAGCCATAGGTTTTCTTCTTTTTTTTTTTTTTTAATATTTTTTTAGCTGTAGATGGACATAATGTCTTTATTTTATTGCTTTGTATGTGGTGCTGAGGATCGAACCCAGGGCCTCACGCATGCGAGGCAAGCGCTCTACCACTGAGCTACAATCCCAGCCCCCCCAGCCATAGGTTTTCATTCACACTTGCTGATGCTTCAAACTCATAACACAAGAAATATAAATATTTATCTAATAATATTTAATTATGAAAAGACAGCTTTGTGCAGCCTAGGGTTTCAAAACTAAACCCTAAGCCAATGGTATGTTCTTGCAAGCTGTTTCTGTCCAGGGTTGATCATGGAGGTTCAGGTGGGATCAGTTCAGAAAGCAGTCCAATAGTGACTATTAGTCTTGTCTCACTGCATTGCCAAGTTATTTAATAAACGCAGTTCATCTCTTGGCATTTTCTGGGTGTCTGGTCTTATCTTTTCAGCTCCCATCCTTCATGTTACTATCTGCACCCTGTTTCCTCCCTTACCTGCCAAAAATGTAATGAAATAGATGATGATAAGAAGCAATAATTGAAAGATGCTAGTGATAATCATATTGATTAGTGGTTGAGTAGACTCCATGTTGTTATCCTATCATCAATTATCATATAAGTAAGTTTTTAACATGACCTAAACTGTAATTAAAAAAAAAAGTGGCAGGATGACTAGATGGAAATATCTTCTCATCCTTCTTAAAAATATTATTAGTAAATTTATGATTGTGAAAAGCTGCAAACTGTGATTACATTAGCCAAGACACAATGGGGAAGTTGTCTTAAATTGAGGCCCACTTATTTTATGCACATACTGATGAGAATTATTTAGGCCTTAATTAGTGCTGGGGAGGATGGCACTGTGCCAAGCTACAGCTCTGTTGTTTATCCAAGGCCATAAATCTTGATCTGAGAGTCAGTGCTTAGCACAGCCTGGTTCAGCTGGAGGAGAGGCCGCTCCTGGGACACCTGCTGCCAGGTTACTGGTGTTCCATGAGGTTAATGGGGGCAGTCTGGCCTTTGTTTCCACTTCCAAACAACAGGCATCATTTAAAGCAGTAGATCTCAGCCTTGGCTGCAGGCTGGATTCACCTGAGAAGTTTTAATGGCTCATGTCTGGATCCTACCCTGCTGGGATTTTGATTTACTAGGTCCCAGGTGCAGAATGGTATAAAACAAGCCAGCACACATGAAGGATGTAATGCTCCCTTCCAGAGAGCTGAATCTCCAAACGGGAGTTGGTGCAGTTTTACAGTCCACCTCTGGCGGAGTCTGATTAAGTTCCCTTGGCACAACACAGGACATGCCAACCCCACCCACCCACTGTGAGGAGCTAGCCCAGTGGTTCTGCATCATGGCTGCATATTAAATTCCCCTGGGAGAAGTCATGGATGCCACCATCCCACCCCCATAGTGCTGTTCATTTGTCTGGGGTACAGTTCAGGCAGTGGGATTTTTTTAAAGCTCCCCAAGTGAATCCAAGGGACAAGAAGACTGAGAGTTAACAGATTTAAGGAATAAACAATTAGGAAACCATGTCTTACAGATGTCTTCACTTCTTCTTTTTTAAAAAATATTTTTTAGTTGTTGATGGACCTTTATTTAATTTATTTTTTGTATGCGGTGCTGAGAATTGAACCCAGGGCTTCACACATGCTAGGCAAGCGCTGTACCACTTAGCTACAACTCCAGCTCCATGTCTCCACTTCTTCATACACCTGAAAACCATTTAGAAAAAACCTGTTTGTAACCATCACTCCACCCCATGGCCCTCAGGCAACATATATATTTTGGTTAGCCACATATCATCAAGGACATTATTCCACAGCTGGGAAACTCCTCTGATTAGATGGAAAGAACGTCTAGTTCTTTTCCATTTCCTGGGAACTAAGCTCTGTCTTTCACAGAGCTCTCCCTGGAGTTTGCCTGAAAGAAATATTCAGAATTAATATTTAGTTTCTAGTTCATTTATGTGAAAAATCAGTACAGTATCAAAATTCAAGCTATATGACCTTAAGCAATTCCCTTAACCAATGAGTCTTTGTTTATCAAGAAAACAGAGTGTGGCAGATTCCTAGAGGTTGGTTTATGTATAAGCTGTAAGGAACTATACAGATATTACATTATTGCTACTGTGATGGGTTAACTGTTTTAATAGTATTTTCCTAATGAGACTCAGATTTATCTGGGTTATCAAATCATTTGTTCTTTAACAAGTTTTGAGCACCAACTCTCTGCTGGGCACTAGGAGAGGCATCGCAGATACAGCAGTAAGACAGACCAGTCTTCCATTGCTCATGAGTCAGGGAAGCAGATCATAAGCAAGTTAAAGAAAAGAATTACAGCTGTAATTAAATACTAATAAGGCAATAAACAGGATAGGGAGAAATCAGCTTGAAGCCATGTGATCAGGAAGGCCTCTCAGAAAAGATGAGTCCTGTGTGGAACCTGAGTGCAGCACAGGGCCAGACATCCGAAGGACTTGCCAGGCCAAGAGGACAGTTGTGGACTAAGACATATCCCCCCCACACACACACCAAAGTTATGTTACCTCTGAATGTGATTGTGTTTGGAGATAGATTAAATTAAAATGAGGCCATTAGGGTGGACCCTCAACCAACCTAACTGGTGTCTTTATGAAGAGTGAAAAATTTGGACACAGAGAGGTACTAGGGTAGCTGGATGGGTGGTGCATGCCTATAATTCCAGAAACTTTGGAGGCTGAGGCAAGAGGATCGCAAGTTCAAAGCCAGTCTCAGCAATTTATTGAGGACCTAAGCAACTTACCAAAACCCTTTCTCTAAATAAAATATAAAAAAGGGCCAAGGGTATAGCTCAGATGGCTAAACATCCCTGGGTTCAATCCCGGTACCCAAAAAAAAGAGGCACTAAAGGTGCACACGCACACAGAGGAAAGACCAGTGAGGACACAGCAAGGAACTGTCCATCTTTAAGCGTAGGAAAATGTCCTCAGAAGAAACCAATCCTGCTAACACCTTGACCTTGGCCAGCCTCCAAAGCTGTGAAACCATTAAATTCTGTTGGTTAGGTCCCCAATCAATGATATTTTGTTGTGGTAGCCCCAGCAAACAGAGGCTGCAAGGCCAAAGGTCCTGGCCTATGGCACAGCCTAACATTTCCAGAAATTGATAGAAAACCACTGGCCAGACATTTAGAGTGAGAGAAAATAGATGAGGTTGAAAAGATAGTGGAAACCGGATCCTGAGAGACTGCTGGGACTGTGGCAATAAGTTTGTATTTTGGTGCAGTGGGAGTAATTCAAGGATTTTAAACAGAAGAGTGACGTGATATTGTTTATGAAGTTTTTAAATAAACTTTTTATTTTGCAATAATCTTTAATTTACACTAAGGTTGTAAAAATAGTGCATGCATCAAGTTCCTGTGTACCCTCTCCCCAGCTTCCCCTAATGTTAACATCGTTCCTAACCATGATGCATTTATCACGGCAACAGGCATTATTAGGATTACACCAGTTTTTCCCACTAATGTCCAATGTCCTCTTTCTTCCATTCCAGAATCCAGATTATTATCCCATGTTGTATTAGGTGATTTGTGCTTTTAAGTTTTTTTTTTTTTTTTTATCCTGTCTGTTCTATAGAGAGTGAGCGCTAGCAGAGCAAAAATGGAAGCTTGCAGGAGTCCAGCTGCTGCAATAATCCAGACCTAAACGATAGATTGGGCTGGAAAGATGGCAGTGGATCTCTCAGGGAGGGAGTGGATAGATTTTGGAAGCAGACTGACTTTCTGGTGGAACTGATGTGGGCTGTAAGAGGTGGGAAATTAGGAAGGGCTCAGTTTTTCTAGCATAGTTTATTGACTGGGTAGGCAGTGGTGCCCTTGCCTCTCTGGGAATAGTACAGGAGAAAATCAAGAGAGGAGAATCAAGAGCACCATCTCAGACATAATGTTTGAGACTTTGAAGAGGAAATGGCAGGCAGGCAGTCGGATACATGAACCTGGAATTCAGAGGAAACATAAGTCATGATTATGGACAGAAACAGATGAAATTATCCACGGAGTAGAGTGAAAGAAAATAGAAGGTTCCAGATGTTTCAGTGTGGCAAGCTCCCAGATCCTGAGAAAGATCTTCCCATGGCTTTCAAATCCAGTTTCTGAATATTAGCTTGGTTAAGACTCATTTTTAATCACGGAGTTGTTTTTGGTTTTAGGAATGAGACTATTTCATTTAGTGACTACAGAAGTTCACCAGAGAAATCGAGATTCTTCCTGGCTCTGTTGAATGAATTGCATAAACATCTGGATGATTTGACAGGGCTCAACTTGCATTGCCTTGGAGAGAAATGTTCTCCCCCTGGCCCCAGTATCTTCCCCTGGAAGTTACCAACTGACAAAAAGAGAATATCCTCATTTTAGGAGAGCTGTATTTATCGAGGATTTGTTATTCCACCAGTCACCATGAAGTTTGTTTCATTATTAGCATTAGTGACATCCAAAGGGCATCATGGATGGAAGTAGGGTAAAATAATTTATTAACACATCTCAAAAAGTACTAAAATTAATTGGTGAAGCAGTCATGCCAGGGAGAACTGTAGAATCCATATTTACAAGCCTCTGGAGTTGATTATCTTTTCCTTAAATGGCTTCTAATTGAGGATTATAGAAAGAAGAAAGCATTTACTTTATTTTTAGACATCTCTGATCTCTGATGTCTTCAACTTTTATGGTTCTGTTTTTAACCTTAGATTATTATAACGAGCCACCTACAAAATCTGCAATTTTCTCTAATAAGTCAGTGCATGGCAAAAAGAGAGCTGCACAAAATACCCCCATTTGAGTTTGGAAGGATTATTATCCACTTTGTCCTGTGAAGTGGAGAGTCAATGTCCTTACTCAATCTGTGTCTAATGGTATTTTGAGGACAATGGAAAACAGATCATGTTTGATTCCTTAAGATGTGGCCATTGCTATTTGTGGTACAATTTGTGATCAGAGAACTGGATGCTAAAAAACACATGAGCAAAAGGAATTTCTGTGCAGCATGCTGATTGGCTTCCTGATGCTCAGAGGCATCATCACAGTGCTGCTCACCTGGGTATCCAGAGGGGCTAGATTGTTGCTAGTACCCATTATTATGAATAGATACAGCTTCAAGAGGTGTGTGCTTTCTTTCTGGGCCAGGTTCACCCCGGCTGTGATACATTCAGAAAGACCATTGAATGAAACAAGTATTGGGGAACGGGACATTCATACTGTTTCAAAGTACCCCTCCAGACATTGTGTACTGATAATAAACATGGAGAAATCTAGTGAATACCTCAAGAAGCAAATTTTCCATCACTAATAATGGGACAAACTGACATAATGTGCCTGCCATTGTGACACACCAAGGACACGGCCTTACTGAAGATTACCCTTGCCAAAATGTGTAACCTGAATGCCATCATAAGGAAATGATCAGACACTCTACAAAATAAGGGAAACTCTACAAAACAACTGGCCAAACTCTTAAAATAAATGTAAAAAAACAAACAAACAAAAAAACCAAAAACAAAACTGTCCTAAATTAAATAACACTAAAAAAATTTGACAACCAGATTTAATCTGATCCTTGATTCAATCCTGGACTGGGGGAGGGAGTGTGTAACAAGCAAGAAAAGATATTACTGGGACAACTGGAGATGTTTGCATATGGATCATATATATTGGGTAATATTAAATTTCTTCCTATGATCATTATGTAGTGAATAGGTAGGAGAATGTCCTTAGTCTTAGAATATACATGTTGACATATTTAAGAATAAAGTATTATGCAGTATTCTCTTACTCTGATGTTTCAGAAAATATATTTATTTATACATGCATTTTTTTTCTTTTAAAAAAGTCTAACAGCCAGGCATAGTGACACATGCCTATAATCCCAGCAATTATGAGGCTGAGGCAGGAAGATCACAAGTTTGAGGCTAGCCGCAGCAAATTAGTGAGACCCTGAACAATTCAGTGAGACTATGTCTTCAAATAAAAGATAAAAAAGGGCTGGGGATATGGCTCAGTAGTTAAGTGTCCTGGGTTCAATCCTCAGTTGTACAAAAAAATAAAAGTCTTATAATATCAAAGAGCTGTTCACGTGTTGCAGTGGGATGTTAAATTTTTAATTGATGCAAGGTCACACAATAAATCTTTCATTTTTCTTTTTGATGCAGTATAGCAAAAGTTTTACATCTTTTCTCTCTTGTCTATTATGTCCAGATTTCATTAATGAAATAGGAAAAGAGCCTGATCATCACTGTTTTCTATTTACCCAAAAGGTGTTTATGAAGATGACTGTTTTTTGAATTTTAGGAACCCTAGGTTCTGAGTAATTTTGCACTCCCAACTGTGCCCTAGAGTTTTGCAGTGATGTGGAGATGTTTCAGACTAGACTTGTAAATGTACAACTGTACTAAGTGCTAGAGTCTGGGTAGGCACCTTACTTGTATATTTCTACAACAAATAATTAGTGCCTCCCCAACCACAGTACTTATGCTGTACTGAGTTGCTCATTTAACTGTCTCTCTTTCCAACTAAGTTAGAGCTCTGTGAGAGCAGACACCACATCTTTATTGTGCAGGGTTTTATCTAGAATACCTGGTATGTGGTAGATGTTCATAGAAGTTTGTGTTGGAACATAAGTCATTAAAGCAAGTCAGGAACAAGACAAGGATGCCTGCTATTACCCATATCCAATATTTTAGAAACTAGATAATGCAATATGAAAAGAAAAAGAATATCTACTTTGCAGTGAGACCTTGTCTCTACATAAAACACAAAATAGGTCTAGGGATGTGGCTTAGTGGTTGAGTGTCCCTGAGTTCAATCCCCAGTACCAAAAAAAAAAAGAATATCTACTTTGGTGGTACACATGCTAAAACTGGAATAATACAGAGAAAATAAGGTCCCTGCATGGTGATGCCATATAAATTTGTGAAAACTTTATGGTTTTCTTCCTTTTTGGAAGAAAGGACATTACGAAGTGTACATTATCCACTTGTTTTATAAAAGGAAATGGAAGCTGGGCGCGGTGGCACAAGCCTGTAATCCCAGTACTTAGGGAGGCTGAGACAGGAGAATTGCAAGTTCAAAGCCAGCCTCAGCAAGGGCGAGGCGCTAAGCATCTCAGTGAGACCCTGTCTCTACATAAAACACAAAATAGGGCTGGGGATGTGGCTCAGTGGTCAAGTACCCCTGAGTTCAATCTCCAGTACCAAAAATAAAAAATAAATAAAATAAAAGGAAATGAAAACTAATGAGATTGGTCGCTTATAGTGGGTGGGTAGGAACAGAAGAGAGCAGGGGAAGCACTACTTTTGGGGTATATGCCTTTTTGAATAGGTCAACCTTTGAAGTCGTGTTAATGTGCGATTCTCCCACACTGAAAATAATAAAATCAAATCAACAAGCATGGGAAATGGGGTGGAGAGATCCTCTAAAATAGAATATAAACAGAAACAGATGAACTTAAATATATTTTTTAAAAATATTTTTTAGTTATAGATGGTCACAATATCTTTATTTTGTTTATTTTTTTAATGTGGTGCTGAGGTTCAAACCCAGTGCTTCACATGTGAGGCAAGTGCTCTGTCACTGAGCCACAACCCCAGCCCCTAAATATATTTTAAATTAATAAAATGACCACAATGAAGGGGAATGGGAAAAAAACTCTACCCCAAGAAGTTCTCATTTACACAGAATGTTGACTCTGAACCCTCAGTCTAAAGAATTGTAAATAAATATTAATTCCTAATCATAAGTTTTTGTTACCATACTATGGGCTAACAACACTGAAGCTATTTTTTGTGTAATGTAAGTTTGAGCAAATGAACAAATAGAGAAAAAAATGAAAAATAAGAAGAAAATCACCATTTGCAACCATCATAATTGCTTTATGCAATAAACATCATTGGATGCTGAAACTAGCATGAAAATTTGATACAAAACAGGATTTTCACATGGTCTTAAAGTATATCTCTGCAAATTATTAATGAGAAGGAGAAATATAAATAATTTTACAAAAGAGAAGCCTGGTATAATGCCTATAGTACCAGCTACTTGGAGGCAGAGGCAAGAGGATCCTGAGTTCAAGGGCAGCCTTAGAAACAGCCAAACCTATCCTCAAAATAAAAACAAAACAAAACAAAATGTGCCATGGATGTAGCTCAGTGGTAGAGCACCCTGGTTTAACCAAGTGTCCTTAACATTCAGTCAGTATCAGGAATGATATGATGTACTAAAAAACACACAATACTACTTATGTGGTATTTCTGCTCTAAAACGTACAACTGAAATCTAGTCAAAGAAATTTCACACACGCCAAACTGATGGGATTTTATGAAGTGACTGGCCGGTACCTCCCCCAAATGTCCACATCTTAAAGACAAAGAAAGAGCCGGGCGTGGTGGCTCACGCTTGTAATCCCAGCACTTAGGGAGGCTGAGACAGGAGAATCGTGAGTTCAAAGCCAGCCTCAGCAATGGTGAGGCGCTAAGCAACTCAGTGAGACCCTGTCTCTACATAAAACACAAAATAGGGCTGGGGATGTGGCTCAGTGGTCGAGTACCCCTGAGTTCAATCCCCAGTACCAAAAAAAAAAAACAAAAAAAAAAAAAAAAAAAAAAGACAAAGAAAGGCTGATGAATTGTTTCAGGGAAGAAGACTAGAGGGACCAGACAGCTAACTGTGACGTCTAGTCTTGGACTGGTCCCTGAACTGGAGGTTACTGGGTCACTGGCAAAATCCGAGTGTGGACCATGGCTGAGGTGATAGAATTATGTCAGTGTTAAACTTCCTTATTTTGATCATTGTACTGTAGTAATGTAAGAAAATCGTCTTTTGGCCTGGGATTGTAGCTCAGTGGTAGAGCGCTTGTCTCACATGTGTGAGGCCCTGGGTTTGATCCTCAGCACCACATACAAAGCAATAAAATAAAGACATTGTGTCCATCTACAACTAAAAAAAATATTAAAAAAAAAAGAAAATTGTCTTTTGTTAGGAAGCTTATCCTGAAATATTTAGGAGTAAAGGGACATGATACCTGCAAAATACTCTCCAGTTTGAACAAGACAATAGAAGGCAAGTGTTAGCAATTCAAGAATAGGGGTAAAGTGTGTTTAGGATTTTTTTTTTGCAATTCTCAAAATCTTTTGCTAAATTTGAAATTATATTAAAATTTAAAATTAGGATGACATTAAAATTGAAATGAATGAGTGGCATAAAAAATATAAAACTAAAGATTAAAATTTTTGTCATTTGTAGACAATGTGTCTAAATTGAAAACCTAAGAGAATTTATAAATCCTCTTTACATGTTAAAATGTTAAATAATTAAAAATATTGAGTTCAGCAGGGTTACTGGATATCAGATCCATATAAATATCAATATTATCCCAGATGCCAGTAATAATTAATTAGAAAATATGAAGTCAAACCAGGCATGGTGGTGCACACCTATAATCCCAGCAGCTCTGGAGGTTGAGGCAGGAGGATCGTGAGTTCAAAGCCATCCTCAGCAACTTAGCAAGGCCCTAAGCAACTTAGTGAGACCTTGTCTCAAAATAAAAAATAAAAGGGCTGGGGATGTGCCTCAGTGGTTAACTGCCCCTGAGTTCAATCAAATTTGGAAAAAAAATCACTACATACACACACACACACACAATATATATATATACACACATATATTTGTATGTATGTGTGTGTGTGTATAAATAAATGTATAAACTTTAATAAAAAATGTGAACCAGATTCACAAATTTACAATTGTCAGTTTGGAGTGGAAGAAGGGCTTTCAACTCTCAGGTGTGAAATTTTCTTTTTTTTTTTTTTAATATTGTTTTTTAGTTGTAGATGGACACAATATCTTTATTTTTTATTTATTTTTATGTGATGCTGAGGATCGAACCCAGTGCCTCACGCTTGCGAGGCAAGCGCTCTACCACTGAGCCACGATCCCAGCCCGAAATTTTCTTTTTTAAAGAGGGGGCAGAATTGGAATGAAATATGACAAAATGTTTGCACATGTTCATCTTGAGGTGAGGTGAGTACTTTTAATGTGATCCTTGGTTGTCACATGCCCAAAGCCCACAGTCCCCACTTATTTTTCCACCATCCACAGGCATCCTCAGACATGAGTTAATAGAGTCTCACGTCCCCAGAGGCTCTAGAGTTCACTTTTCCAAGGTGGAGGAGGGAGTGACCACTGGCCCAAGACCCTTTGCCCAATAGCCTCTTCCCTGGAGGTTGAGAGCTTTGAGTCTCACTCTCCTGTAGGGGATCCTGTATGGCACAGCTCAACCTCAAGAGGTGAGAGCCCCCTGTCCTATCAGTTAACTTGGTAATCAATAGGATAAAGGCATGATGGAGAAAGGAGGCTGACCATGAGTTCAGTCCCTGGTATGGGAATCTCCAGTAGGATTTTATTCCCACATCAGCCTCTTAGCAGCTTGTTCAGGCATGTTCCTTCATCTCCATGTGACAGGTATCATAATTCCTACTCCTAAGATCATACAAGGTTAACTGTGTGAATCACGAATTGTGCACAGAACCATATTTGGTACCCATAGCAGGTGTTAGACATTTGCCATGACTGATGTTTCCATATTTCACCAATTCTAATACGGCCATTGGTTTTCATGTTTTAGTAACCTAAAAGTGAAATACGTTAGAGTTGATGGCATCTTATGATATATACATAATGGCACTTTCTTCTTTCTTTTCTTTCTTTTTCTTTTTTTTTTTTTTTTTTTTTTTGTGGTGGTGATGGTGGTATAACTGGTGACATATTAGATTCAGTGAGTTAATGAGTTGATTCAGCATGATACCTCCTCCTGCCCAGGATGTTGAGATGTCCAACATAAGTGAACTTAAGCACTGCAGGGTGTTTGCGTATAAAATGTGCACACTGAACTGGATTCTACCATAGAAAAATCACTGAATGAGAAGCTGTTCCACCTTTCAGTTCTGGAAGGTTGTTTGTTAACGTTTCCCAAGGCGATGCCAGACTTCCCAGTAATGCAAATGACTTGACAGAGCTCTGAAAGGGCAACAGTTGAATCTTCTTTCCTATGTAGCTTCAGAGCCATCATCTTTTCTAAGATGGATTGCTCTCTAAAATCCTTGAGTGTCTTCTATGTGATAAACACACCTTCAAGGACAAAGTCTTGCCTAGATTTTAGACTGAAAAAACATTGGGCTAGGGGGTTGCAGAAGCTGAGCGTAGGGAAAAGAAGTTAATGATTTCCAATGAACAGTTTCAAAGCAAGTTTTTCCTTTTGATACACTGAAAATGCTGCTTCCATCTGCTCCTCTACTTGCACACAGGCTGTGCTTCATAACCAACCAGCGTGGCAGGTGTTGCCCACCAAATTCTGCACTTGATCTTCTGAGACTGATAACAATGCTATCTGAACAATATTAAGCTATTAGATCATATTTAAATCATATTTTCCCACTATTACCTACTGAAGATCTATTTATATTCCATTAGATTTTATGAAGATTTGGTACATAAAGTTATTAAATATAAACTTTATGGAGCTGCATCAGAAAATATTTCCTGTTGTTCCCAGCCCTTTAAAGAGCAGTCACAAATACCTCTGGAATATGAAAACCATTATGTGGAGTAATTTTAATTGTCTTGAGTTATGCCCATCAGATTATTAGCAAGTAGATGTTGAAAAGCACAGCTAAATACCATCACAGAATAGATACTCCAGGTGAAACCACACAATTGATCACTCAGTGCTGAAATGGTTTATCATATCTAGGTTCAGAAACCTCATGACTTTGTTACTGACTGCACCTTGGTTGGCATGTTAAAACTAGAGTGAAATATTGAAATGAAATATGAAACAATGAGGAAGGTCCTTGGGAATGAAGGACACTGAAAAGATTTACTTTTTCTGGGGCTGGGATTGTGGCTCAGTGGCAGAGCGCTTGCCTAGCATGTGTGAGACACTGGGTTCGATCCTCAGCACCACATAAAAATATATAAATAAAGATATTGTGTCCATCTACAACTAAAAAAATTTTTTAAAAAAGATTTACTTTTTCTAGTAACTTAATTTTGATCTAGGGGGAAGCCTTGTCTTCAGCACCCAACTAAATTTTCTTAGAGCCATCTGTGTGTCTAAGATTGGATGATATACTAGTTGCACACATGTTATGCCTTTGTTGGGGCTTTTTGTAACAGAAAACAATGTCGCTAGGCTGGGGTATAGCTCAGTGGTAGAGTGTGTGTTTAGCATATGCAAGATCCTGGGTTAAATCCCTAGGAAAAGAAGAAAAGGAAATTGATTTTTAAAAAAAGTAATCATATGGTACTCAGGAGTGACATTATTCTGCTTTAGCTAAAAGTTCATATAACTTCATCCTGCCGCTTTTAAAAGCAAAGATTAAGATTTGGGAAAAATCTTACTATTGGAAACAAAAACATTATTCTCTTCTGTATTTAAGGATCAAAAACTAATCAGTGACTCCTTCTGGATACACATTTTTGAGAGCTATGTTTTTCTGCCAGATGTGGTCCCTAACCGCCCTGAAGATTGTGGCTTGTGGTACCCACTTTTTTACATTTGCACCACGGGGTGTCAAGGAACAGAATGTACAGAGGCAAAAATCATATCACGCCCTTCTGCAACTAGGAATGCCCAGTGTAAAGGACTTTCCAACTCTTCCTGTTTTATCTCATACCAAACCAATGCCCCTACAGCTAATGAATGTTTAGTTACATTGGACAAAGCCGAGAAGTGGTTTTATTGGGCAAAAACGTTCTTGGACTTGAACAGTTTCTCCTGCTGTGAGGTCAGCTGATGTACTTCAGGAGGCCTACAGTGTCTCAAGGGCTGTCAACACTGGCTGGAGAGATGGAGTCAGACCTGTTGTCAACAGACCTAGATAGACTCGTGGTTTTCCCACTCAGTGTTCTGAAATAACAAGACTATAAAGCCTTCTGGTTTGAAGACTGTTCCCTTGGGTGTTCTTTATTCCCTAGAAATTTAGTAAATTCTTGTGGCTTAAAGACCGTTCCTCCTCAATTTTCCTTATTCCCTTGGGTAGTTTTTTAAATGACAAAGAATGTTCTGAATCAAATAATGGATATAAGCCATTTATCCTTTCTGACAGGTCGCAGATGTTTAGTAAGTGACCATGATATTCCTCAGTCCCTTGTCCTTACTTCAGGGGGAGAATCTGAGGTGTCCTTTGTTTTATATTGAAAGTAGAGAATTGTCTCAATGGTGCATTAATTCATTGTACAAGAAACATTTGTTGAGCATCTATTTAGCACCAGGAGTTGTCAGTCTGATAGGGAGGCAAAGGTTGTCATTTATTGCAGCCTAATTTGGTCCACAGGAAGGAGGTTAAGACTGGAAGGACAGGGAGAGGTTAATGAGAACACAGGAGACTTTGACAGCCTCTCAGATGAGGGGGAGATTGTCCCAAGATTTAAAGCAGTGACTGTAGAAATAGAATTAATTAGGAAATGGGATGGGGCAGCTGGCTCTAAGGTCAACTATTTTGGGGTTTTTTGGGTTTTGTTTTGGTTTTTTTGTACCAGGGATTGAACTCAGGGGCACTCGACCACTGAGCCACATCCCCAGCCCTATTTTGTGTTTTATGTAGAGACAGAGTCTCACTGAGTTGCTTAGCGCCTCGCCGTTGCTGAGGCTGGCTTTGAACTCTCAATTCTCAGATCTCAGCCTCCCCAGCCACTGGCATTACAGGCATGCACCACCACTCCTGGCTAACTATTTAGTTTTTTTTTTTTTTTTTTTAATATTTTTTTAGCTGTAGATGGACATAATGTCTTTATTTTATTGCTTTGTATGTGGTGCTGAGGATCGAACCCAGGGCCTCACACATGTGAGGCAAGCGCTCTACCGCTGAGCTACAATCCCAGCCCCTATTTAGTTTTAATTCAAGTTTTTGTCATGGACTGGAATTGGTGTCACCAACTATAATAAGGAATATTTTTAAGTGGCTTAGGAGATACTATGGTCCAAATGCTTATGTTCTCTCTTCCCTTAACCAATTTCCTGTTGAAATCCTGCCCCCTACCCCCCTCCCAACATGATGGTATTAGGAGGCAGGGCCTTTGGGAGGTGATAGCTTTAAAGGTAGAGCCCTCATGAAAAAGACTGGTGCCCTTATAAAAGAGGCTACAGAGAGATCCTTATTTCTTCCACCATGTGAGGACTCAGCAAGAAAGTACCACCCATGAGCCACAAAGTGTGCCTTTGCCAAACACCAAAACTGCTTTGATCTTGGACTTCCCAGCCTCTAGAAATGTAAGAAATATATTTCTGTTGTGCCTAAACCACCCAGTCCAGGGTATTTTATGATAGCAAGAGAAGACCAAGACAACAGAGGTTGAGCATTTTGGTTTTTGTCCAGTTGAACTTGAAATGCTCATGGAAATTTTAGTGAAACTAACGAGGAGGAAATTAGATACATAAATACAAATCCAGACCTAGAGATATAGACTCAGAAGTCAAAAAGTAAAGGTAGTTTGAAACCGTGGAAATGGAGGCTATTTCTGCAAGAACTCATGAACTGTAAAAAGAGATTCAGGGCGGAAACTGTGGGAAGACCGAAGTTTAAAGAGAAATGAAAGAGCATTTCATGAGGGCGGTTAAGGAAAGTGCTCTGAGAGATGGCAGCAGAGTGGGATGCTTGGGGTCACCAAGACCCAGGAGAGTGAGAACACCGAGGAAGACATTGTCACCAAATGATAACATCAACCAAGTCCAGTGAACACAGAATTTAAAGGTCCTGAGGGATTGAGCAATAAGAAGGTCATTGGTGACCTTTATGACAACAAGTGAAATGGTGGGGGCAGAAGCCAGCTTGCACTGTACCAGAGAGGAATTCCCAGATGTTTGGCTGTGAACAGAAGGAAAAGAATTGGATCAGAAAGGGACTCAGGGAAGGAAGAAGCCTTTGCAGGACATCCTGTCTCAATGGGAAACGGGCTCACGTTCTATTGCATCTCCTGTGTTCCAAATAGCAGTCACAAATAAAATACCGAAAGGGGAAGCCAGATTGATAGAGCTAGACCTACAGATCTGAAACCTGGGAGGGCAGAGGTGGGTGTGGGCAGTGGCAGGCATTGACATGAGTCTTCTAAGGTGATGGGACTACTAAAAGTGACCGTGCAAAATGGTAGAGCAGAGCCAGGCTCGCCGTATGAAGGAGGCAGGGCTGGGGCTCCCTGCTGGTGGAAGGAGGCTGTAAGAAGCCTCTAGATTGCTGCCTGAGCCATGGCTTGATGTTGGGATTTTGCTCAAGGAGGGCAACTGTGAAACCTACAGACTAACACAAGGAGTAAGAAGACTGAAGATGGAAAAGACAGCAGCAGCAGCAACAAAGGACTCAAGCCTAGTGTTACTAAAGATAGCCAAGATGACCAATGGTTGGAACATGAATTTGCTAGAAATTAAAACAATTTGTTAGATGAATCTGGTTGAAATAGTACATTGGATAGCTCCAAGGGAAAAATGAAAAGTGTCCATTTTGAAGGAATGCAAAATAAAGAAGAAAAAAGAAACAAGAAGTGAGTATTTGAAAAAGAATCAATTAGAAATTTGGAGATTGAGTGATTGAAATGGGAGACTCGGTAGGTAAGATAAACCCAAGGCTAGATACAACTGAAGAGATAATTAGGGAACTGGAAAATAGTGTTAAGGAATACAACCCATTTCATTGCATGAAAATAGGAAGTTTTTTGTTTGGGTTTGGGTTCGTTTGATTGCTGAGTATTGAAACCAGGGCCTTAGTGTGCTCTACCACTAAGCTACACACATAGCCCTAATATTATTTTTCTAAATAAATAGTTAAGGGATAGGGATATAGCTTAGTGGTAAGGCACTCGCCTAGTATATGTGAGGCCCTGGGTCCAATCCTCAGCAACACACTAAGAAGAGAAAGAAAGAGTTAAATTAGGTGGAAAGACAGAGAGTTGCTACATAGTTGTCTTATAGGAGCAGAAAAATATAATGGAGGAAGTGGCAGAAAGCTACCAATATTTGAAACAATAAAATCAGAGACTCAAATCCTAGAATAGAATTCTAGAATCAGACTCAAATCCCTAGATCAAAGTATACTTTGAACAATAATAATAGCAACAACACTTATTGAGCACTTATTTTCTAGATACCATTCTGTGGGCTTCCCATGGATTAACTCATTAATGCTCTCATAACCCTAGGATCTGTGCATTTTACACATCGGTAAACTTGAAAAGACAGAATGTGTATAACTTACCCAAGGTCAACCAGCTGGGTGGTAGGATTTGACCCCAAAAAGCCTGCCTACCCTTTAATCCCTCTCTAAATACTAAGGGGATAAGCAAAAATAAATCCATGGCTGGACACATTGTAATGAAAACTGCAGATTATCAAAGAGTTTTTTTTTTTTTAACTTTCAAGAGATCACATACAAAGGAATAGCCCTAATTGTATGTCTAACTCCATTTTCTATAGCTGTAACTGAATACCATAAACTGAGTAATCTATAAAGAATAAAGATTTATTCAGCTTACCATTCCAAAAACTGGAATTGTCAAGATTGAGTGGCACATCTGGTGATGGTGGGGACACTCTTCAGAGTCCCAAGACAGTGCCGGACATCACATATTGACACAGGCTGACCTAGTTTGTGTTTCCCCTTTACTTATAAAACCTTCAGCCTTTGGATTAGGGCCCCACCTCTAAGTCCTTATTTAAACTTAATTACCTCCCAGAGGTCCCATCTCTAAATACCATAGTTAGATTAAGTTTTCACTCTCTTAATACCTCACAACAAGGGATTAAATTTCAGCATGAGTTTGGTGGGGACATTTAAGCTATGGCATGGTTGGGTTCTTATTACATTAGTAATAATGGCTGGAAGAAATCAGTGAAGGGATATATTTTAAAAGTAAGCCCAGGGGACCTAAAAAACAAGTGGGGGTCCATCAAGTAGCATTAATTCTTGGCTGAACCATAGAGAAAATGGTCCTGGTGAACCTTCAGGTAGGAGGAGGAAGCAGAGAGAAGAAAGGTCCCCAGTGGGAAGGAAGGAGACAAGAAAGAGGGTAAATGGAGGTCAAAGAAATCTTTGTGAGGAATAGACGAGGAGAGCCAGCGGACTGCTTGGCAGTCTTGGCAGCCTAGTGATCTGGGAAGTTCTGAACGAGTAAGTAGTGCCACAGCCCACACGGCAGCATCTCTTCCCAGCTGTGCCTTGCAGCCTGCGTGCAGCAGCACAGGAAATCAGAGTTGATTCAGGATTTATTTTCAAGGTGGGTTCTACAGGGTATGGAAAAATTGATCCAATAAAGGTCAAAATGAGAGTCCAGCAGAAGCTGTTGGGGATTGGAGAGTTCAGTGAGGTGACAGGAGGAAGGTGGCCTGGGACCAAGAGGAAGAGAAGGACCAAGGAGTTGGAGAAAAAGTAATTCATTTTCAGATTTCAGAAGAGGAATAATTCCAGAAGGCTCAAGACCACAAGAGAGCTTGGAAGAAACCTGGAAAAGGAATCAGGAGGCTGGGCCTGTAGCATTGGTGCACTGCCGGATAGACACTGAAATCACAAGGTGTGGATGTGAGTTGGGTTAAAGTTGAGTCTGAGTGTGGTCTGCAGCTTTTAGTGGAGCCAAGTGACACAGTTATTGAGGTGGTCAGTGAATAACAGCAATCATCAGTGAGCCATGTCATTGAGCTCATCATCAATGAGCTAGAAAGCATGAGCCTGGGAGGAGGCAGCGGCCATGGGGAGAACAGCCATTTCCTATACCACTGGCTGCTAACCTCTAGGAATTTGAATGTGCTTTTAGGTTTCTTCCAAGGAGTCTTTGAAATTATTTTCTAGAAATGGATTAGTGGTTCTAAACATGCTGCCTTTTCAATAGTGAGCTCCTTATTCCAAGGAAGACGGATGGTCCTCCATTCCCTCTGTGAGGGACACTTCCTGCCCAGTGTCCACCCTCCCGGGGCTGTGGTGTTGCTGTGTGATCACACAGGACCCACTTCAGACTCTGGACTGCCTCTTATGCCACAGCCAGTGGGTTCCTTTGATCAATCTGAGCGGTGATCACAGAATTCAATAGTCCTCTCAGATCTTTTCCCCCCAGTTTCAAAGTCCAAAGCCAGAGCCACTTACGGACTTGGGGGATGATGGCAGGGCCCCACCTAATGGCCCTTTTGCAAAGTGCAGATGGAGCCAATAGGCTCACCTCTGTCCCTTTCTCAGTGGCAGGAAGATACTAGAGGGCAGATGATAAACCAGCAGCTCCGGTAAGGAAGTAACGTCTTCAAGAGAGAAGTATCCATGACAGCAGCCACATGGATCTGGCCGGTAATAATGATGACGGTGATATGGATACTGTCAGGAATGTTGACTGAGCACGAACCCAGCATCCTGCTAATCACTCAGACCCTCAACTATTAATATTCTCACATTGCTGCTAACACCGGGGCTGAGTGAGAGCCAGTGGTCTGCACAGGATCAGAGCAAGCAGCTTTCAGACTGGGCTCCATTCTGGGTCAGTGTGGCCTCAGAGCACCAGCTCTCAGGTAACTAATGTGCTATATTTGGCTCTGAAAAATGAAATTATAAGACCATATGTGGAATCTGCTGCCTGAGCTTTTAAAGCCTGGTTGAAGGTTTAAGTGCTTATAGTGAGGAAAGGGAAATAATTCCCTTCTATCTTAAAGAAAGAATGTCAAAAGAAAAAAAAAGATTTTTTTTTCTCCTCCCAAGTCTTAGAGGATAGCCAATACCCCAGAAAGGAATTGTGCTGGTAATGATATCCTTATCATCATGTGTTTTCAGTAACTTAATAAGCAGGAATTTTCTCAGAGATGTTTTGCCCTCAGGGTTGTTTATCACCTGGAATATTCAGGAAAATGTCTTTCCAACCATGTTTTTGGTTTTTACACATCTTCAAACATGGAAGGAGGTCAGAGGTGAGTCATCTGAAGCTTGGCTCAGGTCAGATTCCCCAGGACTAGAAGGTGCTATGATGTGGTTAGGGTTTCAGCGTGTCCCTCAGGGGCTCCTGTGTTGAAATTTTGTCCCCAATTTTGTGAGGTATTAAGAGGGTGGAAACAATCCAACCATGGAGTTCATAGGTGAGGCCTCTTGGAGGTGACTAGGATTAGATAAGGTCTTCCGGGTGAGGCCCAATGATTGAATCCCAGGGCTCTATAAGGAGAAAGACCAGAAGACACCACACACATAGACACATGCACTCCCTGTCTCTTGCCATGTGATACCTTGCACCATCCTAGGACTGCCAACAAGACCATCACCCGATGTGGGGCCTCAACCTTGTACCCCTAGAACAGTGAACCAAAATAAAAATCCTTTCTTTCTAAACTTACCCAGTTTCAGGTATTTTGTTATAGTAACACAAAACTGACTAAGACAGAAGGTTAAGCCAGTGTGCTAGTAGCAAGATGCTGCTGATACTTCAAAGGGGATGTTTCTCATGAAAAGGAGCAGATTCTGAAAGACGATCTGGGTAGGTACACCATGATAGGAGAGAGACTGGCCCCAGAGACCCAAAGGCAAAGGAAACAAGCTAAAAATAACACAAAGCTAATGATAAGCCCAAGGGCTCCTTGGCAGGAGCAAAGTTGAATGAATAACTCTATTCCTAGAGCCTGATGTCTGAACAATTTATTTTTCCTGCCTCTCAGTCCCCACGTGCCTTCCTCAGCTGAGATCAAGTGCCAAAGGACATCTCAAAATACCCACAGCCAACACTACTCAGCACATCTCCCCATGTATAGAAAGACAGCACTGCAAAAGGCTTTGTCCTGGACCACTTATGGATTTTCCATAGTCCGGACAAGACCTTGGACCCATGCTGCCTGCCAAATGGCAGCCTCTGCCCCGCCTGGGAACAGATCTTGTTCCTTCCTAACTCCGCAGAGTGCTCACCAACTGCACTGTGAATTCCTCAGTTTTGCTGCTTCATCCTGAAAACCTCCCGACCTTTTCTTAATGAAGATTTTAGCTAGGGGAAATTGCATTAGCAGCTCATGTACTTCTGCCAATCCTCTAAATTATGTTATTTGTAAGTGAAGGCAGTACCGTAAGGCCTTGTGTTTGTTGTGGACCATTCCTGGGAATCGTAATGGAGAATAAAGTAATATCTAATGGACAGGAAGACTGCTTTTCAAACCAGGCTGGAAAACTCCTGTGGTACCACACGGAGAAATCCTCCTGCATGGGTGTCAGGAAATCCAGTGAATTCACGGGGCACTCACAGAGCCCCCAGTTGGTACTAGCACCAAAGAATAATACCTCACACTCAGGACTGTGTATTATCTCAGTTAACATTCATAACAACGCAGAAAGGGAATGTTGAGTTTGCAGATGAAGGCACTGCTGTTGAGAGATTTTTCAATAAATTGCCCAGGGCCACATAATTAATAACTGACAAAACCAAGGTTCTCAGTCTCTCGACTGTGTGTCCTTTCCACCCTCAACCTCACTGGCCCAGAAGCAGATGCTGTGGACAGAGTGGACTTTAGGGTGAATCCTCAGGGATGAAAGTTTTCTGGGTGACTGAATTAATGGACTACTGAGCAGTGGGTGACATATGAGGCAGTTGTGCAGAGTTTGGTTTAAAAGGTCTTCATTGGTTGGAGATGTAGCTCAGTGGTAGAGCACTTGCCTAGCATGCATGAAGCCCTGGGTTCATATCTCACACACAAAATCCCTGCATATCTCTCTCTCTCTGTCTCTCTCTATTACACACACACAGTCTTTAGTATGTAAAGATGTCTTACATAAGTCATAAAAGATGGGATTGAGAGAAATGAGAGACAATAGTTTTAAAAAAGAGAGAAATAGCCGGGCGCAGTGGCTCAAGCCTGTAATCCCAGCACTTAAGGAGGCTGAGACAGGAGAATCACGAGTTTAAAGCCAGCCTCAGCAATGGCGAGGCCCTAAGCAACTCAGTGAGACCCTGTCTCTACATAAAACACAAAATAGGGCTGGGGATGTGGCTCAGTGGTCGAGTACCCCTGAGTTCAATCCCCAGTACCACAAAAAAAAAAAAAAGAGAAATATTTTATTTACCAAGCCTTAAAGAAAAACATCCCTTCCTCAAATACCCATTTTAGCATTTATCTTTGTTGTTCTTGTTGCTGAGTGATCCTTGTTGTTTTTATTTTGTGGTGGTGCTGGGGATCATGCTAATCAAGCACTCTACCACTGAGCTACACCCTGAGCCATCAAGTGACCCTTTTTACCCCAACCAGATTCAAATGCCTTCAGAGAGATGACATGAGATTTAGAAAATGAAGCCTTACAATGGCAACTGACTTTTCCAAAGAACTCTTAAGGACCATGATTAAATTCAACTAAGCAGAAGAGGTCTGCAAATGCAGGCTGGAGGCTTCTGGCCCACCCCTGGATGACTAGGCACTGGGCAAGGTCCCCTTTACCTGCAAGACTATGTCTCCATCTCAGGAACATTTTTAAAGCTGAGCTTCATAATGGAAACCCTGCCACAACCTGCTATCAGTAACCCTGATATTAAACTGGCACAGAGCCAGTGAAGAGAGATTAGCATCACAAGTAAGACTTCAGGCTCAGGGCCAGGATAATTTTTTTTTCCTTTGCATCAAAAAATATTAATAAAATGCAAGAAAGAAAGGAGGAAAGGTGCAAAAGAATTTTTGTTTAGCAACCCTCAGATTGTTCTCCCTGGACATACAGACAAGCATGGAAAAGGACGACTGCCAGTCTGAAAAGTTGGCAGCTGCTTGACCTTAACGTGGTCTCTGTAATAACCCTTCTAAGCTGCCCCACTCTGCTGCCCTTGGTTGGCCTGGGTGCAGAGGGAGTGTGTTACCTCAATCACCGGGGAAATAGCAACTGGCAAGGTCCATTTTCCACTTGGAGTTGGAGGAGACTTCATGTGAGCAAGACTTTGAGTTGCTACTTTATTGTGCCATGCTGCTCCAAGGAAGAACTGTGCAGTGGTTGGCTGCTTGTGGCACCTGCTCCTTACTGGCACAGCATCATTCCAGCTCCCAGCCGGACGTATTCAAAACAATCCTTTTCTAACAGTCTGCTCCCTTTAGAGTGTAGCCTGGAGAAGGAGTCAGCCCTGGGAGTTGTCTCATGTGAAAGAGCCAAGATGGCACTTTCCAAGAGAGCTCTGGGACCATCCCCCTCATTCCCTCCATCAGGGCATGCAGCCCAGCTGCCCATAGCCTGACCACCAAACACAGGAAGGACTTCTCTTTTGCAAGCAAGTCTCAGGGACTGGATGATGTGCCTGGTTATCTGCTGTCCCCAAACCAGCACAGGATATGTTCTGACTTTCTTTTCAATGTTTTTCTTTTGAAAAACGTCAAAGCTTCTGAGAAGTTTGCACAAATAGTACCGTGATTCAATATTCACCAGTTATTAACGTTTTTGTCCATTCACTTTGTCTCTTTCTCTCCATAAATATTTACACATTACTTTTCCCCAGAACCCTTTGCGAGTAAGTTACAGACATCAAGACCCTTTGCCCTTGAACGTGGCAGTGTGCATGTCCCAGGAATAAGGGCTTTCCCTTATGTAATCATAGGGTAGTGATTAAATTCTGCAAGTTTAACATTGACACAATATTATTCCCTGACACAGAGGTATGTTGACCTTTCACCGATTGTCCCAGTGAGGTCTTTTTATAGCAAACAACAGTAAAAACCTTCTGATCCATTCATGTTCCAAATCATACTTGCACATTGCAATAAGTTGTCACTTCCTTGAGTGTCCTTTAATCTGGAGCAGTTTTTCAGCCTTTCTTTGTCTTTCAAGACATTGACATTGTGAAAAGCACTGACTATTTTGTAGCTGTCCCTCATTCTCAGGTCTCCCTCATTGTGTTCTCATTATTAAATTCAGGCTGTGCAACCTCAGCGGGAATTCTGTAGTAGTGATATTGGGTCTTTGTAGACTTTCCCAGTGTCCTTTCCCCAGCGTAGTAGCTTCCCTGTGCTTGATCTTCAGGACTTTGACAACCCTTTGGCCTCCTTTGGTTTTCCACACTGTGTTCATCCTGGACCTAGTGTTGAGGCCTGGTGGGAGGGATTAGTGTCAGCTGGGGCTCAGGCTACCATGTTCCTCTAAGCCCTGGAGAAGGAAAGGAAGAGCAGGAAGAATCCCAAAGTGAGGCAACTATGGACTCCTAAATGGCCTCAAATTCCTGCACAGTGCTTGATGAAGCCTTCCCGGGATATTCAGATCAAATATGGATTTGACTGGATTAGTAAAAACAGGCCATATTCCCTGGCTCCAAGTTTACCTTTTTTTTTTTTTTTTTAATATTTTTTTAGTTGCCAATGGATCTTTATTTATTTATATGTGGTGCTGAGAATCGAACCCAGTGCCTTACATATGCAAGGCAAGTGCTCTACCACTGAGCCACAACCCCAGCCCCAAGTTTACCTTTTGTGGCCAAGTATGGGCATTCCTTTTGGATGGTTTGACCTCTTAAATGGTACATCCATCCTACATCTCCATTCAGCTACTGAGGCCCTATTTAAGGCCCTCATCTCTTTTCTAGAGTAGTCTCTCACTAACCCCATCTCCTACACAGCTACCAGGGGCTGTGCCATCCATTTAGACCACAAAAGAACTCCTTTCACAGTAGCTGCCATTGCCGGGATAAAATTCCAGAACCTGGTCCCCAAGACCTTCTGTCATCTGGCCACCACTTTCCTTTGTACTTCCACCATTTCATTTCCTGGCCTCAAACTATATTCCTGAAATATCAGATGTTTCTAGAATCTTCAGCATCAGCATTGCCTGGGAACTTGTTAGAATCCCAGGCTCCATCCCAGACCCACTGAATCAAAACCTGCATTTAAGCAAGCAAGATTCCCCAGGCAATTTGTGTGCACATAAACAGGACATACTTCTTAGAACATGCTGGAAGGGCATGTCCTCAGTGAGGAACTTAAGTTGCCCCTCAGGCTGTGTAATCCTTGGTGTTGGGACATGATTCTCAAACTCTTCTGAGTCGATAGATTTAGCCACTGAAATTCAATATGAAAGTGTTTTTTCGTGATTTTTTAATTCGTTCTTTTAGTTATATATAACATCAGGATTCATCTTAACATAATTATAAAAGCATGGAATATAATTCGCTGTTTCAGTCCCAATTGTTTCCCCTTTCCCTTCCCTCCTTCCTCCTCCTCTTCCCTTCCCTCTACTCTACTGATTTTTCTGCTATTTACGTATAGTTTTTTTTTAAGTTGTTACTGCCTTGTGGGTATAAATGATGGTGAGATTCCCTGTGGTGTATTCACATGTGTACACAGGAGCGTCGGGTCAGATTCATTCTGCTGTTCTTCCCTTATTGCTTCACTCCTCCCTCCCACTCAGTCCCCTTTATCTAGTCCAATGGTCTTTCTTCCATTTTGATGGAATCTTCTCCTTTTTCCCTCTCTCTGTTTCTCTTTTTCTCTCTTTCACCCGCTTATTTTGGACTAGCTTCGCCAAATCAGAGAAAACACTTGACCTGTGGCTTTCTAAGTGTGGCTTATTTCACTTAGTCTGACGGTCTCCAGTTCCATCCATTTACCAGCAAACCCCATAATTTCATTCTTCTTTATGGCTGAGTAATATACCACTATGTATATGTGCCACATTTCTTTTATCCACTCATCTGTTGAAGGGCACCTAGGTTGGCTCCATAGCTTGGCTATTGTGAATTATTCTGCTGTAAACATGGATGTGGTTGCATCCCTACAGTATGCTGATTTTAGATCTTTTGGAGATATACCAAGGAGTGGGATAGCTGGGTCATATGGTAGTTCCACTCCTAGTTGTTTTGTTTTTTCCTGATTTTGAGAAATAGTGGATGGGCTTTATCTGAACTTCACTTTTTTCCTTCATGATTTTTTTTCTGAACTTTGACATCTGCTGCTACTTGTTGGATCACAAGATGACATCTGCTGGCAGACAACAATGAATTAATTACCAGCCAACAAATGCCAGTGTTAAGATCTAAATCTCATGGTATTTAACAGTTCAGTTCAACATGAGCAAAAAATAAAAAACAACAAAAACATTAAGTTTATATTTACATGAGTTACTAGATGAGTGATACATCACATGTGCAGTGTGTTCCCCAGGACCCCAAGGCAAAATGTGCCTGTGGGAACTTAATGTTACTTCAGCAGTGACTGTCCTCTTACTGGAACCCTGGGATGCTACCTGTCTAGACTTGCAGAATTCAGCAAAATCAAAGACTTTTGCTGACACCCATTAAATTTATTTCATCTGCCATGTCCAGGCACCTATCTAAACCAATATAACCAAGACATTTATTTTAGATCCCCAGGTTGAAGGATGAATGTTTCTTACAACAAAATTCACAATGGGCCTGTTATTACTTGCTACCTTTGACCTTATTTAAAAGCTTAGAATTGGAGCTGTGGATGTTTGGCCCAGTGATACAGCACATGGTTATTATGGATGAGGCCCTGGGTTCAATCCCTAGCACAAAAAAACCTACAACAACAAAAAGCTTGTAGTTGACAGATGATTGTTCAACCTTTCCTGGAATGTTAACAATATATGACCCCTTAATTTAACAAAAGTAGCACCTATTGAGGTAAACCTCTTAAGAGAGGTCTCATTCTCCTGGTGATGCCATCAGGGAGATAGGAGTTGGGTCCTTTGAGAGCCCAAAAATTAAACTATAACCACATGTTACCTGCAAAGTGAATTCATGGTACACTTCATTGCTTTACTAAAAGATAATCCAAAAAGTCACTGTGATCTTAACAGATGAGTTGGTGTGTTCCAGGCAGGTGGGGTGAGAAGAGCCTTAGGGCAAAGGAGGAGCAAGAGCCAGGGCACAGGGACAGATGAAACAGTGAGCAGGGCACGGTGATGCAGCTTGAGGCTCTTAGGGGGAAGGGAATCCTACCCAGAACAAGGAAGTGAGAAAGGAGGACTTTCTAGATGGGCTGATGCGTGGGGGCAGGTACACTACGTCCAGGCGTTTGTGGAGCATCTGGGAATTTGCAAAGCACCTGCACACCCATTCTCTCACCAGGTCCCTGCTGCTTAATGAAGAGATGGGACACACAGTACCCACTTTCAAATGATGAAATGGAACCCTGGAGTAGTTTCTAGGGTAACACAACTCTTAGGTCATGGAGCCAGGATTTCCACCATAAACTGATATGTTACAGGAGCACTGAAGAGACTAGGCTAGTTTATTGGAAAGAAAATTAATGGGCAGGTGTGTTGATTGAATGGATAGGTAGAAAATGGATGGATGGAGGGAGATATCAGTCTCAAGGGAAAGAAAGCTAGGAGTCTGCAGCTGTCCAGGTGAGATGGAGAGTAAAGGACTATCGGGAAGATGGATCGGTGAGATGTAGGAGCAGTGGAGCAAACAGAACTTAGTGCTTGACCACATGGGAGAATGAGGAGGAAATAAGAGCATAAGATAATGCCCAGGTTTCTCCCTTGTACAATGAAAGAACCACAAAGAGGGACAGCCTAAAACCTTAGAGTCGAAGGGTTGAAGTAGGGATGATAAATATAGTTTTGAAAGTGTTAATTTTTTAAAAAATATTTTTTTAGTTGTAGATGGACATAGTACCTTTTTTTTTTTTTAATGTGGTGCTGAGGAGCGAACCCAGTGCCTCACACATGCTAGGCAAGCGCTTCACCACTGAGCCTCCCCCCCAGCCCCTGAATGTGTTAATTTTGAGTCAAACCAAAGATTGGTGTAGTCATTTGACATCAACAGGCCTGCACTTCAGGGAAAGTGTCTGAGGTATCCAAGAAATTTATTAGGTCATTAGCAATCAAAGATTAATATTTTATTACAGGTATTCACTATAGTATTATTAATAACATAGCAGGAAAAAAAAAGATCTTAAACAGTGGGAAAATTGGTTTATTTATGTTAGGACTATATAGTAGCTAGGTTCATGCCTGTAATCCTAGCACTTTGGGAGGCTGAGACAGGAGGATTGCAAGTTCAAAGCCAGCCTCAGCAACAGTGAGGTGCTAAGCAACTCAGTGAGACCCTGTGTCTACGTAATATACAAAATAGGGCTAGGGATGTGGCTCAGTGGTCGAATGCCCCTGAGTTCAATCCCTGGTACCAAAAAAAGTTTAAAAATTAAAAGAAGAACCATATAGTGAAATGTAATTCAGATCTTAAAAGTGAGTCCTGGGTGATTTCCCCCATTATAACATTGTCTGGCACTTACCCTGGCCGGGCCAAAATAAAGTGGACTTTCCCTGGTTTACGTCACTGAATCCTTATTCCTGGCCATGTCTGGTAGAGCCAGTCCTGCTCTCACTGTACAGATCGAAAAGTATGGTCTAGTCGTCCTCTGTAAGGTGTCCAGGTCACCCAGCCATACAGCAGAGCCTGTTCTCAAACCCAGGTCTGCAGACTGCAGCTGCCACACTGTTATTTGCTCTATACAATTTTCTTACTTTATTTTTCCATAATAAATAGGTATGATTTTCATAAGGAAAAAAGAGAGAATAAAAACTTGTCCTTTAAAAATGACATAGGAAACAGTCCAAAGTGGATTCACAAAACCAAATTTGAGAGGTGATCCATTGAAGTCGCGACAGGGTCCTCCCCACCAGGTTTGTAGGAGGACAGAATTGACAGGTGGAGGCAGGAGCCTGGGACCTCACTGTACCACAGCCCTGGAAAGAGCTCTAGAAGCCAGCCACCTTCCCACCTGCTGATCCAAGTCTATCTTCCCCATGCTGTGAAGCTCCTTCTGAAACCTTCCGCAGTTGCCCGGGATGGGAGTGGATTGTGTAGCTCTGCCAGGAGCTCTTTCGTAGTTCCCAACTTTGACTCCAGAGGTATTCACAACCCATGCACATGGAAGAGAAAACCAAACAAAACACAGCCTACTAGGAAAACGTAATGGTTTGTTCCTTGATTTGTTTTTTCTGACAGTAGATGCAATCTCTTATGATTCTTAAGTGGTTTTGGGCCAGCGCCCAGTCCATTGTTTTGTCCAGAGAGGTTCGCCAGGAATGAGGTGGAAGGCGACTCAGGCCCCAAAAGACCTTAGGATGGTTGTTTGGCAAACAAGAGAAGGAAGTCCTCTGGCCTCTAGCAAGCCAGGCTACTGGCCTCGTTGCCCTTCAGCTCTGGCTGCATCACCATGGGCCTCAGCAAGCCATCTGTCCCATGTTATTCTCCTCCTCCTCCCTCAACCTTGAGGTAGGGAAAAGCAAGTACTTGTAATTTTTCTGTCAGGAATTCCACTTCTTTGAGCAAAAGTTTCATTGTTTAATCTCCAAAATTAAAAGTTTTTGGAAGAAGGGAATCAAAGTCACTTGGATGAGGCAGACACCAAACATGGAACCATTAAAGGCTGGCCCCACTTCCAGATTCAACACCAGTCTGTCAACCTTAGAGGAAACCAGCAGTTCTGGTTCCCAGAGACCACCTTGTGAATTGAAATGAGAAAGAACTGGGAGAAATTGGAACTATTTTAAGCACAGCTTCTGAGACTTATTTTTGGAGGAATTATTGATCCTACTGCGGGGAAACCATGCACCCGCTCCAGTGCCAGTATCTGCACCCGCACGTGGGAGGTGTTGGCCGGATCTCCTGAGAGAGTCATGTCCAAAGGAGGCTGCAGCCCAGAGGAGGAATTTGGATTGAGGCAACTCTGCACTGAAATTAGACTAAGCTTCTGAAAGGAGCCTTGTCACACCTGCCCTGGGAACCGAAACTTAGAAGTGTTTTTTTGTGCCTTTAAAAGCCCATTTAGTAAATGAATGGAATTGTAGCAGCATTTGTGACCTGCTGTATTGCTTGAATGTACTTCCCCATAAGTAGCTGCCACCACCTAGAGCACCTGATTAGAACATTGTTTCTCCAAACAGAATCTTTCTCTCATCGGTCACTGCGTCACTTGGATTACTGTCTGGAACCTTCTTTCTCACTTTTCATCTCAGCCCAGTGAGCCCCAGATCACCACAGTGCCCTGCGTGGGGCTTCATGAAATAGTTCTCAGTCCTCCTCCTGGTTTGCTGGAGCTCTTTTTAGACATGGAGGATGAAACAAATGTCCCTTCCCTCAAAGGAAGCACACTGGGGATTCATCCCACTGTGGGATTCATCACGCTTGGGTCTCCGCCCGGTGCTTTCCCAGCCGTTCTTTCCTCTTTTCTTACTGTCCTCGTGCTCCCCTAGGTGCTGCTATTGGAGACCTTTTTTAAAATGTTGAACTTCACCCCAAGCCATGCCCTAAGTTGTTCCTGTCGTGTCTCTCAGATACATTGTTGTTGTCAAGTTTCTCTGTTTTGAACTTTCTGCGACCTTCCGGGGAAGAGGGTAGAGAAAGGGAAAGCGCACTTCTACCATGGGTCCCTCGGACGCTGTCTCATGCGTTCTGAGTTCTCAAAGGCCTGGTTGCCTTCACTGGTGAACTTCAGTTCGGGTCTGTGAGGCCTCTGGGAAGGGCAGCCTCCCTGGCTCCGGAGCTGGGAGAGCCCCATCTTGACCTAGGAAGGAAGAAAGGGTCCTCATCGTCTGCTAAGCTGCCATAACAAATGACACCAGCCCAAAGGTGCGGAGCAATAGTAGTGAGCACTGCCAGCTCTAGAGGCTCGAAGTTGAACTTGAGGTGTCAGCAGGGTGGGGTGGGGGCAGTCTTTCCTTGCCTCTGCCACCTTGTGGTGGCCCCAGGAGCTCCTTGGCTTGTGGCTGCCTCACCCCAGCATCTGCCTTCTGTCTTTATACAACCCTCTTCTCCCCGTGCCAACTGCCCTGTGTCGTCACTGTGTCTGCATCATCTCCTCTCCTTGTAAGGACGCCAGTCCTTGGATTTATGGGCCACCCTCTATCCAGGATTTCAGCCCAGGATCCTTAACTTACTACATCTGCAATGACTCTGTTTCCAAATAAGGTCACTCTTGAGGTTCCTGGCATGAGTTGGGAAGGGGGCACTATTCAACCTACTAGAGGAAGATCGACACCTCTGTATTGAAGGAAGAATCAACACATACCATACAACCTAGAAATCCTACTCCTGAGTTTTGACTGTAGAGAAATGAAGGCCAGTGTTCATACAAAAACCTGTCCATAAATGCTTCCAGAAATAGATTGTTAAGAATGCACAAACAAACTGCCAAGCATCACTGGGAACAGTGGTGCACACCTATAATCCCAGCAGTTCAGGAGGCTGAGGCAGGAAGATCACAAGTTCAAAGTCAGCCTCAGCAACTTTGTGAGACCCTAAGCAAGTAAGCAAGACCCTGTATCAAAATTTAAAAAAAAAACATTAAGGGCTGGGAATGTGGCTCAGTCATTAAGCATCCCTGGGTTCAATCCCTGGTATCGGGGGCAGGGGGACGCCAACTATCCACACAAGTGGATTACACTTAGCACTAAAAAGGAATGAACTTTTTGATGCACATCTGTTGTCCTGCATCCAGGATGGATCTCAGAGGCATTATACTGAGTGAGAAGAGCCTGTCTCAAAAGCTATATTCTGGATGATTCCATTTGTCTCAAGTTTTCTTCTTGTTTTTCTTTTTCTTTTTTTCTTTTTCTTTTTTGCAGTGTTGAGAATTGAAGCCAGGGTCTTGGGCATGCTGGGCCAGTGCTCTACCCCTGAGTTACACTCCCAATCCCTGTCTGAGATTCTTAAAAAGACAAAACCATAGGGTTAGAAAACAGATCTGTAGTTGCCAGGGACTGGGGTGGAAGGAGGTTATAACTAAAAAGCAGTTTTTTTGGATGTTGGAACAGTTCTGTATCCTCCTTGTGGTGGCAGTTCCAGGATCCAGAAGTGCATTAAAATTCATGAATCCATACACATCCAGAAAATCAATGAAAAAAGTAATGTTTCTGGGGCAGGGACAGATCACCATATCTTACTAAAGGTGCTGAGTTGTGATTTGTATTTGGTGAATGACAAAATGGTACTTGATTTTGTATACAGTTGATTTTTTAATCATTTTATCTATCCCACACTCAAAAGATGAGAGAGTTATATGTCTAACTACTTTTATGGGTGGTTGCTAGTTTCTTCTCTGTACTCAACTGTGTTGTTCAAGTTAAAAACATTTGGTTCCCAAGAAACTTTTTTCAAAAGGCTCGAAGAAGGGAAAAGAACCCTGGAGGAGGCACTTTCTGTGTCGTTTCAATCTGGCGCAATCGCCAGACTGAGCGATTTGGGGCCCAAAACTGGTTTCTGAGTGCCCCAAGCCTTCCTGGCACAAAGTTCTATTTAGGTGTTAAATTAGCTTAAACCGATAGAGAGCAGCGGCGGCGGCAGTGACTATTATAACAGTCAGGCAAGCCTCCTTTCCTGCCACCATGACTACCCTAATTTTTAAAATCTGCTTCCTCCTGGTGACTCCGATGTGGGAATTCTTTTCTACTCTTGCTTCTCGGTCTCCCAAGGACCTCCCCTGGCATCCTCACTCCACTGCCAGTTGCTCACCTGGGGCTCAGCCTCCCTCTGGGCTGCCCTGGCCATCCCCCAGCGTGTGCCAGCCTGCCTTGGCTGCCATCAGAGGGCTGAGGAAGACACCTAGAACTCTCGCAGACAGGACTACGGGCAGCCACCTTACTTGTCTCTGATTTCCGCCCTGTCCCACCACCAGGGGCTCCAGCCTTCCTTAGAGAGCTGTACCTGCCCTTCCCTCACCCTCCCCTAACTTAACCCTCCCCGGTGGGAGCTCATGTATGGTGGGCCTGTTGGACCATTATTCTACTCCCTGGATCAGCCTGGTTCTCTGACCCCTCAGGCGTGTTCATGTGACCAGCTCACACTCTGGGAGCTTTAACCCCATCCTCACACCCTCTGCCTCCTTCCCAAATCCCATAACTGGAACATCCTGGAAGGTAACCTCAGCCCAAAGACAGCTCTCTGGAGAGAGGACTCTTGCAAAGTCCCTTCCTCCCAAGTCTGTTTAGAGCTTGTTAAAATGCCAAACTCAACTTGAATAGGAGGAATAATTTCTCACGTTCTGTAGCACACAGTAGGGTAGCCACAGTTGACAACAATTAATTGGATACTTCAAAATAGCTAGTAGGAAGGGTTTTGAATGTTCCCAACACAAAGAAATAATAAAGGTTTGAGAGGATGGATGTGCTAGTTACCCTGAAATGATCATCACACACTGTGTACATGTATTGAAATGGCACACCGTGCCCCATAAATGAGTACAGTCATATATCAACTAAAAATATGTATTTTTAAAAATTGGGGCAGAGGGTGTGGCCCAGTGGTAGAGCACTTGGCGTAGCATACGGGAGGCCCTGGGTTTGATCCACAGCACCACCCCCCGAAAAAGTAAAAGTAAAAATTAAAAATAGAAATCCCTTAACCCTAATCCACTGGAAAGTAATGGAGCTGTCGGTGAAGGACAAGGGCAGTGCGAGGAAGACACGGAGATCCCAGCGACCACCACCCTGCCGCTCCTGCCGCTCCTTACCACTTTCCTCTGACACTCTCAGGACTTCACTCTGCTTTGCCCTTCCCTGCTGGCATTTAGAAACCAGTTTTCCCTTTTGTGCCAAAGGCCTAACATGATGCGCACCTGGGCACTCTCCAGGGGAGCACTGGCGTTTACCCAGCCTCCAAGTCAATCCAACCGAGCCCTGGGGATGAGTTTCCTTACTCAGCCTTAATACCCCTAAAGCCTTTGGCGAGTGGAACATTTGATGAGGATTAAATAAAAGCAGTTCACCTCCCACTGGATTGCCAGATGGGGCTCTCATTCTGCTCCAAGACCAAGGTCAGTTCAGGAGTGGGTCTGGGGCCGTTTCTTCCCAGGCACCCCTAGAGCCCCCAGCACCAATAATTGGAAGTATTCTGGGCCCAGACCACCTTGGACCTGTGTTGATTTCCCTCCTTGCTGAATTTGCACTAGAGCGCTCCTGTCTGAAGCACACCTTTTAGTGCTAGTGCATCGACCCTCTGTGTCTGTGAGTTCTGCATGCCAAGGCAACTGACTGCGAGTTGAAAACATTTGGAAAAAAATTACATCTGCCCTAGCCAGGCGCAGTGGCGCATGCCTATAATCCCAGCACTTAGGGAGGCCGAGACAGAAGAATCTCGAGTTCAAAGCCAGCCTCAGCAATGGTGAGGCGCTAAGCGACTCAGTGAGACCCTGTCTCTACATAAAACACAAAATAGGGCTGGGGATGTGGCTCAGTGGTCGAGTGCCCCTGAGTTCAATCTCCAGTACAAAAAAAAAAGAGGCACACACTGTTGAACACTTTGTAGGTACTTAATAAATATTTGCAAACTCAGTGATTGCTTGACACTCAACTTCTTCCTTTCTTTAGAGCACTGTCATTAAGTAATTCTATTCTTCAGAACAAGTAGCAGTTACCCTATTGCTTGGTTTTGAAGAGGTCAAGGACAACTATCCTTTTCATCCTGTCTTAATGGCCATGTGGAAGACAGGTTGAAATGTTCTTGGGTTGGGTCCTAGAGTATACACATTCTTAGGTGACAGTCACCATTGAATTGCTTACCCATGAGAATGCCAGTAGCAACAGGGTCATGAGATGGTGGCTTTTGTCAGTAATAACCTGGACTTTTTCTTTATTTTATTTTATTTTTTTCATGGCTGTGTTTTTCAGGGTCTTTCCAACTGGATTTGTGACTGTTAGATAGGAACCCATAAAACATGAACCAATTCCGTAGGCTTAAAACATTAGCCAGGTACCAACATCCCCTTTCCTCTACCAAACCAATGACCACGTTGCAAATGCAGAGCATTAGAACAAAAGCAGTGTTAAAGCAACAACTCTGCTGCCAGTGTCCCCTCTTGCTGACCCTGTTCTTTCTTGGTTTGTCTTAGTTAATTGCTTCTCAAATGCTAAAAATAAAGTTATCATAGAATAGAACAGCTGCTTAGGTAGGCCTCTTTGTCCTTTTATCATATCTGAAACATAAAACAAAGTGACTGGTAGATATTTCTCAAAATCCCTGCTAATCACTCACCTCCACCCTGTGTCCTTGGGTGTATGACAGGAGGATAAAATTCACACTACTATAAGCTTGGACCATTTTTTTTTCCAACTCAAGTTTTTAGAAACAGTAGCGTTTATTTTTCAGAGCACCTTTATGTTCAAAGCAAGATTGTGTGAAAGTATAGAGAATTCTCATGTAAGATTGGATCTTAAACCATGGAAGTTAACTATTGTAGAGAAAGGGGCTGCAGAATCTATGATTCTCAGGATTGTACATTGTGGATTTATAAGAGCCATCCCAGACAGACAGACTGTAACAAGAGAAATCACAAAATCTAGAAAACAAACCTAGAAATAAAACGAGAGATTTCAAAATCCACAAAGACACCTGTGTTCAAGTAGACATCTAGAGTTTGTGGCCACACATTTCATGTTTATCAGTGTTTTTCTACTTACGATCACATGGCACATAACAGTTCATGAGGTGGATTGATCTTGATTTCCATGGCCATTCTCCCATAGTGGGATAGCTAAGCTTTTCTCTCTCTCTCTCCCTTCCCTTGCCCCTCCACTTTGCCGTTATAATAATGTCATGATGAAAATCTTTGTGCATAAAGCCTTTCCTTTATTCAAGTTTCTTTCCTTATAATAAATCCTCAAACTGTAAGCCTGCTAGGTCAAAATATATGAAGATTTTTTAAAGATACTTGATGCTTAATGTTCATAATGCTTTACTAAAAAGGAAAATTGCTCCCTTTTTTTTTTTGATCTATAAGAAAGCACTTCTTCATATTGGCTTTCTCATTGTAGTATTGCTCAGTTCATATTAAAAGGAGGTTGTCTTCCTGAGCATTCACTCCCTGGTGGGGGAGAGGTCAGGGCAGTCGACCAGATTGGCACTGCAAATGATGTGTGGGTAGAGAGAAGAAGGGAAGAGGATAAGCGCTTTAGTGATGGCTTCAGTGTGTCCGAAGTGTTGGAAGCTTAGCCCCCAGGTGGCAATGTTGATAGAAGTAGAACCTATAAAGGATTGGGCCTAATGGGAGGTCCTTAAACCAACTGTGGCCATGTCCTGAAAGAATCCATTCTCTCCTTCTGACTTAGTTTGGTGATGTGATCTCTCTTTCTCATACTTATTCCTCCCATCTACCATGAGGTCCTCCCCAGAGCCAAGCTGAAGCCAGTGCCATGAGCTTGAATTTCCAGAACTGTGGCTAAATGAACCACTTTTCTTTATAAAGTTAACCTGCCTCAGGTTAGCAATGAAAAAATACTAATAGAATATCTGTGACAAATACACAAAGATGAGAATGTTACTACAGTTGATATTGAAAAAGTACCTCAATTAACTAGCCAGCCAAGTCCCATCTCGGAAGACAAATTCTTCCCGCAAAGCCAGCAAGGCCATAAAGGTGCACAGCTCTCCTATGTCAGGTGCAACCCCAGAGTTTTGGCTTGATGTATCAACAAGGTTCATCTCATCCTAAAGCTACCTTAGCAGATCTTTTACTCCACCTCAAAGAGCTTGTGGTGGACCAGAACTCTGACAGCTGCTGCTCTCATCATTGAGGAAGCTCAAATAAATACTTTGTCTAAGAGTTTTCCTTTGGAGCCTGGTTAAGCCTGTGTGGCAGTGTTGGCTTCACTCTGGATCCTGCCCTGAACTGGGTGTGAAGATTAGACTGTTTCACCCAGCTGTGACCTCCAGTTATACCAACCGTGGCCACCTCCACTTCCTGTTTCCCTCTGTCCATCACCCAAGTCGGCTGCCTGTGGAGTGAGGGAGCAGGAAAGGAATAAGCCACAGAGCAAGACACAGGAGACTAATGTGACCCAGGTGTCATTCAACATCACAGACCTAACTGGAAGAAATTTTAGTAGTCATCTGGGTCACTTGATTTCAACCTCATTAGGGCCACAGATTCTTTGAGAATCAGATGAAAGTGGTCAAACCCTCTAGAGAGATACACCTCCCTCAAACCCATCCAGCTAAACTCAGCTTCCCCCACCACGCCTGGGAGTTTGGGATTGAACCCAGGCCCTCACACACGCCAGGCAAGCGCTCTACCTCTGAGCTATGTCCCCAACCCATAGACTAAGGTTTTTATTTGACAGACATGAACATAAAAGTCCAAAGAAGATGCAGGACTTAGCTAAGTTTACCACAGAAAAGATAACTGAATTCAAACTCTGCTCTCCCGATTCCCAGTGTAGAACCCATCAGCCCATACTAGCAGGTTTCCACTCTATGTTGAGCCCTGTATTGGGAATTATGGAAAATTATAATGCTTACAACTAAGGAAATGGAGCTCAAACTTATAAGAGGAAACCAAGATTAATCAGTAAGCAATATTCCTGCTTTGGGAAGCTCAAGAAAAATGCCTTCCACTCTTCAGCCACTACTTATTGAGCACCTATGAGCATCTCCTAAAATCTCAAATAACTTGGAGATTCATAATTTATTGGAAATTTAGGTTCTTTGTAATCTCACACCCGAAGTCCTCAAAGTGATTGTGTGTGTATGTGTGACTTTATTCAGGTGGTAGAAACCCTACCCTGAAATGGTCTCTGCAGAGTTTCACTGATGCACCTTTCCCTCGCCTGGTGTCTCACAAACTTTGGCACAAGTTCAGATCATGTTAACAAAGGAGACCAGGGTTGTCCGGAGGTAGTGCCGAAGTAGAGTCAGCTGTGACCTAAGTTGTTCAAGAAGGAAGCAGAAGAACTCCAAGTCTTAGGGCCATGCTAGGCAATGGCTGCCCAGGGTATATATTTTATAAGTAGCCAGAAGAGAACCAGATTCAGATTTTATCTTTCTAGAAAGAAGCAGGAAAAGCACGGTGGACTGATATTTGTCTCCTCAGTGGAATGCTAAGAGGCAGACCTTTATCATGGGAGCAGCTTTTGTTCTGGAGCCTGGAGCCTGGAGACTTCCCTCCATTCTGAACTTCTCTACTGGCCCATCTCCATAGCTTTTTAGTTTATTCTTTTGCATAATGTATTTTATTCTACATTAAAAACAACAAAAAACAAAAACAGGGATTGAACCCAGGGGTGCTTGACCACTGAGCCACATCCCCAGCCCTTTTTATATTTTATTTTGAGATAGGGTCTTACTAAGTTGCTTAGGACCTCACTAAGTTGCTGAGGCTTGCTTTGAACTTATGATCCTCCTGCCTAGCCTCCTAGTCACTGGGATTATAGGCATGTGCCACTGCACCCAGCCTGCCCCATGTTTTCCATAATAGCCTCCCAGACTGTCTCTCCCACACGGTGGTAACCTTTTAAGGGGAGGAACTCAGCCCTGTCTGCTTTCTAGTCCTTAAAGCCTAGGGCAGCACTTGTATGCAATGAGTGTATTAATCAGGGGCCAATCAGGAGACAGAGGCCACATGATAATTTAAGCAGGAGGAATATAAAGAATTATTAACCTTTGATAGGAGCAGCTATAAAGATGTCAAGAGAACTCTAAAGGGTACCGTATGGCTAAAAGAGAATACCTAAAGAAGGACAAAGGTGAAAGGGGCCCCTTTCCATGGCTGGGGGCATCACTAGAGAGGTGTGGTTGTTGCCCACAACATGGTGGAGAAGTTCACCAGGTTGCCTGAACCAGAGCTGGTTCATACTCGCTGGGCAGCAAAAAGCCTTCCCAGGCATAGGCAAGGCGAGGCTAGTGGACAGGTGTGTAGAGGAAGTCAGGGCACAGAGCCAGTGCGAGGCCTGGAGGGCACCATGCCTGCATCAGGAGGCCATGGTCAAGCAGTTCCTGGACCCCGGCTAGGCTGCAAGGCCACCAACTTTGCCCTCTAGGCACACAGCTGGGGAGAGCCTCACTGATTATCCCCACTCACAGACTCCACAGCCTCCAGGATCCAAACCTGAAGAGTCCCCTTCCTGCAGTGTCCCTCCAGTGCCCTCTACTGACGAGGCTTATGGTGATGTGTACTCTAGAGGAAGAGAGCATTGTTAGGTTCCAGCTGGTGATGGCAGAGCAGAGACTGAAGGTGGATTTAGACCTGAGATGCAATAATGTGATCACCGGTGCAATGGCTGATCAAAGAAGTTTGAATTAAATTAGGCAAAACCTGTCAGCACCCCACTCCAACATCTGCTTATTTCTCTTTCTTTGAATCCCATCCTTTTTTGGTTTTGGTTTTGTTTTTTCTAGTACTGAAGATTTAACCCAGGGTCGTTCTACCACTGAGCTACACCCTAGCCCTTGTTATTTTTTATTTTGAGATAGGGTCTCTTGAAGTTGCTGAGGCTGGCCTCAAGCTTGTGATCCTCCTGCCTCAACTTCCTGAGTAGCTGGGATGACAGGCGTGTACCACCATATCCAGCAGAATCCCATACATTTTACCAATAAATATCAAACTTCTTTTTTTTTTTTTGGTACTGGGTATTGAACTCAGGGGCACTCGACCACTGAGCCACATCCCCAGCCCTATTTTGGGTTTTATGTAGAGACAGGGTCTCACTGAGTTGCTTAGCACCTCGCCATTGCTGAGGCTGGCTTTGAACTCGCAATCCTCCCGTCTCAGCCTCCCAGAGTGCTGGGATTACAGGCTTGAGCCACCGTGCCCAGCTCATATCAAACCTCTTTAACTTCTTTTGTGATTTACTGCCTAGCTCATTCCCTTCTGGGGTGTTCTGTTTTTGTGTTTTTAATGAGACACATGCCTTTCTTCTCTTGGCTCGCCCTTAAAAAGATGAAAGAGAATGCAAGAGAGGAAAAAAAAAAATCTAGGACAACTTATTTCTGCACTCAACCTTGAACTTGCTTGCTTCCTGTTTTGAGCAATCCACCTGTCTCTTCCAAACACTTTAGGAGTGTCCCAAAGCACTTGACTTGAAGTGGCAATAGAAGGAATCAGGGCTGCTAAGACACAAGCTTTCTCTGCCTTTAAAGAAAAGGCAGTTTTTATCTCAGGTCAGACTGGGGAGTCTAAAGAGATTTGTCCAAGTAGCCTCCAAACATTTTAGAAGAAAATAAGTGATAGAGCAAACAGTAGAGTTGGGGAATAATTATCAGCACAAATATTATTCAGAAAGCTTTCAGAAAGGACTGATACTTTCATCTTAAGCAAACCAAGAAGAGCAGAGCAGTGAAGGGTCCTTCAGGTGCCGCCTTGTGGGAGATCATGTGATTAACAGGCACCAAATTTCAAGACAGTACACTTAGGCATCAACCATACTGTCCTTCCCAAATATTCCATTCTCCTCTGAAGAGTCCGATATAATTAGTGTTAAACTGATGGTTCCCTGCAGGAGCTAGCTCAGTAGTGAGATGGGGATGCAGTGGTTTTCTAAGAGTAATCTATTTACTGTCATTCAGAAGTATGCTCATGCCTTTAAACCAGAGAAAGGCAAGGTGGAAAACTAAGAGAACTTAATCTTTCTGTCAAAATTTCTATCTGTATATTCTTTTTTCTTTTTCTTTTTTCTGAGTAATGGATATTCTGGACCCATGGAACCTAGAGTAGACTGGCAGGGAGCCATCTCAATATCTTACCAAGCTACACCTTGTCACCCCTACATATACCAAGAAAATCATGCTCTTAATAATCAAGAAAAATACACAAGACAGGCACAGTGGCACACGCCTGTTATCCCAGTGGCTTGGGAGGCTGAGACAGGAGAATCACGAGTTCAAAGCCAGCCTTAGCAACGGCGAGGCACTAAGCAACTCAGTGAGACCCTGTCTCTACATAATTGCCTGTGATGAAATTCCAGAACGCTACTACAAAGAATCCTGAGTTCAAATCCCTGGTACCAAAAAAATAAATAAAAAGAAAAATACATGTATTTATCCTTGGGCAGTGGGATTGTGTTTTATCTTCTTTTTGCGCATCTGTATTTTATGCAACAAGCATGTATTATTTGTGAAACTAGCTATATGTAGAAATTCTAATGAAAACACACATTTTTCTTCTCTAAAATTTGGGTATATCATTTCTCTTTGTCTCAAATCTAACAAGCCCCTTCCCAGCCTTTTCATTCCCCCTGTTCAGATTAACTGCCAAAAAAATCAGCAGGCTGCAGTTTTGGAAGAGGTTTTTGGAAGAGATCGATTTCCTCACTCTTGAACTTCTAAAAACAGACCACTTTTTCTTCTACTCCTCACCAAGTGGTGATGGATGCCACACCTGCCTCTGATGTGACAAACCTAAGTGATGAAGAAAAGCCTTTGATGATGCTCGCACATTCTGTGGCAGGCGAAAGCACTAGCCCGGGGCACCGAGCCATGTGAAGATGCTCTATGGGGTGCTATTCTGCCTTAGGCTTGGCTGTACAGACCCACAGGCACCTCAGGAGATTTCATCTGGCATTGCTAACCTTTGATATGTTGCTTGTCCTTTCAGATTTTTGACAATGAAGCCAAAGACCTAGAGAGAGAAGTTTGCTTTATTGATATTGCCTGTGATGAAATTCCGGAACGCTACTACAAAGAATCCGAGGTAAGTGATAAATGGAGAACATGTAGAAGAGATCGATCAATCTATCGATCGATTGATTCATTCATTCAAGAGGGATTCAAGTGCCTCCTCTCCTGGGATACTTCCATCGGTCTCTGTTGCTTCAGATTGGTCTCCCATCTTGGTGGGTTGTTTAATGTGGGTCTCAAAATTAAGTCCCTGCTCCTCAGGGCCCATTACTGCCAATCACTTGCCATTAGCTTTCCTGTCTGCCCGACTCTGCCGTCAGTCTGTACCATATTGATGTTCACAGGGCTAAGCCATCTCATATTACTGCCCTTTCTGAAAAACAGCACCTTGAGTCTCCAGTCACATGCTCTGCCAGAGCAGGGACTGTATTTTATTTGTATCTTTGGGTTTTAACATTTTTTAAAAATCTTCAAACAATCCTCAAAACTTTGACTGCTCATGATGGCCCAGAACCTTTCTCCCAAAATAGCAAGCACCTTCAGAAGGCCTTCTCTTTTCTTCTTGGCTGAAAATACATTTAAGAGACTCTTTCCCTCTGGTTTCTACCCTGCCAGAATCAGCCCTTTGCCCAGTTCTCTCTCTTTATTTTACTGTTGGTGCAAGTCACCATTTATATCCTCTTAGTATTTTATTAATGGCTGCTGATGGAACTTGAGTGACCCGCCTGTAAATAATGTCCCAGCCCTGCAATGACAACAGATGCAGGGCTATTTTTGCTGTTTAGCAACATGCAGCCAATCACAATATGTTTGTAATCAAGGCCCCAGACTTGTCCTTGAGCTGTAACACATAGACCTTGAAACTTCCCTCAGATTCATTAAGGCTCATAAAAGATGTAACAAATAATCCTGTTAAAAGAGAATTCCACCAGGTCACATACAAACTGGGCTCCAGCATGGT
This sequence comes from Xerus rutilus, assembly GCA_028644305.1. Classification (NCBI taxonomy): domain Eukaryota; kingdom Metazoa; phylum Chordata; class Mammalia; order Rodentia; family Sciuridae; genus Xerus; species Xerus rutilus. The sequence continues at coordinate 12,318,711 of CM053402.1, forward strand.
TCAAATTTCTTTGCTCCATGTTTTAGGATATATTTGGGTAGAAAAGTCTTACCTGATCCTGGCAGATATGTAGCTGCTTAATTGCAGGCTGATGGCTCTCCAGCTCTCCAGGGCATGGAAGAGACAGGTTCAGCGGCACACGCCTATAATCCCAGCAGCTCAGGAGGCTGAGGCAGGAGGATCACAAGTTCAAAGGCAGCCTCTGCAAAAGTGAGATGCTAAGCAACCCAGTGAAAACCTGTCTCTAAATAAGATACAGAATACAGCTGGGGATGTGACTCAGTGGTCGAGTGCCTCTGAGTTCAATACCTAGTACCAAAAAAAAAAAAAGGGGGCCTAGGAGAGGCTGAGGTGAATCACTCTTGTCATACACACAAACACAAGGTCGGGCATGTTAACGTCATCAGCTCATGTTACACTCTGCAGCCAACCACAGCTGTGCATTTTAAGAAAAACGCTGTCTGAGGCTGGGACTGTAGCTCAGCAGTAAAGCGCTTGCCTTGCATGTGTGAGGCCCTGGGTTTGATCCTCAGCACCACATACAAAGCAATAAAATAAAGACATTGTGTCCATCTACAACTAAAAAATATATATATATATTAAAAAAAACGCTGTCTGCATAACTGTGGACCCGCTGGCAAGAAGAATGAAGCAGAGCTCCATCACTCTTCCTTTGTCTCCCTCTACAAAGATACTTCTGTGGCTCCATATCAAGTCCAAGGTGCTTCATGGGGTTTTGATGATGGGCCCAGCATTACGCAAAGCACTGGGAGAAGCCATTGCCCCATCACTTCTGTGGCTCTTTCACGTAGGGTCTGCTCTCCTCTGGACACTTTGTCCTCTCCAGCAGCTCTGAGCCTTCCAAGAAGGCAGTGTTGCCAGAAAACTAATTTCAGCCCTTCCTCCCAGAGTGCTTTTGTGTGGTCCTGCCTGTTTCTCAGGAAGCACTTTCCTGATTCAGTGGAAAGACTTGAGATAAATAGGGAATATTAATGAAGGAATCAACAGATCTCATTTAAGGTCACCAGGTGCCTGACTCACTTCCCTGTGCTTTGTTCTCCCAAGAACCACCACTGGAAAGCTTCTTTCCGTTCACACTGGTGGAGCTCCGTCATGCTTGACAGAGTCATTCACAGACACATTCATGCCTCTCTCCCTGAACCATAAAGCATTCTTTCCTGGATGTAGTTTGACCAAGGAAATGAGAGATGGCCACTCATCCAATAACCATTAGCAGAGTTCTCACTGAGTTAAGACAGACACATGGCAGTGACCGAAAGAGACCCTCAGTGGCCCTCCCTCATGGCACCTCTAATATAGAAGAGGAGCCAAACGGTAAAGGAAAACCTATGAATACATAAGTTGAGGGTGCTCTCAGGAGAGATGTTCTGGAAGAAATGGCAGCAATGCTGAGACCTGTGGAATTTCATTCCAGGTGGAGGCAGAGCAGACGCAGGATCCCCTGTGACATGTTTAAGAGGCAAACATGGTGGCCACGGCACAAACAAGAGGAAGAATGGGATAGTGGAGGAAGGGGCTGTTTAACACAGATTTCATTCAAGCATAGTAAACCCCTTGGACGATATAGAAGCTAGAGCACCACAGGGTCTAATTTATGGCTGTGGATGGAAGATACATTGAGAAGGGCAGATGGAAATCAAGAGACCACTGAGGTCAGAAGAGTTCTTTGTGTTATTGGTGATTTAGGTCATATGCTGACTTGAACTGGAGGCCTAACAGCAGCCATAGAGAGGACAGATGGTTTTGAGATATATTTTGAAGACAGAATTAACAGGGATCCATCTTGGAGGGGCTGTAGGAGAGAGAGAGAAAGAGGAGTCAAAATGGCCCAAAGGATTCTGACATGGGCAGCAGGTAGATGGGGCTCCATTCACTGAAATGGGAAGATGAGAAGAGGAAGGAGTTTTGGAGAAAGCTGGGTGCACTTTGTGATGCCAGTGAAACATGCAGATGAAGAACAACCCGTCTGGAGCTTAAGTGAGAAATTTGGCCTAGAGACCAATCCAAGTCTCTGGTGAGTTGAAAATCTAGAAAATATTTAGATTCCTGGGAATGGAGGAGAGGGGGAAGACATAAAGTGTAATGGAAGTGAGGTGAGCCTTAAAGGAGACCAGGAAGAGGATGAGGAGGCATCAGGAATCTACAAAGAATTGGCCAGAGAATGAGGAAGACCACAGGGAGGGTATGTTAAGAAACAGAACCGAGGGCCTGGGGTTGTGGCTCAGCGGTAGAGCACTCACCTAGCATGCGTGAGGCACTGGGTTCCATCCTCAGCACCACATAAAAATTAATTAATTAATTAATTAATTAATTTCATTGTGTTCATCTACAACTAAAAAAAAAATTCTTAGAAAAGAACAGAAAGAACAAACAAAACTGCTCCCAGAACAGTTCCCACCTGAGGATGACTTTGCCTTGCATGGGTGCTTGCCCCACAACATCTTTGGTTGTCACAAGTCGGGGAGTGCTGCCAGCATCTAGTAGGTCAAGGCCACGGATGCTGCTAAACATCCTATAAAGCATAAGACTGCCCTTTACAGTAATTATCTGGCCCCAAATGTCAATAGTGCCAAGGATCGGACACCATGCTCTACACAAAGAGGTCACTGCAGATGAAAGGAAATCTGGGTCCAGCTCTCACACTCAGAGCCAGCACTTCCTACCAAGAGTCTTCGGGTGGCTTAATGGATGTGGAGGAAATGGGCCTCCTGGGACTCAGCCCTGTGTACTTTCCCGTCCCGCTTTCAGAGGATCTGCTGCCTACATCACAGGGAGAATCCCTGCTCCGTTGGCAGTCAGACCACAAAGGGCTACAGGCATAATCCAGAGCCTGCAATAAAATCTAAGGAAGAGAATGTGGGACTCCTAGTGACCCCAACCCCACCATCCTCTGGTTCTCAGAATCCCTGGCTGCAGTCTGGACTCACCAGCAGTGTGTTTTATAGGCTGTTTTGTTGTTGTGTATACTGTGCATGTGACAGCGACAGAGAATAAGAAAAGCAGCCAGTTCAGTAGGCAAAACATTTCCAAATTTATTTCTATTTGGCACATTGTAAATTATTAACACTCTCCTCCCCACCCTAAGAGTTTTCTTCTAATAGGAAATCTGACCTTGTCACTGCCTAACACCCCTTACTGGGCCACCTTTAGAGTTCAGCTCAAGCATGACTTCCCCTTAGGGAGCTTTCCTGAGCATGTTGCTCCCCAAGCCAGTCCCTGGTCTGTGGCTTCTAGATCATTCCACCTCATGGTAGCTCATAGCCACAGCATAAGCACCACGAAGACAAGAGCCACACCCTCCTTCCTCTCACACTCAGCAGCTACCAAAGCACCAGCTCTTAGCAGATGCTGCTCCTCAACAGTTGGTGAATAAAGGCAAGTGAAGGCCAGGGGCTTTTTTTTCCTCCAGCATTGATAATTTCAGAGCAAGTGCTATCAAAGAAAATGAATTTGTTACCATTAAGCTAGCAGTTGTGAATCCGAGTTCCTTTTTGTTTAATCTGAGGCTTACTGCCTTATGGGCTTTTTCTTCCAATCCATTCTTGTAAGTTGACCATGTCAGCATCGTAAAGAGCAGCACACGTTCTGTGCGGAAAGCCAGGGAGCTGGTGGGCACTGTCTGTTCCAAGATTTTTTGATGCTGATGAATCCAGACAGGGTTATGTGGGGCACTCCTCTCCACCCAGCTACAGCCACACACTGCACCCAGCCAAAGGAGCGGATCGAAGCCCTTTCCCTTCTCTTCCTGTTTCTCCCTGGAAACCTGAGCCACACAGTCAAGAATGCCTCCCTCATTAAGGTGACCAGAGCGGGGAATTTTCCACTGGCTGCCCTCTGCCTGACAGTCCTTATACTACTACTAACCAGGGATTCAGAAGGACACTTTGGGGACTTGGGATCAGCTGATAGCCCAGTCCAGAGCTCTCCATGTTCTCATTTCTGCAGTGCTGCTGGTTTTTGTCCAAATCAAGAGCTGTGTTTCAGTTCCCAAGAGCCTCTTAGCCTCAAGTTTTATTCTCATATCCAGTGGACAACCTTGCAGGGCAGTGTTGTAATGTTAAAAAGAAAAAAAAATGAGTGTGATTTCTAAGACAGGGAGGACACCTCCATTAGGCACCCAGACCTGTGCCCCTCCTCCACCCGCCACCCATAAAAGTCAGAAGGCTGTTTGCACCTAGTCACAGGGACAGTTTTCATTGGCACCCCCAAAGCAGCAGAGAGGGTGAAGCCGAACACCGAGCAGGTTGTACTTGTTATGCGGTTGATAAGTGGCTTCTTGCTTTTGCCAAGATTCCCATCCAATTCTTTGATGCTCTGCCAAGATTTCAAGGTGAAGATCCCAGCGGAGGAATGAGGAACTCGGCACCATAGTCGCAGCACGCCCACAGAGGGCACAGGCAAAGAGACTTTCTGTAAAGCTGAGTTGGCAGTTTGGGGGGTGCAAGAACAAATCTGCACCCCCAGCCTACAGGTAGTCCACCCTGGGCAACCTCCGAAAGTCAAGCTCAGAGAGATCACACTTAGAGGCTGTTGGTGTTAGCTGGTGTTCCCTGGCTCACCGAAGCCCTACGCAAGCTTTGGCTTCCATGATAGCATGGGGTGTGACCAGAGAAAATGGGGTCTTCCTTGGTCTCTGAGCCCCCTGCAGCTCTTTCCCAGAGTCACAGGACTTGGGTAGAAATGCACAGCTTCTAAATTTTCAGACCTGCCTCCAGGGCAAAGGCAGGGAAAGAAAAAAGAAATGTAATTCCCTAGTGGAGAAAGTTTAGAAGTAGAGAATTTTTATGGGTATGTGCTGTTTTTTAATCTACATTGATTGTATAAATGCAAAGCAGTCTCTAGGCCAGTGGTTCTCTTCTGGAGGCAGTTCTGTACACACACACACAAGGACATCTGGCGGTATCTGAAGACATTTTTGATTATCACAACTGGGGCTATGCCGATAGTGGGTAGAAGTCAGGAATGCTGCCAGACATCCTGTAAGGCTCAAGACAGACCCCACAACACAGTCACTCAGCCCCAGTTGTCAAGATCAAGAACCCCTGATTTTAACCTACCCAAGGAAAGGACACTTAGTAAGACCTATCAGTGGCAACACTCATGAATGGGTTTCTATAGTTAGCACTTAGTAAGCACTTACTGTGTGCCAGGCTCTGTGCCAGGCCTTGAGGGTAAAAAGACAAGATCGTATCAGCCCTGGAAGGGCTTTCTGTGCTGCCTTTTGAATGTGATCTAATCGTTACAGATGAAGGAAACTTCTGTCCTCTGGGATATAAGGAGTCTCCATCTTACCAGTGATAAACAAAGCACAGTAATTTTAATGGGGAAATTGTACAGTATTTTGAACTTGAGTAGTAATAGAGAAAAAAGACTAATAGGCTGTCCTAGAAATTGAAAGGGACTCAAAATTGAATGTCTGACAGTACAGAGGGGATTTGGGGACAGAATTTGATTTAGAGCTTTCTCCTTGGCCTGGGTGACTGAGGTATCTCTTAAAACTGAGCCTCTAGGTCCCTGGATTATTGTCTTCCTGGTCCAAGAAACCCTTGGCAGCCAGTTCACTGGTCACTCCACTAAATGTCTGTTGAATTCTCTCTTGAGGGAGAAAGAACAAAACAAAAAGAGATACATCTAACTTTTCCAATAACTGTCAAGGGTGAGAGATTAAACGCTGTTTGCTAAGCACGGTGGGTCCCCAGAAAGGGAACAGAGAGAGGCCAGATGAGTAAATATTGTCCTTAGCTATACCCTTCAGCACAAAAGTGCTTCCTCCAAACCATTCGGCGCCCTCAAATTAAAAATATTTTCATTTTGGTCTGCATCTTGGCAGTTTAGGGTGGTAAGGATTTTCAATCATCTCCAAGTGGCCAGATTTGACACAGCTGCCTCCTGCTGGGGTGCATGGTTAAGTTCAATTTGTTGTTGTGCCATTATTGTCACTGCCCCCCCCATAGTCCATCTGTTTCTTTCTGAAAGGAACACAGCTGTTTTGTGATGGGTTCCAACTTATTGGGGTCTGGGTGCCTCCTGGATAACAAGAGGACTCAGTATGCCCTTGGCATGGGGAAAAGAGAAGTCTCTGCATCCAAAGTGGTCCCTGAGCTCTTGCCTTCACAGGATCTGGGGTTGCTGATGCTCTTACAAGTCAAGGGGGAAGCCAGACTCGGTGGCGCACGCCCATAATCCCAGCACTTAGGGAGGCTGAGACAGGAGAATCACAAGTTCAAAGCCAGCCTCAGCAATGGTGAGGCGCTAAGCAACTCAGTGAGACCCTGTCTCTACATAAAACACAAAATAGGGCTGAGGATGTGGCTCAGTGGTCGAGTGCCCCTGAGTTCAATCCCTGATACAAAAAAAAAAAAAAACACAAGTCAAGGGGGAAGCCCTTGGTAGGTGCCTCTGGAAGTGGACTAGAGCAGGAGATCCTAGGAACAACCATGGGGAATAATTTTCAATACAAGTTTTGTATCCTCAGGAGCTGGAACAGTAATGCAGATGTCATTTCCCCAGGGGACTACTCTCTGGCCCCAGGGGAGTACAGCATGGTGCCTACAGGATCATCTCTGTGCAGGCAGAGCCTAGGTGATCTCTCAGGAAAATGGCTTTGTTTTTCTTTCTGCTCTTCCTCTGCCCCCTTTACAAGTTAGAAGACATCTGTTACGTCTACCCAGGGCCACAACATTAAGAGGCAGTGGGTCTCAGACCTGCAAGCAGGGATCCAATCAGCCTGGCCAGTAAGGCTGGAAGAAAACTGCCATTTCTCTCATCTTCCAGAGCAGGTCCTTCTTGAGGGCTCAGGGCAAAACATTGTCTGGGAAACCGCAGGGATAAAAATAAAAAAGACACCACTCACCTTTAAAAGAAGCTCATGATCTGGTTTTGAAGATAAAGTATAATGGCATAAAGGGCTGGATGACAGTTCGGAGAGATGTATACTCACTGCCAGGTGAGCTCTGCTCTCCTGAAACCATGCGACCTCCACCAGAGACTCTAGGGAGGAGGCAGTTCTGGAAATGGGAAAGTGGGCAGGGCAGGCTCTATTGGGAAGGTGGAATCTGAGTGGGGCTTTGAGGAAATAAAGGTTTGTCTTTATTATTTGCTCATAAATTAATACATGATCCTTATTTTTTAAAAAAGAGATGATGGAAAACATCAGAAGGACAAAGAAGGGGCAGGGGTGTAACTCAGTGGTTGAATGCATGCTTAGCATGTTTGAGGCCCTGGGTTTGGTCCCAGGACCAAGAAAAATACGAAAACAAATGTCCTGTAATCCTTCATCACAGATAGAGCTGTTGTTAGAGTTGGTGTCTGTAGTGTTTATACCTAAACATAATGCATAGGTAGCATTATTTGCTTAAACTAAGCACACAGTGTGCACTCTACTTTATGACATGCATTATCACACTGACAATGTAAGCTTGCCATCTTGCTGTGGCAGCACACACCTCTCTAGCAGGTAAGTGGTTTTATATAATATGCCACATGTGTACTGTTCCCCATTTGATGGACACTCAGGGTGTTTCCATTCTTTTGCTATTATGGTACTGCAAGAAATATATCTTTTTGGTGTTTATAATGTGTCTGTAGAATATATTCTAATAGTGAAATTGTTGAGCCAATGGGTAAGTAGGTTTAATTACTCCTAGATAAATAGTCAGACTACCCTCTGACCCACACTTGAAGCAAACTAAAGTTTGAAAATGAATGGAACTGATAGTGTGTAACAAATGGAGACAAGGGTAGGGAATCCCAGCACATACTCAAGGGTCATTGAGGAACTGCTTACCTGAAGCCCAAGGAGAAAACCTGGAATGCCAAGCCAAGGAATTTAGACTTTATTCTGCAAGTAGCAGAGGGCTTTCAAAGCAGGAGTCACCAGCAACCATATAAGGGATTGCATTTGTGACCTCTCCAGAGAGACTGGCTCTTGTGAAGATCTTTTTTACATACATATTTTTTTTAAGTTGATGGACCTTTATTTTATTCATTTATTTGTATGTGGTGCTGAGAATCGAACCCAGGGCCTCACACATGCAAGGCATGTGCTCTATCACTGAGCCACAACACCAGCCCCCTCTTGTGGAGATCTTTTTTTTTTTTTAATATTTATTTATTTTTTTTAGTTGTAGATGGACAGAATATCTTTATTTTATTTTTATGTGGTGCTGAGGATCGAACCCAGTGCCTCACGCGTGCTAGGCAAGCACGCTACCACTGCGCCATAACCCCAGCCCTCTTGTGGAGATCTTGAAGGCAGGCTCCTGGACACCAAAAGCTTAGGACCCTCCAAATTCATCAACCTATTCCCGCCTCTTGCTTTTCTCATTCATGAACAAATTGCCCTCTTTCATCCTAACTGCAATAATATTTTGTTAATGAGTAGAAGGATTTAGAAATAAAGGGTCTTTAACATGGTAGTTTGGACAAATATGCAGCTCACTTCCTCAAGAAATAAATAGGTGTTCTATTTCAGGCCTCATTCCTTCCAAAAGAGAGGAAGCTGGGCCCCAAGTCTTGGTAAAGTCTTGCCCAGTGCTGTTTTAAAACCACTTCTCCCATTTGGGAAGAAATTAAGCTAATAATGTGAAGCTTCAGCAATGTTTTGAGCAGAGCCAGAGTACTAGGGGATTGGTAGTGCCCAACTCCTTCCTAAAGAAAGAGTTTTTGCTTCTTAATTTTTCAAAGGAAATTCAAAATAGTTTAAATTGCTATAGTAATTTGCATGAATGATTTTCCCTCAAACTCAGTACCCAGAACAGCAGTTGCAAATCTTACCAGTTGGATTTGGTAGTGAAATACCAGACCAAGTAAGTCAAACAAAATCAAGGCAAATGAATTGCTGAATGCCAAGTGAAAACCAGAGACTCTAAGTCTCTGCTAGGAATGGAATTGCTGACTGTAATTGAGTCATTGAATCACTAGAAAGAGCCTTTGGGGATGGAGTCTAACTCAGTGGTAGAGTGTGTGCTTAGCATACACAAGGTTTTTGGGTTCAACTCCCAGCAGACTCCCAGAAGGAACAGACCAGAGATGTAAGGAATTATTGGAGCAAAACATTCATGGAACAGAGAGACCACTGGACTTATCTGTGCAATGATAACTTATAGAACCTATGAATCAAGGTTCTCAGCTCATCCTTCATGTCTGGGTGACTCACTCTAACATGAGGGTCCCTGGCTTCCAGGCGATCATAACCATTGCACTCCGTCATCATTAATTCAGTATCTTGAATCCTTTCTTCCCTTCAAAAGAGTAGATAGGTGGAGAAAAAATGAGATGACATCAAAGGCAAGCCAAGGCATGCAAAATGCACAGTCCCTGGTACATAGTAAGCATTTGATCTGAATGCCATTAAGATATGCACATGGGTGGCAGGGACAGTGACTCAGTGGCAGCTATGTGCCTTTTGACAGTGGCTGCCATGAGCAGCACTCTGGGAGCTTGGTGGCATGTTGTTTTTCACTTGTCAACGTAAGTGGAGAGGAGCAGCAAAGGTATGATGCTAACAGCCTCCATTCTCGGCTTCTCAAAATCCTCTGCAGGCTCAGCAAGATCTGTCTGAAACTACAGCCATTTGTGCTGCTAAGACGTACCAAAAAATGTGCTAAGACTTCCGTTGTTGTTTAACCTAATTTCCAAATGGCTTGTGTCTGATACTTCACCTCTATGAAACCTTAGAAGTTGCATTTACTGTTGTGCCAAATGTGGGCAGCCTGTGCCAATGGAGTCCCAGGACAGCTACCTGTCTTAGTCCATTTTCTGCTGCTATAGCAGAATATCACAGCCTGGGTAATTTATAAGCAATAGAAGATTATATGGTTCTGCAGGATGGGAGGTCCAAGAGCATGGCACTGGCCCCTGGTGAGGGCTCTGTGCTGCAGGATAACATGACAGGAGGGTGGGGGAGCCATTGTAAAGCAGAGAGGAGGCAAAAGGAGGCTGAATTTATAACACACCCAGTTGTTACCACTAACCTGCTCCTGCAATAATGACATTAATCACCTCTTAATGGTCCCATCTCATACAATGGCAATTCATTTCACTGCGAATGCTGGAAGGGACATTTGAACCACAGCAACACCCAAGGTAAATTCGGCTTCCTATCACTGCCTGCCATGCACCCTCTTGCCAGATGTATTTTAGGGGAAAAAAATAATAACAACATTTTAAAAACTTTAAAAGAAGGAAGCAGGAGCCAAAGGGCCACAGGCCCTTAGCCAGGAGTGAACACATGCCACCAAACTCTTCCCAAGTCTATCCAGTAGAAGGAGGTTCTCCATCTGTGCTTTCCAGAAAACAAGTAGTGAATCCACAAGTTGTCCCAGACTTAGGCCAGCTGCATTGGCCCCTGCTGTTTTTAGTCTTATTAAATTAAAGCCCCAGAATTTGTTGGCCCTCCAAGGAGTTTCCAAATCAGGTCAGAATCACGTAGGCAGCTTTTTAAAAAGGAGGTACCTAGGCCTCACCTTAGGCCAGCCATACCAGACTGGCTAGGATGGGACACAAGAATCTGTATAAATGCACCAGGTTTGGGGAATGGACTCAGGCCAAAGCTTCTCAATGTCTTTCTTTCCGTGACATGTAGAAAATGATCAGTATTGATTGACTTATTGAAGAGGAGTTCCTGGGGTGGGGAGGCTTAGTCTGGTTGCCTGAGAACCAAGGGCACAATATCTTGTCACATCTGTTATCCATTCCAGGGAAGGAAGCTCCTTTTACTGTGGTCAAGTTTTTAAATGATTTTTATTGATACTTAGTTTGGGAGAGGGCTATAGCAGTGTAAGACTGAAAGACCGCCCATTTCTCCACTGAGGTGGGGGCCAGTGACTTTGCATTTCATCCCATCTGTTGGGAATCTAATACCATCATGGAATCAGGACCAATATCGTCCTTGCTTGCCACCAGTATTAATCATGATATACATTTGTGCACTTTTTCTCCTAAGTTTCTTCAGAATTTGGGATAGTTTCAGATTGACCCTCATCTAAGTTTATTTCCTCCAATCTACAACTAGGACTCTGTAATGTTGGAAATGGTATTTTTCCTTTTGAGTTATAAGACCTGACCAGTAATTGTCTCCTCCACTTGTGTTTATTCAGACTCCCAAGTACAACTCTCCAGCCTTAATTGCAAAAATATCCAAGGAAGAAAAGATGCTATTAAGATACTTGTCTTAGACTGTTATTTTTAAGGGGCCCAGAGAAAGGTATACAATAGTTAGTAAGCTAACTTGGGCCTTAGGTTTTTCCAACAAATTTTTCACAAATTGAAACCTAGGTTTAGAGGGTCAGGAATTAACTTTTGGGAAAAATAAATGTCAATGTTAAGTTGTTTTTTTCAGTTGTATCTTTTAATCCTAATACTCTGAAAAAATGATATTGTCTTCATCTTATAAATGGGGAATGAAGCTCAGAGAATCTAAATATACTTATTGAAGTTTCAGGTAGCCTGGATTCAAATCCAGGTAAACCTGGAGAAACAAACAACTGTTGTCTTTGAAAAATCACTTCAAGAGATCATTTCTTCTTTAAATGTTCTAGCTAAACTCAAGTCTCATGACCTTAGCAATGGATGGTCTTGGGGAAAGACGGGTAATACAAAGAGGAAGGGCCTTGCCTATCCCTTGATGACCTGATCTCATGGAACTCCACTCCCTATCTTTGGGGAAATTTTTGGTCACTATAAACATTTCACAAAACATTAGATTGGGCAAAGCATGCTTGGGTCTGGGAAAAAAAAAAGCAGAAACTGGCCATCCAACAACTGAGTAATACATGAACCTATTCCAAAAAGAAAAAATAGATATAATGGCTAGAGAATACATCCACAGACCCATTGGAGAAATATTCCTCTCACTTTGTCTTCCCCACACTAGTTTTGGAATTAAATAATTTACCTTGGTTCACATAATTGTTGCTAAAACTGAAATTCAAACCCGGAGCCAGGCATGGTGGTGCACACTTATAATTTCAATGACTTAGGAGGCTAAAGTAGGAAGATGGCAAGTCCAAGGCCAACCTCAACAACTTAACAAGACCCTGTGTCAAAATAAAAAAATAAAAAGGGCTGGAATGCAGCTCAGTGGTTCAAACTCCAGTACCCATCTCCCCAGAAAAAAAGAGAGAGAAAAAAAAAAAGAAATTCAGCCGGGCGCAGTGGCTCAAGCCTGTAATCTCAGCACTTAGGGAGGCTGAGACAGGAGAATTGCAAGTTCAAAGCCAGCCTCAGCAACAGCGAGGTGCTAAGCAACTCAGTGAGACCCTGTCTCTACATAAAACACAAAAATAGGGCTGGGGATGTGGCTCAGTGGTCGAGTGCCCCTGGGTTCAATCTCCAGTACCAAAAAAAAAAAAGAAAGAAAGAAATTTAAACCCAGGGTGTCTCATTCCAAAGCCTTTTCAGTTCCCCATTCAATTCTGCTCCCAGAACCTAGAACCCCACAGAGGTGCTCCTAGGCATGGTCAAAAATGAATTTTAGCCGGGCGCGGTGGCTCAAGCCTGTAATCCCAGCACTTAAGGAGGCTGAGACAGGAGAATCATGAGTTCAAAGCCAGCCTCAGCAAGGGCGAGGGGCTAAACAACTCAGTGAGACCCTGTCTCTACATAAAACACAAAAAATAGGGCTGGGGATGTGGCTCAGTGGTCGAGTACCCCTGAGTTCAATCCCCAGTACCCCCCTCAAAAAAAAATGAATTTTATTGTCAAATAAAGATTGGAATCTACCCATTGCTTTACCTCTCTTATATATTGAGATGCTAAGCAATATTAACAAGCAAAATGAGCTCTAAAGCTAAAATAAATTTGTAATCTTATCCAGTTGTAAAACTAGAAATTCTTTATTGTCTTCAAATTACAGACCAATTGGCTTATTGAATATTTCTATCCTAGTTTCTGTTCAGCGGGTTGGAGGTCCAAGTTTCCCAGAATAATACAGTACATGAAGATCTGGCTGGATCTAGGCACAGTTAATCCAGTACAGATCAGTGTTGCCCTGTTGCAACTCATGAATATTTGTGAATCTATTATCAGCTTTTGATTTCATAAACTTAAGTTATCTATGGGCCAAATTGTTCATTCTCAGTATGGATCAAGGCTACTAATGATACTTCATGGGGCTGGGATTGTAGCTCAGCGGTACGGCACTTGCCTCACATGCGTGAGGCCCTGGGTTCCATCCTCGGCACCACATACAAAGCAATGAAATAAAGACATTGTGTCCATCTACAACTAAAAAAATATTTTAAAAAAAAATGATACTTCATAACCTGTGTCCAAAGAACATTGCTAAAATCAGAATGGGTGGGAGTGAGCCACCTCCCACCAAGCTCTGTCGTGGGAGGAGCTAGGCTCAATGGCTTTTGGAGTGCCACTTCCTGGCCTCTCACTATCACTTATGTTAAGACAGGTTGCTCTCCAGTGTGCCCTTGACTTACCTTATTGACTCCAGTTAGAGGTGATCTTGATATCTGTTACTGCCAAAAGGAACTGGTTAGCATTGTGAAACAGGAAATTCAGGAGACGCCTCTTGTTACCCTGGAATTGGGAACCAGGCCCAAAGCTGGGAACAAAGAGGAGTTATGACCCTGTGTTCTTCACGCAGCTGCTAATCACTGAGGCCAAGTACTTCCCTGGGACCTGTGAGGAGATGGCCTCTCATTTCCACTTTGGCCATTAGCCCCTTACCACTTCCTAGGCTGTAGATGGAGATGAGGGAGGGTAGTTCCCAGAGTCATTGCCAGTACGGTTCTTGCCTAACCCTAAAGCCACGCAGGAAGAGTCTTAGAAGACTGTCTACCACAGAAATTGGTGGGGATCTACACAAGTGCTATTTGTGGAACTGGGAACGTGCAGGCCTTCCCTTGATGTTACCATCTTATAAGACTGAATAGAATGGCAAGTTTATTACTGTCCCCAGAGTTTATAAGAGAATGTACAAATTGGTGCTTGTTATGGTTTGGATGTGAGGTGTCCCTCAAAGGCTCCTGTGTTAATACTAGAATATTCAGAAGCGAAATGATTTGAGTTAGGAGAGCTGTAACCTGATCAGTCCATCCTCGTTTGAACGCACAGACTGGTTGGTAACTGGGCAGGTGGGGTATAATTAAATGGAGGAGGTGGGTTACTGGGGGCATTCCCTGGAAGGGTGCATCTTCCCTGTGGCTTCTTCCAGTCCTCCACGCCCACCCCTACTTCCTAACCCTGCCAAGAGCTGAGCAGCTTTCCTCCCCTGGCCCTTCCCCCATGATGGGCTGCCTCACCTTAGGCCCAGAGCAATGGAGTCAGCCGTCTGTGGACTGCGACCTCTGTAACTGTGAGCCCCAAATAAACTTTTCCTCCTCTTAATTGTTCTTGTCAAGTGTTTTGAGAATAGCAATGCAAAAGATGACTAAATCAGAGCCTGCTGCCCATCTGGAGATTTCCAAAGGAGGAAGCCTATGGAAAGAGCCCATGGTTGGACTGAGATGGAAATATGGGACAGTGGACCTGGGAGTAGGATGGGTATCCCCTTGGGCCTTACACAAAACGAAGATAATAGTCATGAGAAGAAATCTGGGGTGTTCCTTTGACACCAACCAGTTCTCTAGTTCTCCAGTTCTTTAATACCAGCTACGTGTCCAATAATTCAACTCACTTCAATTCTGACATTTTCTACCTGGAATTAGCAGTGGATCCCAGAAGTTAAAGAGCTCAGAACTCCCTAACACAAGACTGCCTGTACTTCTGACTGACTGCTGTTTACCAGGGCTTCCCACAACTCATCCTTCGGGTTCAATAATTTGCTAGAGCCGGGCGCGGTGGCTCACGCTTGTAATCCCAGCACTTAGGGAGGCTGAGACAGGAGAATCACGAGTTCAAAGCCAGCCTCAGCAATGGCGAGGTGCTAAGCAACTCAGTGAGACCCTGTCTCTACATAAAAAACACAAAATAGGGCTGGAGATATGGCTCAGTGGTCGAGTGCCCCTGAGTTCAATCCCTGGTACCAAAAAAATAATAATAATAATAATTTGCTAGATAGACTTGCAGAACTCAGGTGAACATTTTACTTATATTTACTAGTTTCTTTTAGAGAGTATAATACAGGGGTAGGCAAATGAAGAGATGCGTAGGACAAGGTCCTGGAGAACGGGGGAGCTTATGGAGCTTCGATGCCCTCTGTGGGTGCCCCACTACTTTAGTGTAGCCCTGGATTGTCACTAGAGACCCATGTATGAAAGGCTTGATCCTCAACTTGGCACTATTGGGAGGCAGCAGAAACTAGGGGGGGGTGCCCAATGGGAGGAAATTAGGTCATTAGGGGCCTGCCCATGAAGGGGATATTAGGACCCCTACCCGTTCCTGTCTCTTTCTTTGTTTTCTGGCCACCATAAAGTGAGCAGGCTGCTTCTGCCACATGCTCCCCCTGCTGCCACAGGCCCAAAGTAACAGGACCAAGCCACCACAAACTGAAACCTCTGAAACCATGAGCCAGAATAAACCTTTCCTCCTTGTATGTTGTTTATCTCAGATATTTTATCATAGTTACAGAAAGCTGACTAACATATCTGCCCTCCCAGGAAGTCAATGCATTCCCCAACTGAAAAGCTCTCCAAACCACTAACCTTATTATTTATTCCAAAGTTCTTGTGGAGCTCAATCACCAATATTCTCCTCTTCACAGAGGTCTGTGTATTGGATTGAAAGTTCCCGCCCTCTAATCATTTCCTTGTTCTGATGACAAGCCCCATCTAAGGCTATCTAAGGGCTCCACCCAAGTTACCTCATGAGCATAATAAACTCAGGTGTGATGGAAAGAATTCCTTTTGAGTAAAAAAGTCACTCTTGAGCCAGGCACAGTGGATGGAGCACACTATAATCCCAGCATTTTGGGAGGCTGAGACAGGAGAATCGCCAGTTCAAAGCCAGCCTCAGCAACGGCGAGGCACTAAGCAACTCAGTGAGACCCTATCTCTACATAAAACACAAAATAGGGATGGGGATGTGGCTCAGTGGTTGAGTACCCTGAGTTCAATCCCTGGTACAAAAAAAAAGTCACTCTTGTCTCAGGAAATTCCAAGGGCTTTAGGAGCTCTGTTCCAGGAACCAGGGACAAAGACCAAATATGCTTCTCATTATACCACGGGACTAAATGAGAGAACAGGTCTAAAGTGCCTGACGCAGGCTCTGTACAGAGCAAACCTTTAGTAAGCATTAATTCATAAGGTTGCTTTCCCATCTCCCATCCTTGACTTTCTTTGGACACGTCTCGTGGGGTTCCCTTCTGCCTTCAGCTCCTGGTCCCTACAAGGTATCCACAGTGGTCATTCAGGGCTAGAAATCTCAGTGTGGGCTCAAATTTCCCATTTTCAAATTTTCTCTCCTTGAAGTGTTTCTGTACCTAAATTATAACTGACATGGGTGCAGAGCACACACTGAATTACACCCCACCATAACCA
Source organism: Xerus rutilus (assembly GCA_028644305.1). Lineage (NCBI taxonomy): Eukaryota > Metazoa > Chordata > Mammalia > Rodentia > Sciuridae > Xerus > Xerus rutilus. The sequence continues at coordinate 12,335,165 of CM053402.1, forward strand.
CCCTTTTTTGTCTTCCTGTGTCGCGTGTACCTTAGGAACCACACTTTTAATAGTCACTTTGCAGAGGAATCATATTGTACTAATAATCACTGTTTGTGGGATATTCTAGTGCCAAGGGCAAAGGCTTTAAAAATAGCCTTTTATGTACTAACTGCTAACAAAGCAAGAATTGACTCTTTGGGCCAAGATTTGCATTTAAGGTTTCTTTTTTATTTTTACGCTAATGCATCGCAATTGACCTTTTGCCTAGTTTTAGTTCAGCGCTCAAGCTGAAGCTGAAGCTCCTGAGTTTGTTTGTGCTTAAGTTGTTTTTTAACAACTTATTTGAGCTATTGGTCATATACCATATAAGCCACTCACCTTGAGTGTACAATTATATTCACAGTTATATGTGACAATCCCCGAAATCAATTTTTAAACATTTTCATCACCCCAAAAAGAAAGCCCACAGACTGTACTATTGCCCGTCTGTCCTCTTACTCTCACCTCTACCCAACCCTAGAAAAGCACTAATCTTTCTCTCCATAGATTTTCCTGTTCTGGATATTTCATATGTATGGGATCTTTTATTAATATGTGGTCTTTAGAAACTAACTTCTGTTAAAGCCCCTTGGTTTTTATGTGTATCCCTCTTAGAATTCAAATTCAAGCCAGGCACGGTGGCACACGCCTGTAATCCAGCTGCTCAGGAGGCTGAGGCAGCAGGATTGCAAGTTCAAAGCCAGCCTCAGCAACAGCAAGGTGCTAAGCAACTCAGCAAGACCCTGTCTCTACATAAAACACAAAATAAGACTGGGGATGTGGCTCAGTGGTCAAGTGCCCCTGAGTTCAATCCCCAGTACCAAAGAAAAAAAAACAAATTTAAGAAATCCTATACTAGCCAGGTGCTCTGGAGGCCACAGCAGGAGGATCACAAGTTCAAAGCCAGCCTCAGCAACTTAGTGAGGCCCTGAGCAACTTAGCAAGACCCTGTCTCTAAATAAAATATGAAAAGGGCTGAGAACATGGCTCAGTGGTTGAGCACCTGTAGATTCAATCCCTGGTACCAAAAAGAAAAATCCTACACTGAATTCAGAGCTAAATGTCCATTCTTTGGAGCAAAATGAGAATAATATCTGCAACATCTTGGACTCTGTCAGAAAAGTTCCAGAAAGCAGGAAAAAAAATCTAACGCATGGTATGCCCTATCAGCTCCTCCCTATTTTAGGGCTGAGCATTGTGGTTACATAATGTCGCAATTCCTAGCTGGGGTTCTTGCTTAGCCCTTTTTCATTTAACATTTATCAAAAACTTCTAATTTCAATTAACAGGGCAAGCCCCTGTTGGTTATTGTCCTTTGTGGTTCAAATTGAAAGTGTAATTAATCATTGAAACTATATCTCAGTGAGCATCAGCTAATAATATTGCCTCAGAGATGCACACTCTGCTCCAGCTGGTCCAAGATCTCCTGTGGGCTTTTCTTTGCACCTTTCCAGGTGTGAGATTGATTGTAACCCACATGGGGATGTGGTTCACGTAGGCTGCACTAAGGAAGCAGCCCTCAGATCACCCTGGTCTGCTTTGTTCCATTGTAAGATGGTGAGGCCCACAGGCACAGCTGACCCTGTGGAGGAAAGTCCTCTAAAGAAGATGTGCCAAAGGGAAGAGGTAGCCAGCTGCCTGTCTGGCCCTAGGGAAATAGTCCTGGCAACAGCTTAGCCCCTCCATAAAGATGGGTTTTAACTATAAGGTTCCTGTTTGCCATCAGCCAAGCTCAAGGAGTACCAGCAGCAGAAACCTCATTGTAGATGAATTGATAAGACCCCAGCCAGAACACAGCCCCACATGTTCCCAGCCAGCCCACTCACCAGCTAGAGTAGCTGTCAGGCCCCTCGAGGCAAGAGCATTGCTCTTAGGGAACTCCTGGGTCACTGACTGGATTCACTTGTACTTTTGTGGCATGCTCTGTCCTCCTTATTGAGCAAGTGAGCCTTGGAAGAGACACCAGGAAACTGGAAGACTTTCTGTGTGAAAACCTCCCCAACCATGTCCTAGGTAGAATTGTGCTCATCCAAAAAGATATGTTGAAGTCCTGCATATGAGACAGGGGTAATCAAGTTAAAGTGAGGTCAGTAGGGTGAGCCCTAATCCCATCTGACAGGTATAAGTCTGAGAACACCAGCGAACCACCAGAAGCCAGGAAAGAGACAACCAAAGCTGAATATCCCCAAGTTTGGCATTGGGGAAGGGAGGCGAACCATCCCCGGCCTGGTCAGTTGCCAGAAGGAAAGGCCAGCACATGTCTGGGAATGGCTCTCAACTTCAAAAGAGAGTTTCTAAGTCCTCTTTAATATGCGCAAAGCCTGTCATTGGGAAAAGGCTGCCCAGTGGGTTCCCCATGCCAGGGAAGCTCCATGCTTGGGTGGTTCCTGAGACTGAGGGGGAAGTCCCCTCCTTCAGGGGATGGATGGCCCACAGTAGGGGAAGTCTGCCTTGCTTTTGGCTTTTGGTAACTTGGAATAGGTGTTCCTGCCATGAAACCAAAGAGAAAGGGAAATAAATTTGTTCTGGGTGCTGAAGACTATCTCATGTCCTTGGCCCAGGACATGTGTCCCACTAGCAAGAACCCTTCTCTTGGAATTCCTTTGTCCATTACATTGATGGACACTGACAGGTCAGAGCTTCCAGAAAATGGAAATGCCCACCCAGCCTTTCACTTGCACAAGGAACTCTGCGTGAAGAAAGGTGGTTGTGTTCATACTGGAGCTTATCAGCATTTTCCCATCAATTCAACCATAGGAATAACCATTACAATGCAGAATAATCCTACAGCACCTGGTGACTTTCTTCTGAAGAATTTAATAATAGTTGAGGAACATTATAGCTTATCTATGGGTGTTTTTGTTTCCTGTGTGCATCAATCTGGTGTGTTTACTGTGCATTATGCACTCTGAACATTTGTGCTGGCCTGGGGGCATAGCTATCTCCAGCCCTTTTTATTTAGTCTCACTAAGTTGCTGGAGGTCTTGCTAAGTTATTGAGCTGACCTCCTCCTGCCTCAGCCTCCCAAATCACTGGGATTACAGGCATGTGCCACTGGTCCAGATTTATTAAAGCCATTTTAAGTTGAGGAAATTGAGGCTCTCTCTTCTGATGGATTGTTCCAGAATTTCAGATGAGCACATCCTATCCTCCTGGTATAAGGGTGTGTCTGTGTCTGTTTGGAATGCTGTAACCAAATATCACTGACAGGGTGGTGTTGTAAACAACAAATGTTTATCTCTCACAGTCCCGGAGGCTAGGAAATCCAAGATTGAGGCTTTGGCAGATTCAGTGTCTGGTTCCTGGTTCAGATGCCCCTTCCTGCTGTGTCCTCACAAGGCAGAAGGGATAAAAGGACTCCCCAGAATCTCTAGTCATTTCTCATAAGCCCACCTCCTAATACCATCACTTAGAATTTGGGTACTGGGCATGCACAAATATTCAGACCATAGCAGGCTGGGAGCACAGGTCTGGGAAGACTGACTAAGTCATAAATCATTTCTGGGCTTCAGGTTCCTCATCTAGAATACAGGGATAATATTCATACCTAAGAGCAGTGGTTGGATCTTGGCTGTATGTTCAGGTCACCTACCTGGGAAGCTTTTGGACACCTAGGTGTCAGGTACCACTCAAATCCAGTGGGATTCAAGCACCAGGGCTTTGATCTTGCTGTTTGTGCCTCCTCCCCAGAGGTTCCTCTGACAGTTCTGGAAGCTAAAATTCCAAAATCAAGGTGAGGCTCCAGAGGACCATTCTTCCTCTTCCATCTTCTGTGGCTCCAGGAGTTGCTTGGTTTATGGCTGAGTCACTCCAACCTCTCCCTCTGTCCTCAAGTGACCTTCTCTTTGTGTCTTCTCCTCTCATAAAAGACACTTGTCATTGGATTTAGGGCCCATCCATTTAATCCAGAAAGAACTCATTAAGATTCTCAGGCTAAGCCATGTGCAGTGGCTCACACCTGTAATCCCAGCACTTTGGGAGGCTGAGACAGGAGAATCATGAGTTCAAAGCCAGCCTCAGCAACGTCGAGGCCCTAAGCAACTCAGTGAGACCCTGTCTCTACATAAAACACAAAATAGGGCTGGGGGTGTGGCTTAGTGGTCTAGTACCCCTGAGTTCAATCCCTGGTACCAAAAAAAAAAAAAAGAAAAGAAAAAGATCCTTAGCCTAATATATCTACAAAGATATTTGTTCCCAAGCATTTATATGTTCCAGAGATGATGACATGAACATATCTTTTGGGGATCACCATTCATCCCATGGCAGAAAACTTTCGCTGTATTTTCTGATTGTTCTGGGTTGGGTTCCTACAGGAGCTTTGAAATACTAAATGTCTTGGTTACACTGAAAGCAAGCTTTGTGTCTTTTTATAATAGTTTAACCCCTGACACATGGAAAAGCCCAGGCATCAGAGGTGAGGGTTGAGATTTATAAACCTTGTTTTAAAATAAGGAAACCAGGAAATGAAATGAATATTTTAAAATGTAAAATAGTCCTGTTGTTTTATAAAGAGTGATACAAGGGCTGGGGTTGTGGCTCAGCGGTAGAGCACTTGCCTGGCGCCAGTGAGACACTGGGTTCAATCCTCAGCACCACATAAAAATGAAAAGGTATTGTATCTGCCTACAACTAAAAAAAAAATTTTTTGGGTACTGGAGAGTGAACTCAGGGGCACTCAACCACTGAGCCAAATCTCTAGCCCTATTTTGTGTTTTATGTAGAGACAGGGTCTCACTGAGTTGCTTAGCGCCTCGCCATTGCTGAGGCTGGCTTTGAACTCGCGATTCTCCTGCCTCAGCCTCCCAATGTGCTGGGATTACAGGCTTGCGCCACCACACCCGGCAAAAAAATATTTTAAAAAAAAGAGTAATACAAAGGCTGGGCTGTGGATCAGTGGTAGAGCACTTGCCTCACATGTGTGAGGCACTGGGTTTGATTCTCAGCATCCCATATAAATAAATGAATAAAATAAAGGTCCACCAACAGCTACAAAAAAAAATTTTTTTTAAAAGAGTGATGCAAGTGATATAATTGAGTTTGAATCAGGGCACAAATACTCCAGAAGCTGTAGAAACACAACTCAGAATTACATTTAAAAGGCAAACTTAAACAAGAGTTGTAAGAAAGGTGAACAAAGCTGGGTGCGGTGGCACACATCTGTAATCCCAGCAATTTGGGAGACTGAGGCAGGAGGATAGCAAGTTCTAGGCCAGCCTCAGCAACTTAGCAAGACCCTGTCTCAAAATGAAAAAAGGGTTATGAATGTAGCTCGGTGGTAAAGCGCCCCTGGGTTAAATCCTCAGTACAAAAAAAAGAGAGAGAGAAAGATAAATGGAACAATTTAGAAACCAAGTGAGAAAATGAAAGGGAAAGATTCCAAGAGGAATGGGTGCTTGGGGGTAGCAAGGAGAGGAATTAGAGGGAGCCGGGAAAGTGTAGAAGGAGAAGTTTGCAGGTACCAGCTTGTTTCAGGTAAGTCCTAGTGGTCTCATCCCTCCCTTTTCTCTTTTTCTTTTTCTTTTTTTCTTTTTTTTTGGGGGGGGGGCTTATTTCTATTCAGACACCTTCAGCGGGATATTCATTTCTGATCTAGAGTTTTGATTAAAGGAGTCCTTTGGTAAACCCTTCTCCCTCACCTCCCTCCTGCTCTTTGAAAGTGAATCTCTAATTATAGGCCGCGTTTAAGATTTACTAGATGAAATCAACAGCTGTAGATATGGCACTAGTCTTACAAAAAATCGACACGCTCTTGCCATAAAAACCCATTTGATAATTGCTTCTTTGGCATCTGGCTATAAGAAAAACTCCCTTTTGCTGTTTAATACTAAAAGTAAATGTGGAAAGAGCATGGGGCTAGAATTAGGGAAGGCTGCCTGTCACTGAGGGCCTGTGATTTGAGGGCAAAATATTTGATTTCTCTCAGGTCTTAGTGTCTCTATCTACAAAATTGAGGACATGAAACCAAATTATCACTTTCAGGTTAAAAATTGTATTCTGGGAGCTGAGGTTGTAGCTCAGTGGTAGAGCGCTTGCCTGGCACATGGGAGGCACTGGGTTCAATCCTCAGCACGGCATAAAAGTAAATAAAATAAAGGCATTGTATCCATCTACAACTTAAAAAATTTTTTAAAAATTCTATTCTGAATCTTGAAAACACAGTGTGTTTTTCTCATTCCCACCTGGCCTTTTCCTACAACTTTATTCTGCATTTAGCCTAATATAATTTTATAATTTGTGATACAGTCAGGAACCACACATTGGGCTGGGATGTGACTCAGTGGCACAATGCTTGCTTAGCACAAGTGAGGCACTGAGTTCCATCCTCAGCACCACATACAAGTAAATAAATAAAAGAGAATAAAATTATGGTATTTGCAGGTAAATGGATGGAATTAGAGAACATTATGCTAAGCAAAGTAAGCCAATCCCAAAAAACCAAATGCCGAATGTTCTCTCTGATTAGTGGATGCTGATACATAAGGGGGGTGGGAGTGGGGAACATGGGAGAAATGGAGGAACTCTGGATGCAGCAGGGGGTAGGTGGGAGGAGGGAAAGGGGAATGGGTGTAATAAAGATGATTGAATGAGATGGTCATCACTACCCTTGGTGCATGAATGAAGACACAAATGGTGTGACTCTGGTTTGCAACCAGAGAAATGGAAAAATTGAGCTCTATATATGTACTATGACTTGAAATGCATTTAAATAAATTAATTTTTAAAAAAAGAACAGGGGGGCTGGGATTGTGGCTCAGTGGTAGAGCGCTTGCCTCACATGTGGGAGGCACTGGGTTCGATCCTCAGCACCGCATATAAATAAATGAATAAATAAAGGTCAATCAATAACTAAAAAAAATTTAAAAAAAAAGAACAGGGCTGGGATTGTAGCTCAGCAGTAGAGCGCTTGCCTCGCATGCATGAGGCCCTGGGTTCGATCCTCAGCACCACATACAAAGCAATAAAATAAAGACATTGTGTCCATCTACAACTAAAAAATTTAAAAAAAAAAAAGAACAAAAGAGCTATAAGGGGAAAAAAGTAAATAAAATAAAAAGGTATTATGTCCATCTACAACTAAAAAGAAGAACCGCACATTGATTTAAGCAGCTCCACACTTGGAACTGTGCCGGCAGCGATACTTTTCCCTCTTTTTTGAACTGAAGTTTGCTGTGAGGTCCTGCAATTCTCAGCTGCAGTCCATCTGCAGAGTTTTCTTTTATTCTTGAAAAGTGTGGACCTGGGAAGTACATGAAGATTCTAGGCTAGGTACCATTGCAGACTCAGAGGTTGTGGGCTGAAGACACCAGCTGAGAGCAGTCCATGGATCAGCGGGGAAGGGTGGAGCAGGGTCAGCTGGTCCGGGTGCTGCCATTTGCAGGCCTCTCAGGCCATGGCACTGAGTTTATTTCATTTCCCTGCCCCTAGTACCTGCCCATCTTGCTCTCTTACCTGGGTACTTTGTCTCCTGCAACTCTGGGTTGCTGGAAGCTTTGGCCTTCTGCTTTCCTCTGTTCACTGGCTCTATGACTATCCTTTATTTCCTCAGCTGCTAATGCATGTAGGACAGCCTCCACTCAGTTCAAGAGGGTTTGTCTGTGTTGTGGCCAACAACTACACAGTGGAAGCCATGTCTGCTAAGCCTCAGGATGGCTAGCCATGTGCAGTTAATAATACCCATTATTTGCCTGCATTGTGGAAAAGTCAGTAGGCAGATACATTCAGGAAGTCCTGAAATGTTTTCACGTTTCAAATGTTGTCACACTATTTTCCATTCCTGTTGGCAATGTATGAGGGTTCCAAATTCTGCCCATCTTTGCTAGCACTTATTGTTGTGCACATAGTATTTTAATTAATCTTTCACTTAAATATTTACTCAATCTTGTCTAAAATTCCAGTGCACCACCCACGTGTGGATAATGGGTTCAAAGAGGGCTGAGGCATTTATTCAGCATCTGAGATGTGCCAGGACCGCGGCAATAGGAACCGCTGCCCCCGAGGGCTCACAGTCCAGGGGAGGTAGAAGAGCAAATGCCATTACAGATCGCCCACCTGCTGGGCTAGGACCAGAGGCTTCTGAACATAAAGGAGGAGCTACACCAGAAAGGGTCCTTGGGGGTGTTGACACTTGAGTTCAGTCCAGAAGAAAGAAAAGGAGAGACAGCCAGAGTGGAGGATTGGCTGGGGAGAAGGGAGTTCAGGAAGAGGGACCAACACCTGCGTAGGAGGTTCAAGAGTTCCGGGACTTGGGAGAATGGGGCCGCTAGCAGCTTCCAAAGGCTGGAGGGACAGCGTGGCATTGGGATGGTGGTCTAGAAAAGACCTGGGAAAGGTAACAGTAACATAAGGGGCCTAGTGCCTCGTGCTAGGTGTTTTAACTTTATCCTTAACTCATGGCACCATGGATGGATTCTGAGCAGGGAGCGATACAGTCAGGTTCTCTTGGGGGATCAGCCTGGCTGCAGAGTGGGGAACAGTAAATACAGGAGTGGAGACAAGGCAAGGTAGATAAGGCTCTGCCCCCACTTTGATGAAGGCCTGGCACTGGCCTAGTGTGGGAATTGCTCCTGGGGTTATCCTGTGTCACCAGAGCACAAAGTCCTCACAGAGGAGACTGATCCATAAGGGAAGTCCAGGGCAGCCAGAAAGCCCTCTTGAGAGGCTGGTAGAGCCTCAGCCTGACCTGAGTGAGAAACCCGTCTTATTTGTGAGAAGCCTGCTCCTGCCTCTCAAGCTCCCACTACAACACAGTCTGGTCTGAGTTAAAGATCCCGGGTGGTGACAGCCCATCTGATTTCCTGCTTCATCCCATCTACCTTTCTACATAGGGCCCTCAGCCTCCCTTGGGAGGGGAAGCCGTCATTTTCCGCTTCACCCTGTGGTCTCTGCTCTGTGCGTGAGGCCCTTTGCCTCCCTGGGGCCTATATCCCCATCAACAGGGTCAGGTTGTGGTAGGGGCCCAGACCCGAGATTGGGCAGCAGCCCCCACAGCAGCTGTCAGTTGTATTCACAATAATGAAAATAATCTTATAAAAACATCTGAAGCACAATTACTGGCATTTTTGTACTTCATTAGTTTACACATTCCTTTTGAAAGACCTCAGAAAAAATAATCCTCTAAGTACATAATCAGTAGCTAATTTCCACTTGGCAGTCAGGGAGCAAATATTAAGTGTAAAACATTTTTTCAAAAACCTTTTTTGCCTTTCTTATTTCATTCTTATTAACTGAAATTTAACACAAATCTTTCATGTAAAACTCAGTGGATTTTTACGTATTACATCCAGATCAACATATAATCATCCCAGAAGTTTCCCTCTGCACTTACCCCAACCCTGCACCAAGAGGTTACCTGTCTTCCACCTTTCATCACCACAGATGGGTTGCGCTTGTCCGTGGAATTTGAATCCCACAGTGTACATATGCTATTGCCTCTGGCTACTTTTGCTCACCCTGTCTGTGAGAGTCATGTGGTTTCTTGCAAGCGTCCACCAACATTTGTTCTTTTTCATTGCTGTATACTGTTGTGTGAAGATACCATGATTTATTCACCTGGTTTCCTGTTAATGAACACTTGGGCTGTTTCTAATTTTTGCCTATTATATTTTATTTTTTTTTATTTATTTATTTATTTATTTTTGGTACTGGGGATTGAACTCAGGGGCACTTGACGACTGAGCCACATCCCCAGCCCTATTTTGTGTTTTATGTAGAGACAGGGTCTCACTGAGTTGCTTAGCGCCTCGCCTTTGCTGAGGCTGGCTTTGAACTCGCGATTCTCCTGTCTCAGCCTCCCTAAGTGCTGGGATTACAGGCTTGAGCCACTGCGCCCGGCTTGCCTATTTTAAACTGGTCTGAATATTCTAGTATAGTCTTTTGGTGGCCATCTACACTCATTACTCCCAGAAATTGAATTACTGGGTCATAAGTAGGCATGTACTTGGCTTTATAAATGTTTGTAAATGTTACTGAGCAATTGCCCAAAGTTGTCAAGCCATTTTTCACTTCCATCAATACATTGGACTCTTTTTTTTTTGTAAAGTTTATTTATTTACTTATTTATTTGGGGTGCCAGGAATTGAACTCAGGGGCACTTAACCACTGAGCCACATTCCCAGTCCTTTTTTCTATTTTATTTAGAACAGGGTTTCACTGAGTTGCTTAGGGCCTTGCTAAGTTGCTGAGTCTGGCTTTGAACCAGCGATCCTCCTGCCTCAGCCTCCCGAGCCTCTGGGATTATAGGCATGTGCCACCACGCCCAGCTTATAAAGTTTATTGACACTAAAATCAAGGAAAATATATAATACAATGCCTCAAATCTAACTGTATTCCCCCTCCCTGGTACTAGGGCTTGAACCCAAGGGTGCCTTAACACTGAGCTCTACCTTCAGCCATTTTTTATTTTAAGACAGAATCTCACGAAGTTACCCAGGCTGGCCTAGAACTTGTGGTCCTTCTTCCTCAGCCTCACAAATCTAACTTCAAATCACTTTTTTGGCATTTAAGTAGTTGAGCTATATTTTTGCCCTCCCTTTTTCTAAGAGAGAAATCATAATCCACCTTCTTTCCTTCCTCCCTCCTTTTCTTTCTTTTTTTCTTTTTTCTTTTTTTTAATGCAGTGCTGAGGGTGGAACCCAGGGCCTCATACATGCTGTACCACTGGGCTACACCCCAGCCCTCACCCTTTTAAGTAAGTGTACCATTCACTGGTGTTTTCGTATGTCCACACAGGTGTACAATCACTACCACTTTCTAATTCAGCACTTTTTCATTTTCCCCACAGGAAATGCCAGTTCTCTTAGTAGTCACCCTACATCTGTTCCTCTCCCCAGTCCCTGGCAGCCACTAATCTACTTTCCATCTCTACCGATTTTCCTATTCTGGACTTTTCATATAGATGGTCAAATTTTTAATATATCAATTTCTTTGACATTTTTTTTCTAGGATCCTAAACACTTCAAGTCAGAAAAGACAGGACGGGGACAGTTAAGGGAAGGCTGGAGAGATAGTCATCAGCCCATCATGTGTTCCTACAAGCTAGTGACCGTGAAGTTCGAGGTCTGGGGGCTTCAGACCAGAGTGGAACAGTTTGTGCACAAGGTAGGTGATCCAGCAGCAGTCCCGGGGCTGTGGGCGGGGTTGCCTCCATCCTGAAGGTCAGGTTAGAGTGCACCCTGTGCAACACTGCCAGGTGCCAGCCCGGGCAGGCACCTGCACCGCGTTTAATATATGGGTTTAATTTTTCCTCCACTGCTAGATGTAGCTGTTTCGTGCTTCGTCTCTCATTCTGTGGCCTTCATGTCCATTGGATGAGTTTATTCGGGAAATGGGGCTTTCAAAACGTACTTGTCACTTTGGCATTGGGCTAATCTCCTTACAGGCAGAGGCCCTTGGGAAGGGGCCCCGGGGCTTATCTGTGTGTACAGGTCCCCAGGATAATTCTACTCAGAAGATCTTGCAAACCTCGGTGCCTGAGGTAGACAATGCCCCAAGAGACCGCGTGAGCCGCATGAGCCGCATGAGCCACCCCAGCGGTCCCACAGAGGGCGCACCTGAGCGTTGCCGCTTGCTTCCTAATTCTGTTACTAAAGAATTATTTACAACCTCAAAATGCAGATTTCAATTATATACCCACTTTGGCTTCACATATTAATTTTGTAGGAGAAACCCACTTGGTGAGGTTTTCAGTTTTCTCACGGTTTCTAACATGATGTTTTTCCGCCTGGGAAAAAATAATGGGAAATCAATGTTGAACATTGCCCTTTGTAGCTGCTCTCATTTTCATAAAAATAAATACTCCCCAAGTTGTCTCTATATTCCAGATAGGCTTGCTATTTATTTTTCCACTTAAAAACTGATAAACACAGCTTTACAGAATTCTGTTGGGGGCACTGGAATTTTTCCTAAATGCACTGAGCTTATTTCTTAGAAGGATTTTTCTACTGAGTGGGGAGCCAACTGACAAGAGAAAGTTTGGTTTTGTTTTTGTGGTATTGGGGATTGAACCCAGGGGTACTCGACCACTGAACTACATCCCCAGCCCTTTGTGTTTTTTATTTTGAGACAGGGCATTGCTAAATTGCTTAGAGCTTCACTAAGTTGCTGAGGCTGGCCTCAAACTTGTGATCCTCCTGCCTCAGCCTCCGAAGTCACTGGGATTACAGGCATGTGTCACCGGGCTCGGCCTCTGGTAGTTCTTTAACCCAAAATGATCTCCTCTTACCAGGGGGAGATCTCCTCTTACCACTTATCATAGTGCATTTTATTTCCTTTCACAGTGCATATTTTGAGAATCTGTGATTTTAAAAATCTTGTAAGAGGAGCTGGGGAGCCGGGCACGGTGGCGCAAGCCTGTAATCCCAGCACTTAGGGAGGCTGAGACAGGAGAATCGCGAGTTCAAAGCCAGCCTCCGCAGTGGCGAGGTGCTAAGCAACTCAGTGAGACCCTGTCTCTACATAAAACACAAAATAGGGCTGGGGATGTGGCTCAGTGGTCGAGTGCCCCTGAGTTTAATCTCCAGTACCAAAAAAAAAAAGAGGAGCTGGGTATACAGCTTGGTGGTAGAGAACTCCCTTCACATGTGTGAGGCACTGGGTTCCATCCCCAGTACCACAAAAACAATAAATAAATAAATAAATTTTTAAAATTAAAAACCTAGGGGCTAGAGATATAGCTCAGTTGGTTGAGTGCTTGCCTTGCATGCACAAGACCCTGGGTTTAATCCCCAGCACCACTGAAAAAAGACACCTATAAGGACGCTGCTTTATTCAAAGGCATTCCGTTGCCCATTTCCAAATAAAATGCAGTGTCCAGGATGCCTCCAAAACACACCTGCTCTGGCACAGGAGTTCCAATAAGTATCTGAGGGTAGCATTTGCATGGGCTTAAAGTGCCGGGATGCTTTTCTCTGAACACCTTTGTTTTTGCTTTTTTTTCCCCAAGACTATTCACAGTTAAGAGTAGGGGGATGTTCGAAAGCAAACCATTAGCACATTATTGAATTCTTGTTTCCATCTGACAGCTGTGTTGTGCTAAACGTGATAGGGTATATTTACTAGTGCCTCCATGCTGTTCTTTTGATTTCCACAAATTTTACACACTCAGCACTCAGTGTGTGTATGGCTGGGTGTTGTTCTTATGTTCCTTACGTGTTTCCTCCTTCCCAGTCATAAAAGCCCCACTAGATCTCCAGAGGCCTGGGGGAATAAACACTTCATTATAAATGCTTGCTTGGTTTCTGGAAATTCATCAAATTAAAATCCTTCATTTATTAAAAAAAAAACAAAAACATACCTGAACCTTCCGTGAGAGGTTTTTGACAATCACTGGATTTTTTTGACAGGAAGATAGGAATGTTGGAAGGAGACTGTGGGTATCCAAGAAACGTAAAAAAGCGTATTTATTCTCTGAGATCTGCTCTTACTAAAGTGGATCAATGATGAAAATAGAAAAAAGCATATTTATACAGGATGCAAAAGAGTATCATGAAATAAAAGCATGTGAACAGCAACAGCATTGCACACATATGCAAATGGCATGCGTTACATTCCTCAGCCTTCTATTGCAGCATAAGAATCAAGTTCAGGGGCTGGGGTTTTGGCTCAGCGGTACAGCACTTGCCTAGCATGTGTGAGGCACTGGGTTCAATCCTCAGCACCACATATAAATAAATGAATAAAATAAAGATCCATCAATATCTTTAAAAAAAAAAAAAGAATCAAGTTCATTCCTTTGTCTCCAGTGGAGCTCATCATTCCTGTTATTTTCTATTCCAATTCAGGTCTCTTATTTCATCTCTTTCAATAATAGTTGACTAAACTGTTTTTTTCCCCCTTCTATTGCATGAAAGTCAAAAGGATATTTACTTACCTTGTATGCCACACCTTGATTTACAAATTGACTCATTATTTAACAGATTACATCAGAGAAGTGGGAAGATTAAGAACCCCTTCCTGTCAGGTCACTTGCTACCTAGAAAAGGGCTCTTGATTTGCAACTTTAACTTCCTGGCACCAGAGAGACAGACAAAAGTAGGAAAGTAGACACTGGTCAGAGATAAAGGAAAAGGAAAACCTCAGGCTGATGCTCCCAGAGATGCATTCAAGTCACTGCTGTTACTGTCTCACAGTTGTTAGTTTGTACAAACCCCTGGCTCGACTCTCAAATGCCACAGCAAGTGTGTGCATGCCCTAGAAAGGGCTGAGACAAGCCAGCACCATACCTGCGTGTCAGCCTGCAGCTGTCCTCGCCTGTGGACAAGGATTGAGGAATCCATATTGCCAAGACTCCCAGAACTGGGAACAACCTGTTTTCCAGGCAGTTTTAATCCAACCCAGTATTATTTCAACCTCCTCCTTTTCCTTTCTAGGTGGTCCGAGACATCCTGCTGATTGGACATAGACAGGCTTTTGCATGGGTTGATGAGTGGTATGGTAAGTCAGTTTCCCCAAAATAACTTGTAGAATAATTTCATGACATGTTAACTTGGGCTTTCAGTCCCTCTGGCTTCAACTCTTACCTAAAAGGACACAAAGGCAGGCTCCCGCTTCCTGTGTTGGAACACCATCCACCAAGCATAATAAAGATGTAATTATAGAAGCTTGGTCTAAAATAACCACAAAGATATTGACTAAGTAGGACCTTGGTATGTTTGATGCTTACCTAGTTGATATGCAGGGCTCTATGGTTCTCTGCTGGATGGCTTTCAAACCCATCCTAATTTATCCCAGACTTCAAGATCAAAGCTTTCTGAAGCATCATGTCAAGTAAAAGCAGTCCTTTGATTCAGAGAACACTTGAAACAATCCCTCACCAGATACATACAGGTTCTGTAAGAATTCAAGGGCAGACAAAGGCATGGGTACCCGTTAATCCTAATTGAAACTGTTGTTCTGGCTTTTTTTCATGATATGGGATGGTTGAACAAGTTGAGCACGTTGCCAGTGAATCAGAGCAAGATTTGCTTCATCCCAAGACGGTGGACCACCCTCCCAAATCCTCCACACTCTCCTTTTGTCCACACGAATCCTCTGCATTCCCAGAATCAGTCATCAGATGGCTTCTATCCCTGGCTATAAATAGAAATGCACACGCCCAAGGGGTGACTTAGGTTAGATCTGACTCTCAGATCGATTGTCTAATGAAATGCCCTCCTCTTTGGCCTTTTCCTAAGTCACATTACATTTGTTCTGAGTGTAACCTAGACTGTGTTTTGGTCCTTTTCCATCATTGTTCCACCAATTCCCTCCCTTTTCTTAGCAGAAGGAACCCAATTTAAATTAAGAGGATACTCAGGACAGAATGGGCAGACAGTGACGGTTATTAATATTGCTAGCTCTTTCTAAGCCACATGTGAAAAGGCATGGTTCTGTCGGCTGTGAGCTTTTGTTTTGTTTTAATCTTCCCAGATCTAGACCAACTGAAGAGTAAATGCCTCTGCCTGGGTTTGTCCAAATGCAGAGCGTCATTTGTTCTCTCCCCACACATCTCCGGGATGCTACTTTGTACAGCAAGTTGTCATAAGTCTTCCACAG
>CM053402.1:12351216-12365485 GCA_028644305.1 Xerus rutilus
GGTGCTGGGGATTGAACTCAGGGGCACTCAGCCACTGAGCCACATCCCCAGCCCTATTTTGTGTTTTATGTAGAGACAGGGTCTCACTGAGTTGCTTAGCGCCTCGCTGTTGCTGAGGCTGGCTTTGAACTCGAGATTCTCCTGTCTCAGCCTCCCAAAGTGCTGGCTGGGATTACAGGTGTGCACCACCGCACTCAGCTTCCGTGTTTTTATTGCATAAGCTCTGTCACAAATCACCTGTGAAGATTATTTCATTTTGAGCTGTAAAAAGACAAAGCAAAGAAAATGGGTAACAATGAAGGAGGCTGTGACATTCTTATTTGCCACCATTATCCCTGAAAAAATAGGAATTCATGGGTGAACTAATTTATAAGTGCTTCTGTTATGGTTTTGCATCTATGTGTGGGGGAAAATGGTTTTGATTTGTTTGGAGGTATGTATTAGCCACATTTTGGGTTGTGAAAATAAGTACCACACTCATGGATATATAACAAAGTTGCTTAAATAACCCAACAGTACTCCTAAAAGTAATTGTGTGATTTTCTTTCAAGGCAAAACAGTGAACTAAGAAAACAGATGCTGACACATCTTGATAAATCATTTTCAGGGAAAGTTTCAAGACAATTGTATTTGTGAATATTTTTAAATTCTACTTTCTTGCTAGGCTGGGGATGCCCAGTGGTAGAGCACTTGCCTAGCATGTGCAGGGCCCTGGGTTCAATCTCCAGAACCACATAAAAAAAAATAAAAATAAATTCTTTCTTTGGTGTCTCCCCCTGTCTTAGAGACAACAAAAATAATAGGTCACTGACTGGCTTAGGTCAATAGGGATTTTATGTTTGAGAAAAGCCAGAGTATAACTGACTGTATAAAATGTGTGATCATCTAATTCAATAGAAAGGAATTGTCTAAATGGTTTTAGTATTTTTCTGGATCATCTGACTCAGGCTAGGTGACGATCTGCCATCTGAGCCATAGTTCTTAAAATTAAAAAAAAAAAAGATTGCTGTCCAAGAACTGCAACCTGATCATCAGTAAACTTTTAAACTGTTCATGCTTGCTGAAACTCGAGTATTACACAATAGCACAGAGTTGGCATGCAGAGGCAAAACATACTGGCTTCTACCTTCAAAACAATCTGTTTGCATCTAAAATGTGTTTAAGCTTCGTAGGAGTTAGTGCAGTAACAGAATGTGGTATGTTGAGAGTTTCTCAGATGCCATTATTAATTGTAATGTTGTTCGAAGTTAACAAATGCTTTAGGATAAGCCTCTCATGTGTCTACCCCAGCTGAAGTTAGGCCTGTTGGGCTGGACATCTCCCTTCCGTTTCTTTCTCTCTCTAGGAAGAGGTTCTCTGAGTTTATGTTCTCCTGTGCCACTCCTGTAGCTTCAAGTGTAAATTTTTAGTGCTTACATTTTGAGCTGGGATCCTGATTGCTTACATTAGTCAAAATACCACTGCCACTGCCAAAGGACCAACTGTTACAGGTGACAAGCAGAGCAATTGGAAGTTGACGCTCACATGTGCCATCCTGTGTTGTTTTATGGCTGTACGGTGTCATCCCCCCCCCAGTTATTTATTATTGTTAATAACTTACTTTTTCTTACATTCTGTTGTAAATAAAGTAAAAAGCAATCTTCTTTCCAAGTGTAGCTTCCCCTCTCTGTTTCTCAGCTGGTGTCAAGGGAATGTTGGCCCTTAACTTGTGGGTTGATGGGAAAGAAAGCATGGAGGAAGAGAGGACAAGCTTGTGGCTGCTTCTTAGTCCCAGTCCTAGAGCCTCATGTGCAAGGGAGCCTCGCCTGCTAATAGGCTTGGACCGTGGGTGGGAAAAGCCTGGGTGTCTGCTCTCACTGTCTAGCCAGAGAGTACCCAACGTGAGTCTGCAGCCCAATGGGACACACACATGGACGTGTCCATCCATCTAGCAAGCACTTGATTCCCCCTCATCCAATGCGGGGCCACATGCCCCATGGGCATCTATAGGAACACCACTCCGGAGGGCATCATATGGCAATTTGGGTCACTTTTTTTTGCGGGGGGGGGGGGTACTGGGGATTGAACTCATGGGCACTTGACCACTGAGCCACATCCCCAGCCCTATTTTGTGTTTTATGTAGAGACAGGGTCTCACTGAGTTGCTTAGTGCCTCGCCGTTGCTGAGGCTGGCTTTGAACTCGCAATTCTCCTGTCTCAGCCTCCCAAAGTGCTGGGATTACAGGTTTGTGCCACCGTGCCTGACTTTTGAGTCACTTTTTTTTTTTTTTAAATATTTATTTTTTTAGTTGTAGGTGGACAACTAAATATCTTTATTTTATTTTTATGTGGTGCTGAGGATCGAACCCAGTGCCTCCCGCATGCTAGGCCAGCACGCTACCACTGCGCCATAACCCCAGCCCCTTGAGTCACTTTTTAAGGTGAGCTAAAATCCCTCTGATGAGGTTTCTCCATCTCCAGTAGCTCCTATTGTTTATAAAAGTGTCCTCCAGGGCTGGGTGGTATGAGAACAGCTACCCTTCACTGCCCCTCACTCATTAGCCCCATGGAGCTTAAGCAGCTGCACACCCCTGACGCCAGGCTCCCCTACTCAGTGCTGAAACCAACATCAGCATCTCTCTCCCATGGGATCAGGCCCGCAGCTTCCTATATCGGTGTGATCTGTCAGTCTTCTCCATGAAAATATTTCCCCAAATCCTGTAATATTGATCCAGTTAACGAAAACGTTCTTGCTCTTGTAGCTCCAACTTCACCCCCACACCCACACCCTGCCTTTTAATTCTCTGTTCAAAACACACCAGCTTCCCCCACACAGTTGCTGGCTGACTTTCAGCCTGGCATCTTGGGTACAGCCCAGCAGAGTGTTTATTCCTATGGCCGAACTACACGGGGTTGTTACCTATTTGGATGTTTGTGACACCCCCCACACACTTTCCAGTATAGCTTTCATCAAGGCATTCTCTCATTTGAGCATGACTTTTAGATTTCTGAAAGGCCACATTCTTTTCTAAAATTCCCTTGTTTCTTTTTTTTTTTTTTTTTTTTTAAAGAATTGGACACAATGTCTTTATTTTATTGCTTTGTATGTGGTGCTGAGGATCGAACCCAGGGCCTCACACATGCAAGGCAAGCGCTCTACCACTGAGCTACAGTCCCAGCCCCTCCCTTGTTTCTTTCATCACATTTCTTGCCTCCAACCTCCAACTGCACCTTAGCCTCAAGTTCCGGCTACATTGTATGTTCCTTCTGCAAACCCTCTTCTGAAATATCTGTATGTGAAAATGTCTCTGTCAAACCTGAGTTTTGATGGGTTTGGAACAACAGTGACCTGTGTGTGCATTGAGGTAGGGGTGTGCGTGTGTGTGTGTGTGTGTAATTTAGCGTGGTGATTCAAGCAAATCCTGTTCTCAGGTTTGCAGATTGACTTTCTCTGCTTAATGCATTGGCCCTCTGACATTCCACGCTTGTATAAACTCCTTCTAGTCCATAGTATGCAAATTTTTAATTTTTTTTTTTTGGTACCGGGGATTGAACTCAGGGGTACTCGACCACTGAGCCACATCCCCAGCCCTATTTTGTGTTTTATGTAGAGACAGGGTCTCACTGAGTTGCTTAGTGCCTCGCTTTTGCTGAGGCTGGCTTTGAACTCGCAATTCTGTCTCAGCCTCCCAAAGTGCTGGGATTACAGGCGTGCACCACCATGCCCAGCCATGGTATGCAAATTAATATGATA
The DNA here is from genome assembly GCA_028644305.1 of Xerus rutilus. NCBI lineage: Eukaryota > Metazoa > Chordata > Mammalia > Rodentia > Sciuridae > Xerus > Xerus rutilus. The sequence goes on from CM053402.1 coordinate 12,354,950, forward strand.
CCCCATTCAAATCTAAAAGTATATAACTACTTCCCCACTCCTGAGAAAGTTGGAAACAGGGTGGTACTATACTTTGCCTTAATGCTCTTGGTCTTTTTCCAGCATGGAAGAATTGAGGTAATGTAGCCAAAGAAAACAGATGTGACCTTATGACTTCCTGCATCCGACCATTCAGTGCAGCAACATTAATCAGCTGAATTAAGCACCTGGAATTTAAGGGATAATTTCATTTTACACTGTTAGTACCAACTACTTGCTCTAGGGCAGACAGACACAAAGGATAGAATTATCCCTTCCCCTCTTTGAACTTAATCAAGTTTCATTTTTCAGCAGGGCGTCATGGCGCAAAATCCCAGCACTTTGGGAGGCTGAGGCAGGAGAATCCCCAGTGCAAAGCCAGCCTCAGCAACGGCGAGGCACTAAGCAACTCAGTGAGACCCTGTCTCTACATAAAACACAAAATAGGGCTGGGGATGTGGCTCAGTGGTCGAGTGCCCCTGAGTTCAATCCTCAATACCAAAAAAATTAAAAAGGAAGAAGGACATTTTCACGCTGGGGCTGGGACTCAGTGAACGCTTGGCATGTGTGAGGCCCTGGGTTCGATTCTCAGCACCACATATATATAAATAAAATAAAGGTCCATTGACAACTAAAAAAAATATTTTAAAAAAAAAGGACATTTTGCCCATTGTCAGTGGAGGGGGTTTGAGGGCAGCCAAACTTGCCCTTTTATGATTTTTAAATCTTGTTCCAAAATAACCTTCCTGCTCTCAAGGGGTTTTCCATGGAGGACGCAGGCCGTTTCCTGCACCTTAGCAAAACTTAAGAATCCTTTTATGCCTCAGCACACAAGCCGCTCTCCTCAGAGCATTCCAAAGACAGCTGGCTGCTCCCTGTGTGCAGAATGTGGTGGAGGTCGTCCCTCAGTGCTACAAGCACATTCTGCCTCTTCTCAGAACACCCCTTGAAAATGTAGAAGGACTTCTACAAGTTTGAATTTTCCCACCATCATCTTGGAGTTGTTCTGTTTCTTTGCGTTTTGTGAAAATCTGTGATGCAAACTCAAGGATGTGACATTTCCCCATCCTTAAATATTTTAGAATGTGCTCTTTTGAGACTTGATGTGGAGCTCAGTGGTAGAAGGCTTGCCTAGCGTGCTCAAAGCCTTGGGTTCAAATCCCCAGCAAACCTCCCCCCCCAAAATTTGCTCTTTCTTCGGATGCTTAACTTTCAACAAAATGCTCCAGGGATTTTGAATTGTTTGCATTTGGTACATGACATGACTATCATTTTTGTAGCTACATTATATTCCATAGGGTGGAAAACACCATAATTTACTTAAGCATTCCTTTAATATTTAGTAGGTAGGTTATTTTCTGGACTTTTTCATTATGTGGAGTGCTATTAGGAATCTCTCTTTACATAATTTATGTCTTCTTTTTAGTTATTTGTTTTGGGTAACTTCCCAGACCTCAAATTAGTGGGTCAAAGGATATTTTTGTGATTTGGGGCACTTACCGCCAATATCTCCTCCAAAGAAAATTGAATTAATTTGCAATTCCACTGACAGCACGTGAACAAGAACGTGTGCCTTTTTTTTTTTTTTTTTTTTGGTACCGGAGATTGAACTCAGGGGCACTCGACCACTGAGCCACATCCCCAGCCCTATTTTGTGTTTTATGTAGAGACAGGGTCTCACTGAGTTGCTTAGTGCCTCACCGTTGCTGAGGCTGGCTTTGAACTTGCAATTGTCCTGTCTCAGCCTCCCTAAGTGCTAGGTTTACAGGCGTGCACCACCGCGCCTGGCTACATGTGCCTTTTTTTTTTTTTTTTTAATATTTTTTAGTTGTCAATGGACCTTTATTTTTTATTTATTTATATGTGGTGCTGAGAATCGAACCCAGTGCCTCGCGCATGCTAGGCAAGCGCTCTACCAGCCACACCCCAGCCCCTACATGTGCCTCTTTTAATAAGCATTTGTGTAACAGGACCTGGGTTCCATCCCCAGCACTGCAAAAAAAAATACATAAAGTAGAAAGTATTTGCACTTTTACAAGTTCACCATCCTTGACCTGTAGAGCAATTGCCAGCAACTGATTCCCATAGAAGTCCTTTGCTGGTTTAGTGTATCCATAGGTCAAATCCCCTAATTTGTGATGCAGAGCCCAGGCCCAAGGAAGCACTCTGATCCCTTCAGATGGTAAGTGACTTCTCCAGTTTCGACACACAAGTCTCACTTGAGCATGAGGAACCGCATTTCATGGAATAAGTCATTTGCATTCTAAGTCATCTGGTCTTCATGTTTTCAGTGTAAAGGAGCATTGAATGCATCTTGAGGATTTCCTGGAAACCGCCATACTGAGTACCACCCAGTCGGGGTTGTTTGTTGTCCTCCTTTCAAAGAGAGAACCAGAGTACAGACTGGAGCTCACTATTATTTTAGGGCATGTGATCCTCTCACTCAAGTAGAACATTGATAAGGACTGGGCACAGTTCTTCCCGAATCTTCAGGTCTGGTTTTGTGGTGCTGAGGACTGAACCCAGAGCCTCAGCATCCTACGCGAGAGCTCTACCACTGAGCTGCGCCCCAGCCAGGGTTCTTTCCAGGCCTCCCATTTAACTTCTTGGAAAGAATGTAATGCTAGGTTGTATATGTGCCCCCAGAAGAGAACCAGCTGCACACCCTGTTCTCTGAAGCCATGCAGGCACCATCGCTGGGAAAGAGAGAATCCACCACAGGGAAGCACTATGGTAATTTCTCATGTATGACAAGCATGAGGTATAAAATCTACCCACGTGTTAGTTTGGAATCTGAATGTTTCCAAACTTCTCAACTCCCCAAAACTTTCATCTTTAAAATTAAAGAAAGCCAGGAGTGGTGGCACATGCCTGTGATGCCAGCAGCTCGGGAGGCTGAGGCAGGAGGATCACAAGTACAAAGCCAGCCTGAGCCACTTAGCAAGGCTGTGAGCAACTTAGCGAGACCCTGCTTCTAAATAAAATATAAAAAAGGGCTGGGGATGTTGCTCAGTGGTTAAGCACCCTTGTGTCAATCCCTGGTACTCGCTCCCCAACAAAAAAAATCAAAGAAAATATTCACTGAGGCAAACGTCACCTCAATTGTTTTCTCTGCTTTGACATATTTATCACTCCTCTCAAAAGTTTTTGGCTATTCTTCATTGCAGTGAAGTGTGCATAATATAAAATCCACCCTAGTAACCACCTCGGTGCACAAGTCAGTAGCAGTAAGTACATGCACAGGGTTGTACCACTGTCGCCACTATCCACTTCCAAACGCTTTTCATGACCCCACACAGAAAATGACCAATGAAACACACCATCCCCTTTCCACCTGCTCCTCCAGCCCCTGATAGCTTCTATTCTACTTTCTCTATGAATTTGCCTTTTCCAGGTCCTCCTATATGTGGAATTATATACATATCAGTTCTTTTGTGTCTGGTTTATTTCATTTAGCATAATGTTTTTAAGGTTCACTCATGCTACAGCAGATATCAAACATTTTGGGGGGATACCAGGCATTGAACTCAGGGGCACTCGACCACTGAGCCACATCCCCAGCCCTATTTTTTTTGTGTGTTTTATGTAGAGACAGGGTCTCACTGAGTTGCTTAGCGCCTCGCCATTGCTGAGGCTGGCTTTGAACTCGCGATTCTCCTGTCTCAGCCTCCCTAAGTGCTGGGATTACAGGCATGCACCACCATGCCTGGCCAGATATCAAACATTTTAAAGACTTACTTTATAAGAGAAAAATCTGATGAGCCAACACACATATCCATCCTACTGTGCTGCATTAATGAGCAGACATTGTCTCATTATTAGAAAAGAGACATTTTATAATGCTGTGTGATATTGGGCAAGTCACTTCACCTTTCTGAGCCTTTTTTCTTCAAGAATAACAACGCTGCCAGTAATAGCAAGTGACATATAATAAATCTGAATGGTAAGTATGTAAAAATAAGATTGCCAGCTGGTGGTGGAAGCTGCTGCTGAAGAATCATGAGAAAAATAGAGACAGATCACACAGGCAATTAAAACAGAAGGTCTATGTACACAGCAGGTAGCTCACAAGACAGAGGGGATGACATTACCTGGAACACCACCAATACATGAAACTCCTCTTATTTGGGGCCTATTTTCAATAAATCTCTGTTCCTTTCAACCATGGGAGCTAATTAAAAATAGTTGGTGTGTTAGTCATCTTTCTGCTACTATGATGAAATGCCTGAGGCAGTCAATGAATAAGGAAAAAAGGTTTATTTTCACAGACTTTAGTCCATGGTCACTGTTGCTTTGGGCCTGTGATGATGAGTTGTACCATGCTGAGAGTGCATGGAGGAGGAGGCCTGCTCACCTCATGGTGGCCAGGAAACAGAGGAAGGGGTCACGGTCCCAACATCTCCTTCAAGGGCGTGCCTCCAATGACCCAATTTCCTCCAACTAAGCCCATCTCTTAAAGGTTCCAACACTTCTCAATAGCACCATGGTGGAAGACCAAGCCTTTAACACACAGGCCTATTAGGAGACATGCCAGATCTGAACAATAGCCATTGGGACTTACACTAAAATGTCTTTTCTCAAAATAAGTTTGCAGAGAAAACATAAGAAATACAATTTTTGAATCCCTTTTGGGATTGCAAAAAACCTTAATAATATCCCAAGTAGCAAGAAAAAAGATACTTAAAGAATAAAGGGCAATGTGTTTCCACTTAAAAGGAGCTACAGAGATGAAGTCAGACCTGCAAAACCTGCTTCATTTTCATGCATGCAAGTTGTAAAAATAATCATGCTTTCCCCCTGTAAATTCAATGAGGGTGCTTGGATCATTTAAAAAAGAAAAAAAAAAAAAAGGCCAGGCATGATGGTGCACACCTATAATCTCAGCTACTCAGGAGGCTAAGGAAGGAAGTTGGCAAGTTCAAGGCCAGCCTGGGCAACTAAGTAACACTCTCTCACAAAAAGAAAAAAAAATTTAAAAAGGGCTGGGGCTGTAGCTCAATGGTAGAGTGCTTGCCTAGCGTGTGTAAGGCCCTGGGTTTCATCCCTAGTACAACTGGCTAATTCATAATCACCTGGGGGATCAACAGGGTGATACATTCAGGTTCCATTGAGCGACATGATCTGCGATTGTCAGAATATAAAAATGTCAAAAGCTTTTTTCTGATATGGTAGGTCTAATTTACATCTAAATGAAAAAGCTTTTTAGCGTGATAAGACACTCCTCCATGCTTGAGGAATAACTTTTGAGACAGATATGATTAATACACAGAAGTTAAACTAGAAAGGGCAACATTTTGTTAATTGGATTTGCTAAGCAATACCTTTGCCTCAGCTGAAACTCTTCAGCGATTCCTTTTTACCTAAAATTAAGCCAAAGGTAGGCAGAAAGGCATCCATTTCTTTAAAACTAGCCTTTTCAAATATGGATCCAAACACAAATTAATTATTTTAAGTGTTTTTGGGGAGAATCTCTCCTTCCCATCTCGCTACAACTTTCTGGACACTTCAGATGAAGACCAAGGAAAGATGGTTTAAAAAGTAGAGCCAGGCACGGTGGTGCACACCTGTAATCTCAGCACTTTGGGAGGCTGAGACAAGAGGATCGCCAGTTCGAAGTCAGCCTCAGCAATGGCAAGGTGCTAAGCAACTCAGTGAGACCCTGTCTCTACATAAAACACAAAATAGGGCTGAGGATGTGGCTCAGTGGTCGAGTGCCCCTGAGTTCAATCCCCAATGCCAATGAATGAATGAATAAACAAACTGGGATCCTTTCTTCCCAGAGAAAGCACTGGGACCCACCAAGGGGACTTCAGTGGAAGTAAAAATTAAGATAGCCAAGAGAGAGGGATATTTCTCTGTGACCCTGAGATCATGTTACATACAAGTGTCTCTGTGTTAAACTTGCAGATGAAGATCATCATCTGGAAAGCATAGGCTTGCAAGGTTTTTTTTTTTTTTTTTTTTTTTTTTTTTTGGTACCAGGGATTGAACTCAGGGGTACTCGACCACTGAGTCACTTTCCCAGCCCTATTTTGTGTTTTATGTAGAGACAGGGTCTCACTGAGTTGCTTAGCACCTCACTGTTGCTGAGGCTGGCTTTGAACTTGCAATCCTCTTGTCTCAGCCTCCCAAAGTGCTGGGATTACAGGCGTGCACCACCGTGCCCCAGCAAGACTACAGGTTTAACAGTTTCCACCATGGGGACTTCTGTTGACTTGCTATTTCAAAAAACCTATTGCTTCCTGATAGCCCTCTGGCGATAGCTCCCTAGTAACCAGTGACGTGGAGCTTCCCGTATGAACAGTCCACGTGCTAGGCACAACGTGTGTACCTAACAAGGCCAACTGAAAATTGTTCACGACACACCTACTTCCCCACACCTCACTTCTCTCTTTTTTCCCCTTTAAAACTCAATTCTCCTTTCCCTTGATGGGACACTGGACTTCTAACTGCACCTGTGTCTTCCAATTTGCAAATCAGTTCTATACTCAAACAAAAAACGGTCTTTGCTTTTTTTTTAATTTAACCTCATTTTTGATTTCTTGGTTTATACTTCTGAGATTCCACATGGTATTCTTCTCTTAATTTCTGGCCTTTGCGTTTTGGCTTTCCATTGATAAGTGGTCTCCAAATCACACATAGTAGTTTTTAAAATGTTTTTTTAGTTGTTGATGACTCTTTATTTTATTCATTTATTATTTATATGTGGTGCTGAGGATCGAACCCAGGGCCTCACTCATGCTAGGCAAGCGCTCTGCCACTGAGCCACAACTCCAGCCCCTATGCAAATCATGACCCGCATGAACGGTGGCTCCTTAACCCCGGTCCCAGCCACCCCACTGGGATTCCATTCCATGTCCAGACTCCTGCCTTCACGCCCCAGAAACCACACTTCCTCCTTCCCTCCCTGGGGCAGGCATCCTCACCTCCCCCGAGAACAGTGAGAGCTCCCACTTCCCTTCCAGTTTCCAGCAGGTGAAGATGTTTCCTCAAATACCAAGGTGAGGCTCTGGATGAGCAAGGCCACAGGGGTTTCAAATGCTAATTGGGGCCACATTGATCAACCTCAGCTTCACCGGGCATGTTCATCACCCAAGTGTGAATCTGGTTTCTGTGCACAACAGTGTTGCCTCAAGGAAATAGGGTCTGAGTTCAAAACAACCAACTCTCAACAACCTTCTGGAACAAAGCTCTTTTGAAACTTGGGGATGGCTCATGTGTGTCTGCTTGATAACTACTAAGTAGATGTACCTGATGCAAGAAATCATCCATGTTTTGGGGGAGATAATAAACTTAACTTTACTATAATTGAATCTGATTTAATTCCAAGACAAAATACTTTTTCTTTTCTTTTTTTTTTTTTTAGTTGTTAACACAATGTCTTTATTTTATTGCTCTGTATGTGGTGCTGAGGATCGAACCCAGGGCCTCACGCATGCGAGGCAAGCGCTCTACCGCTGAGCCACAATCCCAGCCCCACAAAATAATTTCTTGATGTGAAAACACTACATAAATTGCAAAGCACTGAAAACCAAACTTGCCATTTCTCTTTGTTTCTAAATATTAACATTTAGATTTTAAAATTCTAGGAACCAAAAAAAAAAAATACAGAATGCCAGTTCCACTTTAATTTCGGATAAACAGTATATAATTGCATGGAACCTACTTAGAAAGTAAAAAAGTAGATATTTATTATCTGAAACTCAGATTTAACTGGGCAGCCTGTAATTTGTTTACAGACCCTACTTGTGGATGGAGGTTAAGTTTTGACTTTGTTCATCCTGAGAACAAGGTATTAGGGTTGTAACCAGGAGGTGGCATAATCATTACAATTTTTACTCCATCACACTGGCCACAGCTGGCAAGGAAGCAAGCCCAGTGCAGGGAGACCAGGAAGCAATTGCCATGGTCTACGTAAGAGAAAGGGCTGGGATCGCAGTAAGGGAGAGAGGAGGAGAGGCCGTGCTAGGCCTAGAGGACAGAGTCTACTGCAATTCTATTTTATATGCCTTCCACGAGCCTACCTACAATGCCCAGATCTACGTCACCTGCCTGGTGATACAAAAATGTAGAATCAAGCTGGGCACGGTCGTGCACACTGTAATCCCAGCACTTAGGGAGGCTGAGACAGGAGAATCACGAGTTCAAAGCCAGCCTCAGCAATGGTGAGGCGCTAAGCAACTCAGTGAGACCCTGTCTCTACATAAAACACAAAATAGGGCTGGGGATGTGGCTCAGTGGCTGAGTGCTCCTGAGTTCAATCCCCAGTACAAAAATAATAATAATAAAATCTAGAATCATATAGGCAACCAATTATTTGCCATCTCAAACTTAACACAACCAAGACAGAAATCTGACCCTGACCTCTCCAAACCATTCCTTGCAAAACTTCCCCGCCTGCCCTGACTTCTCATTTCAGTAAAAAACACTCCTATCTACCTGGTCACTCAAGGCAAATGTGCAGAACCGGCCCTTGACTCCACTCTCTGTCTCATCACACTGGATCCATCTGCCATCCTGTTGATGTCACCTCCAGATCACTTCCTGAATTGGTCCAGCTTTTCCTACCTCCAAGATCGATCGCCACCTACCATGAGCAACCATCTCTCGCATGCATAGGAAAGCTAGAGCCTAAGACTTGTTCTGTTTCCACTCTCTCCTCTGTGAACCATCCTTCACTGGGGAGTCAGGGTCATCTGTTCAAAACAGAAATCAGATTATACTTAAAACCCTTCAAGGACTTTTCACTGCATTTAGAATAAAATGCACACCTCTGACCCTGTCTTGTGGAGATCCCTGGAAGATCAAGGTCCCCTCTCAGCAACATCACCTTCCATTCTCCCCTCACCTGCTCCTCCTTGTCCACCGAATCTCAGGGGAAGGGTCTCATCATCATCCACACTGCCTCCCCCATCCCACTGACAGCACTGTGAGAACAGGAACCTGGCCTGTGTCCTCTGTTGAGACCATGGCTCCAAAGTACTCATCATTATTTGTGAAAGGAATGAAGGCATTGGTACAGTTGGGGCCTGGGAAATAAGGGAGAGGAAGTGTCTGGTGGTTTCTGCTTCCATCCAAAGACCTGTTCTGCCTGCTGCACTCTGATCCTCAGCCCATGACTGGGAACCACTTCCAACAGCCAGTGTTCTCTTTAGCTGCTCCTTTGCCTGCCGCTTCTCCAGAGCTCAGTCATTGCTCAGGGACCCTCAAAACCCAGGCTGGACCCATCAAGATGACAGGTTGCCCAAACTGCTCCTGAAGATTGTAGGGCTCTTGTGGCCATGACACTCTGCCCACACACTCCCAACTCTTCAGCCAAGGGGTATCCTCCCTCATACCTCCTCTTCTGTTACAGTTCAGTCTTGAGGGCTGGGGACACAGCTCCGAGGTCCAGCGCTTGGCTAGCATGCACAAAGCCCTAGGTTTGAGTTCTTGCCAAAAAAAAAAATGTAAAAAAAGTGAAAAAAAAATCTGCATGACTTCTAACACCAAATTCACACGCATTAGATTGGCTGTTATTAAGCACAAATACAAAACAAAAATAACCAGAAAATATCGAATGCCAAGAAGGATGTGAAGATATCGGAACCCTTGTGCACTACCAAGAGGAATGTAAAATAGTGCAACTGTTGTGCAAAACGGTATGGCATTTCCTCAAAAAAAGAAACACAGCCAGGCGTGGTGGCGCACGCCTGTAATCCCAGCAGCTCGGGAGGCTGAGACAGGAGGGTTGGGAGTTCAAAGCCAGCCTCAGCAATGTAGTGAGGCCCTAAGCAACTTGGTGAGATCCTGTCTCAAAATAAAATATAAAAAGGCCTGGGGATGTGGTTCAGTGGTTAAATGCCCCTGGGTTCAATCCCTAGTACAAAAAAAAAGAAAAGAAAAGAAAAGAAAGAAACATAGATTTACTGTAAGATCCACTATTCCACTTCCGGTAGTAGACGACCTGACATGGTCTTAAAGAGATATTCGTACATCCAGGCTCCCTATAGCATCACTCATAAGAGGCCATAGGTAGAGGCCACCAAGTGTCCAAATTCTGACACACAACGTGGATGAACCTTGAAGACCTGGTAAGTGAAATAAGCCATTCACAAAAGGACAAATCGCCTATGATTCTACTTATATGAGGTATACAGAGGAATCAGGTTTATAGAGACAACATACAACGGTGGTTTGCCAGGGGCTGGCGGGAAGGAAATGGAAGCAATTATATCATGAGTTCAGTTTGGGAATAAGAAAAAGTTCTGGAGATGGAGAGTGGTGGTGGCTGTAGACATATGTAAATATACTTAATGCATGTGTAAAAATGGTTACAATGAAGCCGGGCGTGGTGGCGCAAGCCTGTAATCCCAGCACTTAGGGAGGCTGAGACAGGAGGATCGCGAGTTCAAAGCCAGCCTCAGCAATGGCGAGGTGCTAAGCAACTCAGTGAGACCCTGTCTCTACATAAAACACAAAATAGGGCTGGGGATGTGGCTCAGTGGTCGAGTGCCCCTGAGTTCAATCCCCAGTACC
>CM053402.1:12372556-12391727 GCA_028644305.1 Xerus rutilus
AAGTATACAAATAACAATAAATGCTGGAGAGGATGTAAAAAAATCAGAACATTTAGACTGTTGGTGGTGTTGTAAATTAGTACAACCACTATGCAAATCAGTATGAAGATTTCCCAAAAGACTAGGAATGGAACCACAATATGACTCAGCTATACCACTCCTTGGTATTTATTCTAAAGAATTAACATCAGTATATTATATAATACATGCAGACATCTATTTATATTGGCAGAATTCACACAACCAAATTATTGAATCAGCCTAGATGTCTGCCAATAGATGAATAAATAAAGAAAATGTGGTATATTTTATTCAGCCATAAAGAAGAATGAAATTATATTATTTGCTGGTAAATGGATGGAACTGGAGAACATCATGCTAAGTAAAACAAGCCAAACTCGGAAAGTCAAGGGTTGTATGTTTTCTCTTATAGGTGGAAGCCAGAGATTAAAAAAGGGGGGGAAAAAGGCGGGAGGAATGGGATCTCATGAAAATAGAGAGGACATCAGTAAAGTAGAGGAAGGGGACAAGGGTGAGGGAAGAAGGGAGGGAAAAGAGAAGTACTGGGAAATGAAATGAATCAAATTATATATTGTGTGCATGTATGAATATGTAACAGCAAATTCCAGAATTATGGATAATTATAATGCACCAATAAAAAGGAAAAAAATTCCAATAAATAAATAGATAAAACCCAAAATTTGCCCAGGGGCCTTTCGACTTCACTTTTCTCATCAAACTAGTTTCTAAATCGCGTAAACCGGGGAGAGCTCCCCGCTAGTGCCAAGGGAAACAAGGTGAGCCACAGCCAACTCGGAGGCCTGTAAACTCGCAAGGACTGGACGATCCTGAGGCAATTAGAAACAGCACATTATTGAGAGTTCACTCAAGAGTTTTCTTTCTCAATCTAGTTTATTCACATTCAGCCACTTTCTAAACGCCTTCCAGTCTTCACGAGCAGACCCGGCGCACACCTGATTCAGTACGCAATACGCAAGACTACCCACTTCAAGAGCACATCCGGGACCCGAGGGGGCGTGTCCCTGGGGCGGGGCCCGGGCGCAAAGGTCAGGCCTCGCCCCCACCCGGCGTCATTCGGCTCCGAACGCGGGTTTGGCCCACTAGGGGTCGCAGACCGCGAGAGCCGATTTCTGGTTTGGCAAGTGCCCGCCCCGTTAGTCCCTTTCGTTGTCGCGAGAGAAAGCGCGAGGCCTGCCGGGAGAGATGCGCGGCGGAGCTCAGGTTTGGCCAAAATGGCAGCCCTGGAAGAAGAATTCACGTTGTCTGCGGTATCCCTGGGCGCCGGGCCTGACGGAGTCCTAGGCGTGGAGCCGAGCGACAAAACAGACCAGTTTCTAGTGACGGACAGCTGCAGGACCGTCATCCTCTATAAGGTGAGGGCGACAGGACCGCCCCGGCTGCTGTCTCGCCCCTTTCCGAGCAAGAAGCCTTAAGATCGAGTTTCTCAGCTTCAGAAAAAGACTGGGAAGCGCGTTAGCGGAGACCCGGCCAGGCCTGTCTGGGACCCTGAACGAGGGAACTCGAATCGGGCTGGATTGGTTTGTTTGTTTTTTGTTTTGTTTTGTTTTGTTTTTTGTAGAGAAAGGCATAGTTCCGAGTTGGGAGTAGCAGAGTGTCTGCGTGCACGTGGGAGACACGGGGAAAGGAAAAGGAACCTGAGTTTTCCCTTCGAGTGTCCTGGAGATGTCCCTTCTAAGATTCCTTCCTGGGGAGTCTGTCACCCTGCTGCTCGCAGAGGGGTCCAGGGAAGGGAGATTGGGGGTCAGAGGAAGACATTGACAGGTTGGGAACGTGGATTAGGCCTATGTCTGTCCTCTTCATCCCCTGTTCCTTGGGAGGAGGGATTTTTTTGGCCATTGATGAGGCCGAGGTTTCTTGGTAGCCTGGTAAGAATCTTGATTTCGAGTAGTTTGTATGTGGGCAACTGGTTCACGCTTCTAATCCTGGAGATGAGTCTCAGGAAATCGCAGGTCCCACCCCTCTTTCTTTCCCTGATTCGCAGCACACCTAACCTTGGTTTTGGCGATCCGTAGAAAGCAGGTATTTTTATTGTAGGCTGCTGAACATAGGTTTCCCTGTCATTTAAAAGTTCGCTACTGTTGTGAAGTTTGGGGACAGGGTGCCAACAATTCCCTGTACTGTTTGTTTAGACTCTTTTGGTGACTCTATTGGTCTTTACGTCGGCTGTCCAGTGGATTTGTAATGGGAATACACCGGCTGGTCGGAATTGAATGGACCTGATTGTAGTTTTCCCTGCTTTATTTAACATATCCCTGTTCAAACCCATAAAGAAACAGATTTCTTAAATGTACTAGTGTTAACTAGCAGTGTTAATGTACTTAATTTTTCACGTTAGTAATGTGGTTATTTTTATGTTTTCATTTAATTTTAAATTGTGGTAAAAGACAAAATTTATCATCTCACCTGGCAGGGTGATGCATGCCTGTAATCCTTGCTACTAGGGAGGCTGAGGCAGAAGGACTGAAAGTTCAAGCCCAGTCTAAGCAATTTAGCAAGGCCTTAAGCAAAGTGAGACCCTGTCTCAAAATAAAAAATAAAAAGGGCTGAGGATGTCCCTCCTCAGAAAAAGTGCCCCAGGTTCAATCCACAGTACCAAGAAGCAAAACAAATTCTATACCTATTAAATAATAATTTTATGCTCCCCCCACTGCACCAGCCCCTGGCAAACATCATTCCTCTGTCTTTATCAGTTGTCATTATATACTTCATATGAGTGAAATCCAACAGTATTTGTGACTGCTTTTTTTAAAAATATTTTTTAAAATATTTTTAAAAAATTTTTTTAGTTGTAGGCAGACACAATACCTTTATTTTTATTTTTATGTGGTGCTGAGGATCGAACCCAGTGCCTCACCTGCACTAGGCGAGCGCTCTACCGCCGAGCCACAACCCCAGCCCTATTTTTTTATCTTAAGATATTTGTTAAATATTGTCATTACAATGGCTTCTTTTGTAAGTGTAATTGTTTTTAATGTCTGAAAATTAACTTCTTGAATATTGTTTATCTTACTTTCATTAGGTTTCAGATCAGAAGCCCTTGGGGAGTTGGTCAGTGAAACAAGGTCAAATTATAACATGTCCAGCTGTGTGTAACTTTCAAACTGGAGAGTATATTGTTGTACATGATAATAAGGTAAGTTTAAAAACTTTCATATAATATATACAACACAAGTCAAATACTGATACATTAACTATTTGTGGTTATTACACGTAAATAGAGAATGGGATGCTTTTTAACTGTATGTGCTTTGATTTAAGGTTTTGAGAATATGGAATAATGAAGATGTAAACCTGGATAAAGTGTTTAAAGCTACAGTAAGTCTTTGGGTTTTCCAAAATATTTACTTAGCTTATAGGTGACAGAGAATCTTTATAATATAGTGTATGTTATTTATATTAATGCCTCTAAGAAAGTGAGCCTGAGGTGGCAATCAGTGTTTCATTTTAGTTATCTTATGTTTTGGTAACAAAAAAATTCATATGCTGATAGGTTAGAAAATATAAACTTTATTATCCCATGGGATTGATAACTTAATTCATGAATGATTATACTTATTTCCATGAGTTTGGATATTTGGGGTATGTCTTTCCTGAGAACAAACTTCGTATGCTCTTTCTTAGAATAGATAGAATAGACCTTTAAGAGTGACCTATAAAAAAACCACGACTGGATATATCTTTTCTACCAATGACATGAAGTATGTTAAATTAAGTTTTCTTACTGAGAAAATGAGGCTGATCTCAAAACTTCCTTCCAGTTGTAAATGTTTAATCTAAATATAATTGACACATTTTTAGAGTGGCTTACAATAGGGCTAATTAAGATGTACTACCTTTGTTGCCTAGACCCTTAAAACTAGTCCAGCTAGTTGTGCTAATCCCTGACTCTACCTTTTTCCATTTACTTTGCAGTAAAATGATTTTGAATTTTATTTGGTGGGTTTTTTTTAACTCCATATATGAATATTAAATTCTTTTCTTAGGGTTGCAGGCTATAGTTTTAATTGAAGCATCAATCTTTAACACCAAACTATATTTGTATCTCCTTTCACCTTTGATTTTGGCAGACTCAGATTTTAGCCCAACCTCCCATATTCACAATGGGTAAACCAAAAATGAACAAAAACAGGGGGGCTGGGATTACGGCGCAGTGATAGCGTACTCGCCTAGCACGCATAAGGCACTGGGTTCGATCCTCAGCACCACATAAAAATAAAATAAAGATATTCTGTCACCTACAACTAAAAAAATAAATAAATAAACATTTTTAAAAAATGAACAAAAACGGTTACTTATGGAGGAGAGAAGGGGATAAAGAATAAGAACAGAGAAGTTAGACTTCCAATTGTATGTTTGAATAGACTTGATATTAGATTTATACATAGTCATAAAACAAAATTTAATCAAAATGAAAACCAGTGGCTTAAAAATAATGTTTTGTATATCAGGTGTAAATTGTTTTAGAATAAAAATTGAAATATTCTTAATGTTTTTCTAGTTGTCAGCTGAGGTATATAGGATACACTCAATACAAGGGACAGAACCAGTAGTGCAGTTCAAAGAAGGTGCCGTTCGTGGTTTAGAGGCCTTGCTTGCAGAGCCCCAACAGAAAATTGAAACTGTTATCTCTAAGGAAGAAGTGATTAAGTAAGTTACAATACTTATAAGTGAACTTTTTGCCAAAATGAAAATGCACTAAGCATTTTTTATTACATTCTTTGCCATGTTCAAAAAGTGTTTTTGGTTATAAACATAAATACAACCTAGTACTGTGGTTAGAGCTCATTGGTAGAGCACTTGCCTAGGATGCACTAAGCACTGGGTCTGGTTCCTAGCACCACCAAAAAAAAAAACTAATTAAAAACCATTTATAAGACACTGACCAAACTAACATTCCCCAAATCCTCTAGGGTGATAGATGATAGAGGAAATCATAGTCATATGCATCTTGTTTTAATGAATGAGAACTTGGATAGACAGTTATTTGACTATGACATGGGTAATCCCAAAAGAGCAAAACTTTTTTGCTTCATATTCCTTGACTGCTAGGCCACAATCTTTTCCTCTAGGGAAAAGAACAACTTATTGTTAAGTCATGATAGTGCTTTTTTTTTCTTTTTTGAATTTTTTTTCACATTTTTTAAATTGCTGCATTATAATTATATGTAATGATGGAATTTGTTGCTACATATTCCTACATGCACACATGATAGTGCTTTAAGACCTCTGCTTTCCCAGATTCTGGAATAAAACTGGAAAAATGACTCGCCCAAGTGATAGAAGGACATTTCTTGATTTCACATCCCTCTGATCCTCATTATTTCATCACATTTCCTGTTCAGTTGACTTGCTGCCTTTCCAGGTCCACCTGGTGGAAACTAAATTTCTACTCAAAGCAAAGACTTTTTCTTAGTAAGTGAACAATGACCAGCTTGATTTTAGACTGCATGCCTCTGAGGTGTGAGCATCTGTGTTTGGGGAAAATCTTTGGGTGCCACAAACTACCTGTCCGGCTTTGGTTATGAGCCCTATTTAGCCTCCCTGTGGCTTAGTTCCCTCTGTTACTTGAAAAAAGCAGATAACATCCTAATGTTTTCCTCAGAACACAAGTCCCAAAAGGAATTCTGAAAAAAAGGGGATGGGGGAAGTTGATTTAAGTTAAGTTTGGGAAAGCCTTGCATACTATCATCTCTCTCTTCAATTCACATTGTCACCTGTGGGCCAGGTGTGGTGGCACATCTGTCACCCAGCAACTCAGGAGACTGAGACAGGAAGATCACAAATTTGAGACTCAGCTATTTTTAGCAAGTCCCTAAGCAAATTGGTGAGACCCTGTCTTGACATAAAAAATTTAAAAGGGCTGGGGATGTAGCTCAGAGGTAAAGTGGCACTGGGTTCAATCCTCGTAAAAAAAAAAGGTTGTCATCTGGGAAGTTCAACCTACATTTAATCCAGAGATGCATTTGACAGAAATGCTTACTGATGGCCTGTGATACATATTTTGAAATATTGCATTAGGCATTCTTCGGTGCCTTTCTGGCTCCAAAAGATAATTAATAATTGATATTTTCTTAAATTTTATGCTAACATGTTTCAACTGATTATTTCATTTTGTAAATTTTTTTTAGGTGGACAAAGTTTTTCATGGTATTTAGGCATCCTGCTTTAATTTTTATTACTGAAAAAGTAAGTGACATCTTTAGTTTCTTGTCCATTATGTGAAGTTTTTAAAGTTACCTACCTATATTATTTTTAAAACTAAAATAATATGTTAGTGATTCTCTCAGAAGATTCCTAAATATTTTTAATCTTTTTAAACACTAAAAAGTATACTAGCTGGGTGTGATGTTGCATACCTGCAATCCCAGTTATAGGGAAGGCTGAGCAGGAAGATCACACATTCAAGACCAGTCTGAGCAACTTAGACCCTGTCTCAAAGAAGGCTGGGGATATAGCTGAATGGTAGAGCTCTGCTCAGTTAAATCTCTAGTACCAAAACAAACAAACAAACAAAAAATACGGTATACGAATTACAATTATTTCTGTACTTATTTACTATTCTGTACTACTATAATTAATTTAATTGGACAGGAAGTTTTTAAATACTCATTAAAAGTCATTACAGTGGAGCAACAGCCAGACATTGTGGTGAGTCCCTATAATCCCAGCAACTCAGGAGGCTAAGGCAAGAGTGTCACAAAGCCAGCCTCAGCAACTTAGTGAGACCTTGTCTCAAATTTAAGAAAAGGGATGGGGAATGTGGCTCAGGGGTAAAGTTCCCCTGGGTTCAATCTCTAGTACCCACTCCCCCCAAAAAAGAGGGAGCAACAACTTCTCTTTTTTTCTGGTACTGAGGATGGAACTCAGGGGTATTTGACCACTGAGCCACATCCCCAGCCCTATTTTGTGTTTTATGTAGAGACAGGGTCTCACTGAGTTGTTTAGCGCCTCGCCATTGCTGAGGCTCGCTTTGGACTCGCAATTCTGCTGTCTCAGCCTCCCTAAGTGCTGGGCTTAAGGCATGTGCCACCACACCCAGCTTGGAGCAACAACTTCTAGTTTTAACATATTTAAATGTAGTTGGTTGAAATAGGAATATTTTATAAAATAAAATGTCCCTTTCATTGCAGCATGGAAGTTATTTTGCTTATGTACAAATGTTGAACTCACGAAACTTAAGCAAATACACACTTTTACTTGGACAAGAGGAAAAATGTATTAAACCGAATTTTACTGCATATGTGGATCGGAAATTCATCTCTTTGATGTCAATAAGTGAGTTTTCCTTAAACTTGCATCACTTATAGATAGAAGGACACGATAAGTTAGTTTTATAGTTTTGAATCTTGCAGTTTTCTTTTATAGCACTTCCCTTTTCATGCTTTAACAGTATTTATGCATTTTTGTTTTGCACTTGGCTGTATTTGCCCATGCGTTAGATTAGTTGGTGCTGTGTTTTGAGTGGGTACTGAAGTACTTCATTCAGGTAGAGCACAGTTTTCAAGCATTGTTTCTATAACTTTTATGTCTTAAAATATACTGTAAACAGTGTATAATGATAGGATACCCATAATAAAAGAAAAGCCTCGGGACTGGGATTGTGGCTCAGTGTTAGAGTGCTTGCCTTGCATGCATGGGGCACTGGATTTGATCTTCAGCACCACATATAAATAAATAAAATAAAGATATTGTGTCCATCTATAAATAAAAAAATATTTAAAAAAAGAAAGAAAGAAAAGCCTTTTATTCTTATGATAAGGCCCAAGTTCTTTGATAGAGAAATTAAGGGACCATGTAACATCTGTGTGGCATTAAATGGACTATTAAAACAGCAGGGCACAGTGGCGCAAGCCTGTAATCCTAGCACTTTGGGAGACTGAGACAGGAGAATCGCGAGTTCAAAGCCAGCCTCAGCAACGACGAGGTGCTAAGCAACTCAGTGAGACCCTGTCTCTACATAAAACACAAAATAGGGCTGGGGATGTGGCTCAGTGGTCAAGTGCCCCTGAGTTCAATCTCCAGTACCAAAAATAAATAAACTAACAAACAAATAAATAAATAAATGGACTGTTACTCTTTTCTAGTCATTAGATTCAGTGTGCCTTTCTTTCAACAGTGACTGAGACACATGGGTCAAAAGGAGACTTAACAGAAAGCATTGGCCTATGTCACCTGCTTTTTATAGATTTTTTTTTCTTTATTACAGTTTTTTTTTTTTTTGGTACTGGGGATTGAACTCAGGGTCACTCGACCACTGAGCCACATCCCCAGCCCTATCTTGTGTTTTATGTAGAGACGGGGTCTCACTGAGTTGCTTAGTGCCTCGCTTTTTGCTGAGGCTGTCTTTGAACTCGTGATCCTCCTGTCTTAGCCTCCCAAAGTCCTAGGATTACAGGTGTGCACCACTGTGCCCAGCTGTTTTACAGATTTTTTAATACCTTGGAATCTCTGTCTATAATGGTCTGAAGTATAACCAACAGTCTTATGCCTCTAGGGCAAGAAAGTAAAAACCTTTTGTGATATTCTCTCCTCAAGTCCTTCATGGCTCCTTTTCAGGTTGTTTGGAAAGGTGATGGTACTAAGGAGAGCAGTATTTCAGAAACATCCACATTACAATTTCTTTCTTTTTTTTGTGCCTGAGATTGCATCCAGTGATGCTTCACCACTGAGTCATATCCCCGGCCCGTTTTAATTTTTGTTTGAGACAGGGTTTTGCTAAGTTGCTTAGGACCCCACTGAGTTGCTAAGGCTGACTTCAAATTTGCAATCCTCATGTTTCAGCTTCCCAGTTGCTGGGATTGCAGATGTGCACCTTCATACCCAACTGCAATTTAAAATCTTCATGATGTTTTTCAATGCCACGTATGTTTGCACTAGGTTTTTGGTTTGTTTTTTTTTTTTTTTGGTACTGGGGATTGAGCTCAGGGGCACTCGACCACTGAGCCACATCCCCAGCCCTATTTGGTGTTTTATGTAGAGACAGGGTCTCACTGAGTTGCTTAGCACCTCGCTGTTGCTGAGGCTGACTTTGAAATTGCGATTCTCCTGTCTCAGCCTCCCTAAGTGCTGGGATTACAGGCTTGCGCCGCTGTGCCCGGCTGGTTTTTTTTTTTTTTTAATAATTTTTTAGTTGTCAATGGACTTGTATTTAATTTATTTATGTGGTGCTGAGAACCGAACCCAGGGCCTCACACATGCTAGGCAAGCGCTCTACCACTGAGCCACAACCCTAGTCCTGCACTAGGTATTTAAAAGGTTCTCTTAAAGCCAGATGTGGTGATACACGTCTGTAATCCGAGCTATCAGAGAGGCTGAGGCAGAAGGATTGCAAGTTCCAGGCCAGCCCAAGCAACTTAGCAAGACTTTGTCTCAAAATAAAAAATATAAAAAGTCTGAGGATATAGCTCAGTTATAGAATGTCACTGAGTTCATTACCAGTACCATATATACAGAAAAATACTCTCTTTCATCATTTCTAGGTCATTGGAATGCACTTAATGTTTTAGTTTAATGAACATTGAAGGAAAAAAGTCTGAACCAAAGATTTATATAAATATGTAAGCTAGAACCATGTGAGATTGCCAAAATTCTAACTGACCTACAAGAAAACAGCAATTTCATATAGTTTTAAGGGTACTTGTGTAATAGAAACTATGATTTGAGCTGGGGTTGTGGCTCAGTGGTAGAGCACTCACCTAGCATGTGTGAGGCATTGGGTTTAATCCTCAGCACCACATAAAAATAAATAAACAAAATAAAAGTATTGTGTTCATCTACAACAGAAAAAAAATTTTTTAAAGAAACTAGATCCCAGTTAATATCTTTATTTTTTTTACCTTTACTTATTTATTTTTTTTTCTTTTTTTAATGTAGTGCTGAGGATTAAACCCAGTTCCTCATGCATGCTAGGCAAGCACTCTACCACAACCTCAGCCCCCCAATTAATATCTTTTATTCATTTATTTTTGGTACTAGGGATTGAACTCAGGGCACTCAACCACTGAGCCACATCCCCAGCCCTACTTTGTGTTTTATTTAGAGACAGGGTCTCACTGAGTTGCTTTACACCTCGATATTGCTGAGGCTGGCTTTGAACTCGTGATTCTCCTGTCTCAGCCTCCCAAAGTGCTAGGATTATAGGCGTGTGCCACCATATCCAGCTTCAATTAATATCTTTTTTTTTTTTTTTTTTTTTTGGCATCAGGGATTGAACTCAGGGGCACTTGACCACTGAGCCACATCCCCAGCCCTGTTTTGTGTTTTATGTAGAGACAGGGTTTCACTGAGTTGCTTAGCAACTCATTGTTGCTGAGGCTGACTTTGAACTCACGATTCTTCTGTCTCTGTCTCCCAAAGTGCTGGGATTACAGGCTTGCGCCACCGAGCCCGGCTCCCAGTTAATATCTTTATGGTGAGGTACTGGGTTCAATTCTCAGGGAGGCGGGAATAGTTTGTTTGTTTTGGTACAGGGGATTGAACTCAGCGGTACTTGACCACTGAGCCACATCCTCAGACCTATTTTGTGTTTTATGTAGAGACAGGGTCTCACTGAGTTGCTTTGCGCCTCGCCGTTGTTGAGGCTGGCTTTGAACTCGCGATTCTCCTGTCTCAGCCACCCAAGGTGCTGGGATTACAGGCTTGCACCACTGCACTCAGCTGGAAAATTTTTTTCCCTAGTCAGGAATATCTCTTATTGACTAGATTGTCTTAATTCCTAGTAGACCCCTTTATTCCTGGTAGACCCCTCCCAATATTTTAAATTATTACATGTGTTTTCAGTTTTTATTTCTTCATTATTATAACATTTTTACTGTGATTTTTATTACTAATATCCCTCTCCCCATTTGAAGATTGTAGCATATTCTTTAAGGGAAAACACAGAGTGATGTGATTGCTGTTGTTTTTTGTTTTTTTCTGATTGGATTATTTATCAGGTTAAAATGTTAGAAACAACCTAGTATATTTAATTATAATAAAGAACTGTCCTTTACCCACTACTGAACCACTAATACTTGTTTCCAACAGGCTCTGATGGATGTATATACGAAAGCTTGATACCAATATATCTGAGTGACACAGAAAAAAATCAGAGGGTAGTTAGATCACAGTTGCTTAAAGCTGTTGTGTCTGATAGTTCTCGAAGTGGTGTTGCACTCACTGTCCTGGATCAAGATCACATAGCAGTCCTGGGACCTCCAGTGCCAGCTTCTAAGGGTAACTAAATCTTGAATAAGCCTTTGATTTCATCCTGCATTGATTATTCTTTCTCAGACACTTGTTTATGTTACTCCCTTGCTCATACTATGATGTCTTAAGAAGTAAAATGACTGTCCATCAGCCTGTGAGTTTTTGAAACCCTGGAAAGATTTGCAGTAGCAAATTGAGTTCTTTGTGACATTTCACAGCATGGAAATCCACTGGACTTGGACAGTGTGCATCTTGGGGATTACTGATACCCTTTTGATCTCTGGGACTTCTAAGCAGGGCTGTCCTCTCATCTCTTCACCCTCCAGTCTCCTGTCCATCTATCATGTATAATACAGTTGCTCCTTGTTGGTGTAAGACTGGGGGACTCCCAGCCTGTACTCTAAAACTCAGAATTTGGGTTGGCATTCAGGTCTCTCCATAATGTAGACCCCATCTGCTTTTTCTTGCCTTGTCTTCTAATTTCTGGACAAGAATTCTCTTTATTCAGGCCATTCTCACTTGTGTACTTTTTTCTTATGTTTCTTTTATTAAGATGGGAGCTAGAGCGCTGGGTGTGTAGCTTAATGGTAGAGCCTAGCCTGTTGAAGTTCAATCCCCAGCACTGCAAAAAAGCAAATGAAAAATTAAATTTACTTAATAGGAGCTACTAGCTATAGCAAAACTATCATATGCTGAAAATTTTATATGTACTAATTATTTTTATCATTTATTTCTTTAAAAACCGTGAGAGAAAGTATAGTTATCCCTATTTTACAGATAAGGAAATTAAAGTGTTTAGTAAACTGAGTACAACAACTAGGATTCAACCTAAGCAAATTAATTCTGTTATTCCAGATGCCCCACTACTCTTTTTTTTTTTTTTTTAATGGTGCTGGGGATTGAACCCAGGGCTTTGCGTATGCAAGGCAAGCGCTCTACCAGCTGAGCTATATCCCCAGCCCTGCTCTACTACTCTTAAGTGCTGATTTGTTTTTAAGCTGTAGATGGACA
This sequence comes from Xerus rutilus, assembly GCA_028644305.1. Classification (NCBI taxonomy): domain Eukaryota; kingdom Metazoa; phylum Chordata; class Mammalia; order Rodentia; family Sciuridae; genus Xerus; species Xerus rutilus. The sequence goes on from CM053402.1 coordinate 12,384,797, forward strand.
CAATACCTTTATTTTATTTGTTTTTATGTGATGCTAAGGATTGAATCCAGTGCCTCATAAATGCGAGGCAAGTGCTCCACCACTGAGCTACAGCCGCAGCCCAAGTCCTGATTTTTAACCAGCTATTCATCTGTGTTTCCCTCTGCCCCATCCTCCCTCTTTCTTGTTCTTGCTCTACCTACCTCCCTCAGCCTCCTCCCAAAAAAACCAGTAATTATATTAAAGCTTTCTCTGTCTCTTTTCAGAGATTTGGTGCGACGTTTCAGAGATTTGTGGGGGTTTTTTGGTACCGGAGATTGAACTCAGGGGCACTCAACCACTGAGCCACATGCCCAGCCCTTTTTTTTTATTTGTTTGTTTTCATTTTATTTATTTATTTTTTGGTTTAGGCACAGTGTCTCACCGAGTTGCTTAGCTCCTCGCTTGTGCTAAGGCTGGCTTTGAACTCACAGTCCTCCTGCCTCAACCTCCCAAGCCACTGGGATTACAGGCATGTGCCTCCATACCCAGCTGGTGGGTTTTTCTTGTTGTTGTTGCTGTTTTCTTTCTTGTATATGTATACACTAATACTGCTATTTATAAAGGTATTTTCCTTTTTTTAGACAAATGGTAGCATGCCATATATACTGTTATATACTTTATTCACCTACTAGATACATTTTAGAGATCCCCATATCACCACTTTATTTTAGCTTCCCTGCCCCCCCCTTAAACAACTGCATAATATTTCATTGAATGGATATTCTACACTGTATTTAATTATCCTTCTAGCTGGATATTAATCATTCACTTTTTTTTCTTTTTTAGTAATTGAGGTAAAAGTCACATAGCGTAAAATAATCATTTTAAAGTGAACAATTCAGTGTCATTTAGTAGATTGATTTTGTTGTTATGCTTCCCCTCATGTTGTACAACTACCATGTTGGTTAGTTTTAAGACATTTTTTTCATCCTAAAAAGAAACCTGACTGGTGGGCACAGTGCCACATGTCTGTAATCTCAGCTGCTCAGGAAATTGAGGTAGGAGGATCACAAATTCGAAGTCAGCCTGGGCAATTTAGAGAGGCCCTTTCCCAAAGGTAAAAAGGGCTGTAGATGTAACTTGGTGGTAGGTGTCACTGGATTCATTCCCTAGCACCATGCAAAAAAAAAAAACAAAGAACACCTATACCCACTAAGCAGTTGCTCCTCATTCTAGGTTCATACAGTAACTTTTGTGTCTGACATCTTTCACTTAGCATAATGTTTTTCAGCGTCATTTACATTGTTGTATGTATCAGTATTTCCTCTTTTTTTCCCCCCCTTTGGTGTTTCTTCCTTTCCTTTTTGGGCAAAGCAATATTCCATTGCATGTGTATACCACAATTTGTTTATTTACCCATTGAGGGATATTTTAGCTCTTTCCACCTTTGTATTATTGTGATAATAGAGTAAACATGTATGTACATGTGTATTTGTTTGAGTACCAGTTTCTAATTCTTTGAGGTATATACCTAATGATGGAATTGCTGGATTATGGTAATTCAGTGTTCAGCTTTTTGAAGAACCACTGAATTCCACAGTGGGTGAATCATTTTACATTTCCATCAGTATTATACAAGAGTTGTTTTCAATTTCTCCAAATCTTCAGCAATATTTGCTGTTTTACATATTTTCTATTACAATCATCAATAGTGGTTGTAGAATGGTGCTTCATTATGGTTTTGATTTGCATTTCCCTAATGACTAATCATCTTAAACATTTTTCCATATGCTTATTGGCCATTTATATATCTTTTTTGGAGAAATGCCTGTTTAAGTCCTTTTTGTTTTTGTTGGTACTAGGGCTTGAACTCAGGGGTGCTCAGCCACTGAGCCATATCCCCATCCCTATTTTGTGTTTTATGTAGAGACAAGGTCTCACTGAGTTGCTTAGCACCTCGCCATTGCTGAGGCCAGCTTTGAACTCATGATTCTCTTATCTCAGCCCAAAGTGCTAGGATTACAGGCATGCACCACCACACCCAGCTCCTTTTTCTGTTTTTTAATCAGGTAATTTGTCTTTTTGTTCATTTGTAAGAGTTCTTTATATATTATGGATAATAGGCCCTTATCAAAATATGTGATTTCCAGATACATTTTTTCTATAAATTGTTTTTTCACTGTCTTGATAATGTCCTTTGCAGCACTAATGTTTCTAATTTTGATGAAACCCAATTTACCTATATTTTTCTTTTGTAGCATGTTTTTTTTTTTAATTTTTTTATTTAGGCTTACATGTTAACAGTGCAAATTGATTCATGATACATAGATAGAGGATAACATATCAATTCTCTAGTTGTAAGTTGTATAGAATCACAATATATATGCAGTCATACATAAAGTTAGGGTTATTATGACCATCATATTCCACCACCTTTGTAGCATGTTATTTTGGTGTCATATCTAATATATTGCCAAATCCAAAGTCATGAAGATTTACCCCATCTTTTCTTCTGAGTTTTATGATTTTTAACTCTTATATTTAAGTTATTGATCCATTTTTAGTTAATCTTTATGTACAGTATAAACTGGGAGTCCAGCCTCATTCCTTTGCATGAGGTTAATCAGTCGTCCCAGCATCATTTGAATGATCTTGACACCCTTGCTGAAAAATCATTTGACTGTACATGAGTGTTCTACTCAGTACTGTTTAGATTATGCAACTTTACAATAAATTTTGTTTTTGTTTTTGTGGTACTGAGGATTGAACTCGGGGACACTCAACCACTGAGCCACATCCCAGCCCTATTTTTGTATTTTATTTAGAAATAGGGTCTCACTTAGTTACTTAATGCCTTGCTTTTGCTGAGGCTGGCTTTGAACTCTCTTTTAATTTTGTTCTAATCAGTTATACATGACTGCAGAATGCTCTTCTGTTGTACACAAATGGAGCACAATTTTTCACATCTCTGGTTTACACAAAGTAGGATCACACCGTTCGTGCAATCATACAGATACCTAGGGTAATGATGACCATCTCATTCCACTATCTTTCCTATCCCCAAGCCCCCTCCCCTCCCAAGCTTTGAACTCTTGATCCTCCTACCTCATCCTGAGTCGCTGGGATTTCAGGCATGCGCCACCGTGCCCAGCCTACAGTAAATCTTAAGATCAAGAATGTGAGTCCTCGAACATCATTCTTTTTTAGGATTATTTTGTCTACATTTCTTGTTTTTTTGTTTTTGTTTTTGTTTTTTCTTTCAGGATTGCTTGGCTGGCAGTTGCCCATGAGTTTGAGGATGGGCTTTCCCATTTCTTTCTTCTTCCTTCCTTCCTTCCTTCCTTCCTTCCTTCCTTCCTTCCCTCCCTCCCTCCCTCCCTCCCTCCCCATACATGGGGATTGAGGCTATGATTTCAAGCTTGCTAGACTAATGCTATATCACTGAGCTACATTCGCAGACCTTTTTGTTTTCATTTTGAGAGTCGCACTGAGTTGCCCCGGCTGGCCTCAAATTTGTGATCCTACCTCGGCTTCTTGACTAGTTGGGATTATAGGTTACATCTGGCTTGGCTTTTCCATTTCTGCAAAAAGGGACAAGTTGTTTTTGTTTTTGTTTTAAAACTTTAGATGGACACAATACCTTTATTTTAGTTATTTATTTTTTTATGTGGTGCTGAGGAATGAGCCGAGTGCCTCCCACATACAAGGCAAGCGCTAGACCACTAAGCCACAACCCCAGCCCAACAGTTATAATTTTGATAGATATTGCATTGAATCTGTAGATTGCTTAGTGCAGTATTATCATCTTAGCAATGTTAAGTCTTCCATTTCCCAAACACAGGATGTCTGTCCATCTATTTATATTTTACTTAGTTTCACCTCCTTAGCTAAATTTATTATTTTGGATGCTAGTGTAAATGGAATCTTTTTCATCCTTTTCTTTTTTCTTGATGGCACTAGGTCTCCAGCCTCATCCTAATTAAGCAAGCACTTTTACATCCCCAGCCCTTTGACATTTTCTTGTTCACTTCATTTTTATATTTTTTACTTTTATTGTACAGAAACACAACTGAAATTTGTGTATTGATCTTCTACCCTAAAATTTGCTAAATGCATTTATTAATGCTCTTCTTTGTGTGTATCTAGGTATAGTCTTTGGCATTTTCTCTATACAGGGTCATGTCAACTGTAAATATAAATAAGTTTACTTTATTTAAAATTTGGATCCATTTTTTTTTCTCTGTGTGCCTGATTAACCCATAGAACTTCCAGTACAGTGTGGAGTAGCATGAGCAAATGGGAGTCCTTGTCTTGTTCCATATCTTACAAAAAAAGTCTTTAGTCTTCGACCATTGAGTTATGATGATATTTATCTTATTGATGAAATCTCTTTCTATTTCTAGTTTTCTGAGTGTTTTTATCATGAAAGAGTTTGTATTGTCAAATGCTTTTTTTGTGCCCACTGAGATGATTGTGTGACTTTTTTCTCTTTGTTCTGTTAATATGGTATACTATCCTGGTTGATTTTCTCACATGGAACCAACCTTACATTCCTGGAATAAATTTCCCTTGGTCATGAATTTTAACGTGTTGTCAAATTTGTTTTGTTGGTATTTGGTTGAAAATGTTTTGTATCTGAACTCATAAGGGCTATTGATCTATAGGGTTTTGTTTTGTTTTGTTTTGTTTTGGTACCGGAGATTGAACTCAGTGGCAAACACTGAGCCACATGCCCAGCCATATTTTGTATTTTATTTAGAGACAGAGTCTCACTGAGTTGCTTAGTGCCTTGCTGTTGCTGAGGTTGGCTTTGAACTCGTGATTCTCTGGTCTCAACCTCCCAAAGTGCTGGGATTATACACATGTGCCACTGTGCCCAGCAATCTATCGTTTTTGGTGTGGTGTCTTTTCTGGTTTTGGATAATATGAGCCTCATGGAATGAGGGAGAAGTATTTCCTCCTGTTGTATTTTGAGAGTTTGGTATTGATTCTTTAAATGTTTGATAGAATTCATCAATGAAGCCACTGGTTCTGGACGTTTCTTTGTTGGGTGTTTTTGTTTTGTTTTGTTGGTATGGAGATTCAATCGAGGGGCCCTTAACCACTGAGCCACATCCATAGACATGTGTCTTCCCCACACACACACACACACACTTTTTATTTTTCATTTTTTTAGAGAGAGGGTCTCACTGAGTTGTTTAGGGCCTCATTGAGTTGCTGAGATTGGCTGTGAACTTAAAATCCTCCTGCCTGAGCCAAGCCACTGGGTTTACAGGCATGCACTACTGCCTTGGGTTTTTTGGTTTTTTGTTTTAATTACAGATTTGTAACCAACCATTAAGATCTCCATTCTTCAGAGTTCATCTTTCTTTCTGATCCACTTCTTGCCATGTGTATCATTTCTTTAAATTTCTATGGCAATTACTCTTTATTATCCATTTCCATACTTAATAAAACAAAACTTGTATATTTACCTATGACTCCTTCCTTCGCCCCAGTATATCTTCTATTTTATACTCTGACTATATCTGAGTTTGTATGTTTTTATTTCATAGACTGCCTGTCCATATGGAACACAAAATATCAAACACTGCAGACTTCAAAAGAGTTACCACAAGGGAGCAGTGGTCAAGTAAGTTTTTTCACAAGGACTTTTTCAAATTTACTTATTTTTGTGTCTGATAAATATTCTGAAAGGGAAGAAACCTATTTACATCTAAATATAATTAAATTAATTTTTTTAACTGAAAGATTGTTTTATTTGGCTGTTGTTTTTTTGTTGTTATTGTTTCTTTGTTTTTGATACCAGGGATTAAACTCACATACTTGACCACTGAGCCACATCCCCAGCCCTATTTTGTATTTTATGTAGAGACAAGGTCTCAATGAGTTGCTTAGCACCTCGCTGTTGCTGAGGCTGGCTTTGAACTAGTGATTCTCTTGTCTCAGCCTCCCAAAGTGCTGGGATTACAGGCATGCACCACTGTGTCTGACTTGGCTATTGTTTTAATAGTTTCTATATGTTCATCATTTTTAAAAGACTCAGTAATAGCTACTAATATATCAAGGGAGAGTTAGTTAATAAAAAATCTTTTTTAGCTGCACTTTAATTTGGGCTTTTTATTTTGTTATATTTTTTGGCACCAAGGATTGAACTCGGGTACTCGATCACTGAGCCACATCCCCAGCCCTATTTTGTGTTTTATTTAGAGACAGGTTCTCACTAGTTACTTAGTGCCTTGCCATTACTGAGGCTGGCTTTGAACTCAAGATTCTCCTGTCTCAGCCTCCCAAAGTTCTGGGATTACAAGTGTGCATCTCCTCACCCAGCTTTTTTATTTTATTTTGAACTACACCCCAAAGTTGTTGTTTTCCTAAGAAATTAATCTTTTAGATTATGTGGTAAACATTGTCATGGAATTACTTCAGTAATTAAAGTTGAAGCTGAGCGCAGGGGCGCATGCCTCTAATCCCAACACTTTCAGAAGCTGAGACAGGAGAATCCTGAGTACAAGCCAGCCTCAGTAATGACGAGGCGCTAAGCAACTCAGTGAGACCCTGTCTCTACATAAAAAACAAAATAGGCCTGGGAAAGCCAGGCGCAGTGGCGCACGCCTGTAATCCCAGCACTTTGGGAGACTGAGACAGGAGAATTGAGAGTTCAAAGCCAGCCTCAGCAACGTTGAGGCACTAAGCAACTCAGTGAGACCCTGTCTCTACATAAAACACAAAACAGGGCTGGGGATGTGGCTCAGTGGTCGAGTGCCCCTGAGTTCCATCCCCAGTACCAAAAAAAAAAAAAAGAAACCACAAAATAGGGCCGTGGTTGTGGCTCAGAGGTCGAATACCCCTGAGTTCAATCCTCGGTACCAAAAATAAGAAGAAGAATTAAAGTTGACTAAACTTCCTGAAACAAAGTCCTTGTCTATTTTGTACTGTGTTGTACTTTCTGTACCTACCAAAGGTGATA
>CM053402.1:12392227-12409178 GCA_028644305.1 Xerus rutilus
CCACTCCCAGCCCAATTATTTTAAATCCATATGTTGGTCAGGTTTTTCTGATTGAAAAATATCATTTAAATTATGGTTTATTTAGCCTTGGCCCTACTCCAACTAATAAGGCATATGTAAGATTTTTTTTGAAAGTTTCTTCACCTTTTCCTTATTGTTGTACTGAGATAGCTTATACACTAAGATAATGTAATAAGGTGTAAGGCTTTATTTAGTTAGATATTAGAAAAAAATTTGCTTATAGTTTTGATTAATGTTTTTGCAGCTCTGGTATTATGGTGAAAATTTGTTTATATTACATGGAAAAGTTCTAACTGTGATTCCATACAAGTGTGAAGTGTCATCATTAGCTGGTGCTCTTGGAAAACTCAAGCATAGTCAACAAGATCCAGGTAGAAATTTACATATATATGTGTTTGTGTGTGTGTGTACACATTTGATTAATAAAGTCATTTTATTGATTTAGTTTATTCTTTTTATATGTGTGTATGGTACCTGGCTACTGAACCAGGATCTCAAACATACTAGGGCAGTGCTCTGCCACTTAGCTGTATCCCCAGTCCACATAGTTTTTGTTTTGTTTTTTTTTTTGCCCTTTGGTATTGGGAATTGAACTTGGGTACTTGACCACTGAGCCACATCCCCAGCCCTGTTTTGTGTTTTATTGAGACACAGGGTCTCACTGAGTTGCTTAGCGCCTTGCTGTTGCTGAGGCTGGCTTTGAACTCGCCATTATCCCGTCTCAGCCTCCCAAAGTGCTGGGATTACAGGAGTGCGCCACCACACCCAGCTCACATAGTCTGCTTTTGTGGGGTATTTTTTAGTTGTAGATGGACACAATACCTTTATTTTTATGTGGTGCTGAGGATTGAACCCAGGGCCGCACATGTGTGAGGCAAGCACTGTACCACTGAGCTACAACCCCAGCCTCTACATAGCCTGGTTTTTTTGTTTGTTTGGTTGGTTGGTTGGTTTTTGTTTTTTTGTACCATGGATTAAACTCAGGGGCACTCAACCTGTAAGTGCTGGGATTATAGGCTTGCGCCACCGTGCCCGGCTCCGGCTCACACTTTTTAATACTGGTGTTAGAAATTTCTGACTTTTAGAGGCTATGGGAAATGAGAAATTCCTCACAGCAAAATCAGTAACGCCAGCCAGGTGCAGTGACTTCGGAGGCTGAGGCAGAAGGATCACAAGTTCAGAGCCAGCCTTAGCAATGGCCAGGCACTAAGCAACTGAGTGAGAACCTGTCTCTGACTAAAATATTAAAAAACAGACTGGGGATGTGGCTCAGTGGTTAAGTGCCCCAGGTTCATTACCCAGTACCAAAACAAAGGTGTGTCTCTTCAGTCTGTAGCACCACTTATAACGTGGACCATTCCCACTGTCGTTACCTTGGTCAAAGAAGTTTCTGTGAACAGCAGGAAATTTGAACATTAAAAACAGGCTGTATGGGGCTGGGGTGGTGGCTCAGTGGTAGAGCACTTGCCTTGCATGTGTGAAGCACTGGGTTCGATCCTCAGCACCACATGTAAATACATAAAAAAAAAAATTAAAAAGATAATTTTTTAAAAAAATAGGCTATGTGCCAGGCATGGTGGCACATCCCTCTAATCCCAGCCGCCCAGGAGGCCAAGACAGGAGGATCGCGAATTCAAAGCCAGCCTCAGCAACAGTGAGACACTTAGCAACTTAGTGAGACCCTGTCTCTAAATAAAATTCAAAATGGCCCTGGGGATGTGGCTCAGTGGCTGAGTCTCCCTGAGTTCAATCCCTGGTACCCAAAATAATCATCATCATTGTCATCGTCACCACTACACACACACACACACACACACACACACACTCCTCACACTCTCTCTCTCTCTCTCTCTCTCTCTCTCTCTCTCTCGCACCACATGTTGAATTCTGTGGCTCTTAATCACTGAACCACATCTCTAGTCCTTTTTTTATTTTTATTTTTTTTGAGGCAAAGTCTCACTGAGTTGCTTAAAGCCTTGCTAAATTGCTGAGGCCGACTTTGAACTTATAATGCTCTTGCCTCAGCCTCCCTAGTCTCTGGGATTACAGGCATGTGCCACTGTGCCTGGCTAAAAACCTCTTTTAAATTGCACAAGTGGTTGTTGTTTATTCTTTGGTTGGTTGGGTAAATAACTGTAGGTCAAAATATTGTTGAAATTTTGTATTTTATGTTTTCTTAGGCACTCACACCATACCCCATTTTGTGAACTGGGAAACATCTCAGGGATATGGACTTGGATCACAGAACTCAGAGCACTCAAAGAGAATTGTAAGTTTAGTTGTTGAAAGATAAATATTAAGGCAAACATTGGGGAAAAAAAGCCTGAATTCTTTTAATGATTCACAACTATACAACTCTTACAGCTTTTTATCTGAATGAGAGGGCAGTTTGATACGTGAACCCATTATCCTCACAGCCTTCATCTGAAAATGACATATGTAGACTGCTAATTTTTATTGTCACATGTGTAGTACCAAGGCCCAGCTGTGAAAATGGAGTGGTTTATAATTATTAGTAATAATTCCTGAATGTAGAGATTTTATTTTGGTTTTAAAATACAAAAACCTTGTAAATATTCACATCCTCTATTTCAAAGCTGAAATAAATCCACTTTTTCCTATAACATAGTTTATTTTTGACACTTTGTGATTGAGATCCTAATCAGTTTACTTCATTTCAGTTAAGAAGAAAAAAAGTTGAAGTGACTTTACAGCCAGACGTTCCACCATCTGAACAACTTCTGTCAACCATAAAGGTAAATAAAAAATATTGGAAATATGAAAAATCAACCCAAATAGTTAAAAGAAATTCCATCTACTCTTTTTCTTTTAATTATTTTAAGTTGTTGATGGACCTTTATTTATTTATTTATTCATATGTGGTGCTGAGGATTGAACCCAGTGCCTCACACATGTGAGGCAAGTGCTCTACCACTGAGCCACAACCCAGCCCCCATCTACCCTTAATTCTACCTCCTTTTTTTGCTTGGGTGGTATTGTGATCCTCCTGCCTCAGCCTCCCAAGTCCCTGGGATTATAGGTGTGCAGCACCACACCGGTCATTTGTATTTCTTTAGAGAAATGTCTGTTTAGTTCTTTTGCTCAATTATTGATTGGGTTATTTCTTTTTGTTGTTGTGTTTGTTTGAAGTAAGTTTTTTTGAGTTTTTTATATATTCTGGATATTGATCCCTGTTGGAAGAGTAGCTTACTAAGATTTTCTCCCATTTTTTAGGTCTGTCTTTAAGTTCTTGTTTCCTTTGCTGTAAAGAAGCCTCTTAATTTGATGTTATCCTACTTACTGGTTCTTGTTTTTATTTCTTGAGCTTAGTTGTCTTGTTATAGAAATTAGTGCCTGTACTGATATGTTGGGAGTGTTTTGTTTTTGTTTTTTAGTACCAGGGATTGAACCCAGGGCTAAACACTGAACCACATCCCCAGCCTCTTTATTTATTTCTTTATTTGTTTATTTGTTTATTGATTGATTGATTTTTTTTTGTTTTGTTTATTTATTTTTTGGTGCCAGGGATTGAACTCAGGAGTATTCAAACACTGAGCCACATCCCCAGCCCTATTTTGTGTTTTATGTAGAGACAGGGTCTCACTGAGTTGCTTAGTGCCTCGCTGTTGCTGAGGCTGGCTTTGAACGCACGATTCTCCTGTCCCAGCCTCCCAAAGTGCTGGGATTACAGGTGTGCATCACCGCACCCGGCTACAGTTTAGATTTCTAAACCCTTGAATTTTTTTACTTTGCACCTTTTTGTAGTAAACTGTATTGTCAGTTCTTTTCACAGGAATGCATCAATACTGTTTGTGAATTGAAAAAATGTTTTGCTAGACAATTTTAAGTTTAGAGTGACATTTATTAATGTGCCAGACCAAACTCTTTAATTTTGCCCTTTCAGGAAGATTCAGAAAAACACATTGAAGTAGAACTACGTAAATTTTTGGCTGCCAAGTGGACACCTGACTTTCATATGCTAATTGGGGATATAGTAACAGGACTTCTGGGAAGATGTAAATCAGAACCTTCATTTTATCCCAGGAACTGTCTCATGCAGCTCATCCAAACACACACACTTTCATACAGGTAGGTGTTTATATACACTTAACTTCATATGGATAACTCTTTTGACCTCGTTTTTTTATAGCTGAGATTTTTCTTAACATATAACAGTTGTTTTAATTCTTTTTTTCTCTTAGCTTATGCCCTGGCTTAATGGAAATTGCCTTAGAAAAAACAGATGTACACATGTTACAGCTTTGTCTGCAGCAGTTTCCTGATATTCCTGAGTCAGTCACCTGCGCTTGCTTAAAAATTTTCTTGAGGTAAATTAGAATCTAGTGGTCTTTTCCTATACTACATTTTAAACTTCTTACATTATTTGATTTGTAAAACTTGGAATATTTAGAAAATTAATTTGCTAGCCAGGTGCAATGACGACACATGCCTATAATCCCAGCAGCTTTGCAGGCTAAGACAGGAAGATCACAGGTTCAAGACTAGCCTCAGCAACTTAGTTAGGCCTTAAGCTACTTAGAGAGACCTTAAGCTGCTTAGAGAGACCTTATCTCAAAATAAAAAATAAAGCCTATCATGGTGGCACATACTTGTAGTTCCAGTGATTTTTGGAGACTGAGTTAGGAGGATCACAAGTTTGAGGCCACCCTCAGCAACTTATTGAGGCCCTAAACAACTTAGTAAGACCCCAACTCAAAAAATAAAAGGGGCTAAGGATGTAACTCAGTGGTAATGTGCGTATAGGTTTAATCTCCAATATCAAAAAAAAAGGAAAATGAATTTGCTTCCAAATGTTCGAGTAATGATAAGAATTAACCTCTTGCTTTCAATTAACATCATAGCATTGGTGATGACAGTCTTCAAGAAATTAATATCAATATGGAGTCAGTTTTTGATTATAGTGATACCAAACAAGATGAGAAAATGGAAGAGCAAACTGAACTTCTTCAAAATGGCTTTAATCCTGAAAATGGTAACTGCGGTAACTGTAATCAAGAGGTAAATGAAAAGCCTCAGAATACAGCAGAGGAGACCGCCTCGTGCCCTATAACACCAAAAAGAGCAGCTCTGTTGTATCCTTTGAAACAGGTTTCCCTTGCACAATCTCTCTCTAGACATATAGTTATATGCTAAGGAATAACTAAGGAGTAATTACGTAACTTAAGATAACTTCGTTGTTTTCGGTCTCTCCTTGAAAATGGATTCTATTAAATGCTCCATTCCAATGATTTAAATGTTTTCTTAATTTAAAAGATATACTGTGCCTAGCAAGGTAGTCCATCATTATAATCCCAGATACTAAGGAGGCTCAGGTAAGAGGATCACAATTTTGAAGCCCACCTAAACAACTTAGAACCAAAGTAAAAAATTTTAAAAAGGGCTGGGGATACAGCTCCCTGAGGTTCAATCCTCAGAAATGCAGAGGGGGAGGGGGAGAGAGGAGGAGAGGAGAGAGAGAGGGAGAGAACGAGAAACCATACTGACTTAGAAGCTCTTTCAGTTCTAAAAACTAGTATTTATATTAATGAAGTATTCCAGATGGCCTCTTGACTAGGAGAATGTTCAGTGAGGAATTTTTTCTGGATAGGTAATATTTTGTGTAAATTTAGGAAGGGAATTGCTCATATTTTCAATAGAATAACCTTTATTTTTTGAAGTAAGATTGTTTTCCTTTAGTTCTAAGTAGAAATGCAGTTCTTCATTCAGCGTATAGTGAAGTATTTCTTTTGCCTCACTTGAAGGACATCCCTGCACAGCATACCACTGTAAGTGTTCATGCAAGTCCCATGGGATTTTATTTCTGGTTTTTGTTGTTCTGCTTAACTTTGCCCAGCTGTTAGGACATTCTAAAGGTTATTGAAGTCTTTCATAGTGAAAGAATTATGTGTAGGGAGTAGAGTGAGTTTTGGTGATAGACCTTGGCATTTTATTTGTGCCAAGCTTGAAGGCCACATTGAGCCATCTAAGTTATAAATGAGTAGACACTAAGAAGAATTGCCGAAAGGATTCTTTGTTCTCTGCCTGTTATTTATAAACAGAATAAACATTACCCACTGGTCCTAAACTACTTGAGTTCCTTAGTGATGGCAGGAACATCATTTTATTCATTTTGTCCCCAGATATCTAGCTTATTTGTGTGATATATGATTTGATTGGACAGCCTCTGAAAATTCTTTACAATGTGTCTTTAAAAATTTTTTACCAAGGTGATAACTTGCCTTTTTTTCTTTTCCACCCAGCTATTTCTCCAATATTTATATTTCCTCTATTTGAAGTGTAGTGAAAATGCTACTATGACTCTTCCTGGAATACACCCACCAACCCTGAGCCAGGTCAGATAACTTTTTATTTTTCCAGACAGGTTGTATGAAATCTTAGCATCTAAACCAGACGCAGTGGTGCAAGCCTGTAATCCCAACACTTTGGGAGGCTCAGACAGGAGAATCATGAGTTCAAAGCAGCCTCAGCAACGGCGAGGCGCTCAGCAACTCAGTGAGACCCTGTCTCTACATAAAACACAAAACAGGGCTGGAGATGTGGCTCAGTGGTCAAGTACCCCTGAGTTCAGTCCCCAATACCAAAAAAAATTTGTCAGACTTTTATATAAGAACATTTTTTTGTAACTAATTGATAGAAGTTTGGGTTTATTACATGAATCAAAATTAAATCTGGGGGCTGGGGTTATGGCGCAGTGGTAGCGTGCTCGCCTAGCACGCGGAAGGCACTGGGTTCGATCCTCAGCACCACATAAAAATAAAGTAAAGCTATTGTGTCCACCTACAACTAAAAAATAAATATTAAAAAAAAATTAAATCTGTAATCTTTAGTTTCCTTTCTGTATTTATCTTCAGATCATGGATTGGATATGTCTACTTCTGGATGCTAACTTTACTGTTGTGGTTATGATACCAGAAGCAAAGAGGCTACTGATAAATCTTTACAAGTTTGTGAAATCCCAGGTTTGTGACTTTTTGATATGTACAAATTCTACTTGTACTTCTATTACAATTTATTCTTAAAATTTGTTGATGGAGTAGCTTGTATTATGCATAACATATTTGAGGTCCTGGATTCAATCTCCAGCACCCAGAAAAATTTTTTTGCCTGTAAAAAATTCATAAGTAATCATAGAAAACTTGCTTATTCACGTGGAAGTTATTGTAAAAATTACTCTGGAACTTCTTTTCTCTAGATATGTGTTTATTCTGAACTCAACAAGATCGAAGTGAGTTTTCGAGAGCTACAGAAATTAAATCAAGAAAAGAGTAATAGAGGATTGTATTCAATTGAAGTGCTGGAACTCTTCTGACATCAGTAGTTTTCCTTCATAGGCATTTTATGAAGCTCTTTTATGTGAGCTCTTCCTAATCATCCAGACGAGAAAGGTTTTGTTTGTGATCATCTCTCAGTGTCAAGAGAAAAGCATCAGTGAGTATTTGGACGATCACGTATTGCTCCTTGCCAGGACTGCGGGTTTCACATGAACCTACTCTAGGTTGTGGACAGTGCTGGGGAGAGGGTCTGAAATTTTTTAAAATATGTGACCTGTCTGATTTTAAGTAAACTTATTTGTGTATTGATAAAAGTTTAATTTCTTATCATGTATTTTGAATAGTTTTTCTTTGAATAAAAAAAAATCAACATTGAAACAGTGATTCTAGGAAGGTTAGCTTAATGATGAATCGCCCAAGCTGCCCCAGTCCATCTGTGCTTGTGGCATGAGAGGTCAGTGCCAGGCATGGTGGCATACACCTGTAATCCCAGTGACTCAGGAGGCTAACAGAGTTTGAGGCCAGCTTTGGCAATGGCAAAACCCTGCCTCAAAATAAAAGTAAGAAGGGAGCCAGGCGCAGTGGCTCACGCTTGTAATCCCAGTGCCTTTGGAGGCTAAGGGAGGAGGATTGCAAGTTCAAAACCAACCTCAGCAAAAAAAAAAAAAAAAGGAAAGCACTAAGCCACTCAGTGAGACCCTTCTCTAAATAAAATATAAAATTGGCTGGGGGTGTGGCTTAGTGGTCGAGTGCCCCCGAGTTCAATCCTGGTACCCAAATAAATAAATAGGACTGAGATGTATAGTTCAGTGTTAAAGCACCCTTGAGTTCAGTCCCCATCCTCCCACCCCACACCCCAAAAAGAACTGTATTATGACTACCACTTTAATTAATTAAATAATTAATTATTATGACTACCACTATTAAAGAACTGTAAATGACTACCACTCTAATTTAGTAGAAATTTTTAATTGCCTTTAAATACTAATTACAAATTATTTCTAGATTGCCTGCGCGATGTGAAATACTAAACTTAGAAATTAAGATTTTATAATGAAGCCGGGCGCGGTGGCTCAAGCCTGTAATCCCAGCACTTAGGGAGGCTGAGACAGGAGAATCGCGAGTTCAAAGCCAGCCTCAGCAATGGTGAGGCGCTAAGCAACTCAGTGAGACCCTGTCTCTACATAAAACACAAAATAGGGCAGGGGATGTGGCTCAGTGGTCGAGTGCCCCTGAGTTCAATCCCCAGTACCAAAAAAAAAAAAAAAAGATTTTATAATGACATTCACAGATTGATAAATAGGTAGAATTCTTCAAGGCAAGGACTGTGTTTTACCCTTTGCCGCACACTAGCACAAAATCATAGGTACACAACAGGTATATAGTAAATGTTTATTCAATAATAAATCATCTCTAACTACAGACTGATAATTCAGTAGTTTCTTGTTCTGGAAAGTAAATCATTTGCATTCACATTAGAGGCAATGTATCCTTAATCTATGTGTTTTTGTTTTGTTGCCTTTTTGGTACTAGGGATTGATCCCAGGAGTGCTTTATTACAGAGCTACATGCTCTTTGAGACAGGGTCTCACTAAGTTGCTGAGACTGGCTTCGAGCTTGCAATCCTTCCAAGTCCCTGGGAATATAGCCATGTACCATTGCACCTGGATCTGGGCTTTTTTTTTTTTTTTTTTTTTGGTACCAGGAATTGAACACAGGGGTGCTTAACCACTGAGCCACATCCTCGGCTTTTTAAAAATATTTTATTAGACACAGGGTCTAGCTGAGTTACTTAGGGCCTCACTAAGTTGCTGAGGCTGGGTTTCAACTCGTGATCCTCCTGCCTCAGCCTCCCAAGTCACTGGGATTACAGGTGTGCATCATCAAGCCCCCCTCCCTTTTTTTCTAAATTCTATCAAAGGTGTATTTCTGTTTGGTTTTAGAATGTCCCCCAAAAGCTTATGTATTGAAGACATGGTCCCCAACATAGCAGTGTCCAGATGTATGGCTTTAAATGATGAGAGAATGAAGGATCTAACCTCATCTGGAGATTAATCCACTTGATGGATTAATAATTTGAAAGCACTGCCAGGAGGAGATGGGAACTAGGCAGCTAGGCCATGATTGAAGGAAGTAGGACAATGTTGGCATGCCCCTGGGGCCCCTTTCTCCTGTCTGCCTCTCTCTCCTTTCTAGCTGCCATGAACTGACAGCTCTCGCCCACCACACCCTTTCACCATGTTTCTGCTTTGGAGTTAACTGACCATGAACTTAAACCTCTGAAACCATGAACCAAAGTAAATCTTTCCTCTTATGAAGTTGTTCTTACCAGGTATTTTGGTCACAGCAATTAAAGCTAATTAACATAATATCTATATAATAATAAAACAATTTTTCTTTAAACTGAAGTTCTTCTAGGAAATGATTTCCTGCTGTGAACCTTACCTGTTCTCTAAAGGAAATGTGAGCTAACAGCATTAATTGCTTTTTAAGTTTAGGTAATTTTGTTTGCTTTTTGCTTCCGTAGCTGCCTTTTTGTAAATGTTTGCTGACTCCAGCAATAGTGGAGTCCATGAGTCTCATTAGAACTGCAAAATGAAGGTACTTTTTTCCCTGCACTTTTTTTTTTTTTTTTTTTTGGTACTGGGGATTGAACTCAGGGGTACTCAACCACTGAGCCACATCCCCACCCCTATTTTGTGTTTTATGTAGAGACAGGGTCTCACTGAGTTGCTTAGCGCCTTGCCATTGCTGAGGCTGGCTTTGAACTTGCGATTCTCCTGTCTCAGCCTCCCTAAGTGCTGGGATTACAGGCTTGAGCCACCGCGCCTGGCTTTTTTTTTTTTTTTTTCTGGTACTGGAGCCACATCCCCAGCCCTATTTTGTGTTTTATGCAGAGACAGGGTCTCACTGAGTTGCTTAGCGCCTTGCCATTGCTGAGGCTGGCTTTGAACTCGCGATTCTCCTGTCTTAGCCTCACTAAGTGCTGGGATTACAGGCTTGCACCACCACACTCAGCTTTTTTTTTTTTAGTTGTAGATGGACATAATATCTTCATTTTATTTATTTATTTTTTTATGTGGTGCTGAAGATCGAACCCAGTGCCTCACGCGTGCGAGGCAAGCACTTTACCACTGAGCTATAATCCCAGCCCCCGCACCTCTTTTTTGAACAGTTTAATTCTAAAAATGTTGCAAGAAAAAAACAGAAAAACAATGGCTGGGCGCCGTGGCACACCCCATAATCTCACCAGCTTGGGAGGCTGAGGCAGGAGGATTGCAAGTTCAAAGCCAGCCTCACTCAGCAAGGACAAAGTGCTAAGCAACTCAATGAGACCCTGTTTCTAAATAAAACATAAAATAGGGCTGGGGATGTATGTAGCTCAGTGGTCGAGTGCCTCTGAGTTCAATCCCCATACCAAAAAAAAAAAGAAAGACCTGGGGGTAGTGATGCAGATATAATCACAGTTACCCTGGAGGCTGAGGCAGGAAGATTCCAAGTTAAAGGCCAGCCTTGGCAACTGTATCAGACTCGGTGGCACACACACCTGTAATCCCAGAGGCTGAAGGGGTTGAGGCAGGAAGATTACATGTTCAAAGCCAGCCTTAGCAACTTAACAGGGTCCTAAATTTAGCGAGACTCTATCTCAAAAAATAAAAAGGTCTGGGGAGACAGAACAGTGGTAAAGCACCCCTGGGCTCAATCCCTAGTATATATATATAAAAAAAGGAACAGTAAAACACATGTGCCCTTGACCCAGATTTGCTTTTTTGGTTACATGTTTGCTTTACCCACTCTACATTAAAATTTTGTTCCTGAACTATTTGAGAGTTGTTTGCCGACATCTGGACACTTCAGCTTAATCCCATACATTGTTAACCCTAACCCTCTAAAACGCCAGCATTTTTTTTTAAATTTTTTTTAGTTGTTGATAGACCTTTATTTTATTCATATTTATATGCAGGGCTGGGAATCAAACCCAGTGCTTCACACATGCTAAGGCAAGTGCTCTAAGCCACACCCCAACCCAAAACACCAGCATTTTTCTGTAGTATTACAAAACAGTGAACAGATTCAGAAAGCTAGTATTATGCAGCGCTGTTGTCTAGAATGATTACTACCCTCACTCAGGTTTCCATGGCTGTCCCAGTAATGCCACTTACAGCTGGACTGTTTCTCCCTCCCTCGGCTCCGTTCGAGGATCATCGCATTGTTCTGTTGCTGGTGTTCTGCAGTGCTGGAGATCGGACCCAGGGCTTTACGCCAGGCAAGCGCTGAGGACTGAGCTATGGCCCCAGTCCTTGCGTTTAGTGTTCTTGTTCTTGTCAATTATTTTTAAAACTAGAACAATTTGCCAGTTACTGCATTGTTGAATTTAGGCCAGTTAACTTTGCAGAATATTCTTTCATTTGAATTTGTCTAGTTGTCACCACTTGATTAGATTCACATTAAACATTTTTGACAATGCTGTGGAGCCAGGCACAGTGATACTCGCACTAGTAATCTCAGCAATTCGGGAGGCTGAGGCAGGAAGATTACAAGTTTGAGGCCAACCTCAGCTAATTAGGGAAGCCCTAAGCAACTTAGTGTGACCCTGTCTTATAATAAAAAGGAGTGAGGATGTGACTCAGTGGTAAAATGCTCCTGAGTTTAATCCTCAGTACCAAAAAAAAAAACTATAGAAAGGCACAGTCTCAAGATGCATGTCATAGAAAATATCACTTAGGTGTGGTTTACCAAATTATTCCACTCTAAAAATACCTTTTCCTTTTGCACTTTATAAGTAATCTGTGTGTATAGTTGAGAGACTCAGACTA
The DNA here is from genome assembly GCA_028644305.1 of Xerus rutilus. Classification (NCBI taxonomy): domain Eukaryota; kingdom Metazoa; phylum Chordata; class Mammalia; order Rodentia; family Sciuridae; genus Xerus; species Xerus rutilus. The sequence goes on from CM053402.1 coordinate 12,404,358, forward strand.
TAAATATGATCTGGAAACTACTTCCCAAACAGTAGTTTTAGATCCATCAAATTCTGGGTTTGTTTTTGTTTTTGTTTTGCAGTGCTGGGGATGGAATCCAGGTCCTTGCAAATACTAAGCAGGTGCTCTTCCACAGAGCTTCATCCCCAGCCCAGTCCATTGAATTCTTTTTATTTTTCCACAGGCATAAACAAAGGTTTATTTATTAAAGCAGAGGCACATTCAAGGGAGAATGTGAGCCCTCTACAGAGGGAGAAACAGCAACTCGTTTGTGTGGGGTGTTGGGTTGGATTGGAGGTGGAGCTGGGACAGGATTATGAAATTCCATGCCAGTTTTCCCAGTACTTGTACATTGCCCTCGTGTTATTTTTTTGTGGTCAAGGGCATGGATCCTGGGTGCAGGCCAGATGTTCATGAGTGTTTTCTGCGTTTCAATGGTCTTTGGGTACTTCCTTGGAGACTCAGTATATCTCTTTTTTCATCCTGTCTCATTCCTCTCTCCCTGACACTTTGATCCCTTAATCTTTTTTTTTTTTTTAATATTTTAGTTGAAGATTGACACAATAACTTTGTTTATTTTTTCTAATGCGGTGCTGAGGATTGAACCCAGTGCCTCTCACGTGCTAGGCAAGTGCTCTACCACTGAGCCACAACTCTAGCCCTGATCCCTTAATCTTAAGGGTTAGTGAAGGGTAAAGGTCTGTCTTTTATGGCTCCTTTAGAGTGGCAAAGGACAACAACCCTGCCTAGTCAGGGCTAAAAAGTCTCATCCTAGACTGATCTAAAGGAGGTAGACACTGGTCTAGTTGTGGAGATGGGTTGGAATTCTTGCATTGACATCCCCTTAACATGAAGCTGTTAGTGCCATTAAAGACCCCTATATGAGCCACCAAGAAATGTCACAGAAGAGATATATCTAAGTAGTTCCTGAAGAGATGGCAGCTCAACTCAGTACCAGCAGCATTCTTGACATATGTAAATAGAAAAGAATTGCAGCCGTCCTGTTCAGAGGTATAGACCAAGGTTCATGTAGGAAAGCAGAGGCATATTCAAGGGAGAATGTGGGCTATCTTGAGAGAGAAGTATTTGGGATAAAGACAGGACCGTATTTTCAAGGAGAATATGGGCTATCTCCAGGAGAAACAAGCCTGATCCATTGAATTCTTGTCAGAATCAGTTAATTATTTTGGTGATTATGGTTACAGATTATTTTTTTTGGGATAAATTTCACTTTAAAACAGAAAGCTGGTTGGGTGCAGTAGCACATGCCTATAATCCCAGTGACTCAGAAAGCTGAGGCAGAGGGATCGTGAGTTCAAGGCCAGTCTCAACAACTTAGTGAGACTCTGTCTTACAATAAAAATTTAAGAGGGCTGGGGTTATAACTCAGTAATAGAACACCACTGGATTTAATTCCCAGCACCAGAAAATAAAAAGATTATCTAATAGATTGTAAATATCTATGTAATGAAATGAATGTGCAAATTAGCAGGAAGTGTTATTATCCCAGAACATATCACACAGAAGATTCCTTCAGATTGTATGGTATCTGGTGACCATGCAAGGCATAGAATTATGATTGGGATAGTTTCATCTAAAAAATATAGTGGTCCAAAGTCTGAAATAAATATATATATATATATATATTTTTTTTTTTTTTTTTTTTTTTGTACCAGGGATTGAACTCAGGGGTACTCGACAGCCCTATTTTGTGTTTTATTTAGAGACAGGGTCTCACTGAGTTGCTTAGTGCCTCGCAGTTGCTGAGGCAGGCTTTGAACTTGCAGTTCTCCTGTCTCAGCCTCCCTAAGTGCTGGGATTACAAGTGTGTACCACCATACCCTGCTAGAGTGGGGAGTCTTTATGACAGGTGCACAGTGTTGCCATAATAAAATTCTTTTTTGGAGAGGGAATTATTGTTCCTCTCTTGCCAAACAACTGACACTGATTTATTTTGCCAGAAATGCAAATAACAGGATAGGGAGGGCCTATGTGAGTGGTGATTGCAGGTTCCTACACAGGTATAATTCTTGTAAATTAACAAAATGAAATGTTTATCTAAAATTTAATTTCATCTAAGTCTGATTATCCTTGGCTTCTGTTTTTGTTTGTTTGTGTTTTGTAGATGGAGTCTCAGTATGTTGCCCATGCTGGTCTCAAACTCACAGACTTCAGTGATCTTTCTGTCCTTGGTTGTTTTTTTGTTTCCAAATGAATTTGTATCTTTTAGACTATTAGTACCAAATATGTTATGCATTGTTATAATATGCTTAGGCTGTTGGGCGTGTTGGTGCACGCCTATAATCCCAGCTACTCCAGAGACTTCAGGCAGAAGATCACAAGTATGATGCCAGCCTGGACAACTTAGGGAGACCTTGTCTCAAAATAAAAAATGGTAAGGGCTGGGAATGTGATTCAGTGGATGAGCACCCTGGGCTCAATCCCCAGTACCACAGAAAGACACATAATAATATGCACAGACCATAGGACTGGTAAGATCTATTTTTTCTGGTTTATTTGGTTAACATACACTAAGGAATGGTTGGTGTTCAAATGTATTATTTTGCTTTAAAATGAACTTGGAATTTAGTATATTTGAAGAAAATCACTTTTGGATTTGCACACACCACACACAACACCCCTGTTGTTTTTTTTTTTTTTTTTTGGTACTGGGGAATTCAACTCAGGGGCACTCAACCACTGAGCCACATCCCCAGCCCTATTTTGTGTTTTATGTAGAGACAGGGTCTCACTGAGTTGCTTAGCTCCTCGCCATTGCTGAGGCTGGCTTTGAACTTGTGATTCTCCTGTCTCAGCTTCCCTAAGTGCTGGGATTACAGGCTTGAGCCACGGCGCCCGGCTATCATCCCTGTTTCATTACTAGATTGGGTAATTGTATATAATATTGGGCAGTAGTGTAAACTCTACAAAATGAAATATGTACCATATTCTGTTCTATTTATTTTTGTACTAGAGATCCAAACTCAGGGATGCTTCACCATTGAGCTACATCCCCAGCCCTTTTTATTTTTTATTTTGAGAAAAGGTCTCACCAAGTTGCTGAGACTGGCCTCAAACTTGTGATCCTCTTGACTTAGCCTCTCAAGTTGCTGGGATTGCACCACTGCACATGCACTGTACATGCACTGCCATCAGAAGAGATGTTTTAATTAGTCTGTAACTATAATAGAGGTCTTTCTAGTCATAGTAAGCCTGGAAATGTTTATATAGCATCCATTTGTTTGTTCATTTATTTGGTTTTTGGTGGTACTGGGGATTGAACCCAGGGCCACTCTACCACTGAACTATATCCACAGCTGTTTTTTTAAAAAATTATATTTTGAGGCAGGGTTTCACTGAATTGCTAAGGCTGGCCTTGAACTTGTGATCCTCCTCCCTCAGCCTCTGGAGTTGCTGGGATTACAGGTGTGTCAGTTTGAATGTGGTGCTACAAGTGCCTCACTGTTAGGTTCAGCCCATACTGTCTGTAGAGTGAAGCTGAAAATTTGCACATGCTTCTTTGCTACTTATTGCAAGTGCTGTTTGTTCTCAAACTCAAATGCTTCCTTTTTTAAGAAACAAATATACCGTGACCCAGAGAAAAATGTCAGTTAGGACAATAGTTGTTTGGCCCAGGGGCTTAGGCTCTCCTTGCTGAGCCCCTGTATCAGGGTATGTGGAAGGAAAAGGCAAGGGATCAAAGAGATGAAGCAGAGAACTCTCAGGAGATGAAATATGAAGATGGCACAGAGGATGTGCTCATTAAACAATTGTCAAAAGTTTAGAGAAAACAGCTCAGGTTGGAATAGGAAGATACAGATCTGTCCCTAGGGTGTCCCAACTACTTTTTTTTTTTTTTAAATATCTTTATTTTATTTTTATGTGGTGCTGAGGATTGAACCCAGTGCCTCCCGCATGCTAGGTGAGCACGCTACCACTGCGCCATAACCCCAGCCCCCCAACTACTTTTGATGTGATAAGGAAGTCTGCTAGACTCCGAAGGAGTCAAAATCTATAAAGTACAATGAAGGGAAGGTAAAGGGCTGCCAATACCCACCCTGACAGGTTGCTAGAGAAACAGCAAGAATGCCTCTGCCACTGAGAGCAAGGTTTGCACTCATCCTGGCCACCCAACTCCACCTGTGTATTCACTTCCTGGCCTTTTTTTTGGTACTAGGGATTGAACTCATGGGCACTCGACCACTGAGCCACATCCCCAGCACTATTTTGTGTTTTATTTAGAGACAGGGTCTCACTGAGTTACTTAGCGCCTTAGTGGTTTTTCCTGCCAGATTTTGAGCCTCCTGGCTTTTGTCTAGGATTCCTCTCCTCTTGATTCTAATGGTTGCTAAGGCTGGTCTAGAACTTGTGCTCTTCCTGCCTCAGCCTCCCAGGTAGCTGAGATTATAGGTATGTTGCACTGTACTCTGCTAAATTTTTTTTTTTTTTCTTTTTTGTACCAGGGGTTGAACTCAGGGATACTCGACCACTGAGCCACATCCCCAGCCCTATTTTGTGTTTTAGGTAGATACAGGATCTCATTGAGTTGTTCAGTGCCTCACCTTGCTGAGGCCGGCTTTGAACTCATAATCCTCCTGTCTCAGCCTCCCAAAGTGCTGAGAGTACAGGCCTGTGCCATTGCGCCCAACACTGGCCTTTTCTTTAAAAGCTCTGCTCACCTTCAAGTTTCCAGAGATGGAACTTTTTTGTGTGCGTGTGACACTGGGGATTAGAACCCAGGACCTTGTGCATGCAAGGCAAGCACTCTACCAACTGAGCTATATCCCCAGCCTGAGATGGAACTTTTTTTTTTTTTTTTTT
>CM053402.1:12409678-12435311 GCA_028644305.1 Xerus rutilus
AAAAGGTTTCTATCAGCACTTTGGACAGGGGACGTCTTCATTCTTCAAGACTCTTCTTCACTGTTACCTCCCTAGCTTCCACCCACAAGGTGCCAATTGTGCCCCTAATTACTGAGACAACCAGAGAAAAAAGAAATCATCCCCAGACACTTCCATTGGCCCCTGGGAGAATATTACTGCCCTTGCTGGAGACAGGCCAGAACAAAGAAAACTGTAAAAACAACGTAGCACTACAAAATACTCTCCCAGGGCAGGGGTGTAGGAAAGAAAAGCTGGGCGTGGTGAGACAGGCCTGTATTCCCAGCAACTGGGGAGACTGAGGCAGGAGGATTATAAGTTGAAGAAGATGAGGATCAAACTGGGAGGAAAGGAGGCCAAATACCCTTGAGGATATCAAGGAGTACTTGTGCTGTCAAATGATGCTTAGGACTGAGTTTTAAGGGTGCCTTGTCTAGCCAAGCCAGGGCCAGAACTGGGGCAGGCACAAGCCCTTCTATGTCCTCCTAGGCAGGGCAGGGCAGGGCGTGCATCCCTTCACTCACCTGTGGAATGTCTGCACTCTTTAGAGTTCTAGAAGGGGAGACGGAGGCCAATAATCCACCCATCAGTCTATTCCATCCTTTCTTTTTTTTTTTTTGGTACCAGGGATTGAACCCAGTGGTGCTTAACCACTGATCTACATCCCCAGCTCTTTATATTCATATATATATATATATATATTTTTTTTTTTTTTTTTTAAACAGGTATTGCTAAGTTACTTAAGGCCTTGCTAAGTTGCTGAGGCTAGCTTTGAATTTGTGACCCTCCTGCCTTAGCCTCCAGGGTTTCTGGGATTACAGGCATGAGCCACTGCCCAGCAGCCCATTCCATTTTGGTAGCACCGAATGCTGGGGCTGGTCTAGTGGGAGTTGAGTACCTCCTGCATGCACCCCATGACATAGACTGCAGGTCCATATAAATGGAAGGCCTTACCATGGCGCTGCAAGAACCAGAATGTCCATTTTTATCAAGACTGGGTGAGAGCTGGGCACGGTGGCACATGCCTGCTATCCCAGCCACTTGGGAGGCCAAGGCAGGAGGATCCCAGGTTCCAAGCCAGCCTTAGCAACTTAGGCAAGGCCCTGTCTCAAAATAGAAAGGGCTGGAATGTAATTCAGTAGTAAAGGGCTTGCCTCACATGCGCAAAGCTGTGATTCCATTCTTAGAACAGGAGGAATGAAAAAACCAAGGCCAGATGATATGATGTGTGTACAGCAGGAAGGATTCACAGTACTTCTCCTTTCTTGAGGAACCACTGATGGTGAAGAGCCCCATAATAAGAATAAAAATGGCTCCCCTAAAACATCCAGAACCTGTGAATGTGTCATTGTATAGCAAGGGAGGATCAAAGTTGCAAATGGCATTAAGGTTTACCATACAATATGAAATATGTTTCATCTTCATCCCTGTCCCTGACAGAATTTCTGAAACTATTGGAACTTCCTGACTGGAGTGTCTTCTTTTATTAATAAGGGGCTCCTTTTTTTTTTCTTCTTGGTACCAGGGATTGAACTCAGGGACCCTTGACCACTGAGCCATATCCTCAGCCCTATTTTGTTTTTTTATGTAGAAACAGGGTCTCACTGAGTTGCTTAGCGCCTTGCCATTGCTGAGGCTGGCTTTGAACTCACGATTCTCCTGTCTCAGCCTCCCAAAGTGCCGGGATTACAGGCTTGTGCCACAGTGCCCGGATTCCATCTTCTTTTTGAATTAAGAATTCTTTAAGCCGGGCGTGGTGGCTCAAGCCTATAATCCCAGCACTTAGGGAGGCTGAAACAGGAGAATCGCGAGTTCAAAGCCAGCCTCAGCAATGGCGAGGCACTAAGCAACTCAGTGAGACCCTGTCTCTACATAAAACACAAAACAGGGCTGGGGATGTGGCTCAGGGGTCGAGTGCCCCTGAGTTCAATCCCCAGTACCAAAAAAAAAAAAAGAGTTCTTTATATAGCTTAGATATTTCTCTTTTGTCAGATAAATATGTTGAGAACACTTTCACTTAGTTGTTGGTTTATCTGTTTTATTAAGTAAAGAAAATAAATGTTTTAGTTGTGATTAAGATCCCAGCCCATCCACAGCTAAAGGACTGCACAGGATCCTCCTCCACTAGAACAGCCATCCACGTCCTGGAAGTAGGAAACTGCATATCAATGCTGGGATTGCTACTGGGTCTCTGGATGAGCAAATGTTTCAAATTCTGATGTCTAACTTATCAATTTGTTTTTATGGTTATTGCTATCGGTGTCCTAAGAAATCTTTGTCTACAACCAATTCATTCAATTTCCTTCCAAAGCTTTATAGTTTTTGCTCTTATACATAGGTTCAAGATCCATCTTGAAAAATTTTTTTTTTGTTACCGGGGATTGAACTCAGGGGCACTTGACCACTGAGCCACATCCCCAGCCCTATTTTGCTTTTTTATGTAGAAACAGGGTCTCACTGAGTTGCTTAGCGCCTTGCCATTGCTGAGGCTGGCTTTGAACTCGGGATTCTCCTGTCTCAGCCTCCCTAAGTGCTGGGATTACAGGTGTGGGCCACTGCGCCTGGCTCTTGAATTAATTTCTGTGTATGGTTTGACATGGCTGGAAGGACTTGAGATGGCTGGTTGGCCTTGAGGACTAAGGCTAGGCTGATTTGAGGGATAATAAGAACAAATAGTTATAGCCAGGTGTGATGGTGTGTACCTAAAGTCTCAGCACTTGAGAGATCGAGGTGGAAGGATCCTTTGCAACCTGGGCAACACACTGAATCTTGAATTGAAAAAAAAATAAGAAAGAAAGAATTGCTCATCCCTGAAATAAAGCACTTTGTAAGGACACTACCAGAGGAATCACATCTCTCTTCTGAGGCCACTTGGGGCAAACAACGTGGAAAAATAAACCATCTAAATTCTTGACTCCTAAGAAACCCATTCTAGAATGCTTTTGAGGGGGTTAGGGGGAAAGGTGTCTCCCATTTCAGTAGCACAGACCCTTCACCCTGCATCTTGAGGACACACTGCCAGAAACAGGTCTGGTTTACCAAACTGCACTTCTGAGGAATGACCTGGAGGTGGCGCTCCTGTAGTTAACCTGGAAATGCTGGGCCAAGGCTCAGGCCCTTTTTTTTTTTTTTTTTTGGTACTGAGGATTGAACTCAGGGGTACTTGACCACTGAGCCACATCCCCAGCCCTATTTTGTGTTTTTTATGTAGAGACAGGGTCTCACTGAGTTGCTTAGCGCCTCGCCATTGCTGAGGCTGTCTTTGAACTCGCAATTCTCCTGTCTCAGCCTCCCTAAGTGCTGGGATTACAGGCTTGAGCCACCGCGCCCGGCAGATTTTTTTGTTTTGTTTTGTTTTTTCATGGTGGTACTAGGGATTGAACCCAGGGCCTTGTACATGCGAGGCAAGCACTCTACCAACTGAGCTATATCCCCAGCCTCAGGCCCTTTTTTAATTATTTTTTTAATGTGCTATTATTTTTCTATATCTTTATTTATTTTATGTGGTGCTGAGAATCGAACCCAGTGCCTCACGTATGCGAGGCAAGCACTCAACCGCTGAGCCATAATCCCAGCCCCCAGGCCCTTTTTTTTTGGTACCAGGGATTGAACTCAGGGGCACTTGACCACTGAGCCACATCCCCAGCCCTATTTTGTGTTTTATGTAGAGACAGGGTCTCACTGAGCTGCTTAGCGTCTCGCCCTTGCTGAGGCTGGCTTTGAATTCGCTATTCTCCTGTTTTAGCCCCTCTAAGTGCTGGGATTACAGGCTTGAGCCACCATGTCCAGCAAGGCCACCATCCTCATCTGCAAATGGATGAGGATGTCACCCAGTGGAAGAAGATGGCACAACTCAGAAGGCTGGGCTGGACCCTCTTATCAAACCTGGAAGAGAGCAATTCCTGGCAATTCCTGGCCTAACAGCACCTCCATGTCCTTAAACTTCTTTTTAACTCCCATGTCCTCAGATTCAGAAGGACCTGGGTTCTAAATATTATACTCCAATTTGTTCATAAAGCATTTCAAATCCAGCCTTACAGCACACCTGTAATCCCAGCACTTTGGGAGGCTGAGACAGGAGAATCGCGAGTTCAAAGCCAGCCTCAGGAACGGCGAGGTGCTAAGCAACTCAGTGAGACCCTGTCTCTACATAAAACACAAAATAGGGCTGGGGACGTGGCTCAGTGGTTGAGTGCCCCTGAGTTCAGTCCCTGGTGCCAAACAAACAAACAAAACAAAACCAAATCCAGCCTTGCCACAGGATCCTTCCATGACATAGCTTAGAAGCTCTTCTGATCACAACGCACTCTCAGTGTTTTTAGGACAAAGATCCATCTGGCACCTTTAATAAAAGAATTGCAAGCGAGGTTGGATCGAGGAGTTGGTAACACTTTCATCACCCTGTGTGCGCAGCCTGGCTGGCCCCTTCTCAGTTATGGCAAGCCTCTCCTAATGGAGGGGTCAGGCAGGCGGTAGGGCTGCAGTGAGGATTCCATTTGTTCATTTCTGAGCCACTATTCTGGATAAGTGAATTGATCTGTGCAAACAGGCTGAGGTATACCTAGAAGACTACCAGCCCGTTCTTACCACTGGTATCTGGGTCCAGTTATCTGAACAAAAGAGAAGTTGGAGAATGAGCCACACAAGGCACAGTCCTGGGAGGGGATTGCTTTCCATCAGGTCAGCCTGGCCACGCCCATGTGTGTATACTCCCAGGGCAGGGCAAGGCACATCCTTTCCTTCTAGTCTCTGTTTATGGATACATTATCCCAGCAACCAAGGTATGGGGAGATTTCCTCCCAACCTCTTACTAGTTTTAGGAGAAAAGAAAATCCTGCCAGGCACCATGGTGCACGCCTGTAATCCCAGCAACTCAGGAGGCTGAGGCAGGAGTATCATAAATTCAAGGCCAGCCTCAGCAATTTAGCAAGACCCTGTCTCAAAATAAAAAATAAAAGAAGGCTGGGGATGTAGCTCAGTGGTAAAATGTCCCTGGATTCCCTGTACTGGAAAAAAGTAAACAGAGAGAAGAAAGAATATCCTATATGCCTTCAGCATTGGCTGGTAAATGTGTAATGTGTTTAATTTATCACCTCCCTTCTCCTAAAAAAAGGTCATTCATTCGATGATCAAGCTAACATACATTCACTTTTGTGTAATACAAATAAATGTTTAATGAAATTCTGAATCTCCTAAGATGTTGACTTTATAGATTTCTGGCTGCAAAAGTGACATTTGGGAGGGTGAGATGATAATGAAATGGCTGAAATTATTCCAGGCAGGTTTAGTTGATCAGGAAATAAAAATATTCTGTCCCTCTATTGCTCCATGTGAATGACCCATTAAGAAGACTAAATGGGGCTTTGAAAAAATCTGTCCTTGCTTCCCTGTCTATCAGCCAGGCCTGTGCAGAGAGCAGGGAGGGCCAAAAGAAGCCAGCTCAAGTGTGATGCAAACTCCGTCCAGAAAAAAAATGTTGTGTGTAACTTCCCCCTGGAAACGAAATTTGTTTTCCACCATCAGGCCAGCAGGGCCGCAGATTCTTGAATGGGATGTCTGTAGCAAGGAGGATCAGAGGCATCTCTGTCTATAGCATAGTAAGTGTCCTGAGAAGCTGAGAAAATGACAGCGAGTGTGGCTGCAGCCTGGCAGCTGCTTCTAAGTGGGTGTTCCCAGGAGCTTCAGAGGGCTCAAGAATGACAGAATCAAAGTCACCAGGAATATCTGAAGACAGAAAGACTTTATTTTCAGGCAAAGCAACACTGGCTTGAGCTGAATGTCTCTTCCCAGTGTGTTTCGCTCTCTCCATTTTGATTCTTAATCATTTCATTCTCTTCAGTCAGAATGTGGTAATTGATTTCCTTATCAAGAGGCGGGGCGGTACATTTTTCAAAGCTTTCCAGGCGCACAGAAAATCTAAAACCATTGTCTGGTAGACAGCAGCTTTCAGCTGCAGTCATTTTTAGCATCAGGTAAGCCTGTTGGCACAAGCTTTTCAAATTTTATTCGTAAATGTTGTCTTTCACTGATTAGGTAAATGATAGCATTATTTTGCAATTGCGTCTTCCAGAAAAGGAGATTTTTAACAATGATAAAAATAAAGACTGTTGGGTCATTTTTAATGGTAATAAATTGGTTCCTGAAGATTTGATTAAAGAGAAAACTAGGTCAATCTAAGCAGAGTCCAAATGAGGTAGAAAGTCCATGGGGGAGGGGAGGATTGTGGAATCATAGACTCAGTCCATGAAAAAAATTTTAAGTGTAAGCTGGGCGCGGTGGCTCACGGTTGTAATCCCAGCACTTTGGGAGGCTGAGACAGGAGAATCGCGAGTTCAAAGCCAGCCTCAGCAACGGCGAGGCTGCTAGGCAACTCAGTGAGACCCTGTCTCTACATAAAACACAAAATAGGGCTGGGGATGTGGCTCAGGTGTCGAGTGCCCCTGAGTTCAATCCCTGGTACCAAAAAAAAAAAAAAAATTTTAAGTGTAAAAATCAAAAAGAAAAACAAGGGCTGGGGTTGTAGCTCAGTGGTACAGCGCTTGCCTAGCATCTGTAAGGCACTGGGTTCGATTCTCAGCACCACATAAATAAATAAAATAAAGATATCAAGTCCATCTATAGCTAAAAATATTTTTTAAAAGAAACAAATCACGAAACCATCTTGCATATTTTTTCTGGAGATATATAGATACAGATACAGAAATATCTAGATATCTATGTCTATATATGTTACAAAAAATACCAGAAACTTTGTAGCCAAAAGGCAGGGAGTACTGATTCTTTTTTTTTTTTTTGGTACTGGGAATGGAATTGAGGGGCATTCTATCACCGAGCTACATCCCCAGCCCCCCCCCTTTTTTTAAAAAATATCTTTATTTTATTGCTTTGTATGTGGTGCTGAGGATCGAACCCAGGGCCTCATGCATGCGAGGCAAGCGCTCTACCACTAAGCTACAATCCCAGCCCCTCCCCAACCCCTTTTTAAATTTTACTTGGAGACAGGGTTTCCAGAAGTTGCCAAGTCTGGTGCAATCCTCCTGCCTCAGCTTCTGGAGTCTTGGGGATTATAGGCAGTGTCCCACCACACCTGGTTTAAGGCATACTAATTAAAGAAGACAAGGCAAATCGGTCACCTTCCCATTCCTCATAGAACTTATTTATTTTTGCCAATTTTTACTTAGATATAATTCATATACCATAAAATTCACCCTTTGCAATAAGTGCACAATTCAGTGGGTTAGTGTATTCACAAGGTTGTGCAAATATCATTGCTGTATAATTCCAGAACATTTTCATCCCTGCAAAAAGCAGCCCTGGAGTCGGTAACGGTTACTCCACATTTTCCCTTTCCCAGCCCACGGCAACCATTTATCTACTTCCTGTCTCCACGGATTTGCCTATTCTGGACATTTCATATAAATTGAAACATACAATATGTGATTCCACAAAAGAAGCCTTTTATGTCTGGCTTCTTTCACTCAAGCACACTTAAAAAAAAAAACTGTAACAAGATATATATAGATGTAGATGTATATATGTGTGTGTGTTATATATATATATAACATAAAATTTACTGTCTTAATCTTTATTTTTATTCAGTACAGAGGAATGAACCCAGGGATGCTCTACCACTAAGCTACATCCCCACCTTTTTTTATTTTTTTTATTTTGAGCAGGGTTCGCCTACATTGCTGAGGCTGGCCTCAAACTTGCCATTGTTCGGCCTTAGCCTTCCTGGTCACCGGGGTTACTGGTACATGCCCCCACACCTGGTTTAGGGTTAACACTTAACAAAAAAATTTTTTTTGGTACTGGGGATTGAACTCAGGGATACTCGACCACTGAGCCACATCCCCAGCCCTGTTTTGTGTTTTATGTAGAGACAGGGTCTCACTGAGTTGCTTAGCGCCTCGCCATTGCTGAGGCTGGCTTTGAACTCGCGATTCTCCTGTCTCAGCCTCCCAAAGTGCTGGGATTACAGGCGTGCGCCACCACGCCTGGCTACAGAATTTTTTTTAACTGTTCTAATTAGTTATATATGACAGTAGAATGCATTCTGACAAATCATACATAAGTGGAGTATAATTTCTCATTCTTCTAGTTGTACATGATGTGAAACACACCGGTCGTGTAGTCATATAAGCACGTAGGGTGATAATGTCCACTTCATTCTACTGTCCTTCCTACCCCTAGGTTTAACATTTTGAGGAGCTGCCAAAACCCTTTCCACGGTGCAGCACCTTTCTCCATTCTCACCAACAATATATAAGGGTGCCTGTTTCCCCACATCATTGCCAACATCTCTTTTCTTTTTATTTATTTCTTATTTTTAATTTTTATTTTTCTGTAGTGCTGGGGATGGAAACATCTTGCGCAGGCCAGGCAAATGTTCTACCACCGAGCTCCAGCCCAAGCTCCAGCACTTATTTTCATTTAGAAAATAATTACAGTGGATGTGAAGTGGCATCTTATTGTGATTCAGATTGTAATTTTACAATATTTTAATTTTTAAAATCAGAAGGATACAGTGATTCTTTTCTTGTATACTAATAAACTTTAAAAGAAATGCATTACTAAAACATGCTTGTGTGTAAGGCGCAAAACCCATGTAAGTTTGTAAGAATGCAAATAGGAGAATTATTCACATAGCTGACAGAGCATTAAAGGGTAAATTGGAGATGGGCTCAGGCTAGCACAATTGATGGTATTCTTTTATTTTTTAGTACTGGAAATTGAACCCAGGGGCGCTTTACCACTGAGCTACATTCTCAAGCTTTTTAACTTTTTATTTTAGGGTCTAAGTTGTTGAATGTTTCACTCAGTTGCTGAGGCTGTCCTTGAACTTGTGATCATCCTGACTCAATCTCCCGAATTGCTGGGTTTACAGGCGTGTGCCACCATGCCTGGTGGTATTCTTAGGAGGAAGATGGAATGGTACAGATTTAAAACCTCCACAAAGCTGGTCATTGTGGTGCACATCTTAATCCCAACAACTCTAAAGGCTGAGGCAAGAGATCACAAGTTCAAGGCCAACCTGAACAATTTAGAAATGCCGTGCTGAAATGAGATTAAAGGGCTGGGGACAGAACTCAGTGGTAGAATGCTTACCTAGCATGTCCAAGCCTCTGGGTTCAATCCTCAGTCCTCCTCTACCTCACAATAGATAAACAAACAAACAAACAAATATATAACGTCTACACGTTTAAAACACAGTTAATGTTAGATAAGCACTTTGGTACTGAGCTATAAAAACTTTGAGTTTCCCATGTTACCAAGGCCCTCTGATAATTACTTCGTATGTATTATTTCATTCGATCCTTAAAATAATCCTATGCAATAAGTTCTATTTTTATCTTTATTTCACAACTAAAAAAAACTAATGCTTAGAGAAGTAAAGAATTATGCTATTTATTTAATAGTCCTGGGAATGAATCCAAATCTGAGGCCAGAGTAGTTACATTGGCCTATACCATGTTGCAGTCCCTGAATTCTCACTGTTTTATTAATCAAATAATACATACCAATAAACTCATGATAATTACCATTACTGCCAACCTTTATTTAGTGTTTACTAGGTTTCTGGCACTATGCCAGGCTCCCCCCCCCAGGATTGAACCCAGTGCCTCATACATGCTAAGCAAATGCTCTCACTGAGCTGCACCCTCAGCTCCATCGTTGGCCCTGTATATGTATTATTTCTTTGATTCCTTATTACAGCCCTATAAGTTAGTTTCAAAAATCATTCTTATTTTACTGATGAGAAGACTGAGATTAAGAAAACTGCCCAGGCCGGGCGTGGTGGCTCACGCTTGTAATCCCAGCACTTAGGGAGGCTGAGACAGGAGAATTGCGAGTTCAAAGCCAGCCTCAGCAACGGCGAGGCGCTAAGCAACTCAGTGAGACCCTGTCTCTACATAAAAACACAAAAATAGGGCTGGGGATGTAGCTCAGTGGTCGAGCGCCCCTGAGTTCAATCCCCAGTACCAAAAAAAAAAAAAAAAAAGAAAACTGCCCAGGATCACAGAGTTGCCCCTAATAAATTCTGTGTTTTTGTTGTTTACCAAGCATGTTGGGTCCATTCTGTCCAGAATGTTCTTCCTCAGTTCTTCACATGGATGGCCTCTTGGATGTTCAGGTTGTGGCTCAAATGTCACCTCATAGAAGTCTACCCTCTCTACCTCACCCAAAGCAGCACTGTGGGCCTACCAGCATGCAGCAGGCGTTCAAAAATAATCCTTGAGTGAGTAAAAAATGATCTCATAGGTCTTTATTTGCAAAGGCAAGAACAGCACGCTTTCCTGGCTCAAGTCCTCCCCAACTCCTGAGGATACCACCTTCTTTGAGTACCTTCAAGCCTGCCCTTACCTGTCAGATGGTCCTAGTCTCCTCAGTCCGGAAATAATCCTTCCCTTCATTCTCACTGAGCTGTGTTCTCCTTTTGTACATTCAACAAGTTTCTCTTGCACGTTGACCATAACCCACAGGATGGCTGGAAGGGCATGGACCAGATGAAGCTCAACCTCCACTTGCAGGTGCACTGGATGTTTAAACAAGCAAATCCAATACACCAAGAGAGGTACAGATGAGAGAAACAGGTGGCCACTGGAGCAGCACACATAATCAAAAATAAAATACATACATAGATATTTCTCTGAGAGGAGACTCAGTAGAGCAAAGCCAGGCAAAAGATGCGGTGATGAACTAATTAAAATTAACCATCAATATCTCTTTTTGGGGGTTAGGGTACTGGAGATTGAACCCAGGGGCACTCGACCACTGAGCCACATCCCCAGCCCTATTTTGTGTTTTATGTAGAGACAGGGTCTCACTGAGTTGCTTAGCGCCTCGCCGTTGCTGAGGCTGGCTTTGAACTCGCGATCCTCCTGTCTCAGCCTCCCAATGCTGGGATTACAGGTGTGTGCCCCAGCGCCTGGCTACAAAGATGTATTTATAATGGGGAAATTTCTGAAACATATTAAGGACCTTGATGAAATATTATGCAGGTAATAAACTGTAAGAATGTATGATGGTGCCAGACGCCGTGGTGCATGCCTGTAATCCCAGCAAGTTGGGAGGCTGAGGCAGAAGGATTTCAGGTTCAAAATCAGTCTCAGCAACTTAGCGAGGCCCTAAGCAACTCAGTTAGAACTTGTCTCTAAATAAAATACAAAAAAAGGACTGGGGGTGTAGCTCAGCAGTTCAGTGGGTTCAATCCCCAGTACCAAAAAAAAAAATTGACAGAGCGACAGGTATAAAAAGCACTAGAGAAAATATCTGGTGTGGCCTCGGCTATGTAAATACATCCAAAAAAGACCCTGGGCCTCTCTACCCTGTGGGTTTAAATGAAGTCAAGTTAACCTTATACCCAAATTTCTCTGCCTCATTGCTCCCACCTGCTCTTATAGATCTCGGCAAGGGCCCTGGGGACCTTCCAAGCATTCCTTAAACATCTGTGCTTGTTGGGCACGGTTACCCTTTTGCCAATGCTTCACAAAGGACACCTTCCCTGAGTTCAATCTCCAGTACCGAAATAAAGAATTTTAGTGCTAAAACTGAGGATGTCTTTGGCAACATGTGTTCAGTTGGTCACCTTGTTCCCTTGTGCAGGGTGCTTCCAGAGCTGCATAATTTTTAGGTGCATGGGGTTTGTTTTCTCAGCTGGAGTCAAGCTACATTCCTCCCCAAACAGGTAGGGATGACAGAGGACAGAGAGAGCAGAGTAGTAGGAATTTTATCCCTGGCACCAGAGCAGTGAGAAAACTAAGAAAAAAAACAGCTTGAGAAACAAATAATTCGAACATGGGTCTAGACAACGGATGCTGGTTTGGGACCCATGAGCACATTTGTTGGTAACCGCAGTAGTTATCAGAGAGGACTAGATGGTCCAGGGGAACTGTAAGTAGGATAGAAGCCTAAATGAACCTATAGGTAGAAGTAAACAAGTCCCCCTTAAAAAAAAAATAAACAAAGACCTAAGACTGGAAAACTAGAATTTGAGGTTCACATTTTTTTTTTTTTTGGTACTGGGGATTGAACTCAGGGGCACTCGACCACTGAGCCACATCCCCAGCCCTATTTTGTGTTTTATGTAGAGACAGGGTCTCACTGAGTTGCTTAGTGCTTCGCCGTTGCTGAGGCTGGCTTTGAACTCGCGATTCTCCTGTCTCAGCCTCCCAAAGTGCTGGGATTACAGGCGTGAGCCACCGCACCCGGCTGAGGTTCACATGTTTTGGGGCATAGTTTCTACAATCTGTCCTTAGTTTTCAATTTGGCAGTGACTTACTCCAAAGCCAGTGTTGATACTGAATGATCATTCCCTGTGTCATCAAATAGACTACTCTCCCAAATGCAGGTGATCGCATAGGGTTCACACAAGATGCTCTTTCTCTCTCTGCACTGTCTTCTATAATACTTCTATTAATCCACCTGGCTACCATTTTTATTTTCTTTTTCTTTTTTGGTACTAGGGATTTAACCCAGGGGTGCTTTACCATTGAGCTATATCCCCAACCCCTCTCTTTTTTTTTTTTGGTACCAGAGATTGAACTCAGGGGCACCCGACCACTGAGCCACATCCCCAGCCCTATTTTGTGTTTTATGTAGAGACAGGGTCTCACTGAGTTGCTTAGCGCCTCGCCATTGCTGAGGCTGGCTTTGAACTCGCGATTCTCCTGTCTCAGCCTCCCTAAGTGCTGGGATTACAAGCATGAGCCACCGCGCTCAGGTCCTCTTTTATTTTTTTATTTTGAGCCAGAATCTTGCTAAATTGCAGAGGCTGGCCTTGAACTTAAAATCCTTCTGTGTTAGCTTACCAAACTGCTAGGATCACAGAACTGCAACACCACATCCAGCCTGGCCTCCATTTTCATCTCAGTAAGGTGGATTCCCAAACTGCACTTCCAATCTCAATCCTTCTGGAGCTCCAGGTCACATTTCAAACCATCTCCAGGACATTTTCTCCTTCTCATCTCCTATCAATAAGCCACTTTCAGCATATCTCAGTAGGAGCCACCCAGGCTGGTCATCATAGATGTCAGCATTGGAAGGAAGCTTGGATCTCATCCAGACCTCACCAACCAGGGAGATGGAGCACCCACAGTGCACAGCAAATGGGAAATGGATAGGTGGAGCCCTTGGAGTACCTGGAGCCTCTAGATCAGTCACTTCTATTGATTACAATCTCATTCTCTGATGAACCACAGAGTAGGGTCACTGGGGGAGCAGAAGGTGCACAGCTCGTCACTGCCGTCATAGACAACGGGCTCACAGACGTCCTGGAAGAGCCTGTGACCCAGGTGGCCAAACAGTACGAATAACAAACCAATGTGCAGGAAGGTGTATGTACGTGAGTGTGAGAGTAGCGTGTGTGATGGGGGTTCTGGTGCAGGCAACTCAGAAACTCTATTTGCACACTTTAATATTGGACAATTTGTCTATTTGTGGTAATGAAGCACTCATAATGATGTCGAAGCTGGGAGGTGGCTGTGCTGATAATGCATGTGTGTTCTATAAGTCAGAGCTTCATCGTTATATTGAAATATTAGCTAGGAAAGAATGTGATTTGATCTAAAATCCTCAAGAAATTTTCTAAGTATGTTTGTCAACGAAAATAAAGAGGATTAAGCCGGGCGCGGTGGCTCAAGCCTGTAATCCCAGCACTTAGGGAGGCTGAGACAGGAGAATCTCGAGTTCAAAGCCAGCCTCAAAGCCGGGCGTGGTGGCTCACGAAACCGGGTGTGGTGGCTCACGCTTGTAATCCCAGCACTTAGGGAGGCTGAGACAGGAGGATCGCGAGTTCAAAGCCAGCTTCAGCAACGGCAAGGTGCTGAGCAACTCAGTGAGACCCTATCTCTACATAAAACACAAAATAGGGCTGGGGATGTGGTTCAGTGGTCGAGTACTCCTGAGTTCAATCCCTAGTACCCCCCCAAAATAAATAAACTCAAGAGTACTTTACCACTGAGTTATATCTCCAGTTTTAAAATTATTATATTTTGGTACCAGGGATGGAACACAGGGGTGCTTAGCCACTGAGCCACATCCTCAGTCCTTTTTATATTTTATTTTGAGACAGGGTCTCACTCAATTGCTTAGGGCTTTGCTAAGTTGCTGAGGCTGGCTTTGAACTTGTGATCCTCCGATCTCAGCCTTCCGAGCCACTAGGATTACAAGTGTGCACCACTGTGCCCAGCTCAGTTTTTAAATTTTATTTTTATTTTGAGACAGAGTGTCACTAACTTGCTGAGGCTGGCCTCAAATTTGTGATCTTCCTGTCTCAGCCTCCCAAGTTACTGAATTACAGGCATGTACCATTGTACCTGGCAAATCTAGCTGTTTTTCTTTTTCTCTTTTTCCCTCCTTCCCTCCCTCTTCTTCCTTTTTTCCTTCCTTTCTTCCATTTCCTACTTTCTCTCTCTCCCCCCATTCTTTCTTTTTCTTTCTCCCTCTCTTCCTCCTTCCCTTCCTTCCTTTCTTCCTTCCTTCCATTTCCTTCTCTCTCTCTCTTTCTCTCTCTCTCCCTTCTTTCCTTCTCTTTCTCCCTCTCTTTTTCTTTCTCAGTTTTGAGAATAAAACCCATAGTTTCCTGCATGCCAGGAAAGTGCCCTATCACTGAGCCACTTCCCCAGCCTGAGTACAACTTAAATATAATTTCTACTGTTGTAAATGTTTGAATAGTGATAAAAGTCAGTTTGATGTTTTTTTCCTTTATCACCTACTATTGCAAATAGTTTCTTGTTATTTAAAGAAATCACTGTTAAGAATATTGATCAGAAGCCGGGCACGGTGGCTCAAGCCTGTAATCCCAGCACTTAGGGAGGCTGAGACAGGAGAATCGCGAGTTCAAAGCCAGCCTCAGCAATGGAGAGGTGATAAGCAACTCAGTGAGACCCTGTCTCTACATAAAAACACAAAATGGGGCTGGGGGTGTGGCTCAGTGGTCGAGTGCCCCTGAGTTCAATCCCCAGTACCAAAAAAAAAAAAAAAGAATATTGATCAGGCTAGGCAGGCTGGCACCTGTCTGTGAACCCAGTTATTAGGAAGCTGAAGCAGGACAACCAGAAGTTGGAGGCAACTTAGCAAGACCCTGCCCCAAAATAAAACAAAAACATAAAAAGGGCTGGGGATGTAGGTCAGTGGTAGAGTGCCCTAGAGTTAATCCATCCTCACTCTGGGGGGGAGGGAACTTTTTGCAAAGGGCTACCCTTTTAACATTTAATATCTTCTCTAATGCTATATTTTGATTAAAAAAATTTTTTTGGTCATAGTTGTACATAATAACTTTATTTTATTTATTTTTCTATGTGATGCTGAGAATCGAACCCAGTGCCTCACACATACTAGGCAAACGCTCTACCACTGAGCCACAAACCCAGCCCTAATTTTTATTATAATTACATTCTATAAAGAATTTTAAAAACCACATTCCATATGCTCCTCTAATTTTCACTGGGTGCTTTAATGTGAAAAGTGTTGGAAACTACCGTTCTAACCCAGCCTCCTGATTTGTGAAGATCCCAGGGCTCAGCATTGAGCGAGTTAAGGTCACAGTACAAATCACCTCCTAATTTTCTATCCAGTTTAAACTTCCTCTCAGGTTTCAGGCATGCATTGCATTAGGAGGTGAAGCCTGCAGCCAGTTAAGGGAGTAGAGATTTTGGGTCTGGACTCCCCTTGGCTAGACCCTGGACTCGGGCACACATGCCACAGCCTATTATTTTTGTTTTTTATTTTTATGTTGCTTTGCATTGAACCCAGGCCTCACACATGCTAAGCACATGCTCTACCACGGAGCTACTCTCCCAGCCCTCTACTTCAACCTTTTAACTAAAAGTGAGCACTGCTAAGAATCAGTGGCCAGCCAGCAGCCTTGGTGCTGTTACCAGGGCAAACTGGGCCTTGTGCCAGGTGGCAGCGGCCTTGCTATCTTCCTGGTTCAACTCCATAACCTGATTTTGGACCCTTCCTGGCTGCATAGCCTCAGAGCCTAGTTCTTGAGTGCTCTCAGGGATTCTGAATGGAAGCGGGCAGGGTTGGTTTCTGTTGCTTGCCATCAAAGACCTTACTGACCAATTGGTATCAGCGTGGCAGTAGAGCATCATTCTCAGAGAAATGGGCTGAGTTGGTCTGTGGTCATTAGTGTAGTCTTTGAGGCTGAGGGTAAAGACCATGCATCTATTAAGGTAGGAGACTCTGAGTGCCATTCACCCTCCACTCTTGGCAAACAGTGGAAACACAATTCAACAAAATCATCCATGTTATTTGGAATTAAAGGCAAGTCTCTGGAGGAGTGGTTGTAGCCAACGGATATGTAAAGGATGTGAAGAATTCAAGGACTGTGGGTGGTGTGGTTTCTTTTGCCGGTACTGGGTGCTTGGCAGCTGTCTTTGGATTTACATATACCACATCTGCATGTGCTGCTTTATCCCATTTTCAAAGGGACCTGAAGCTCACAAATGTTGAGCCACAGGCAGAGCAGTAGGTTCTTCAGCAGATCCAGACTGCAGTGCATGGAGCTCTGCTAATTGGGCCTCATGATCCAGGGTAACCAGCGATCCTCCGTGCACAGTCACACTCTGGGATGCGGTACAGAGCTCACAACAAACTCCAGAAGGAACAGCACTAGGAATCTGCTTAGAGTTTTGGAACCAAGTCTTGCTCTCTTTGGCCAATTACTACTCTTCTTTTTGGAAACTGCTTTTATTTTGTCCCTGGGCCCCGACAAAGATGAAAAGCCAGGTGACCACATACCTGCATAGCTTACTGTGAACTGAGTGTCTGTTCCACTTAGCCATAAAGTGCCCAGCAGCGCTGCTTTCCCAAGGAAGCGCGGTGTATGTGAACAGGTCTGAACAGGTTCCTGTGCAGCGCAGACCTAGTGCAGCGCCAAGCACGTTTGTTTTCATCGCATTATCTCATCGCCACCACTCCCTCAACTCAACCATGCCCTTCTGGAGCACTCCCCATGACCAGGGGACTGAGGAGAATACTTGACTTCCAGATGGGATCAGCTGGAAATGGTAGTACTGCACTGTGTGTTCTTGAAAGACAGGGGCAAGAAGAAACTGTCCTAGCGGATGGAGGTTTGAACTGTACTCTTAAGATTCTCTTTGCCAGGAGCTGAGGTTGTGGCTCAGTGGCAGAGCTCTTGCCTCCCATATGTGAGGCTCTGGGTTCCACCGTCAGCACCACATGAAAAACAATGAACCAAATAAAGATACTGTGTTCATGCATAACTAAAAAATATTAAAAAAAAAAAAGATTCTCTTTGCCATAAGAAAGACTATTCAGCCGGGCGCGGTGGCGCACACCTGTAATCCCAGCACTTTGGGAGGCTGAGACAGGAGAATAGCGAATTCCAAGCCAGCCTCAGCAACCGCGAGGCACTAAGCAACTCAGTGAGACTTTGTTTCTACATAAAACACAAAATAGGGCTGAGGATGTGGCTCAGTGGTCGAGTGCCCCCGAGTTCGATGCCTGGTGCCAAAAAAAAAAAAAGAAGAAAAAAGAAATACTATTCAACCCAGGGACCAGGTGGTCATGAACCTAGATTGGTGACAAGGAGGTCTGGGAGTGAGAATGCAGAGAAACATCTGGGAGTAGCCCTAGAGAGTTTTTTTGTTTTTGTTTTGGTACCGGGGATTGAACTCAGGGGTACTTGACCACTGAGCCACATCCCCAGCCCTATTTTATGTTTTATGTAGAGACAGGGTCTCACTGAGTTGCTTAGCGCCTCGCTGTTGCTGAGGCTGGCTTTGAATTCGCGATCCTCCTGTCTCAGCCTCCGTAAGTGCTGGGATTACAGGCTTGAGCCACAGTGCCCGGCTCCAAGGGGCATTTAACCATTGAGCCACAGCCCAACCCTTTTTTATATTTTATTTAGAGACCGGGTCTCGCTGAGTTGCGTACGGCCTTGCTCAGTTGCTGAGGCTGGTTTTGAACTCGCAATCCTCCTGCCTTAGCCTCCCTAGCCGCTGGGATTATAGGCATGTGCTGCCATGCCTAGCTTAATTTTATCTTCATGTATGTGTTCTATTTTCCTAACTAGACTGTAGGAAGCCAATTAGTGGACAGAACCCTATTAATTATTTTTCTTTAATTTGCTGTTTGGTTGTCTCATATTTCAATAGATATTAATATGTTTATAAAACCTTTCTTTTATTCCCAGAGCTAACCCTTGGCCCCTGGGGTTGAGTCTTCCTGATTTGGAGTGCGTGCCTGAAATTTCGTCATCATGGTTCGTTCCAGGGGCCAAGCTGAGACCTAGTGACTTGTCAAGTAAAGAAATTAAAGCTATTTCCCGATTAATACAAACACGTAACATCTCCAGGTAGACTTCGGGCGGGATGCCACCTTCCACCGCAAAGGAGACAGAGGCAAGTTCTTTGGGAGGCTGCAGTCCCTAGCTGGGACTTCGGGAAAGGGGAGGGGACGCCGGAACGTAGCAGCGCTCTAAACGGCATCGGAGGCTTTCTGGACGGGGACCCTACGCCACGGTCCTGAGTGACCCTCCCTCCGGGTGCGGCAGCCCCGGGTGCGGTTCCTGGCAGCCCCCCAGCAGTGGTCACTGGGATCAATTTCAGGACTCTACAACCGAGCTTGCGGAGTTTCACATTTCCGGGGGCTCGCCTCCCCGGCCCCCAATTTCCCTCCTTCGCTGGAGCTGCCCAGCACCCCAAGTCGCTGGGGTCCTCCTCCTCCGCGACACCCTCCAGGGCTCCGAAGGCGCCTCAGTTTCCCCACGGGGGCGCGAGGGGCATGATTATCTGGGAACTCTCCCACCCTCGTGTACGAGTCGGGGAGGAAGCTGTGCCGCGTTCGGGCTCCCGCTGGGACCTGGCGGGGACTTTGGTCCCCCGAGGCTTCCGGCTGGGGCATTTCGCGAGCGGCGCGCCCCTCTCTCCGCGCCCAGCCGAGCCCCGGCTCCCGTGCTCCCCGCCCCCGACTCGGCGCTCCCGCGCTCCCCCTAGCGGCCGCCGCGCGCCCTCGCTCCGTCCCAGGCTCGTCGGCGGCGCAGCTCACGTGACCGCTCTCCGGGCCTGCGGCCGCTGTCGGTTCCCCCAGTCACCGAGCGAGAGGGAAGAAACAAGATGGCGGCTGAAGGCGATCCGGAGTGGGGCCCCAGCAATTCGGACTGAGCCTTCTCCCTCCACCCGCTTTCGCCGGCCGGGCCCCTCCCGCCCGGCCCCGCCGGCCTCCCCACCCGGCCCCGGCGCCCCCCACCACCCCCTGCGCCCGCCCCTCCCCCTCCGCTTTCCCTTCTCCCCCCGCCGCGGCTCCGACATGAGGGGCCGGCGGGGCAGGCCGCCCAAGCAGCCCGCCGCTCCCGCTGCGGAGCGCTGCGCCCCGGCCCCGCCGCCGCCGCCGCCGCCGCCGCCCACGTCCGGACCCATCGGGGGGCTCCGCTCGCGGCACCGCGGCAGCAGCCGGGGCAGGTGGGCCGCCGCCCAGGCTGAGGTGGCGCCCAAGACGCGGCTGAGCTCGCCCAGGGGGGGCAGCAGTAGCCGGAGGAAGCCGCCGCCGCCGCCGCCGCCGCCGCCGGCCCCCCCCAGCACCAGCGCCCCGGGCCGGGGGGGGCGAGGAGGCGGGGGCGGCAGGACGGGGGGCGGGGGCGGCGGCGGCCACCTGGCCCGGACCACCCCGGCCCGCAGGGCCGTCAACAAAGTGGTGTACGATGACCACGAGAGCGAAGAGGAGGAGGAGGAGGAGGACATGGTCTCCGAGGAGGAGGAGGAAGAAGAGGAGGAGGACGGCGACGCCGAGGAGACCCAGGATTCCGAGGACGAAGAGGAAGATGAGATGGAGGAGGACGACGATGACTCGGATTATCCGGAGGAGATGGAAGACGACGACGACGATGCCAGTTACTGCACGGAAAGCAGCTTCAGGAGCCATAGCACCTACAGCAGCACTCCAGGTACCCACCCAGGCCGGTCGCTGCGGACTCCTTCCCCACCTCCTCCCCCTCCCCCCTCGCTCGCTCCTCTCGTGTGCAGCGAGTGCATCCTGCTCCGGTCTCCCCCCATCCCCGCCCGCCCCCCAAACGGAGGGGAAATGCGACGACACATCAAGTGGCAAAAAACTAGATTTACAAGAGGAAAGAGGCGCATTGTTCAAAATGGAGATTGCATTGTTGCAGTTTGCAGGCCACACACTCGCTCGCTTTCTTTCTCACCCCCCAGCCCCCCCTTTTCCTCTTCAAAATTTGTGCCAGTGCAGTGTCTCCACCGGGTAGGATTGAAACTTTGGCGCACACACATCCATTGCGTTCATTTTTCTCCCCTTGTTTTGGTGTGGGCTTTTTGGAATAGAGGAAACCTCTTCTTTTGCAAACCTTTTTGCATTTCTAATGTGGTTTCTTGTAGATTTTTATTGTCTATCTGTTCCTTAAAAGGGTATTAAGGATTGAGACGGTTTGTGGCACCCAAACACACACAAACGTGCTTTCCTTCTCACCCCTAGCTGTGTGGTTTAAAAAATTATGTTAAGGAAATGATCAGTTGAGTTGGTAGAGGATCCTTATCTGGTCCTGTGTGTGTGTGTGTGTGTGTGTGTGTGTGTGTGTTCAAGTGCTAATGGGCGCATGCAACAGTTGTTGGTAAATGGCTGATAAAAAAACGAAGTCGGAAACCAAACCAGACCAAACCTAATTTAGTAATCCATCCGATTCAAAATCGTTTTGGTTAAATCTAAAGTAAAATACAGAACCACAGGAACGTGCATCCTGATGTGATCCCTTTGCTTTGTTTTGGAAATGCAAGTTCTGTGGCACCTGTTGCAGAAGCTGTGCGGTTGATCATCCAAACATACTTGCTGAAGATGAACTTTTGAAGTCACAGCAGTGTCAGATTTGTTACAAAATGACTTTTTCTTTTCATCCTGTTTCTGAGGAAAAAGTCCTCCTTGGAACGGTAATGAATTTCTCCATGGTGAATTCTCTCCTGTATTCTCCCAGAAAAGTTTCTCCAGGCTGGTGCTGAGAGGCATTTTGTTTAAAAAGAAAAGAAAAGAAAAAAAGCCATGCACAATTACTGCTTTGTATTAAATACATAGTTGTGGTTTACCAAATTGTGAAAAAAACAACTTGTAGCAACAACCTACCAGGCTTTTCCTTTGTATTTTTGTTTACCTGGATTAACTAAATTGAAATCCAGTTTTAAGAGCATTTACAAAGTAAAGTTTTGGAGAACATGGGAGGGTCTTAAGAAGGCAATTAATGTGTGTCCTGTCATTTTCTGAGAGACTAGGGTAGTAGAAATGGTTACTTTGAAACATTTTTAATAATGCTTAAATTCTTACTGGGTTAAATATGGATATTAGGCAAGATGTAAACTCATTAGATAGTCCTCACATCAAATGAGACAAGGTAATTTTTGTCTGAAAAGAATAGTTACCTGCCTTGTGGTGGGGAGATGCTGGCAGGGGGAAGGAAGGGAATGAATCAAGTGTCAAGTGTCAAGGGTTTATGTCTTGTATGCAGAAGGCACTGTTTGCAAATTTTCATTTCTTGCCAAGTTAGTTTTAGTATGTCTTTTTTTTTTTTTTTTTTTTTATATATATATTTTTTAGTTGTAGATGGACACAATGTGTTTATTGCTTTGTATGTGGTGCTGAGGATCGAACCCAGGGCCTCACGCATGCGAGGCAAGCGCTGTGCCGCTGAGCTACAGTCCCAGCCCCTAGTATGTCTTTTGTAGTAATAAATTTACTTAAGAAATCACATATTGATCCTCATTGTATTAAGAACCTGGAATTCAAACATGGAGAATGAATTAGAGACAGTGGGGAAGAAGGTTTTTCAAGTTAGGATTGAGGCATTTTTGCAGAGCAGTTCAGCTAACTTTAATTCTTTTTTTTTTTTTTTTTTTTTGGTACTGGAGATTGAACTCAAGGGCACTGGACCACTGAGCCACATCCCCAGCCCTATTTTGTGTTTTATGTAGAGACAGGGTCTCACTGAGTTGCTTAGTGCCTCACGGTTGCTGATGCTGGCTTTGAACTCGTGATTCTCCTGTCTCAGTCTCCCTAAGTGCTGGGATTACAGGCGTGCGCCACCATGCTGGGCTTAACTTTAATTCTTATCTGAAGACCTAGCAAATAATAATATTTAGGATTGATGGCTGTGCATATGCTGAATCACATTATTGTGGCTAGTTGTCCTTTAAAAAAACTTGTATATTTCTGATACTTCTGTGACATTTTGTTCTTAGTGACAGTTGTAACCTACTTTGTATATATTTGTCCTATGTTTATATGAAATTATTAACTCCTTAGGGGTAGGTGTTTGTATACACTCAGCAACTCCTAATAGCATGTTTTACACAGGGCAGGTACTCATCAAAGGTTGGTTGAATAAATCATTGTTAGTACCTGAGAATTTGTAATAAGTGAAGTTTTGATAATTCTTTTTTTTTTTTTTTTGGTACTGGAGATTGAACTCAGGGGCACTTGACCACTGAGCCAACGGGCACTCGACCACTGAGCCACATCCCCAGCCCTATTTTGTGTTTTATGTAGAGACAGGATCTCACTGAGTTGCTTAGCACCTCGCCATTGCTGAGGCTGGCTTTGAACTCGCAATTCTCCTGTCTCAGCCTCCCTAAGTGCTGGGATTACAGGCTTGTACCACCGGGCCGAGCTAAGTTTTGATAATTCTATAGTGGATGCCATAACTCAAATATTTTGGATTTAGGAAACTTACAGTTGGTCTCATTAGATTTTTTTTGAATGTTAGTATGTATATATATATTTTTTTATTTTTTATTTTTTTTGGTACTGGGAATTGAACTCAGGGGTACTCGACTATTGAGCCACATCCCCAGCCCTATTTTGTGTTTTATGCAGAGACAGAGTCTCAGTTGCTTAGCGCCTCACCATTGCTGAGACTGGCTTTGAACTCATGATTCTCCTGTCTCAGCCTCCCTAAGTGCTGGGATTACAGGCTTGAGCCACTGCGCCTGGCTTATTTTTTATTTTTTAAAAATGCATTTAAAGTCATAGGACATATAGAGATCAATTTTCCATCTCTCTGGTTGCCAACAAGGTAGAGTCACACCATTCATATCTTCATACTTGTAACTAGGGTAGTGATGTTGGTCTCATTAGATTTTGATAGTTTGACTAGTGAATGTTTCTAATAGCAGAGTTAACTGTTGGTTGTTTTTTGTTGTTGTTGTTTGTTTGTTTTGGTACCAGGTATTGAACTCAGGGGCTCTCGACCACTGAGCCACATCCCCAGCCCAATTTTGTGTTTTATGTAGAGACAAGGTCTCACTGAGTTGCTTCTCGCCTCACCCTTGCTGAGGCTGGCTTTGAACTGGTGATTCTGCTGTCTCAGCCTCCCTAAGTGCTGGGATTACAGGCATGTGCTACTGCACCCGGCTCAGAGTTAACTGTTTTGAGCTGCTATTTCATATTGCTTGCCAGGCATTTTTCTTTATTGGATGTGGTGTTAATTTGAATGTTTTGCTTTTTGGAACATATTATTTCTCAAGATTATGGTAAAATGGATGTTAT
This sequence comes from Xerus rutilus, assembly GCA_028644305.1. Classification (NCBI taxonomy): domain Eukaryota; kingdom Metazoa; phylum Chordata; class Mammalia; order Rodentia; family Sciuridae; genus Xerus; species Xerus rutilus. Next base: position 12,433,211 of record CM053402.1, read on the forward strand.
ATTTTGTGTTCTGAACTTTTTTCTACTGGCCTAGAATGAGTAACAACACATGGCAGTGAGTTGTTCAGGCTAAGGATTAGTTTCATTATCTGTACTTCTTGGGAGGAAGGCCGTCAGGTGTATGTGTATATGTGTGTATGGTTTAAGATATCCCAAGAGCAATAAAGAAATAGAGTTGGTGGATACGAATTCTCTTGTACTGTCAAGGCTAAAAGAGGAATATATTTTATTGGTAATTTAGAATAAGTGAGTTAGTTTTTGTATTTCAGAATATTGGCATAAGCACTAATTAAATTCCTAGTATAAAAAATAGCTCATTCATCTACTTATTGGGTACTTTGTAGTACTATGTATTGAGTACTTCGTATAATTGTTGATATAAAGACATTGGCTTATATTTCTAAAGCCATAGGTTTAAAAAAGTTTATTAATTGGAAATTGAATGTTTTCAATTCAAAGAAGAAAAAATTTAAATGGATACCTAAGGTATTCCCATGACAAATGTTATTGTAGGAGTATCGACTTTGAAATTATCGTATTTTGCTTAAACTAGATACATTTGAATGAATAAAACCTATATTATTTTTATTTATAAGATTTAGAGTTATTTTGGCCAATAGCCATACTTTGCTAATGCATTGAAAAAGAGTACCTAGAAAATCTGTTTTGAATAGGCATTTGGTAAAGTTTTCTTAGTACTCTGAAATTAAGCATTTGCTAATTTAAAAAACTAAGTTATATTTTAAACAGTGGTTCTTACATTTGACTTGTGTGAAATTTCTAAGAATACTTACCTGCAGTTTTGAAATTTGGAACCTCTGATAACTTCAGAAAGCAAAAACCCTGGCATTATCCTGGGAGAGTTAAAGATTTATGTCCACAGTGGAGATCAGTGGCAGACATGCTATGAATGAAATATAGATTCATCTGAAACAGAATTTGTTACTGGTTTGGCAATATTTATTCCCAGCAGTGTCAGCCAAATATCTTTTCAGTGTCCATGTAATTCCTGATTGCTACAAGTGAGGTACAAAGTACGGTGGAGATTTAGCTCCGCGCAGTGGCTCACGCTTGTAATCCCAGCACTTTGGGAGGCTGAGACAGGAGAATCGCGAGTTCAAAGCCAGCCGCAGCAATGGCGAGGCGCTAAGCAACTCAGTGAGACCCTGTCTCTACATAAAACACAAAATAGGGCTGGGGATGTGGCTCAGTGGTCTAGTGCCCCTGAGTTCAATCCCTGGTACCAAAAAACAAAGTACAGTGGAGATTTAAAGGAAGGCAAGATCATACTGTGTTCATGAAGGCTGGTGTGGGCGGATGCTTCCTGGATGGGCTTGTGGATTGTAAGGACAGACTGAGGGAAGGAGTGAACAGCATGAGCTCAGGCACTGATAGTAATGTGTGGGCAGCTGGAAGAGCCTGAGTATGTGAATAGGAAATAAACTGCAAAGCTCCATTGTATGTTTTGTTGGGCAGTTCCTAGAGAAACAGGCCAGAGCAATTTATTTCCTCCCTCATTTGTTGAATAAGGCTTGGGCCAGATTGGTGATCTCAGGCTTTTTTCACTCCTGGACACCCAAGGGGTAGGCTGTATTCCCATCAGCACCGTGCACAAGTGTGAATCACACCCACATCACTTTAGAGATACCATCAAGCCTTTGGTGTAGCTCCCCAAACTGAGAGAATTACCTGTGAGGTAGTCTGAAACCCACCCCTCCATCCATCATTTCATATGTTTAATTTTGTGTACTGAGAATCAGTCAGAAGATCTGGCAGTTGTGGGATGTCAGTGGTCTGCTAGGAAGTTTAGCATCGCTTCTGTGCAACAGGATGTGTTGGTGGGATCTGGATGGATTTTGTAGCCTTGGGAGAAAGACCTATCCAGAATGCACTTCAGAATTCTTTGGAGCCGGGCGCGGTGGCTCAAGCCTGTAATCCCAGCACTTAGGGAGGCTGAGACAGGAGAATCGCGAGTTCAAAGCCAGCCTCAGCAATGGCGAGGCGCTAAGCAACTCAGTGAGACCCTGTCTCTACATAAAACACAAAATAGGGCTGGGGATGTGGCTCAGTGGTCGAGTGCCCCTGAGTTCAATCCCCAGTA
>CM053402.1:12435411-12447158 GCA_028644305.1 Xerus rutilus
AAGTAAATGAGAGCCAGAAGAATTATTAAAAAGTTGGGCAACATGATCTATGAGTAGTACAGAGGTGTGTCCTAGGTTTGTGATAATAAATGGGCTTGCTTGCCTGCTCTTCTGGTACTTGCCCATAGGCATATTTGGAAATGGTTCTGTGTATTGAAATTTGTGTGCAGCAGGATCGGGGAAGTTAAGGCCAGCAGATCTGGTCTCTTGTCTTAGGTCTTCCTTTCCTCACTCCTCAAGACCCTGTTGTCTTTTCAGTGACTACATGCCCTTGCAGGTGAGAGTATCGGGGTGAGAGATTGATGGATAGTGATGGCCAGTGACAGCTGGGTGACATCGGGAGCAAACCCTAGCTGATGCCCTCTTTCCCCTCTATTGCTTAGGCTCAAATCCCCCTTGCTGTGAGAAGTCTTCCTGGATTCTTCTTGCTTACCTTGGTCTTTTCTCTTTGAATGTCTGTTTATTGAGGTGATTATAATCTCAGCTTTATACTTTAGCTCTAGCTCAGCAGAGACCCTCACTATTCTAACTTTTTTTATGTTTTTGCTTCTTTAAAATGACAAACCTTGGAAGCCTTTGTTTGTTTGTTTATACTGAAGATTGAACTCAGGGGTGCTTTGCCACTGAAGTACACCCCCACTTCTTTTTATTTTTTTGATTTTGAGACAAGTCTCAGTAAGTTGCCCAGAGTGGCCTCTAACCTGCACTTGTGATCCTGCCACAGCTTCCCAGATCACTAGGATTTATCATAGGCCTATGCCACTGTGCCCAGTGGAAGGCAGAATATTTTTCAATTAAAAACAAAGAGGCAAATGCACTTCAAAGACTGAAGAAAATACAGAAAGAATTGAAATGCACATTATTAGATATAGTTATGGTTCAATTGCTTGCTGGTATCTAAAAGTATTTTTTTTTTTTAAATATTTTCTTAGTTGTAGATGGACACAATGTCTTTATTTTATTGCTGTGTATGTGGTGCCGAGGATCGAACCCAGGGCCTCACGCATGTGAGGCAAGCGCTCTACCACTGAGCTACAATCTCAGCCCTCTAAAAGTATTTTTATGGTTTTTTTTTTTTTTTGTACTGAGGATTGAACTCAGGGGTACTCGACCACTGAGCCACATCCCCAGCCCTATTTTGTATTTTATTAGAGACAGAGTCTCACTGAGTTGCTCTATGCCTTGCTGTTGCTGAGGCTGACTTTGAACTATCCATCCTCCTGCCTCAGCCTCCTGAGCTGCTGGGATTACAGGCTTGCACCATCATGCCTAGCTATGTCTTTTTGTTATATTATTCAAATAACATTTTTTTTTTTTTTTTTTTTTTTGGTACTGGGGATTGAACTCAGGGGCACTCGACCACTGAGCCACATCCCCAGCCCTATTTTGTGTTTTTTTTTTTTAAATATTTTTTTAGTTGTTGATGGATCTTTATTTTATTAATTTATTATTTATATGTGGTGCTGAGGATCGAACCCAGTGCCTCATGCATGCTAGGCAAGCACACTACCACTGAGCTACAGCCCCAGCCCCCTATTTTGTGTTTTATGTAGAGACAGGGTCTCACTGAGTTGCTTAGCACCTTGCCATTGCTGAGGCTGGCTTTGAACTTGCGATCCTCCTGTCTCAGCCTCCCTAAGTGCTGGGATTACAGGCTTGTGCCACCACGCCCGGCTTCAAATAACATTTTTGATTGCCCATAGTTTGTCGAAAGATTATAAACACAGTAACAGTAATAGCTAAATTTATTGGACATCTTCTAAATTGCTGATTTTTTTTTTTTAAATTTTTTTTGATGCTGGGGGTTGAAACCCAGTGTCTGATTTGTGCTAGATAAGTGCTTTACTTCTGAGCTATATTCCCAGCCCCCAAATTAAAATATTTTTTCTTTTCTTTTTTGATACTGGGGATTGAATTCAGGGGCACTTTGTCATTGAGCTATCCCCAGTCCCCTGCTCTTTTTTTTTGGTACCAGGGATTGAACTCAAGTACTCCACCACTGAGCCACATCCCCAGCCCTATTTTGTGTTTGTGTAGAGACAGGGTCTCACTGAGTTGCTTAGCGCATCACTGTTGCTGAGGCTGGCTTTGAACTCGCAATTCTCCTGTCTCAGCCTTCCAAAGTGCTGGGATTACAGGTGTGCGTCACCGCGCCTGGCTTCCCTTTTTACTTTGAAACAGAGTCTCCCTAAGTTCCTTAGGCCCTTGCTAAGTTGCAGAAGCTGACTTCCAACTTGGGATCCTCCTACTTCAACTTCCCAAGTCACTAGGCGTGTGCCTAGATATTCTAGGTGTGTGCCACCAAACCCAGCCCCAAAATTAATTTTTAAGACAACAGTTTTATTGATACGTAACTTACATATTATAATAAAATTTATCTTTATATGTATATTTATTGTTGTGAATATGCTAAAAACCACCAAAGTAAGTGGTATGTGTGTAAGTGTATATATGTGTGTGTGTGTATATATGTATATATATGTATATGTATGCACACACACACACATGAACACTTTGGTGATTTTTAGTGTATTCACAAGAGTTTTATATCCATCAACACTGCCTGCTTCCAGAACATTTCTGTTACCCACCAAAGAAACTCACACTTCCAGAAGTTACTCCTTAGCCGGGCGCGGTGGCACAAACCTGTAATCCCAGCACTTAGGGAGGCTGAGACAGGAGAATCGCCAGTTCAAAGCCAGCCTCAGCAATGGCGAGGCGCTAAGCAACTCAGTGACTCAGTGAGGACCTGTCTCTAAATAAAACACAAAATAGGACTGTGGATGTGGCTCAGTGGTCGAGTAGCCCTGAGTTCAATTCCCAGTACCAAAAAAAAAAGTTACTCCTTGTTCTTTCCTCTTCCCACATCTCTTCAGCTACTAATCTACTTCCATTTTCTGTTGATTTATGTCTTCTGGACATTCCTTAGAAATGGAATCATAGTGAAGTGGAGCGCATGCTTGTCAAGATTTGTGCATGTAGCATGTATCAGCATTACATTTATTTATTTATTTATGTCCCAGGGATTGAACTAGGGGGCACTAGACCGCTGAGCCACATCCCCAGCCCTATTTTGTGTTTTTTTTTTTTTTTTTTTTTGTACTGGAGATTGAACTCAGGGGTACTGGACCACTGAGTCACATCCCCAGCCCTATTTTGTGTTTTATAAGAGACAGGGTCTCACTGAGTTGCTTAGCGCCTCGCCGTTGCTGAGGCTGGCTTTGAACTCGTGATTCTCCTGTCTCAGCTCTTGAGTCTTAAATTTTAAAAATCAGTTTCACTTGGGGGATTTGCTTCCCTCTGTCCTAGCATTTCATATTGCTGTGGAGAAGTGTAGTGCTGTCTCATTACTTCATTCATGTATGACCTGTAGGCTCTTTCATGATAATAGTACAGTAATTTTATATTCTGTGATGTGGCTTTTTTGGTTTTTTTCCCACATTTGTTGTGCTGGGTTCTTTGGATCTGGGGACTTGTGTCCTACTTCTATTATTTGATAATATTTTTCCTGAAGTTTGCTCAAATTCTTGAACTCCTAGTTAGATGTTGGATCATCTAGACTGGTCTTAAGTTTCTGATCTTTTTCATTCTTTTTATGTTTGTCTTTTTGGTCTGCTTTCTGGAAAATCTCTTTAGAGTCTAATCCTTCCTTTTTAAAATTTTCTTAGTGGTACTGGAGACTGAACCTAGGGCATTGCTACGCCTTTTCTTGAATCAGTTGGGGTTTTTTTTGGTACCATGGATTGAACTCAGTGGCACTCGACACCGGAGCCACATCCCCAGCCCTATTTTGTGTTTTACGTAGAGACAGGGTCTCACTGAGTTGCTTAGCGCCTCGCCGTTGCTGAGGTTGGCTTTGAACTCGCGATTCTCCTGTCTCAGCCTCCCTAAGTGCTGGGATTACAGGCTTTCAATAACATGCCTGGCATTGTTGAATCAGTTTTTATTTCAACTACTAGATACTTAATTTCCAAAGCCATTTTCTTGGTTCCTTTTTTATAGCATCCTGTTCATCTTATCTTTCTTTGGGGACACTAATGATAATTTTTAAAAATTATTGAATTTCAATTTACATATACATTAAAATTCATCCTTTTTAGTGTATAATTTTTAACTTTTGATAAATAGTCATATAATCACTGTTTTACAGAAGATACCATCACTACTCCCATTCCCAAATTCCCTTTTGCTGCTGCTCTTTTTTTTTTTTTTTTTTTAATTGCAGTGCCTAGAGCCTCACACATCCTAGGCAAGTGCTGAGCAATATCCCCAGCCTCTTTTTTATTTTTCATTTTGAGACTAGAGTCTCACTAAGTTGCTGAGGCTCGTTTCAAACTTGTGATCCTTCTGCCTCAGCTTCCTAGATAGCTTGAATTACATGCATGTCCCACCCTTCCCAGCCCTTGTGCTCCTCTGGTCAACTCTACTTCTGACCTCTGGTCACCACTAATCTATTTTCTTTTTTTTTTAAATATTTTTTTAGTTGTAGATGGACACAATGTCTTTATTTTATTGCTTTGTATGTGGTGCTGAGGATCGAACCCAGGGCCTCATGCATGCGAGGCAAGCGCTCTACCGCTGAGCTACAATCCCAGCCCCCACTAATCTATTCTCTGTTTCTTTAACTTTACCTTTTATTGAATGTTATAAATGAAATTATATGCCATGTAGGCTTTTGAAACCAATTTTTTTTTTTACCTAGTAATGCACTGGAAATTTGTCCAAGATATTGCTTATATCAATAGATAATCAGTTTTTGTTGCTGAGTAGTATAGTTCATTATATGGATGTACCACAGTTGGTTTATCCATCCACTAAGGACATTTGGGTGTTTCCAGGCTTTTGGAGATTACGAATAAAGCTGCTCTGTACACATGTACAGTTTTGTATGAACATAAATTTTCATTACTCATCAGTAAATAACGAGGAGTGGAATCACTGGGTTATGTGCTAAGTGCATTTCAACTGTTTTATAAGAAATTGAGCTGGGAGCAGTGGTGCACGCCTGTAATCCCAGCATTTTGGGAGACTGAGGAGAATCGTGAGTTCAAAGCCAGCCTCAGCAATAGCGAGGCGCTAAGCAACTCAGTGAGACTCTGTCTCCACATAAAACACAAAATAGGGCTGGGGGTGTGGCTCAGTAGTCAAGTGACTCTGAGTTCAATCCCTAGTACTAAAGAAGAAAGAAAGAAAGAAAGAAATTGGTCCTGGGTGTGGTGAGCATGCCTGTAACCCCAATAACCCTGGAGGCTGAGGCAGGAGGATCATAAATTGGAAGCCAACCTCAACAAGTTTACTGAGATCCTCAGTAACTTGAAGGGACCCTGTCTCAAAATAAAAAGGGTTGACGGTGTAGCTCAGTAGTAAAGCACCCTTGGATACAACCCCATCTCCTAAAAATGTTGCCACACTGTTTTCCGAAATGGTTTTACCATATTATATTCCCAGCAGCAATATATGAACGTTCCATCCATGCTAATAGGTATGTAGTGTTATGTTTCATTTCTTTAATAAATCATCATAATATATTTTACATGTAATAAATGTGTTTATGCCACTAATATATGAAAGCCCATTTCACTCAGCATTGATTGTTTAAAAACCTTCTCTGGCTAAGTGTATTGGCACATGCCTGTAAATCCCAGCTACAGGGAGGAGGTGGTGAGGCAGCAGAATTGCAAGTTCGAGGCCATCTGGGTTACTTAGTGAGACCCTGTGTGAAAACTAAAAAAGAAAAAAAGGGGATGGGGCTTGTGATGTAGCTCAGAATTTTCCAGGGTTCAATCCCCAGTACCGCCCAAAACAAAAAACAAACCAGAAAATCGAACTCTGCATTGTATAAGTTAAAGGTTCTGTTAGAATTTGTATTTATTCGACTACTTCATTGATTTATTCATTTATTCAAAAAATACCTATTGAGAACATGCTGTGTTTTAGGTGCCATGTTGGATTCAACAGTGAATACATTAGATATGGCCCCTGCTCTAATGAGATTTTTCCATAAGCAAGACAGGTGGCCTGTGTATCAGCAAGAGAAATGTTTCAAAAGGGGACAAGTAAATATAATCAAGTAAGCAGGGCACAGAGAGAAGACTTCCCTGAAGAAGTGATAGTTAAGCTCAAAGTTAGAGTAACCAGTTGAAAGGAGGAGAAAGAGAATTCTATACCACGTGCAGTAAATGGAAGCAGAAAGCATGAGTACTTTTAAGTAGGGCACCATGTGGTCACATTTCTGTTCTTTAAAAGATGTCTCTAAGCCAGGTGTGGTAGTGCACACTTCCCAGCAAGTTGGAAGGCTGAGACAGCAATTTAGTGAGACCCAATCTCAAAATAAAAAATAAAAAAGCCTAGCCGGGCATGGTGGCGCACACCTGTAGTCCCAGCACTTTGGAAGGCTAGACAGGAGAATCGCAAGTTCAAAACCAGCCTCAGCAACGGCGAGGCGCTAAGCAACTCAGTGAGACCCTGTCTCTACATAAAACACAAAATAGGGCTGGGGATGGGGCTCAGTGGTTGAGTACTCCTGAGTTCAATCCCCAGTACTAAAAAAAAAAAAACAACCCTAAAAAGTACTGCGAGGATATAGCTCGTGGTAAAAGTGCCCCTGGGTTCAGTCCCCACTACTGGAGTAGTAGGCGGTGGCACCCAAGTCTCTCTGTCTATGGGATAGATTAAATTGGAGTGGTTCAGATAAGAGGGGACTTAGGGAGCTGGGCTGTTGAAGTAGACACATTTTAGGTTGGCCTTGGTGGGAATGGAGGGAAATAATTCAGAAAATCATGCAGGCGTTAGAATGGCTTCCTAGTGAAGTGTTGATTGGGCTGGGGTGTGGTGAGCGGGAGGAAAGGGGATCAAGGATGACTTCACTTCTAAATCTCCCTTATTTATGCTTTCCTTATTCTTTCTTCTCATCACTTTGAATTTCATCTTCAAGAAAGACTGAATTCTTTGAAGTTCTCCTCACAAACTGTCGTTATTCTCTGCTGTAGTGACTAGCTCCTTGTCACCCGTCCATCACCTTCTGCGTGCCTTCTCTCGTTTCCTTTGTCTCATCACGGGCCTAAGTTGCTTTCTATCCCACTGTGCCATTCCCCAGCACCGTGTGTGCATTTATATGTTGTGGAGTTTCCAGTTATGTGGGGGGTTTCTAGGTATCTTTCTGGTACTGATTTCCAGTTTGATTTCATTATGTTCAAATAGCATACTTCATTGCCCTTAGTTTTTGTTCGACATTTTTAGTGCTTTGTTTTGCACCCTGAAATTGTCAGTCCCGGCGAATGTTCCATATGAACTTGAAAAGAAAGTGTATTCTGTTGTTGGGTGGAATAGCCCATAAGTGTTAATTAGGTCAGGTTCTTTGGTAATGTTAAGATCTTCTGTGTCTTGTAGATTTTCCCTCTACTTATTTTATCGGTTACTGGAGAGAGTACTCTTAAGGTCTAAGGTATTGGGCAAGGATTTCTTTCTTTCTCCTTGGAGTTCTATCAGTGTGCAGGTATTTTGAAACTGTTATCAAGGTCATAAACCTTTAGAAAGGATTGTTTCATCCTCTTTGATTACTTGACCCCTTTATTGTTTGATTTGTTAAGACATTAGACTGTGAAGTAGCTGTTGATTTTCTGGCACCTCCTTCCTTGGAACCGTCTTTAGGGCTGGAGGGTCTCACCCAAGTGTCCTCTTTAGTGCCTGGCTCAGTCTCTAATATGCAGAAGGCAGCACAAGGTAGCTGTTGACTGGGTCAAAGAAAGCCTCTGGGTTCTTTTCACCCTCTAGTTCTGGGCTGTGCAGTATGGTAGCCACTAGCCACAAGTGACTATTTACACTAATTAAAATGAAATCAAGCCTCTAGTTTCTCAGTGGCATTATGTACAGTGCAAGTGCTGAGAGGCCACATGTGGCTAGTGGCTTCTGTCTTGCACCACACACAGCGCATTTGTGTCATTTCATATCATTGCAGAACGTCCTCTTGGACCAGTTGTGCTGTGGTAGTCACTGGGCCTCTGTTCGTCCAGTAAGAATTTACCTGGCATCTCTTTTCCTCTGGACATTTCTTTGCCCAAATCCTGTGCTGCCTGGGTAGCCTCAGCAGTTTGGCTGTGGTCCTCTGTCAAGGTTGTTGGCCCAGTTTTGTGTATATGATGGTATTGCATTTCTGTGGTAAGTGTTGGGGTCTTCTTTGAGATGCCTGTACATTACTTGTTGTAATTGGTGGTGGGGATGAGGTGGGGGAAAAGAGGCAGTTAATAATGTGACAAAGCCTGCCACAGTCCTGATAAAATTAAGGCAGATTTGGTAGTGTTAATGGTCTTCTCTTAAGATCTTACATATAGAACAGGAAGGATTACAATTCAGACTTGGTTGAGGAATTTAATGAGATAACTCAAACCAAGCGTGGCGGTAGATGTCTGTAATCCCAGTGACTCCAGGAGGCTGAAGCAGGAGGATTGTAAGTTTGAGGCCAGCCTTGCCAATTAAGAGCCTCAGCAACTTAGTGAGACCCTATCTCAAAATAAAAAGGACTGGGGATGTAGCTCAGTGATAAAGTGCACCTATGTTCAATCCCCAGCACACACATATACAAAAAAGAGAATTTCTTCATATATTATAAAATTAAAAGTTATATTATATGAACTGAATTTTGAAATACTAGTGTATCCCAGTATGCCAGTATGTCTGGACTATTTAATATGTAAAACCTCTTTCTCAAGAGTTACTGTCAAGCTAGGCGTAGTGGTGCATGTAATCTAAGCCACTTGGGAGGCTGAGGTAGGAGGATCATGAGTTTGAGGCCAACCTCAGCAATTTAGTGGGACCCTGTCTCAAAATTAGAAATAAAAAGGACTAGGATGTAGCTCAGTGGGAAAGGGCCCTTGGGTTCAATTCCTGGTACCACACAAAAATAAATAAATGGTGACTGCCAAATTATTTAACTAATGGTTTTCAAGGAAAAGATATCCCCTTTTTTTTTTCAGTAGAATGCTTTTGTGACTTAAAGGTTAAGTCGAAGCCATGGAACCTCCTGGAGTTTGCTAAGGAAGTTAATGTTTAGCCTCCTCTCTACTCATGGATATGTTCTGTAATTCACACACTGGAGACAGCCTGGCCAAGTGATTCATACTGAATGGCACTGTTCAGTAGGTGCAGTTTCTATATTTTACTAGAAACATGGCTTCCTGCTTAATTTCAAAATATTCACATTACCTCCTTTGACATCTATTTATAGTATGTTCTATTTATGGACCTTAAAAAGTATTTCAGAAATGCACATATTAATCAGTGTGGAATTTTTCTAGTCCTTTTTCCTATGAGTTCAATCCCCAGTACCCCCATCCCCCCCAAAAAAATTGTTCTGGCTATTTCACTTTTTCTGACTTTCCATTTGTTTTATTTTTTAATTTCTTTTTAGTTATAGATGGACACAATATCTTTCTTTTTATGCAGTGCTGAGGATCGAACCTAGTGCTTCACACGTGTGAGGGAAGCGCTGCGCCACTGAGTTACAGCCCCAGCCCCTCCATTTGTTTTTTAATTAGTTTATTCATATATATAGATTATTCTGCTGGAATTTTTTTGTCTTTTAAGTTTTTGTTTTGAGACAGAGTCTCAATAAGTTACAGAGGCTGGCCTCGCACCTGGAATCCTCTTGTCTCGCTTCCCAAATTATTTATTTTTTTGGGTACTGGAGATTGAACTCAGGGGCACTCAACCTCTGAGCCACATCCCTAGCCCTATTTTGTGTTTTATATAGAGACAGGGTCTCACTGAGTTGCTTAGTGCCTCGCTGTTGCTGAGGCTGGCTTTGAACTCGCGATTCTCCTGTCTCAGCCTCCCTAAGTGCTAGGATTACAGGCGTGCACCACCGCGCCCGGCTGTGCTTCTTGTTTAAATTTGAATTTTCAGTTATTTGTCATTAATGATAGAAATGCAGTTGGTTTTTTGTATGTTGAATTTGTCAACTTGCTAAACTCACAAGTTTGTAGCTTTGTGTGTTTGTAGGTTTCTTGGGATTTTTCTGCATAGGTAAATCATCTTATGTGGCAGATAGAGATCGTTTTATTTCTTCCTGTCTAATATGGATCACCCTCCTTTATTGCACTGGCTAGGACTTTTTTTTTTAATATTTTTTTAGTTGTAGATGGATATAATGTCTTTATTTTATTGCTTTGTATGTGGTACTGAGGATCGGAACCAAGGGCCTCACGCATGTGAGGCAAGCGCTCTGCCACTGAGCTACAGTCCCAGCCCCGTGGCTAAGACTTTTAATATGATGTTGAGTAAGAGTGTTGAGAGTGGATGTCTTTGTTTTGTTTCTGGTATTTGGCTTAAAGCATTCAGTTTTTGACATTACATGTTATTTAGCTGTTGTTTTTCAGATTGAAGATAGTTCCCGTTGTTTTCTATTTTACTGAGAGTTTTATCATTAATAGGTGCTGAATTTTGTTAAGTGCTTTTTTAGGGGCAGCTGTTGAAATGTTCATGTGATTTTTTTGTTAGTCTGTTGACATAGCGAATTATATAGTTTTTTTTTTTAATATTGAACCAGCTTTGTATTGAGTTAAATCCCACTTGGTTGTGATGTATTATCCTTTTAATATATTGCTAAATTCTCATACATGCTATTTTTAAAAAAATTTTCTATTAGTTGGAGATGAACACAGTATCTTTATTCATTTAAAGTATTTTTGTTTGTGTTTATGAAAGATATTGGTCTGTAGTTTCCTTGTAACGTCTTCATCTGATACTGGTATCAGAGTACTGCTGGCATCACGATGAATTGGAAAGTTTGCTGCTTTTTCTGTTTCTGCAGGTGATTGTGTGGAATTGGAATGATTCATTCTTTAGCAGTTTGGTAGGAATGCCAGTGAAGCCATCTGGCCTTGGAGTTTTCTTTGCTGGAAGGAAAATTTTCTCACTATGAATTCAGTTTCCCTAATGGTTTATTGCAATTACAAATTCCTTTTGAATGGGCTTTGTTTTTCTCTCTTATGGACTTGGTTCCTTTTATTTGAGAGGTCCAATTTATGAACATAAAGTTCACAATAATCTCTTATTATTCTTTTTTTTTAAAATATTTATTTTTTAGTTATGGGTGGACAGAATATCTTTGTTTTATTTTTATGTGGTGCTGAGGATCGAACCCAGTGCCTCTCGCGTGCTAGGCGAGCACGCCACTACTGCGCCACAACCCCAGCCCCTCTTATTATTCTTTTAATATCTGTATAATCTATGGTAATGTGCTCATTGAAATTTATGTGTGCGCGCTCGCGCGCGCTCTCTCTCTCTCTCTCTCTCTCTCTCTCTCTCTCTCTCTCTCTCTCTCTCTCTCTCTCTCTCGGCCAAATTGTCAGAGGTTTATCAGTTTAGTTGATCTCAAAAGAAACAGTTTTGGAGTTCATTGATTTATTTTTTAAAGTTTTTGCTTTTTTTTTTTTTTGGTACCAGGGATTGAACTCGGGATCTTAACCACTGAACCACATTCCCAGCCCTTTTAATTTTTTGACAGGATTTTGCTAAGTTGTTTAGGGCCTTGCTAAGTTGCTGAGGCTGGCCTTGAACTTGCAGTCCTCCTGCCTCAGCCTCCTGAGTCACTCGGATTATAGGTGTGCACTACCACATCTGACAGTTTATAGTTTTTCTCTTTTCTATTTTTTTGATTTCTGCTCTTTATTGTTTTCCTCCCACTTGCTTTGGGTTTAATGCGCTTTTCTTATTTTTAGTTTCTGAAAGCAGAAGTTTAAGATTATTGA
>CM053402.1:12473902-12565606 GCA_028644305.1 Xerus rutilus
CTGCAAAGACCCTATTTCCAAAAAAGGCCACAGTCTGAGGTTTTAGGTGGAACTGACTTTTGGGGGGACACCATTCAACCCATTATAGAGTCTCTTACTCTTCATTTCTGTCGATTTGTTTAGAAATGAAACTTGGAACTTATTGTTAGTCACACCGTCAGACTTACTGTCTAGTCTGGTAAGTTAGTCAAGCTTACTATCTAACTAGGAAAAAAACAAAGAAATTTTAAAATGTGTATGTTTACCCTAAATTATATTTTGGCAAATGTTTTCTTTCCACCCCATCCTATTCCTGGCTGTGGGCTGCTAGAGAAGGGGTGCTGTTGAGTGTGTTTGGTTGGCCAGGCCAGTTGGGTGGGCCTTAGGAACTTTGCCTGGAGGAGCAGAGCATCTGTGGAAACCACATTGCAACTCCAGAACCAGATAGACACAAAAAAGCAGTGGGTGTATAAAATATAGGAAAGTTGCTGTTATCACTTTAAAATTAGGATAATTTTGATTATATAAATTGCGTAAGTAAGCCCAAGTACCTAAGGATAAACAAGCAACTTCTCTTTGAAAGCATTAGCAATTATTATTTCCTTTGTTTTGCTCCTTTGTGCTTGTGATGAATTTATCCTTCAGCCTCAAGAAGAAAAAGTTTAGTTGGTGTGCATATTGTCTTTGACAAGCAGCAAAAAGGAAAAACAGTTATTAGCATCACATTTTTTGAGGGACATTGACAAACTATACTTTTAGGGGAAAATATCAGGTTAGTGAAGTCTGGAAGACTTGCTGTGTAAAGAATTACTGAAGTATTTGAGCATGTTTAGCCCGAAACGGAGAAGCAGTAAAATTATAGTTGCTGTGAGTGATTTGAATGATGATGTGTGGAGGAGGTGTTGGGTTTATTTTATATGCTGCTAGCAGGCAGAACCAGGACTAATTGGGGGAAATGCTAGGAATTTGAGTCATTTCATTATAAGAAAAACCTTACTAAAAACAATTCCAATGTAGAACGGACTGCCATATGCAGTGGTGAGTTCTCTGTTGGGGGTAGGAGATTGTGCAGATGCCAGCACGGGCCTGACATCAGCTCTGAGGGACCCTTTCTGTAGTCCTTGAGTTGCTTGAAAAAATTGACAGAATGTCTTTAGTGAAGGTTGTTCCTATAGCATCTCATTTTTATGATGAAATCATAACAAATTGCATTTTCTATCCAAAAAATGTTTAATGTAGAATGTTTTTCTTGTTCCATTGAAATATGTAAACAGAAGCTGGGCTTAGTGGAGCACACCTGTAATTCAGCCACTTGGGAGGCTGAGGCAGGAGGATCATGAGTTTGAGGTCAGCCTGGGCAACTCAGTAAGGATCTTAGCAATTTAGTGAGACCCTTTCTCAAAATAAAAAATAAAAATGGCTGGATCCCAGTGGTAAAGTGCCTCTGGGTTAAATCTCCAGTACGAGGGAAATAATAATAATAATAAAAAAACAAAAGAGAACTAGATAGATAGAACGACATATGTTTGGGATGTGTTCTGTGAAATGCATCCTCAGGTGAGCTTGTTGTTTGTGTGAACATCATAGAGTGTACTAATAAACTACAATGGGTATGATGTCACTAGACAATATGCTTGTATGGGACTGTCATCCATGTGGTCCATTGTTGACTGAAACATCATCATGCAGTGATACATTTCTAAATAAAGGAAAAATGAAGCCCCACACAGTAACACACACTCATAATCCCAGCAGCTCAGGAGGCTGAGGCAGGAGGATCACAAGTTCAAAGCCAGCCTCAATAACTTAGGCCCAAAGCAACTTAGGAAGACCCTGTCAAAATAAAAAGAATTAGGGGTGTAGTTCAGTGGTAGAGCATGCCTGAGTTCAATCCTCAGTATTGGAGGAAAAAGAAAAGAAAAAATGAAACTGGTAGAGAAGCAATTCATCATCCTTATAAAAATCAGGCTGTCCCATACTCTTAAGTCTAAGTCGGCTTATTAAGTATTTTCAGATTTTATGTTGTCACATAATTAGTTTTTTTTGTATTTTTTTTTTTTTTTTTTTGGAATTGGGAATTGAACCCAAGAGCCCTTTACCACTGAGCTACTGAGATACATCCCCAGTCCTTTTTGTTTTTTTATTTTGAGACAGGGTCTTGCTAAATTGCTGGGTTTGGCCTCAAACTTGTGATCCTTGTTCCTTATACTCCCGGGTCACTGAGATTACAGGCATGCACCACCATGCCTGGCTGACCATCTCTTTTTTTTTTTTAAATATTTTTTTAGCTGTAGATGGACATAATGTCTTTATTTTATTGCTTTGTATGTGGTGCTGAGGATCGAACCCAGGGCCTCACGCATGCGAGGCAAGCGCGCTACCGCTGAGCTACAATCCCAGCCCTGACCATCTCTTTTGAAGCCTCTAACTCCTTTATAAATGAAGGGAACCTCAGGAGAGATTAGTCAGAAAAGGAAGCTGCGCTTCTCTCCAGTTTGAGCTTTGATTATTTTTTAAGAAAAGAAGAGAGATGAGACATTGTTGCTCAATTGAGATGGCTCCTTCAAGGACCAGAATTTAGCAAAGCATTTATACTGCCTAATGTAAATATATCTAAACCATATTAAACTGTGTTCCTTTTCTTTACCTCCCATGTGCTGAGCATATTTAAACATTTCTGTGTTCAGTGGTTAAAGTCTCATCGGTTTGTTCCATTGATGATTCTTTAGTTGATTAAGGTAAAACTGAACTGTCCTCCATCCAGTGCTCTCACATGGCTCCTAATTGTGAGTTCATCTTTCTGTGTGTCATGTTTTTAGATGTCCTTTTTTAAAATACCTTTATTTTTATTTACTTATTTTTATGTGGTACTGAGGATTGAACCCAGTGCCTCATCAGCGCTAGGTGAGCGCCCTACTGCTGAGCCACAATCCCAGCCCCTTTAGATGTCCTTTTTTTTGGGGGGGGGGTACTGGAGATTGAATTCAGGGGCACTCGACCACTGAGCCACATCCCCAGCCCTGTTTTGTGTTTTATGTAGAGACAGGGTCTCAGTGAGTTGCTTAGTGCCTCATCGTTGCTGAGGCTGGCTTTGAACTCGCGATTCTCCTGTCTCAGCCTCCTACAGTGCTGGGATTACAGGCTTGTGCCAATGGACCCGGTTTAGATGTCTTTTTTTTTTTTTTTTTTTTGCTGATACTTCTTCCCACCACTGGTCCCAAATTATTTTATCCTAAGATGCTGTGGGCTAGGAAATCAAAATTAGTAGAGGTTGGTTAAATGAAGTAAAAGTAATTTGCGTTTGAATAAGACCCAAGGGAATCTCTCATGAGCTCATATAATGGATTTATAACATTTTAAAAAATATTTACTTTTGCAGTGACAAGGGTTTGAATCCAGTAATGTTCTACCACTGAACTACATCCCCAAACCTTTATTTTTTATTTTTTTAAACATTTTTTTTAGTTGTAGATGGACACAATTTCTTTATTTATTTGTTTTTATGTGGTGCTGAGGATCGAACCCAGTGCCTCATGCATGCAAGGCAAGCGCTCTACCACTGAGCCACAATTCCAGCCCCCCAAACCTTTATTTTGAGAAAGAGTCTTGCTAACTTACCATGGCTGTCCTTGAACTTACAGTTCTCCTGTTTCAGCTCCCTGGTAGCTGGGATTACAGGAATGCACACTGTGCCTGGAGAATTCATAACATGTGAATGTATGGTGTTCCTATATTGAGCACATATCTTTGTATTAACATATTTCAACTTTTCATTGGATAGATGAAGTTGTCAGATAGTGATGAATGTCTAATATATTTCTTTTTTGGGGGGGAGGTACTGGGGAGTGAATTCAGGGGTACTAGAACACTGCGCCACATCCCATCCCTATTTTGTGTTTTATTTAGAGACAGTGTCTCACTCGCTGTGTTGCTTAGCGCCTCGCCATTGCTGAGGCTGGCTTTGAACTCACGATTCTCCTGTCTCAGCCTCCCAAAGTGCTGGGACTATAGGTGTGCGCCACAGTGCCCGGCTTGTCTAATGTATTTCTCCCCCTTTTCCAATAGAGAAGAAGATACAGAAAATGAAAATGAAAAGAAAATTTGGTACTACAGCACGAAGGTCCAGCTTGCAGAATTAATAGACTGTCTAGACAAGGATTATTGGGAAGCAGAACTTTGCAAAATTCTAGAAGAAATGCGTGAAGAAATCCACCGGCACATGGACATAACTGAAGACCTGACCAATAAGGCTCGGGGCAGTAACAAATCCTTTCTAGCGGCAGCTAATGGTAAGCAAGGTTTTTCTCATTTTATTTTATTTTATTTTTTGTGGTGCTAGGGATTGAATTCAGGGCCTTATGTATGCAAGGCAAGCATTCTATCAACTGAGCTATATTCCCAGCCCAGAATTTTATTTTTGTTAACCTTGAGTTATGTTCTTGGTTTGAAATCACCATGAAACTTAAAAATATATTAAAATGTCCATATTGTGTGTGTGTGTGTGTATGTGTTTTTTTTTGTTTTTTGGCAACAGGTACTCGACCACTGAACCACATCCCAGCCCTATTTTGTGTTTTATGTAGAGACAGAGTCTCACCAAGTTGCCTAGCGCCTGGCTGTTGCTGAGGCTGGCTTTGAACTTGGGATTCTCCTGTCTCAGCCTCCCAAAGTGCTGGGATTACAGGCATGCGCCTCTGCGCCCGGCTCATATTATGTGCTTTTAGTAGCTATAGTTCCTATCCTCAAGATAACTTCATTTACTCTAATATAAATTAGTAAGAGATGCTATGTATTGTACTATTATGTTTCTTGCTTTGGTCATTACCAGTACTCCACAAATCATTTGCCTTATTCAACTTTTGTGGCACTTTTTTTTTTGGTACTGGGGATTGAACTCAGGGGCAGTCGACCACTGAGCCACATCCCCAGCCCTATTTTGTGTTTTATGTAGAGACAGGGTCTCACTGGGTTGCTTGGTGCCTCGCCATTGCTGAGGCTGGCTTTGAACTCACCATTCTCCTGTCTCAGCCTCCCCAAAGTGCTGGGATTACAGGTGTGGGCCACTGGGCCCGGCTTACTTTTTCTTTTAAACATCTCTATTGCTGGGGATTAAACCCATGGCTTTGTGCATCTCCACTGTGCTACACCCCCAGCCCCAGTCCTACTTCTGTTTTTGGAACTGGCGATTGAATCCAGGGGCCCTTTACCACTGAACATATCCTGAGCCCTTTGTATACTTAATTTTGAGACAGTCTTACAAGTTGTTGAGACTGGTCTAGAGATTGCAATTCTCATGCCGCAGCCTCTTGAATTGCTGGGGTTATAGGTGTGTGGCACCACACCTGACCCCAGTCCCACTTTGATTTATAAGAAATGATATTCTCTGGGCTGGGGTTGTGGCTCAGTGGTAGAGCACTTGCCTAGCATGTGTGAGGCACTGGGTTTGATCCTCAGCATCACATATAAATAAATAAAGGTCCATTGACAACTAAAAAAATAATTTTAAAAAATGATATTCTCTTTGAACTCATTCATTTTTTTTTTTTTTTTTTGGTATCAGGAATTGAACGCAGGGGCACTTGACCACTGAGCCACATCCCTAGCCCTATTTTGTGTTTTATGTAGAGTCAGGGCCTAACTGAGTTGCTTAGCACCTCACCATTGCTGAGGCTGACTTTGAACTCACGATTGTCCTGTCTCAGCCTCCCAAAGTGCTGGGATTACAGGTCATTCTTTGCTTTTGTTTTTCAAAATAAAACTAATTTTGGAATAGTTTTAGATTTATAGAAAGTTGTAAAAGAGGGCTTCGTGGAGGTAAACCTCAGTGGTAGGGCATTTGCTTAGCATGCACAAGGCCCTGGGTTCAATCCCTATTTCCCTCTATCCCCCACAAACACAAAGGAAGAAAAGAAAAAAGAAATTGCAAAGATAGTACAGACAGTTCCCGCGTACCCTTTACTGTGTTCTATTAGTATAATACATTTGTCTCAAGTAATGAACCAATATTGATACATTGTTGTTGTTGTTATTATTATTATTATTTGGTACTGGGGATTGAATTTAGGGTACTCGATCACTGAGCCACATCCCCAGCCCTATTTTGTGTTTTATGTAAAGACAGGGCCTCACTGAGTTGCTTAGCGCCTCGCCGTTGCTGAGGCTGGCTTTGAACTCACGATTCTCCTATCTCAGCCTTTAGTTCTGGGATTACAGGCATGCACCACCGCACTCGGCTGATACATTGTTATTAACTAAAGTTTTTATTCAAATTTCCTTAGTTTTTACTTAATGTCCTTTTTGGGGGTGGGGGTGGGGATCTTATGTCCTTATCTATGATACACCATATCATATTTGGTTACCTTATGTTTCTCTAGACTGTATTTTCTGACTTTTTACTTATTTTTGAAGACTGACAGTTTTTTTTAAAAAAAAATACTTTTAGTTGTAAATGGACACAATACCTTTATTTTATTTATTTTTATGTGGTGCTGAGGATCGGCTCCAAGGCCTTGCATGTGCTAGGCAAGCACTCTACCACTGAGCCAAAACCCCAACCCCAAGACTGACAGTTTTGATGATTATAAATCAGAGATTTTGGAGAATGCCCTCAGTGTAGGTTTTTCTCATGTTGTTTTGATGGTTGAGTGGAGTAACGGATTTTGGAGAGGAAGATGAAAGAGCCAGAGGGCTATTGTCATCATCAATTCAAGGGGCTATGCTCACTCCATGACAGCTTACCATCACTGGTGATGTTAACCTCCATCACCTGGTTGAAGTAGTGTTTGTCAGGTTTCTCCATTGTAAAGCTGCCCCAATTCCACACCTTCTATCTTTTTTTTTTTTTTTTTAATATTTATTTTTTAGTTGTAGGTGGACAGAATATCTTTATTTTAATTCTTATGTGGTGCTGAGGATCGAACCCAGTGCCTCATGCGTGCTAGGCGAGCACGCTACCACTGCGCCATAACCCCAGCCCCCACACCTTCTATCTTAAGCACCACACTTTATCCAAGCAGGTCACAAGATGGAGCCCACACATAGGTGGTGGCGAGTTATGTTCTACCTCCTTGAAAGAGCAGTAGCTATGCAAATTATGTAGAATTTTTTTCTGCCTAGTAGACTTGTCTGTTTTTACTCATTCATTTTTACTATTATCAGGATAGTGTGTATTTTAGACTTTGGGTTATAATTCAGTACTACCTTATTTATTTTGTTGCTTAACTCTTTGAACAAATTTTCTATTTTTTCAAGTAAAAAATATACATGATTTTTTTCTTAAATAATTTAAATAACATAGAAGAGTATGAAGTAAAAAGTGAATC
Organism: Xerus rutilus; assembly: GCA_028644305.1. NCBI lineage: Eukaryota > Metazoa > Chordata > Mammalia > Rodentia > Sciuridae > Xerus > Xerus rutilus. Next base: position 12,481,204 of record CM053402.1, read on the forward strand.
TCCTTTGTAACCACAGTCTCACTTTCTTTTTACAGAGGCATATAGTATTGCTCCTTTGTTTGTTTTTTCCTCCCTGCAGTACTGGAGATTGAACCTGGGTCTTACCATAGAGCTATATCCCCAGTCCTTTCCTTATTATATTTTGGGATAGGATCTTGCTAAGTTGCCCAGGCTGGCCTTGAACTTGGGATCTTCCTGCCTCAGCCTTCTGAGTTGCTGGGATTACATGTGTGCACCACTTGCCTAGCTAGCTGCCCGTTTTGCATCCTGATGGCTATATTTTGTGTATGTTTACTAGATGTCACTTGTCTTTTCTAATAGTGCCTTTTAATTTTAATTTAGATAAAAATGAGGTAAGATTCTGTAAGTACACATTTAGCTGTCTCATTCTGTTCTTCTCTTTATATTATCTGCTGTATGTTGAATCCTGTTTATTTTCCCCATTCTCCATTTGCTTACAAATAGAATGTTTAGATTTAATAAATGTATTCAGTGCAGCTATATCCAGACTTGCCCTTACACACTCTGCATTAGTGTTCTGTTCAGTTCAAGATTGTTTTTAGAGAACATTAGGCATGCTGTCACATATACTGTTGCCCACAAATATACTGTCTTCAGAAATAGCCACCACAAGTTACATTTATTCATATGTGATAGTTGGAAGCATTTTTCTATTAGTTTTTTATCAGAAAAGTTTCAGTCTTCATTAATATAATCCCTTTCTCTTTCCCTCTCCTCCATGCTATTGATTAGATCACAGGAAGTTTTTAAAATTTTGGCCAGGTTACTTCCCCTCTTATTTTCACGAATCAAGGCATTTAAATGAATAGATCTCTTTGTGTTCTCCTGTGCCTTCTGCCTTTAGTAGAGAACCAGTCTCCTAACAGGCAGTATAAAGTGTGTTTTTATCAAGTATGTTGAATTATAAATGTTTCAGAATGAGCTTATCTGTTTAGAAAATGGCGTATGCAATATTATCCATTATTAGTGAATTACCCATTCCAAAACAAGAATGGATAATCACAAATGGTTAGTGGTCTGATTTGGGGGTATGTGAAAAACTAAAATCTCATGTAGGGGAATTGAATAAAGGATTATCATGTGATAGAACACAATTGGAGAATTAAATAAAAATAGTGCCCGGGTAAAGAGGTACTTAAATTCACTTTCTCTGAATAACCAGCTTTATCATTAAAAGATAACCAATTCTGATGTTCATAGAACAGAAAAATACGATTCATCTGCCTGTACTTTTTATATTTTAAATGGTCTAAGCATACATAGTAAGCCTTTAAAATGTTTTCTTTTTATTCTTATCAAATGATGCTTTGTCAAGTAGAGAGAGATATGTAGTGGTTTGGTTAGAAGACGATTACAGTGGAGGATCAAGAAATAGTCATGTGCCTTAAAGAAAAAGGGTAATTAAGCCAGGCGCGGTGGCTCAAGCCTGTAATCCCAGCACTTAGGGAGGCTGAGACAGGAGAATCGCGAGTTCAAAGCCAGCCTCAGCAAGGGTGAGGGGCTAAGCAACTCAGTGAGACCCTGTCTCTACATAAAACACAAAATAGGACTGGGGATGTGGCTCAGTGGTCGAGTACCCCTTAGTTCAATCCCCAGTACCCAAAAAAAAAAAAGGGTAATTAGTAACTACATTTCTTTTTCCACATAAAAAATTACTTTAAAAAAAAAGTCATTGAGATACTCTCATTGGTGAGTTTAGCAAGAATAGATGAAACTTGGGTAAATTAGAACTCAAAGGCAGTCTATATAGGTAGGTAAAGGGATAAAAACAAGTAATGTGAAAAGGGATTCTGGGATGGCTTGGAGAAAAAAGATAACCCAGTTACGTTTCCTACAGTTTGAAATTTTTGTCCTGTAGCTATTATAGATGTTTGTTTAATCATTGGCTCTGAATTCTTTTTTTTTTTTTGGTATTGGAGATCGAACTCAGGGGCACTCGACCACTGAGCTCCATCCTCAGCCCTATTTTGTGTTTTATGTAGAGACAGGGTCTCACTGAGTTGCTTAGCACCTCACTATTGCTGAGGCTGGCTTTGAACTCACAATTCTCCTGTCTCAGCCTCCCAAAGTGCTGGGATTACAGGCTTGTACCACCGCGCCCACTGGCTCTGAATTTTTACAGCAATTAGGATTAGAAAAGATGATCTATCCAGCTCAAATATAATCACTTTACTAGAAAACTCTTTTTTTTGTGGGATGGGCAGGTACTAGGGATTGAACCTAAGAGTGCTCTACCAGTGAGCTACATCTCCAGCTTTTTTTATTTTAAGACAGGGTCTTGCTTGGTTGCCCAGGATGGCCTCAAATTTGCACCCTCCTCCCTTAGCCTCTCTGCATCGCTAGAATTATAGGAAAAAGTCACTATTCTTTACAAGTTGGCTTATGTTTGTTTTATGTTTGTTTTTTGTATTTTGGTTTCTCTTGGGAGGTGCTAGTGATCAGACTCAGGGTGTTGCAACATGCTAGGCATGCACTCCCCCAATGACCTAAACCCTCATTCCCTCTTCAAGGTTTTTCTCATCCTGGTAAAAAACAGGCTAGATACCTACAGTTTAAGAAATATTGGCCAAAATGAAGATAGAAAACATTTAAGGAAAGGAAAGATAAACAAATCTAAAAATCCAAAAAGGGATTTTTGTGTATCATGGGTACACTTGGCATTACAAATGTTTCTTCTTCGTAAACATCATACTATAATTGGTAAGCTTATTTCTCATGGGGATACAGTTTAGCAGTTCTGAACCTACTTTATCATGCTTACCAGGATTGATATGTTGTAGATAATTAGAGCCAGTTTTGTCACTGTTGTCAAGTTACAAATAAGCAGAGTGCCAGTGCTAGAGTGAATCAGATAAACATTCATAATTGTACATAAATGCACAGAGGTAAATATGGAAATAATACACATGTACATGGTTTAGGACACAGACATACATTTCCTAGCTGTGTTGGTGAGGAGAACCTAGAAGCAAGCAGGGTGCAGTGGTACATACCTATAATCCCAGCCACTGGGATTAGGCAAGGGCATCACGAGTTCGAGGCCAGCCTCAGCGATTTAGCAAGACCCTGTTTGGAAAAAAAAAAAAAAAAGCAAGGGCTGGGGATATAACTCAGTGGTAGAGCCCCTGCATTGGGTCCCTAGTACCAGAAGAAAACAAAACCAAACCAAAGAACCCAGAAGTATCAACACTGGAGTAGCAGCAGGATGATTATTTCTAAACATTCTCCAATCCAAGAAAAAAGAACTAAGGCTGTTGGGGAGAGAGCAGATTCTAAGACTGGGGCAAGGAAAAGCACACAGTGGCCTGGAGCATCTTATAGTACTGGAATGGAAGCAAATGCTTGATGAGTGTCTGAATGGACGAGATGTGTGAAAAGGACACAACAGGCTTTGGAAAAGCTCCCAGAGGTCAAAGTTGGAATATTTTCAGCAAAAAATACAAAATGATAGTGTTGGATTGTGACGTAAATACCATTGTTAATATCCATTTGTTCATACTGATTTACTGTGTGGTCTGCACCCTGTGTACTTTCTGTACTCTGTAGTCTGTGCCCTGCCATATCATCACTCTGCACAAGTTGAAAGATGGTTACCACCCTTAGAGACTTAATGACTCTCAGAATAGTTATGGGATTTCAGAGAGAAAGTTGTTTCCAAATGGGCCTCTGCTTATTTGGTTTGTTTCACAGTGCTGGTGATGGAACCCAGTACCTTGTTATAGTAGGCACGTGCTCTACCCCTGAGCTACACCCCAGCCCTTGACTTTTGCTTATTTTACACTTGAAGAAATAGAGGCCTGGAGAGGTTAGGTAGCTTGCCTGGGTCACAGCAGATTCAAGTTAGATCTGTACTGAGTCCCAGGCCTCTAGGTTGTGATCCTTGCACTGTGTTGCTCAGACTGAGTTTGTCAGCTTCCGGTTTCTGTCCTGTGGCAGAGGATGTGACAGTAATCTACATGAAGTCTGAATTTCAAAAGTAGACTAATTTTACCTTTTTTTTTTTTTAAGAGAGTAGAACGTTTTCTAGAGTGAATTGGTTGTGTGCTGTATACAAAATTTTGTTTGAAATCTGATTCTTATTTCATAGTTCAAATGCTTTAAAAATATTTAATTTTTTATCATTAAAACTCTTAAGTGGCATTGCTATTATTATATGTGATTCAATATGAAAATAAAAATTTTTAAATTTGATTTTGTTTACAGAAGAAATTTTGGAATGCATAAGGGCCAAAAAGGGAGAAATTGATGTTAAAAGCCCAGAAGAAATAGAAAAAGAGAAGAATGAGAATGAGAATAACAGCTCCAAAGATGCTGAGAAAAGCAGAGAGGAGTTTGAAGACCAGTCCCTTGAAAAGGACAGCGATGACAGAACACCAGATGATGATCCTGACCAAGGAAAATCTGAGGGTAAAAGAATTACTTGGTTAAAAAAATATTTTATAAGTATTATTTATAAAACCTACAGTTCACTTGCAAAATGATAATTGAAATTCTTGTTGCAAATATCTACTTTTTATTTCTAAAGAGATCAGGGTACCCTCTTCCCTGTAACATGCATAACAGTTGTTTTCTGTGTTGCTGGATTTGCCATGATGTTACACCCATATCTCTACTTACACTTCCTAGGAAGTTTTCATTCTCTGAGATTTCTTGATGAAAAATTACTATTTTTGTACCAGAATACAGACTTTTGTGACAAAATGTTTATTTTTATATTAATTACTTAAACATTCTTAATATAGTAAATAATCCTAAATAATTTTTGAATTACCTATTGCAATAATATCCCAGAATCTAATTGCTTTAAAATGGCCATCAAATAGAAGCAGGGTTTTTTTTTGGTTTTTGATCATTTTTAGTAGTTGGTTGAATGTGGCCATTTGTCCAAAAGCAGTCTTAAAGAATATCTTTAAAGTTTTGTTGTGCATTTTACTGTAGAGCCAACAGAAGTTGGGGATAAAGGTAACTCTGTGTCAGCAAATCTTGGCGACAACACAACAAATGCTTCTTCAGAAGAGACTAGTCCCTCTGAAGGGAGGAGCCCCGTGGGGTGTCTCTCAGAAACCCATGATAGCAGCAACATGGCAGAGAAGAAGGTGGCATCTGAGCTCCCCCAGGATGTGCCAGGTACAGAGGGCAGTGTATCAATGCCTCTGTAATGGGGGGAATCCTTCCCTTTGTAGTAAAAGCTGAATGTCACCTAGAATCTAAAGTATGTGTTCATTCATGCTGCTTGCTTACAGTGCCATCCCTGATTGCTAAATTGTCACCTAACATTGGAAGTTTGATAAATGTTTTTGCAGTTAGTGCTTGAAACTCATCATAATCCTCATGCTTTTAAAACTTCATTTAGCTGTTTTTGTTTAATACTTATTTGTATATTTTATCACCAGGCCATAGTGGCAGATATTTGGGTTTTAATTACTTAACATATTAATGGCTTGGTGTTGAATGATTTGACCCTTCAGCTCTGTATATACTAACAAATTAATTTTATGTTTGCATGTGCTCATTTCAAATCATAATGTTATGACAGAAAATCCATCATCAAAAAACATTTTTGTAAGGTGTATTTTTATGTAATGTATGTTAACCAGTAATTCATATTTTAAGCTGTTTAAAATTATTTTCAAAGTAAGTTATATTATACTAAGAATGTCACTATGTCTGTCTTTTTGCTTTTTAAAAAATGACAATGTATTTTTATTGTAGTAGCACATATGTTTTTCAAAAAGTTAAGATGAGTAAAATAAATTAGTACTGATAACCTCACAAAAATACCGAGGATTGTAGTTGAAGGAAATCCTTAAAGATCTTTTTGTATGTATATAAGAATATCACCTATTTTCAAACTTTAGTAATTTCATTACTGCACCTTATGCCGAGTTGAAATTTTGATATGATGGAAGGTTAATATTTGGAAGACCTGCATTCTGGGTTTACTGCCATTAAGTTAATGTCAGTTAATCTTTCAAGACTTCTGTGTGCCTGTTTTATAACATAAAGGATTTTAACAAACAACAGTTGTTCTTTTGGGAGCTACTTTCACTTGGGTACTTGTCAACAATGAGCTGCTGCTGAAAATAATAGTTTAAGATTAGGCTGGGTGCTGGGCACAGTGGCCCATGCCTGTAATCCCAGCAGCTCGGGAGGCTAAAGCAGGAGGATCGCAAGTTCAAAGCCAGCCTCAGCAAAAGTGAGGCGCTAAGCAATTCAGTGAGACTTTGTCTCTAAATAAAATACAAAATAGGTCTGGGGTTGTGACTTAGTGGCTGAGTGCCCTTGAGTTCAATTCCCGATATCCCCCCACCCCCACCCCCGCTTAAATCAGGCTGTGCATCAGGCTGTACATGCAGACTCCAAGTCACAGCTATCAGCAGAAAGTCCACTGGACTTTAGAGAGTGGTCATAAAGATGAAAAGTCTGGTTGGCCATGGTGGCGCAAGCCTGTAATCTCAGCAGTTTGGGAGTCTGAGGCAGGAGGATTGGGAGTTCAAAGCTAACCTAAGCAACTCAGTGAGACCCTGTCTCTAAGTAAAAATTAAAAAGGGCTGGGGATGTGGCTCAGTGGTTAAGTGTCTCTGGGATCAATCTCCGGTACCAAAAGAAAAAAAAGGTCTAGAAATTCTGCCATCTGGTAAAACTAATAAAAGAAAGAAATCTGTTTAGCCTAGCAAACAATAGGTTTGATAATTGGAAGTAATGTAATTGTCCTCAAATACTTGAAGTTCTAAAACTGGAGGTGGGATAGGGATTATACTTATTCTTTGAAATGTAGGGTGTTAAGTTGTATGAGTAGAAATTATAGTGAAGAGTATTTTGATTAAATATTTGCAGTGCTCTTAAAATTAAAGCTGTTTATAACATAGAAACAATAAGTTCACTATGGGCATTCACTAAATTCCTATCAGAGATTATTTCAGTGCGTCCTTTAATGAAGGAATTGGAGAAACTGAGAGATCTGTAATTTGATTCTGTACTTTTATAGTTAGTTCTGTAGGGACTATCCAGTTTTTAAAAAATTGCAGTATTTTCACTTTCATGTATTCAGGGTTAGAAGTTTGATAGTGGAATATAACCCCCAAAATGATGTGGAAAAAAATTGCATTTTTATTGGAATCATAGTTAAATTCTTAGTAAATGCTTTTAAAAATATTATTTATTCTTTTAGTTGAAATACTTAATGTAAATCTCAGACTTACTAGCGGGTTCATATATGATTTAGCGGTTGTATTTTTTTGTTTTGTTTTTGCAGTGTTGTGGGTTGAATCCAGGGCCTCACACATGCTAGACAAGCACTCTGCCACTGAGCTATATCACCAGCTCTTTTTACCTTAAAACAGTGGCACCTAAGTCCCTGGGATCGTGGATGTGCACCATCACATCCAACTACATTTGCTTTTTAAGTTTTGTATTATCAGTTTATTTATTTCCTTGTAATATACTTTGTCCTATTACTAGAATGGCTTATTGGAAAACTATCATCCTAGTGTCTGACTTGTATTTTTTTTAAATATTTATTTATTTTTTTAGTTGTAGGTGGACAAAATATCTTTATTTTATTTTTATGTGGTGCTGAGGATTGAACCCAGTGTCTCGCGCATGCTAGGCGAGCACGCTACCACTGTGCCATAACCCCAGCCCCTGTCTTGTATTTTTGAAGAATGCAAAATGAATAATTTATTAATAATAATAATATGTATAAAAAGCATTTAGAATTATGTCTGGCACAAATTAACTGCTCAAGAAAAGTTGAGTATTATTATTATTATTATTATTACTACTACTACTACTACTATTAAAAATTAACTCTTCAGATGAGTGAAAGCCTAGCAAGAAAATAATAAAATGAGTGAATTGTATTATACATTTACTGATTCTGTATTTATTAGTCAACATAATTGTGAGATCGCTTATAGTTAAACTTGGCAGTTCAAATAGTATTTTCACATATATGTCATGAAAAATAGTTACATTCAAACCTAAACCAGAATTTTTAAGGAAGGTGGAATAGGAGTAAACAGTCGTTGTCAGTAGCTGGTATTAGAATGGAGTGGGGTCATTATCAGGAGGAGAGTGCTGTGTGGCTAACGATTGCTATCTCTGTTATTGCTGTCTATATATTAATAGAAATGTCATTGCTATCTCTATCATAAATCCAAAACTTGACCAGTTATCAACTCAGTTCTTTTAAAACAATACAAAAACCAACCCTGGAATCTCTATTCTCATCCCTGTTTTCAGAACATGAAAAATACATATTTTTAAATTTTTAGTTGTAGATGGACCTGTGCCTTTATTTATTTATTTTATTAAAATATTTTTTAGTTATACATGGACACAGTATCTTTATTTTGTTTATTTATTTTTATGTGGTGCTGAGGATCGAACCCAGTGCCTCACATGTGAGGGGGAAGCGCTCTGCCACTGAGCCACAACCTCAGCCCCTATTTATTTATTTTATGTGGTGCTGAGAATAGAACCCAGTACTTCACGCATGCTAGTCAAGTGCTGTACCACTGAGCCACACTCCAGCCCAATGAAAAATATTTTTAAAGACTTGTATTGAATATATCACACCATTCCTTCCCTAGTGCTAGGGATCAAGTCCAGGGACACAGGCACACTACACATTCTCACTCCCATGCCAGTTTTAAAAGAAGAATTTGGTTATTATTATAAAGTGGATAAGCATTGTAAGTTGTCTCTGACTTAAGAGTATACTAATGGGATAAATCAGTGACTAAAGTGACGTGCAACTCTGCATTCTAGTGGATATTCAGACAGACTTATCTGCACAGTTCTGACCTCAGAAGTGACTCTTCTGTGCCCCCCTTTTCCATCCACTCCACCCGCCTTTTCTCTTTGACTCCCTTTCTTGTTTTCTGGTCCAACATTTAATTAATGCTGATAAATGTCCTGAGTATATTTGATTGATTTTATTTTTATCTTTTTACTTTTAGTTGTGGGTGACACAGTACCTTTATTTTATTTATTTTTATGTGATGTTGAGGATCGAACCCAGTGCCTCACCCATGTGAGGCAAGCAACCTACCACTGAGCCACAACCCCAGGTCCATCCTGTGTATATTTGAATAACACATACATGTACTTTCAGTAATGAATGCAGGGTAAGACAATTAGATCAAAGTTTTTTTTTGGAAGGGGCGGGGGTGTGGTACTGGGGATTAAACCTAGGGGAGTTTTACCATTGACTTAAGCCCCCAGCCCTTTTTACTTTTTGAGACAGGGCCTTGCTAAATTGCTAAGGCTGGCTTTGAGCTTGGAATCCTCCTGCCTCGGCCTCCTGAATTGCTGGGATTACAGGTGTGCAACACCACACCTGGCTAGGTCAAAGTTTGTAATTGTGTTGTATTAATCTATATCCCTTGTTGTGTTTTTCTCCCCCATTGAATAATTTAGTTGTAGATGGACACAATACCTTTTATTTATGTTTTATGTGGTGCTGAGAATTGAACCCAGTGCTTCACACACGTGAAGCAAGCGAGCGCTTCACCACTGAGCTACAACAACGGTCCCCTCTGAATGATTTTAAATATTACTTAACAACTATTTATTGTGGAATTGCTTCTTTCTTTCTTTTTTTTTATTATTTATGGTTCTGGGGATTGAACTCAGGGCATTGCACGTACTAGGAAAGTGTTTTACAACTGAACTACACCCCCAGTTCCCTCTCTTTTTAAGTTTTGTGTTTTTTTATTTTTTTGGTTTTTGTATTATATAGTTTGAGGCTGTGTTATTAGGTATACTTAGTTTTTATATTTTCTTATTAAATCAGCCTTTGTTACTGTGAAATGTCTTTAATGTTTAATAAAATTTCCAGGCCGTACTATCTTTCTTTCAGTTAGTGTTTACATTTTGTATATTTTCTGTAATAGAGGCTTTTGCTTTTTTGTTTTTTGCAACAGGGTCATGCTTCAGTTGCCCAAGTTGGCTTGGAGCTTACGATCCTACCTCAGCCTTTTGAGTCAGTGGAATTACAGGCATACGACACCATGCACAGCTGAATTTGTTTTTTCTTTTAATAGTATGAGATTTAAAATCTGCTTAGAAATAGTTCACTTGAGGAGTTCTAATAGAAGCACATGTACTTTATTTCAAGATTAACCTGGAGATAAAGTCTCATCAAAGAGCACTATCATTTTCATGGAGTTTGATAGAAGATACTATACAAAGGGAAAATGACAAATTTGTAGCATAGAAGTGTAACAGTGAACTCAAATATAAAGAGATTTCATGATACCCATCCATTATTTTAGGTATAATCAGTGATCTGAAATATTTCAGATGGCTCGTACTGAAGATGAAACTGAAAATAGGAAAGTATCAGTACTAAATAAAACTGGCTTTATTTCCATAACTATTTTTAGTTATTTTGAAAATATGTTCTTGGACATACTAAAACTCTCCCATCTATCAAATTGAACTATGAAAACACTGATTGAACCTGTTTCTTGATTTCTTGGGAGAAGGACACCTTAAAAGAGTACTTTATTTAGTTTTTAATTTTATTACAAAGGAAATCCGGCAGTTATGCAGCTTTTTTTTCTTCTTTTTTTGCTACTAGGGATTGAACCAGGTGTGCTTTACCACTGGGCTATATGCCCAGCCTTTTTAAATTTTATTTTGAGACAGGGTCCTGTTAAATTGCTCCGGCTGGCCTTGCCCTTGTTATTCTCCTGCCTCAGTCTCCCCAATACCCAGTATCATAGGTGTGTGCCGCCACACGCTCTTGCTTCATTGAGTTCATCTGTATGATTTGCTGAAGTCTGTATTTCTGGCTGGGTGCAGTGACTCACCGCTGTAAATTCCAGCAACCTGGGAGACAGGAGGATCACAGGCTCGCGGTGAGCCTCAGCAACTTTGTGAGACCCTTAGCAACTTAGTGAGACTCTGCCTCAACATTTAAAAAAAAAATTTAAATAAAGGACTGGTGATGAAGCTCAGTGTTAAAGCACTGTGGGGTTCAATCCCCAGTACCAAAACAAAATAAAGCAAATAAGTATATATTTCTGTTCTTGGTTCAAGAATATTGTGTTAAATGTAACTTGAAATTTTATTTTTTCACTTCATGTTATATTACTGACATGTATGTTGCTGGAGTTCTTTTGTATCCATGCTTTATAATTTTAATTTTCCTCGGTGTAACTACCAGCTTGATTATTCTCTTTTCTGTTGGTGTGAAGTTGTATTGTGTTCTACTGAGGTATGCTTTTAAAATTCCAGCTACCATGTCATATCAATCCTACATATGTCACTAAAGAATTAAAGATTATGGACATTTTCTTACACAATTACTGTGTCATTATCATTTTAATAAAGCTGACAGTTCCTTAATATCACCTAATATTCCATCCATGTTCAGATTTTTGTTCACTTAATGTTTTGGTTTTTTTTCAAATATTTGATGTGTTTGCAAATAAGGTGGTTCCCACAAGACATGACATGACATTTGGTTTCCCATCTCCAGTCTCTTGGTCAGAGCACTCCCTCTTTCCTTAACCTTTTGTTTCCCCATACTATTGAACTTGTTAATGAATTCCAGTCTGTCCTACGGATTGTTCCACACTCAGATTTGTCTGTTTCTTTTCTAATTGTGTTTTTAATTTGTTCTAAAGTCTCGATTAGATTTAGTTTCAACTGCTCTTGGCATGAATACTTCACAAGCAATGTGCTGGGTATTTTGTATCAAATCAAATGGCTCATGATGCCTGGTTGTTCTGCCTGTAGAAATGGTAAGATTGATCTTGATCAGTGAGTTCATGTAATGAGATTCTAAAGTTCTCTGTTAATTTCCAATTCAGTGGTGATCTTTCCAGAATCAGTTATCTATTTGGAGGCGATAATATGGATCCTAATTTTATCATTTATTTATTTCTGTGTTTTTTTAACTGAAATTCTCCTGTAAAAAATTTTTCTGTAGAGAATATTCAGGCTGGCTGAATACACTGAAACATTGGTAGGACAGGAATGGTGGAATAAATGCTTAGGTTTTTGGTTTGTTTTTGGAACTGGGGATTGATCTTAGGGGCGCTCTACCATTGAGCTACATCTTCAGTTTTTTTATTTTTTATTTTGAGGTAGGGTCTCACTAAGTTGCTTAGGGACTTGCTAAGTTGCTAAGGCTAGCCTCAAACTTACAGTCCTCCTGCCTCAGCCTCCAGACTTGCTGGGATTACAAGTATATCACTCCTGGCTAGTTATTTCTCTTAAATTGTTATTTTCAGAATCCAGAATTGATGTTTCCTTTGTCTTCAATGGTGATTCATGAGTTAGGATCTTCTGTCTTTTTTAAAGTATGGGTTTAAATTTACAAGTTGTTTTTTTTTTTAAATATATTTAGGTTGTTTCATTCACTTGCAGTCATCATTCATTTTGTTTCTGTTCAACACCAGAAGGAAGCCTCTTCATATTGACTCTCAAGTCCTTTTACCATTCATGATGTCTTAGATAGATGGCTTCCTGACTTTTGGTAAAGTAAGATGCTGAGACTTGTCTGACACATTTGCCATCCTTGACTGGGGATTTCCCCCACCTCATCCCAAATAGTTTTAGTTCTTTTTTTTTTAGTACCAGGGATTGAACTCAGGGGCCCTCGACCACTGGGCCACATCCCCAGCCCTATTTTGTGTTTTATGTAGAGACAGGGTCTCACTGAGTTGCTTAGTGCCTCGCCGTTGCTGAGGCTGGCTTTGAACTCGTGATTCTCCTATCTCAGCCTCCCTAAGTGCTGAGATTACAGGTGTGCACCACCATGCCAGGCTGTTTAGTTCTTTTGGTGGAGAACAGTATTCACAGATCATAGTTCAGACTGAAGGATACTTTTTGCTATTAGACTGTCATTTGTCTATGCTTTTTTGGTGAGTGTTAATAGGAAATGCACTGAGAGCAGAAAATATTTTTGAAAAGAAAAAGATCCTCAGTTAGCATTGATATTTCAAATTCAGATTCTACTTAGTTGGTTTTACACATGTAGCTCTTTTCTCTTACATGAAAAGCCTTAATTCCTAAACATAGCAACTCAACTATATATTGACTTTATTTTTATATAGAATATGTGCTAATGTGTATTAATAATAGTAAGAAGAAATGATTTTATATATAGCAGTATTTTCATAAACCCAATATTGCTGCTGACAGTAAACATCTCAAATGGTTGGTTTTTTGGGGGGAGGGGTGTGTACCAGGGATTGAACTCAGGGACACAACCACTGAGCCACATCCCCAGCCCTATTTTGTGTTTTATGTAGAGACAGGGTCTCCCTGAGTTGCTTAGCGCCTTGCCATTGCTGAGACTGGTTTTGAACTCATGATTCTCCTGTCTCAGCCTCCCAAAGTGCTGAGATCACAGACATGCGCCACCGTGCCCAGCCCTAATGGCTTTTCATTGATTTATTCATTTTTTGATACTGTAGATGAAACCCACGGGTGCTTTCCCTCTTGAGCTATATCCCTAACCCTTTTTATTTTTGAGAGAAGGTCTCACTAAGTTGATGAGGCTAGCCTTGCAAACTTTGGTCCTCCTGCTTCAGCCTCATGAGTAGCACGTGTGGACCACCTTGCTTGATAGCATTTAAGATTTTTTGAAACTCTTTATTTATCCTATATTCATTTATATATTTATTTGTCCTGTGTTTCCAGTTAGGACATAGAATATTTTCCTCCCCTTCTGACGTGAAAGGTCCCCTGCTACCCTCCCACCTCCAGTACTAGCTCTTGAACTCAGGGCACTTTACCCCTGAGCTATATCCAAGCCCTTTACTTTTTTTTGGAGACAAGGTCTCAAAGTTGCCTAGGGCCTTGCTAAGTTGCTCAGGCTGGGCTTGAAGTTGTGATCTTCCTGCTGCAGCTTCCTGAGTTGTTGGGGATTTTAGGCATGCTTCACCGTGTCTAGTTGTTTTTTATTTTGAGACAGGTCTTGCTAAATTGCTCAGGCTGGCCTCGAATTTATACTCCTCCTGTCTTAGCTTCCTGAGTACCTGGGATTGCAAGTCTATGCTACTATGGCTAGCATTGAAAGTTTCCCCTTACATGAAAGTTAACATACTATACATACTATTCTGCACCTTTCGTTTTTACATTTAACCTTGGAGATAATTTCATGTATGAATATAGTGATTGTCCTTGCTCCTTGCTATGGTATAGTATTTCCTTGTATGTACACTCTTATTCAACCAGTGCCCCATTGATGGACATTTTGCTTTTGGCCTTTTGCTATTAGAAATACTGCTTCATTGAATAGTTCTACACATAAGTAATTCAGTATTTTTGTGGTCGTTTTCTCCACATGGGATTGTTAGGTTAAGAATAAATGCATGTTCTGCACGTGGTTGCACACAACTGTAATCTCAGCAATTGAGGCTTCAACAGAATAGCAAGTTCCAGGCCAGCCTTAGCAACTTGGTGAGACCCTGTCTCAAAAAATAGAAAGGGGATGTAATTGCCAGTAGAGTGCACCTGAGTTCAGTCCTTAGTTGCTACAAAACAAAAGCAAAAAGAGTAGCTGGGCATGATGGTGCACGCCTGTAATCCCAGACACTTGGGAGGCTGAGACAGGAGGATCATGAGTTCAAAGCCAGCCTCAGCAATTTAGCAAGGCCCTAAACAACTCAGTGAGACCTTGGCTCTTAAAAAAAATACAAAAAAGGGCTGGGATGTGGCTCAGTGGTTGAGTGCCCTTGGGTTCAATTCCCAGTACCAAAAAAAGGAGCAAATGTCTGTGTAGTTTTCCTAGATACTGTCAATTCCCTTTTATCTACTGTGACCCATTTTCTTCTTTTTTGAATATATATTTTGTTTTATTTTTAGTTGCTGATTGACTTTTATTTGTTTATTTACATGCAGTGCTGAGAATCAAACCCAGTGCCTCACACATGCTAGGCAAGTGCTCTACCACTGAGCTACAACCCCAGCCCTACTGTGGCCCATTTTGTACACTTGTAGCAGTGTGGGGAGTGTCTGGAACCCAGTACCTCCCTATCTGAGTTTATTGAGAGGGTTGAATTTTTGGTAGGCTTGTAACTGAGTATTCTCTCCATATAGTTTATTTATCTTGCCTACAGGTACTGCCTGTCTCCATATAGTTTTATTTTGCATTTGTCTTAGCTTGAATTAATTGATCATTCTTCTTTAAGTTTAAAGGCTACTCTTATTTCTTCATGATTATTCCTATATATTACCCTTTTCTGTCAGGTTGTTGGTTTTTTTCCTGCAAAAAATTTTAGGAGGTCATTATACATTTGAGACAGTCATTGTGACGTACTGTCAACCACTTTTTACTTTAGCTGATTTAAAGACTATCTTACTATTGGCAAATATGAATGCAGAGGGAGACTCTTAATTTCTGAACTGCTCTGGAAAGACTTGGGCTTTCAATTCATGGTTGTGTTAATTTTTTTTTTTTTAAATTCTTTTTTTAAATTTTTTTTAGTTGTAGATGGACACAATATCTTTATTTTATTTATTTATTTTTATGTGGTGCTGGGGATTGAACCCAGTGCCTCATGCATGCAAGGCAAGTACTCTACCACTGAGCCACAATCCCAGCCCGGTTGTGTTAATTTTGATACACGATTTAGGAGCCAAACTCTTAGTTTAGTGGTAATGGTTAAATTGTTGTGGCAGTTGAATCTCCTTTAGGCATTACCTGGGGATGTAGAGCTCAGGCAGAAAACCTTAGAGGCAAATAATCCTGTTTAAATCTCTTTCTAGTATGATGGAATACTTTTGAAAAGTAAGAATGTAAACTTCAGATTTTGAGATATCATCTCAGCAAAACTACTTTTTCTGTATCTGGTGTACCCTAAGTTATGCGGAGTAGTCACATCAGTTGTTTTTTTTCCTTCAGCTCTGGGGTATCTGACAGATTGTCTGCCTTGCACTATAGACTGAAATGGTAAGAGTCCAAGAGTTAATAGACTGGTAGACTGAAAAAATAACTCACAGGGTTGTGCTTACCAGTTTTTTCCCATACAGTGCATTATTCATACATGATCAGCTTTAAAAAAAAAATAAAGCTTTGTAATGAAATCCTAACAGTTAAATGCCTTTTCTGACAACTAGTTATTTTTGTGATTTCCAATGTAAAAATCAGATATTCTATTTTTCTAGAAGAATCTAACAAGACATGTGACAGCAGTAACACTAGTGCTACCACTACCTCCATCCAGCCTAATCTGGAAAACAGTAACAGCAGCAGTGAACTAGATTCTTCCCAGAGTGAATCTGCTAAGGCAGCTGATGATCCTGAAAATGGAGAAAGAGAATCCCATACACCTGTCTCTATTCAGGAAGAGATAGGTAAGAATATACTTCATCCGTTAAAGGGACTTTTTTTTTTTTTTTAAACATTTTTCAAGTTTTTAGTATAAAAGTTTAGTGGGGGTGGGAAGATTTAAATTTTTCTTTACCGTTTTTGTTTTCCTTTTCATTTTTTCATTTTTATTTTTTATACACAAGTAGCCCTATTACTTAAAAAAAAAAAAAAAAAAAAAAAAAAGAGAAGCAAGCCAGGTGTGGTGGCGCATACCTGTAATCCCAGCTACTGGGGAGGCTGAGGCAGGAGAATCAGGAGTTCAAGGCCAGCCTGGCAATTTTGTAAGACCCTGTCTCAAAACAAAAAGTACACAGAGGAATAAAATAGAAGCCCTTTTCATACCCTTTTCTGAAGTGTAACCACCATCAGCGATTTGATGTGTACCATTTTAGGTCTTCCTCAATGCAGCTACATTCATATATGTACGTTTACAAAGTTTTTTGGTTTTGTTTGTTTTTTCACACAAATGGGATCATTTCACATCTTGTTTTTTCACTTAGGAACACTTATGAAGGGATCTTTTCATTTCAAATATTCTTTTTAGCTGCTGCATGATGTTTGATTATTATAAATTGTGCTTTTCTTTTTTAACATTCTCAGCATTTGTCTTTGTGTACTTGGGCAAGTATATCTGGCAGTATAGAAACAGTGACTGGAATTGTCACATGGCAGGCATATTTTAAAAATAGTGATAGTTATTGTTTAATTATACATAAAAGGAATTTATACCTATAATTCACACATCTGTTTTTTCCCCTATTCTTAAACCTTAAATTCGATATCATCAATTCTACATTTTTGCCAACAGTAAAAAGTATTTCATTTTAAAATTTGTATATCCTTCCTAATTAATGTGGTTGAATTTCATGTGTGTTGAACTGTCTCTGACTTGATTAGTTTTATTTGCTCAATTTTTCCTGTTGAATTTTGATATTTTTACTTAGTTTTAGGAATGCTTTACATATTATGGCTATTAATCTTTGATTTTTACATATATATATAGTAGTTCTCATTTTAAACTGCTATATGTTCATTCAGAAATTTTTACATTTTTATGTAGTTAAATTTATCAGTCTTTGGTGTTTCTCTGAATTTTGTATCTTATCAAAGAAGAATATACATGTATCTTAAAGCAAATTTCTCATGATACTTCTATAACTTTGTTTTTAATCTATATAGAAGATAATTTTGTATATTGTATCCGGTGAGAAATCTTTTAATTAGGACATTTTCAATTGTAAGTGTATCAAACCAGTTAAGCTTATGTAATTGGGACGTCTGAGCCATCATCAGGCATAACTGGACCCCCAAATATAATGACTCTTTCTGTCTTCCTCTCTTTCTCTCTCTCCTTTTGGATCTTACATATATTTGTATGTTAATTTCATTCTCTCCTAATACAAACAGGCTTTTTCCATGTGGCAGGGAAGATGGCACCAGCAATTTGTATTCCTATCTTTCCAAGCAAGGTCTGTGACCCAAAGACAAGGCCCCTACTCCTGCTCCAAATCAAAAGTCCTTCAGGAAGGAATTTGAGTGGCCTATCTTGGATCATATTGTTCCCACCCCTGTGGCCAGGGCAGGCAAGGTATTATGATTGATGGCTCCAGCAAAAATATGTGATTGGAGTGGGGTAGGAATGGTTTTCCAAAGAAAGAGGGGTGTTGTAAATACCTGCAACTCTGCCCTTTGGTAGCTCAGCATATACATGTTTACTCACATTTATTTCCATACATACAGTTCAAAAATACCTCTGTTCAACATAATGCAAAAATCTCACCCATAACTGAAAACTTCCAAAAACCTCTGTCCCACAATTACATTCTGTAATTATAATTGTATGTAAATAAATCCATATCTGGGATTTCTGTGCTGTGCATTAGTTTTGACAGGTCTTGTCATGGCTTATCTTGATTTTGCAGTCTGTAAGTCAACTTATGAATTCAGCTGCCTGTTGCATTCATTATTCTGATAGTGGAGGATGTTCTTCAGTAAATCTGGGAGGATAAATGTGCATGAGAGGTGAGAAGTATAGGGGAAGATTCCTCTTCTGGAGGCCATTCTGTTGTAGCAGCCTGGTTCCTGCTGGCTCTTACTAGGGATGGGTTTCTGGGATTGCTGTAGGATTCACAGTCATATGCTCCAGTTCAGCAGGTCTGGAGTCTTTCTGTCAATACCACTCCCTTACAGATCCTCAGGTACTCTTCTGACACCCTGGTAACGGTGACTGATGATTAATGATACCGTGTCACGGGCCCTGAAGGTGAACCCCTCTACTTCTTCATTGTGTCTGTTTGATGGGCCAAAAGCCGTAGCCCTCAGGTGAACAGAGTCTGTCTAGGCCTCTGCCTCCTGGCATGAGCAGTGAACTCTAAAGACTCGGGGAGAGCAGATCTGTACTCTGTCACAGGCTGCATTAGAATGGCTCACTCCTTTATAATAGTAAGAATATGGCCCTTGGGCACAGTGTGTTGGGTAAGGACCTCTACTATCAGCCTTGTTCCCTTTACTCCTTCAGGTCTTCCCTATCTCTTAAGCAAGTGACAAAGTATTGATTCTGAGCAATATTAGAATGTTGGCTCTAAATTAAGGAGCTTCCTTAAAAAAGTGCTGTGCCAGTCATGCCCTTTCTGTTTCTGGGAAGTCCAGGCCAGACCAAATGGTGTGAATAAGGTCTTTATTATAGGGCATTATAGATAGTCCTCAGAAGTAGCCGCCCTAGCTCAGCATCTTGGCATAAAACTCCAGCATGGTAGAGTAATAATTTGAAACCCATGAGAAGACTAATGGTCTTACCAAATGTGGATACCATACATTCAGGGCTACCAGCTTTCCACCCTCATATCAGAAGATAACTCAGTTTCCTCACTCCATCTTGATTTAGTCAGTGCCAAATGTTGGAGCCAAAATCTTAAAATACTCCTCTGCATTATTTAGGACTTGCTGGTTTTGACAGAAACCCATCAAACTTGCTTGAAACAAAAAGGGAATTTTATTGGCACAGTTTAGTAGTTAGTAGGTCCAGGGCTGCTGGCAGCCTCAAGTATGTTAGGAGTCTGTGTAGCTGAATGAGATTATCATGATCTCTCAGTTTTTCCTTTTCATATTTTCACTCTTTCTTCTCTGTGATGGGCTTATTGTTTCCTACCAGTGCCAGTTTTTTCCATGTTATAGGAGTAAAATTAGCTAGCCCCCCTTTTAAACCCTTCCAGCTCACGAAAAGAAACAGCATAGACCCTTTCTCTGTCTCCAGATCAAAAGAACTGGAGTAGAATGCTGACTGGCTGGACCACAAAGCCAGCTCCTGGGACAGTCACTATGGCCAGGTAGTGGTGTGCTCGCTCTGGCCAGGCTGGGCCTGTTGTTCAACTCAAAGGAGCAAGATACTTGATTCATAGCCCTGGCTCAATCATGATTAAAGTGGGGGAGAAAGCATCTTCCCAAAGGAAAGAAGAGGCGTTGAACAGATTAAATGAACAACAGTTTGCTAAACTGTCCTAACCTTTTTTCCCCTCCAAAATGCACAACAGTTTTTCCAATCCTACCTTTGTCGCTACTTACTTAAAATGCCATCTTTAGAATATATAGTGTGGTAAATTCTCTGTGCTTTTAATTACCAGTGCCACATTATCCTAATTTTTAAATAAACTTTAAATTAGAAAATTTGTATCTTTTCAGTTGTCTGGTCAATGTGGAAGTTGGACCATGATGCAGTAATTTTAAGACATAGAGAAATATTTGGCCAAAGTGAGATTACATAGATAAACAAAGCAGAAATTGTTCCTGGGTAGTTTAGTCCATCACTTTCATTTCATTATGAAAATGTTGAGAGGTCTTTGTTACATTAATACAACTAATTTAGTTGATTTTTATAATAATAAACTTACACATCTAGTTATCCGTGAGAAAAACTTACTTGGTATTTCTAAGCTCAAAACTATTAGGTATTCAAATAGAATTTCCTTGAAAATCTTTCTAAAATTAATTATGTCCTTTTAATACAGAAATCCATATTGAATATATAAAGCAACATTTTGTTAATGTGCATTTTGTGTCGTGTTTGTTATTATAAATTTTGTAGCAGCCCCTCCTGTTTTCTAATAGATGAGTTTGGAAACAGTAACCTTGCACATTTGTGTTTTCCTTAAAATAATAAATGGGTCACAGTAAAGTTCTCATGTTTTCTTTTAAGTACACTAAAGAATTAGTGATATTTCCTTTGACTAGTCAAGGACTTTACCTGTTCACTTTCTGGACCTTAGATGCACACCACATAGGAGTTTTGGATAAATGAGGCATTGTTCTTACACTTACTGTCAGCAATTACTTTGTGGCTTTTTCATTGTAACAGGTGACTTCAGATCAGAGAAATCCAACGGGGAGATGAGTGAATCTCTTGGAGCTGGAAGAGGAGCATCTGGCTCAACTCGCATCATCACCAGATTGCGGAATCCAGATAGCAAACTGAGTCAGCTGAAGAGCCAGCAGGTGGCAGCCGCAGCCCATGAAGCAAACAAAATGTTTAAGGAGGGGAAAGAGGTGTGTTCTTTCTGTTTAAAACAAAAATCTCTGGGGTATGAATAATTGTAATTATTATACCTTAAAAGTATATAGGTTTAGTGATCTGCTTTGGATTTAGATTTTCACCATTTTCAAGAGTGTAATGGGCAACAAGTATAAAAGCATCAGACTTAATTATGATACATATATTTGTATACCCAAATCTTAGTTCGTTCATAAAGATGCTGTAAGAGGGTGCTACTAGATGATCATTTTTGTGTGTGTGTAATTCTAAAGAGATTAAAGCCTTTTACATATATGGTATGTGAGGGCTTTATTGAAAAGCTTTAGGTTATTTACTCTGATCACTTCAGGTGAGCTGCAGCTACAGGACAGAGCACACCTAACCAAAGGCGGGATACAGTGTACAGGATAGACAGCATCCCAGCCCTGGTTATGAACAGTGGGATCAAATATGGGACCTAGTATCTCTGCCCCCACCTAACTGTGGTGACAGACAGTGACCAAACTGTGTCTCCTAGATTTGAGAATTATTTGTGGATAAGTAAGAATAGACAGTGTTCTTTTTCTTTCTTTTTTAACATCATAGCAGTTGTTTTCAAGCAGTAACTTTCAAAGTTCTTTTTGACCTAGGCCCTTAGTAAGATAAATATTTTTCCCCTAGCAACTCAGTACACACATCTAAAAGCTTTCTGAGGTAGTATTTATCTTATTGTGCCAGAAGCACTCTGCTATTTTTTCTTATAGTCTAGTGCATTTTATTACATTTTATTATTTTACAATTTGAATGAGATCCACCATTGTTTCATAATCCACTGAAAGATTGGGATCGACTTTTCTTTTTCCCCTTCCCTTGTGGTGCTGGGAGTCAAACTTGGGTTTTGTGTGTGATAGGTAAGCACTCTACCAACTGAGCTAACCCCAACCTGGGGATCAGCTTTTTTTCTTTTTTTCCAGAGTTGGGGAACACACCCAGGGACTCCCATAGGCTATTGCAGTGGAATCAACTTTTTGAAAACATTCTTAAATTATCCATTGACTTCTTCTATTAAAACTGGAATGGGGGCTGGGATTGTGGCTCAGTGGCAGAGCGCTCACCTCACATATGTAAGGCACTGGGTTCGATCCTCAGCACCACATAAAAATAAATAAAATAAACGTAATGTGTCCATCTACAACTAAAAAAATATTTAAAAAAACAAAAACAAAAACTGGAATGATAAAAAGTACAGAAGGGAAAAGATATTTTTTGGTTAATGTAGTTTAGATGTTAATACATGTAATGACTCTCTAAAGTAATGTTATAAATTTGATATTATGTATGAGCTGGGCGTGGTGGCGCACGCCTGTAATCCTAACACTTTGGGAGGCTGAGACAGGAGAATCACAAGTTCAAAGCCAGCCTTAGCAATGGCGAAGTGCTAAGCAACTCATTGAAACTGTCTCTACATAAAACACAAAATAGGGCTAGGGATGTGGCTCAGTGGTCAAGAGCCCCTGAATTCAATCCTTGGCACCAAAATAAATAAGTAAGTAAATAAATAAATAAATTTGATATTATGGTAGGTGAATGATTGCACATACAGTTTCATGTGTATATTTGAGACCATGAAAGTACTCACTAGTATCTAACATACTTAATAAATGTTAGTTTTCTTTCCTTTCATAGGTATATCTTGGTTGTTTAGTTGTTAATTATTAGCTTTCACTTTTAGCTTTTAAACTTGAGCAGTTCAATCATAAGATGCACCTTAACTCATTGAAATATCTGATTACACTGATCAAAATGCAGTTTAAGCCGGGCGCAGTGGCACACACCTGTAATCCCAGCACTTTGGGAGGCTGAGACCGGAGAATTGCGAGTTCAAAGCCAGCCTCAGCAACAGCATGCGCTAAGCAACCCAGCAAGACCCTGTTTCTACCTAAAACACAAAATAGGGCTGGGGATGTGGCTCAGTGGTCAAGTACTCCTGAGTTCAATCCCTGATACCAAAAAAAAAAAAAAAGGCAATTGATAAGATAAAATTTGTGTCTTTGCTGTGAATGATGAAGTTTTTTTTTTTTATTTTCTTGGTCAGGTACTGGTTGTTAACTCTCAAGGAGAAATTTCACGGTTGAGCACCAAAAAGGAAGTGGTCATGAAAGGAAATATCAACAATTATTTCAAACTGGGTCAAGAAGGGAAGTATCGCGTCTACCACAATCAGTACTCCACCAATTCATTTGCTTTGAATAAGCACCAGCACAGGGAAGACCATGATAAGAGAAGGCATCTTGCACATAAGTTTTGTCTGACTCCAGCAGGAGAGTTCAAATGGAACGGTTCTGTCCATGGGTCCAAAGTTCTTACTGTTTCTACTCTGAGACTGACCATCACTCAATTAGAAAACAACATCCCTTCATCCTTTCTTCATCCCAATTGGGCTTCACACAGGTAAAGGAAACTAAGATAAATTTTTTGCTGTAAATTACAAAACATAAAGTAATTGATATGCTTTAAAATGTCAGTGCTAGTGAATGGAATGAAGTCAGTCTGGTCAGACAGTAAGGAAGCTAGAGGTATGGGTGTACTTCTAAATTGCTGAATCAGCACTAGCATTTGAGTGATTTTTAGGAACCATTCGTTATCCCTAGAAATCAAGTGGAGGCCAGTTATTTCCAGTGGGGGCCATCAAGTTCCAGAACATTGTAGAAGATCAAGGAATTGTGAGGACTAAATGATTTCTGAAATTCCCTCTAATGTTTAAAATCTGATTCTGTGAGCTTGAAACTTCCAGTAGCAGTACATTTTTATCTGCTACCTAGACACCTTACTCATACGCATTATACGATGGAGTCACCATAAAATACAACTATTACACTTTCAACTTAAGATCAACCAAATGAAATAATTTTTCTTTTGAAATACAGGGCAAATTGGATCAAGGCAGTTCAGATGTGTAGCAAACCCAGAGAATTTGCTTTGGCTTTAGCTATTTTGGAGTGTGCTGTTAAACCAGTTGTGATGCTACCAATATGGCGGGAATCCTTAGGACATACCAGGTGAGTGAACTCTGACCCTTGTGAATGATGAATATTGGATATTGTTTTGTAAGTACCTGTTAAGAATGAAAGTTCATGTGGTTAAGAGTCTTACTAATGATGTCACACTTCTTGGCCTTCATTAGTTCTTATTTATGGTACAGGATCTCTGTAATAAAGATCAAAAGAGATCAGATATGGAAATTATGAATATTTTTTAAAGTAAAAAGTATTTTTCTTGGAATAGGAAGAATACTCATGTTTTTTGAGTATCTGTTTTAGAATGTTCAGGTTCTATGCTAAGGATCTCTCATACACTTTTTTAGACTTGAGTGACTGAAGATCTACAGCTCCCAAGTAGACCCAGAACTGTGTGACTTAGATAAATTTTGAAACTTGAATCTCTTTAGCCTGGTGGACTTAAAAACAAAACTTTAATCTTTAAAAAGTCATTACAAAATTAATATATACTTACAGTAAAAAATGCAAATATTATTCAAGGCTATAAAGCAAAAAAATAAGAATCATTCTATCTTTCCTACTCCTCTGTAGGGCTCATGCCATTGGCATAATCCTGTAATTTTTATTTTTAATTTTTTGTGGTAGTGGGGATTGAACCCAGAGACCCTCTAACATTGAGCCACACCCCCTGACCCCCCTGCCCCCTTTTAAATTTTGAGAGAGGGTCTTACTAAGTTGTTGAGGCTGGCCTTGAAATTTTTATCCTCCTTCTTCAGCCTTCCAAATTGCTGGGATTACAGGTGTGCTCCACTGTGCCCAGTACCATATAATTTTTAAAATATAAATATGTTTTGCATTACTTCCCACATTTGTTTTATTTTATAATGAATCTACTTTGAACTAAATTTATACCTACAAAACATTTTCATCTGTTAAAAGCTGCTTCCAGTTTTCTTTGGTGTTTTCCCCACATAATCTTATTGATGTTCCTGTCTTCCTCCTGTCCCTTTTCCTTCACATTTTGAATATAATTGCTGCTATTTATAGAGTCCTCCACAAATGGATGGACTTAATTTTTCCTAGCAACTGAAAAACAAGGTTAAACTAAGGTGCTGAAGAAATGTGCACCGTGAGACAGGAGAGATAAGTGGGTGACATGCTTCTGTTGTACTTTCTGTAGCCTTCTTTTATCAAGGTTGAGCCAGGAAAGAGTCAGAGTAACCAGGAGGCAGTGCTCTCTGTTTCCGTTGCTGCTGCTTACATTTACCTTCAGCCTTGCCCTAAACCATTCTCTAGAAGATGATCATCCTGAAACTTGTATTGGTAGACCAAGAAGCTACATCCCTAGTGACAGATCAAAGCTTCAAGAATGAGGATAATTGTTACTCAGTAAGCCTCCCATTATTAGCTGTAATTTGAAATTACTAAATCATAACCTTTTATGGATTTGTTTTCAAGTATTAAACATTCTAGTCGAAGATGGAATTCAGACTTTTTAAATCCAGGTATTTTTTCTTCCCTGCTTTGTCAATACAAATGGCTGGTCTTCTCAAAATGTTGTTTAGATTTATAAAGTTGTGCTGTGAATTGTATTAGTATAAAATCTGATAATATATACATAAGAATTCTTGTTTAATATGATGAGGGGAGATAAAATAGAATAAACTTTTTTAAAAATTAGGGACCTTGATTTTAAAAAACTAGAAATTAATAACAGGACTTCTGCTTTTTGGCAATGGTATAGTTAACTGAATAGGTAATAAATTTCTAAAACTGGATTCAAACTAATATTTTATTCAAAAAGATTATTATTATTATTATTATTATTATTTTTTTTTTTTGGTACTGGGGATTGAACCTAGGGTTGCTTAACCACAGGGCCACATCTCCAGCCCTTTTTTAATGTTTTATTTAGAGACAGGGTCTCACTGAGTTGCTAAGTGCTTCACTAAGTTGCTGAGGCTGGCTTTGAACTCGAGATTCTCCTGTCTCAGCCTCCCTAAATGCTGGGATTACAGGCGTGCGCCACCGCGCCCAGCTAAAAAGTTTCTCTTGTGTTTATGTACAGTGTCTTGACAATTTTAGGTTTTCTTCTGTTAATATACAAATTGATTTCAATAACATTAAAAGTTTTTGTTGGGGGGCTGGGGTTGTGGCACAGTGGTAGCGTGCTCGCCTAGCACGCGGGCGGCACTGGGTTCGATCCTCAGCACCACGTAAAAATAAAATAAAGCTATTGTGTCCACCTACAACTAAAAAATAAATATTAAAAAAAAAAGTTTTAGTTGGATTTTCTGTAGAATTGATAAGATGATATGAAAAAGATCAATAAGAGAAAAGGCCAATTTTAAGGACAAGGTAGGAGGGACTTCTCTGAGGTAACAAGACTTCTTTCTTTAAATATATTTTAAAAGTTTGTTTTTAAAAACATATGCTTAGTTGTTGATATAGACCTTGATTTTATTATTTGCTTATATGTGGTGCTCAGAATCGAACCCAGTGCCGCCTCACACATGCTAGGCAAGTGCTGTACCACTGAACGACAACTCCAGCCCCGCTTTAAAAGACTTCTTTTAAAGCTATAATACAGTGGTATAGATGCAAAAATAAACATAGACCAATGGTATAGCGTAAAAAGAGTCCAGAATCAGAATAACCCCTATATGGAAATGTACTGTATGATAGCAGTAGCATTACAAAGGATGGACTGTTCAGGGAAAGGTGACGGGGCAGAGAGTTATCCATGTTGGTAGAAAATCGGATTCCCTGGTTCATACCACAAAGAAGTCATTTCCAGATTGAGCAAATCTTAAATGTGAAAAGCAAAACTATAACAAAACTCCTTATAGAAATTATAGAACATTTTCTTTATGACCTTGGAAGAAACTCCCTCCTTTGTCCCCCCACCCTTTCTTTTCCCCTTCTTCTTCCTCTTTCCCTCCCTTCCTTGTTTTTATTTCCTCATACCCTTTCCTTCCTTCCATACTTCATTCCTTTTCTTTTTCTTTTCACGTTTTCCTGTTCTCCCCAATTCATTCATTATCTCCTGAGATGATATAAGGTAGACATTTCTTCCATTTACAAGCATGTTGTCACATGAGAATGAATGTGCAAGAGTGTGTATGTCTGTATACACTACCAGTGGGCTCCTGTGTTTAACAAGTGATACAAATGTAAGTTTCTGTGTAACATAAGCTGTAACGGATACTAATAAAAATGAAGCCACAAGTGCACACCTGTAACCCCAGCAACTCAGGAGACTCAGGCAAGAGGATCATAAGTTCTAGGCCAGCGTCAGCAATTTAACAAGACCCTATCTCAAAATAAAAATAAAAATAAAAAGGGCTGGGGATGTGGCTCAGTTGTTAAGCGCCTCTGGGTTCAATCCCCAGTAAACCCCTCCCCCCCAAAATAAGCATCTATGAATTTACCACGCAACTTAAAAATAAGGACATTACCATGAATGCATCTGGTTTTCACTCACATTATCTTATTTCTCCTGAGAAAACCACTTTTTGTGTGGTTATTATACTGGGGATTGTGTCTGCTAGGCAAGCACTCTACTGTTGAGCTGCATCCCTCGTTCTTTGTATTTGATTTTGAGACAGGGTCTCACAAACTTGCCCCAGCTGATTTCAAACTTGTGATCCTCCTGCATCAGCCCCCTAAGTAGCCAGGATTATAGACATGGACCGCCAACCCTGGCTAGATAAGCACAGCCTTAAAGTTTGTGTCTTACTATATGCTTCCTTTGTAACCGTAGATCGTTTTTTTTGTTGGGTTTGAGCCACCTTGTAATAATTTGTTATCCTAAAAGACTAGGTGCTGTACTGGTTGAATATATTTTTGTTGTTTATTGTAATATAATCAAAAGAGGGTTAGTATCTACAATATATTCAAGAACTCTTACACTTCACTAATACAAAAAATGAAGCCATTTAGTAAGAGGGAAAAGACTATAAGTATAATTTACTCAAGAAGAGACCCAGATAGCCAAGAAGGATGCAAAAGTATTTAACTTTCATGTTAAGTTGGGAATGTACATCAGAACCATAGGCTACTGTTCCAGGTCCATGAGATTGTCAAGAATTTAAAGAAAGTCTTAACAAAGAGGCAACATAAGAGGAAGACAACTCTAAAACATTTCTGATAAAAGATCAGTAGTGTAATGAGTGGTGTAAAAATTAAGTTTGGTGAAAAAGTCAATGCGGTTCTTGTATTTAATACCATAGAGGAACTATTACATGTATACATGAGGACACATGTTAGAATAATGTTCCTTAGAATTTTATATTTAGTGGTAAAATTTAAAAACAATCACCAAATAGTCATCATCAGGCACATTTAAATCATGACATTGTCATATAATTAATGGCTTACTATGTAGTAGCGAAAGTCAAACTAGAGCAACAATTGCAATGAAATTGGATCTGTAAATATGGAAGAAAGTGAAAAGAGTTCTGTCACTAAAAATACATGTAGTTTAACATTATTTGTGTTAAGTTTTAAAGCATGTATGTTAATATATTACAGTATTATTGAAGGAATATAGATTTGTGGTTAATGTTTAAAGAAATTCAAGAGCTCTATGCTTGAAGCTTAAGAAATAATAAGTAAAATGTGGTCAAGAAGTCATTATGAAAACTAAACCAAGCCGGGCGTGGTGGCTCACGCTTGTAATCCCAGCACTTTGGGAGGCTGAGACAGGAGAATCGCAAGTTCAAAGCCAGCCTCAGCAATGGCGAGGTGCTAAGCAACTCAGTGAGACCCTGTCTCTACATAAAAACACAAAATAGGGCTGGGGATGTGGCTCAGTGGTCGAGTGTCCCTGAGTTCAATCCCCAGTACCAAAAAAAAAAAACCCAATTTTGATTTGGATGTTAATGAAAGCATTACATATATTGAAATTTGTAGGATGCAATTAAAAAGTTCCTAGAGGAAATTGGTAGTCCTCAATGTTTGTATTAGCAAAGAAAAACTGCAAATTAATTAGCTAGGAATACATCTCAAAGAGGCAACGTAAAGGAAAGAAATGTGGAAGGTAAGAACAAATTTAATGAAATAGCAAACAAACATACCTTAGATGTGTAAAATTATAATTTACGAACTTCTGCTAAGATTATCAGAGAAAATTAAAAGGAAGAGCCAGAAAACACAAACAACTAATATCAAGAATAAAGAACAGAACTTACCAGTATTTCTGATTCTCTAGTACTAGCACTGGGGATTTTAAAGTTACAGGTCCTCTGACAAAATATTCAGGCTTCCTACATCCATAGATAAAGTAGTCACCTTGGCTAATTTGGGTTTGTAAGGGGAGCTGAAAAGGAGATGCTATGGTGATCTGTGTCTTTACACAGTAGGTTATAGGCCACACTTAGACAGAAAAAGGATTTCTGGTTATATTACTGCATCTATGATTGTTTAAGCAGGTTGTTCAAATTTCAAGAATCAGAAAATTTAAAGTCTTCTACCAAAATAGACAATGAAGGAAATCTTGTAGATCATAATTTGTTAGCATATAAAACTTGACAAACAAAGCACTGTGGCAAATAGAAAATTATGGCCCTATTTCTTTCATTAATATTTATCATTGATCAATAACAAATAACAGATGTGCACATAGGAAATCTTAAATAAAATATTAACAAATATATTCAGGAATAAATCGAAAGAAGAGCAAATTGGCTTGCTAGGCATGGATAACTTGGTCTAATATTAGATTATTTTGAGAAGTCAAAGAAAGAGAAATGTATGATCAGTTCATTAGATGCCAGAAAAGTTTTGGTTTTGTCAGTTTATTATCAATTATTGTTGTTGTTTTAAAAAGCTTAAATAATAATATGAAGTCTTTTTTTTTTTTTGGATAGTAAAGATGTGTTCCAAACCAAATCATTTTTCTTTTCTCTCAAACCCTTGAAGCATTCCCCTTCTGGTGGAACAAAACAAAGATGCCCGCTATCACTACTATATATGTGTATTTTAAAAATTTTTATTATTATTATTTTTTGATAGTTTTAGATGGACAGCATGCCTTTATTTGTTTGTTTTTAATATGGTGCTAAGGATCGACCCCAGTGCCTCACATGTGCCAGGCAAGCACTCTGCCACTGAGTCCCAGCCTGAGCCCTCACTACTGTATTTTGACTTTAACTAAAAATAATAGCCAGTGCAGCTTGCCAAGAGAAATAATATATGTACACATTGCAAAGATATAGGCACAGTTATTATAATCTAATTATATTCTTAGGAAATCCCCCCATGGCTGAAATACCATAAGAAACAATACGGAAATTAAATAAGATTTGTAGCATACTAAATAAGAGCTTTCATGTAAACAAATAATAACCATGTAGAAAACACCAGGGGACTCTGAGTTAAAATAGCAAATTAAATAAACATGTTTAATTCTATTTCTCTGAGTTCCATCAATACTGGCAAAGGGATGATGATGGTGATGATGATGGCAATGATGGTGATGTTGTGGATTGAACTTGTAAGGCCTCTTGTGTGCTAGGCAAACCTCTACCACGGAGCTACATTCCCCAGACCCCCAAGGGATGTTTTGAAGTTATGAACCCAGATGGGCAGTGAATAGGACAGAATATAGCAGCAGTAAGATTATAGAAGCATAAATCAAACGGGCAGTTGGTAACCTATTCAACAAAGCCACATCCCAAGTGGGAATGTTCCCATGTCACACCACTGAACCCTCAAAAGGCACAAAGGCAGAAGTCCAGAGCAGTCCACTTGGGACTATCTCTAGAGTGGACCTGTTTTACATTGCAGTCTGCCATGTACTGTGATTGTGATGGGCCCTCTGTCATCCTGGACATGCTCATGACCTCACCCCCTAATTTACTAAAAGAGGCTCTTATAAACTTTCGTTAAAGCCACAGACTAGCTGGGCGCAGTGGCACAGTGGTACTCCCAGCACTTAGGGAGGCTGAGACAGGAGAATTGCGAGTTCAAAGCCAGCCTCAGCAATGGTGAGGCTCTAAGCAACTCAGTGAGACCCTGTCTCTACATAAAACACAAAATAGGGCTGGGGATGTGGTTCCGTGGTCGAGTGCCCCTGAGTTCAATCTCCAGTACCAAAAAAAACCCCAAAAAACTACAGACTGACCATGTGGCATAGGAATAAGGTCATATTTTATTGGAAACTCTTCATGGTGACAATATTTCTCTTTTGCCCATGCAGCTAGTTTTATGCTTGCTACTGAGTTTTCAAAAGCCAAATTTTTTTTTTCTTAATACTATTTGGGATATAAACATAGGCAGTAAAATTGTAAGGATAAGCAAGGGAATATTTAACACAAAAGTCAGAGTAGTAGTTGCCAAGGGTTAGGAAGCACAAGCTTTTGATATATTTCTTGTTGGTAAAGTTCAGGGTTTTTTTTTTGGTACTGAAGATTGAACTCATGGGCACTCAACCACTGAGCCACATCCCCAGCCCTATTTTGTGTTTTATGTAGAGACAGGGTCTCACTGAGTTGCTTAGCACCTCGCCGTTGCTGAGGCTGGCTTTGAACTCATGATTCTCCTGTCTCAGCCTCCCAAAGTGCTAGGATTATAGGCGTGAGCCACCACCCCAGCTTTAATTTTTTAACTTTGTTGCATTTTATATATTTTAAAAAATCTTAAGTGAAAAGATGCCAGCAATAACCAAAAAGCTGTCAAACACCTAGGAATAAGTTTGACAAGACATAATCAGGACCTGAGTAAAGCAATCTTTAAAACTTCACTAAAGTCTTATGAATAGGATTTGCCCTCCTGAGGCTGTGGGAGGCTTGACCAAAATGATATTAACAGTTCATCTAGAAAAATTAATGTGTAAGAATAGCCTTGGGGCTGGGGCTGTAGCTCAGTGGTAGAGTGCTTGCCTTGCATGCATGAGTCACTGGGTTCAATCCTCAGCACCATATATATATATATATAAAGAAAGAAAGAAAGAAGGAAAGATATTGTGTCCATCTACAACTAAAAAAATATTTTAAAAAAGAGAGTAGCGGGCTGGGATTGTAGCTCAGCGGTAGAGCGCTTGCCTCGCATGTGTGAGGTCCTGGGTTCGATCCTCAGCACCACATACAAAGCAATAAAATAAAGACATTGTGTTCATCTACAAATAAAAAAATATTAAAAAAAAAAAAAGAGAGAGAATAGCCTTAAAGGGAAATGGATATTAAGAATAGGTGTTAGAGCATATTTTCCAACTAACATAATCAAAATAATTTGTCCTGCTAAAGAAAGAGGGGAGTGGAATAGATTAGGAAATCCAGAGATAGATTTAAATGCATGTAGGAATTTAGCAAGTGGCAGCACTACATATTAGAAATCAAAGAGGGCATGTTTGGGGGAAAAGTCACTTAGATCCTGCCTTAGCAAAACCATTCAGATTGATGAAGATTAAAAATACCAAAACCCTAAAACAAAGAAAATTGCAATAAGAAAGCATGAATTAATTTATATTTTTGTTGTGATACTTTCTTTTTAAACAGATAAAAACCCCAGATGGCATACAGGAGAAAAGTGGATACATGTATTTAAAATTCTGTGTGGAAAAATATTATAATCATATTCAAAAGACAGATGAAAAACTGAGGAAAAATATTTGCACCACAAATGGAAAATGTCCTTAATTGACAAAGACCTTTTATAAATGAAAAGGACTAATAGTCCAGTACAGACAAGACAAAGGAATTGAACAGGCATTGTGCAGAAAAATAAATTTGAAAGGCCAGTAGACATAAAAATGATTACTTCTCTCATAATTAAAGAACCATGGGATAGTATATTTTACTGCTCAGTTGGGCTAACAATTTGGAAGTTTGATACTAACTCAGCGGGACAGCAGGTTGTCTTTGTAATGGAGGGGAGGCTGGAGTGCACAGTTCTGAGGAGTAGTCTGGCATTGTCTCGGCATGTTAAGTGCAAGAACTTTTGGTCTCAGCCATCCCATCACTAAGGAACCTACGGGGATATTCCCCAAGTTTATCATGAAAGAAATGCTGCATAAAATGTTGTATGTGGTAGTTTGAGTATAATAGCAGAACAGACACAACAGAATCCTGAGCCCTGCGTGCACATCAGGAGTGGAGTTGGTGCTCAGTCCACTCCCCTGGACTCAGTCCATTCCAGCTCTCAGAGCATTGGGTAGGTGTGGCAGGAAGTCTGCCACCCAATGCGCCCAACAGAATAGAACAGCCACTGAAGCCTGCATGTTACCAGTGTGATAGGGCTTCCTTCCTGTGGCCTCCAGGCCACCAATAGTGACAAAGATTTCTCCCCAGCAAATAGTGACCAATAGTGACAAAGATTTCTCCCCAGCAAATAGTCCTACCAAGCTCCCCTGTGCTTCTGCTTCTCCCCATAAGGATCATCTTGGTGGCAGTGGTTTTTTA
Source organism: Xerus rutilus (assembly GCA_028644305.1). NCBI lineage: Eukaryota > Metazoa > Chordata > Mammalia > Rodentia > Sciuridae > Xerus > Xerus rutilus. The sequence continues at coordinate 12,514,465 of CM053402.1, forward strand.
TTGAAAAAGGAATAGAATTTTCTCAGGGACAGTCAGCCTCACAGAACAGCTGTAATAACTGTAATAATGTAACCGTTGTAGCTGTTTTAGCTCTAACACTTAATGGCCTGGCAACCTCAGTAAAGTATGAATCCTTTGAATTTGGGGAAAGAAACTGAGAGCACCAGAGTGTCATGGTGCTCTATTCCAGGCCTGTCTCAGAAGATGGCTCAGGTATTATGGTGGATCTGGCCTTTGAGAGGTGGAAGAAGCCAAGGTAACAGAAACTCTGGAAACTACTGTTGGGTTCTGGCATTGGCACCCCTTACTCAGGTTATTTGCCATGTTGTGCCTCTGGAGCTCGCTTTACTCCTGATTCTGAGAGTGTTGGTGAATAGATGGTATTTGAGTAAGTGAGTTAGTTAGTTCCTAATGAGAAACTACCACCTTTTCCCTCCAGCCATCATGTTAGGAGAACCTGTAGGAGGGGCCTTATGGAGAATGTTCTCTATTATAGTTGTGTGCAATAATAGTCATGAACTCTCAACCTGGGGGAGTCATGTACTGAGGTCCTGTGATCATAGGAACACACAAAGCCTTCTTAAAAGAGGGGAAGAAGGGCAGAGAGAAAGAGGGAAAGAGATAGGGAGTGTATGATGCAAGATGAAGATAAAAAGAATTCAGTTCTCCCCTGTCTTTCTAGCACCACTACCCCAAGTTGACAAAAGGTCTCTGTTCTTCTGCATATAGCTATGTATGAGAAATTGCCTTCCTCTGGTTTGGTTGGGATAAAAGCAATTCTGCCACTGGAGCTCTTAAAGACAGGAGCTCCTCTCTTTGTAGATTTTGGTCTCTGTTTATGAGCAATGTTCCCACTCATGAAAATCTAGACTAATCACCTAAATGTAGAATCCCACACAGGCCTGCACATTCTTGGTAGGTGCATAGGTGCCTGTTTTCTTGCTTGATAAAAGAGGGTGGGTATGCCTTATGTCTTATGATTGAGTTTATTGTGGACCTTCTTTCCTGATTTCCTCCCCTCATCCAAAAGGGAGCACTCCGTGGGCCCCTTTTTCTGTAGATGTATAGTAAGCCAGAACTCTGTTAGTGGACCCTGTGAAGGCTTTAAAATCTCCAGTGCTAGTTAATTAAAAATAAAAGCTTTTGGATTTGTTAGACTTTGTGGGAAGAAAAAAAACACTGAAAATATACTTTTATAGTGAACTAATTCAGTAAGATATAGTTTATCCTTGCAGCAGCATATTTTTTAGTTCTCTTAAAAAGATCTTTTACTCTGATATAGAAAGATCTTCTAGTACAATTATTTGCTGATTAAAAACTGTAGTTGTGTGTGTACTATCAGTATCCTTTGTGTAAATGCATAATAGACTATGTAAAAGGTGAAAGATTTATAAGATCTGTAGAGAAACCAGAGTAAGCATGATGCACTGTATAAAGAGATACATAAATGGTATATGCATGAAATCTTCCAGAAACAAAACAGAAGTCTTTCTTTCAGGAAGGTATATGGAAAAGGTAGCCATTTTTGCCATTTTCTTCTTCTTCTTTTTTTTTTAGAAGAATTTTCTTCTTCTTCTTTTTTTTTTTTTTTAATACGGAACGCTTCACGAATTTGCGTGTCATCCTTGCGCAGGGGCCATGCTAATCTTCTCTGTATCGTTCCAATTTTAGTATATGTGCTGCCGAAGCGAGCACTCTTCTTTTTTTAAAATATATTTTTAGTTGTAGATGGACACAATACTTTTATTAAAATTTATTTTTAAGTGGTGCTGAGGATTGAACCCAATGCTCCATACATGCAAGGCAAGCACTCTACCACTGAGCCACAACTCCAGCCTTGCCATTTTCTGTTCTGGTTTTTCTTGTTATAAAATTCTACACCTATTTGTTTTTGTCAGTTGGGATTGAGTTTGTGGGACTACAACTAACCAGTCTTTGGTTTTGTGCCTAATTTTCAGTATTGCATCTTTACCCTTTTTATTTTTCAAAATTAAGTGTATTTCTGTTTTTGTATCTGTATATTTTTAGGTTACATAGAATGACATCAATTGAAAGAGAAGAAAAGGAGAAAGTAAAAAAAAAAGAGAAAAAACAAGAAGAGGAAGAAACCATGCAGCAAGCTACATGGGTAAAATACACATTTCCAGTTAAGCATCAGGTAATTTTAACTGATCTTTTTAAATACGGTTAGCCATTTCTGAGACTTTCATTCTACCTTATAATTTTCACTTCTCACATAACTTTTCAATTAATACAGTTGAGATGAAGTACATTTTTCTGATAATTTTATAAGTATAGATTCCTCTTATTAGGGGAGTGTTTTGGAATTGTTATAAAACTGAAACTATTAAATTTTGCATTTTAGAAAGAATTGTAAGTTCTTTCATATATCTCTGATTCCCAGTGAAAATTAAATTGATTGATAAATTCAACTTGCCTGATTCTTACTCTTGTTTGGTAATGTGTAATACCACACATGCTGTGTTGTTTAACTAACTTGTTTTCATTTATACCAGGTTTGGAAACAAAAAGGAGAGGAGTATAGAGTAACAGGATATGGTGGCTGGAGCTGGATTAGTAAAACTCACGTTTATAGGTTTGTTCCTAAATTGCCTGGCAATACTAACGTGAATTATAGAAAGTCGTTAGAAGGAAGTAAGTAATTGAGTCTTTTAATAGTTCTCTTTAATATGAAATATTTAAAATACTTAGTTTTTTACTAGTAATAATCATTTTTTCTGAATAACCATGTTTGATTTGTATTATTTTCTTATAAATTGATAGTATATATATTATATTGGATAAAAGCATTTTTCTGAAATTTTTGATAGTATATGCAAATTACTATTGTCACTTACTAATTATAAACTCTTAAATTTTAAATATTACCTATATTCACAGGATTTTGGTATCTAGAATTTCAGTTAAAGAAATACGAGATTGTTTTTGTTTTTGTTTTGTTTTTTTAAGCCACAGCCACTTAATTACAGTATTGCTTTTCAAAATCTTAAACTCAATACTGATTGACTTCTGGAGGAGTCACACATATCTGGTAACCTCAACATTATTGTACACAGCAAACCTAGAAAGGAAGTGATAAAGTCTTCTGCCACAGTCATGTAAATGAGCTGTTGATTTGATTTACTACTGGCTAACAGACTTTAGCATTTAGAATCGCAGAGTTGTAGAGATAGACTTTCCTTTTCAAAGACTACAAGACATACCAGAGAGTGATAAATCCTTGACTGGAACCCATGACTCTTGGCTTCTGTAGCCCTGTTTGTTGTCTGCCATGCAGTCTCTTGCCTTTGTTACCTAAGCGATTTTCAACAACCACTGTGCTAACTATAATGTAATCTGCTGATTTATGTTGTGATGTGTTCTTCCCTATGAAACCTATATGTAGTGCACAATAGTGTGTACTTACCTAGTTAATCAATTTGGCTTCTTTGTGAATGGTTCTGATGAAACCTGGACTGGTAGATTTGTGCTATTGTTAATGTAGGAAATTTAGTATTGGTTTATCTTTGAACAGCAAAAATACATATATTTTATAAGTATCACGGGAATTTATTTTGTAGGTCCAGCAGTATCTTGGACAGAGTAGTTGCTCAATGAGTATTTCTATTTGGTAAATAGCAACAGTCAATATTCAGTTCTATTATTATTAAATTATACCCATTATAATAAATTCCAGCAGATTATTATTACCATTTTGTTGCTCCAGTTATTACTTAGGACTTAAAATCTAGAGAGCTCTTTAGTTGTATCTGAACTAGTTTGATATGTGTAGCAAAACAGATGATCAATGTACAAATTATTCATGCTTTTGCAGATTTGCTTTATATCTATTTTCCTTAGTATAAGGTTTCTCATATTCAGATGCCAGACTTTATCTAGTCTGGTACCAAGTAGATTTTCTTTTTATGAAATTTTTGCCATATAGAGGTCAAACTCAGAGCCTTGTGCATGCTAGACAAGTGGTCTACCACTGAGCTACATCCCAGCCCAGCAAGTTGGGTCTTTTTGAGCCTTTCTTCCCAGGTGGTAGCAGGTTAGCTATAACAATAGCTATAAGAATAGCTAACCTAGTCTGATTGGGTGATGGAGGCACATTTATGTTGAAAAACAGAGAAATGCAATTTGGGAAACTTTTTTTTTATTTTATTCATTTATTATTTATAGGTGGTGCTGAGAATTGAACTCAGTGCCTCACGCATGCTAGGTAAATGCTCTACCACTGAGCTACAGCCCCAGCCCCCAGATTGGGAAACTTTTGACTTGGCCCCAGAAGACTAGAGTATTGGATATGTTTGGCTGTTTATCTCTGACCTCTGGTGTTACTTTAAAACTGGGCATTTGTATTGCAAAACATTTTTTAATCTTCGGTAAAGATTAGGTTTGAGATACTCTTTATGTTAAGAAGACTTTTTTTTTTAATGTGATGCTGGATAATGGAACTCAGCCTCACGTATGCCAGGCAGGGGCTCTCTCACTGTACTGTATTACCAGCCCACAAAGATCTTTAATGCAAGAAAAAATCCCAATATTTGTAGTTGTCTTTTTTAAATATCAGGATTCTTACAACTTGTAGAAGGGGCTCTACAAGGCGGCTTGTAAAAATTTTCTGAGCAACTTGAATGTAAGAAAGTATAATGTACCTTCAGCTTTTGTTTTGTTTTAATAAAATATAACTTACTGGAAAATATTTGGTTATTTCTACTAAACTAGATATATTAAATTTCTAATGTTGGAAATAATTGCAACTGACATAAATGTGGGGTTTTTTTAGCCAAAAATAGTATGGATGAAAATATGGATGAATTAGATAAAAGGAAAAGTCCACGAAGTCCAAAAAAAATAAAAGTAGAGCTTGATTCTGAGAAAGCTGAAGTAAAAGATGGAGATGCTGCAAAAGGAACAGATCAAAGTGAAATGGAGATCTCAAAGGTTACTGAAAAGAAGGACCAAGGTAAAGAGAGGCCAGAGTGGAGGGTAGCCTGGGTGTGGTGAGAGTGCAGGGAATCAGATTCACACCACAGAGTGTCTGTGTGATAGATAACAGCTTTATTGAAACATAATTCATACATCTTACAGTTCCCCGTGTTACAGTGTAAATACAATGGTTTTAGTATATTTCCAGAGTAGTTCAACTATAGAACATTTTCATCACCTGGAAAGGAAGTCTCATGCTCACTAGCAGGCACTCCCCAATCCTCCTCGGATGCCCCCAGCACACCAAACTGTTTCTGACTCTGTGGATTTGACTCTTCGGGGCATTTCACTTAAGTGGAATCAGATAATATACTTTCCTTTATAACTGGCTTCTTTAACTTAGCATAATGTTTTCAAGGTTCATCCATATTGTAGTATATTTCAGTACTTTATTTCCAAATAAGGATAACATTGAATTGATTGGCCACATTTTGTTTATCCAGTCATTGCTTGATGGACTTCAGGCTGTTGCCACTTTTTAGCTATTAGGAATAATGCAGCTGTGAACTTTCATGTGCAGGGTTTTTGGTAGACACATTTTCACTTGGAGTGGAATTGCTGGATCATTTGATAACTCCATGTTTATCTTTTGAAAAACTTGCATTGTCTTTGGTAAAAAGTAGTTTTTTAAAAACTGTATGAGCTAGACAATGCATGCGTCTGAAGATTTTATATAACTGTAAAAGCACAAAATCTTTTACTGGTGTGTGCAATAGCATATTACATACCAAGAAGTTTTTCATTACAGCATTCCATCATTTTTAGATACTAAGAATCAAAATATTTATATATTTGTAAATTGATGAATTTAGAAATACATACTTGCTATGTTTTTTTGTTTTTATGTGTTGTTTGATCTTTTATAAAGTTTTTTTTTTTTTTTTAAATATTTATTTATTTTTTTTTTTTAGTTGTAGGTGGACAGGATATCTTTATTTTATTTTTATGTGGTGCTGAGGATCGAACCCAGTGCCTCCCGCGTGCTAGGCGAGCACGCTACCACTGCGCCATAACCCCAGCCCCGATCTTTTATAAAGTTTGGCCCTGTTCATATTGTAATGATGTATCAGGAGCTTTGAAATACATACTTCTTTTTAAGCCCGAATGTGAAAAGAAGAAAAATAGGTACTTTAAAAAGTAATAGTCTCATAAATTCCTTGTTTTAGAATAGAAATTACACTTATTAAATGTCTTTATTTCACAGATGCAAAAGAACTTTTAGATTCTGACGTTGATAAATCCTTCAAGGAAGAGCCAATGGAAATAGATGATGATGTGAAAACAGAGTCCCAAATAAATTGTCAGGAAAGTTCTCAAGTAGATGTGGTCAATGTCAGCGAAGGTTTTCACCTAAGGACTAGTTACAAAAAGAAAATAAAATCATCCAAACTAGATGGACTTCTCGAAAGGAGAATTAAACAGTTTACACTGGAAGAAAAACAGCGTCACGAGAAAATGAAGTTGGAGGGTGGAATGAAGGGAACAGGAAAGTCGTCTTCAAGTTCTTTGAAAAGTCTTTCTGAGTCACCAGTAATAACAAAAGCAAAAGAAGGGTGTCATAGTGACTTGCTTAGACAAGAGCAGAGCCCCAGTACAGGTAATGATAAATCAGAGGACTTGATTCAGGGGTGTTCGCAAAGCAGTTCCTCAGTTCTTGGAATCAGTGATCCTAGTCTTAACACAGACAAACTTTATCCAAAAGATCAAGTGTTAGATGATGTCTCCATTCAGAGTACCAGGATGAACTATCGCAAACAAAATTCTGTTGAAAATGACATAGATGAGTGTGTCTCTGAATCTGCCAGTAAAGGCCAGGAACTTGGTAAGATTAAAACAAAAGGAAGTGATTTTTCCATTGATGACTCTAACCCAGCCAGTACAGATGATACTGATACTTTGATCTATAAGAACAGAAAACCACTCATACAGGAAGATGATGACACCATTGTTTCTTCTTCTAAGAGTGCTCTACTTCCATCGGTACCTAAGAGTACCAGTGACAGAGATGCCCCATCTCTGTCAAAAGCATTGGACTATGATGGAAAACTGGGATGTGACTCTGAATATAATAGTGCTTTGGAAAATAGTTCTGATACTATGTCTATTCAAGATAGCAGTGAAGAAGATATGATTGTTCAAAATAGCAATGAAAGTATTTCTGAACAGTTTGTAACTCCGGAGCAAGGTATTGACAGCTTGGAGCCATTGAAATGTGACTTTGTTTCTGAGAAGTCCACTGGAAATTGTGATGACAGGCTGCAGGGTAAGGTAACTGAAACAAATGGTAAAAAACCAAGTCAACAGCACAAGTTAGAGGAAAGACCAGTTAATAAATGTGTTGATCAAGTATGTCTAAAAAATACAACTGACAAAAGGAATAATGAAAATCGAGAGTCTGAAAAGAAAAGCCAGAAAGCAAGTACATTTCAAATAAATGGAAAAGATAATAAATCCAAAGTATATCTGAAAGGTGAATGTTTGAAAGAAATCTCTGAAAGTAAAATCGTAAGTGGTAATGTTGAACCAAAGGTTAATAATATAAATAAAATAGTCCCTGAAAATGATATTAAGTCATTGACTGTTAAACAGTCAGGTGTAAAGCCATTCATTAATGGTGATGTTATTATGGAAGATTTTAACGAAAAAAACAATTCAGATGCAAAGTCACGGGTACTCAGTTCTTCAGCTGGTGAAGGTAATTACCAAGATAGCCTTGAGGCACTACCATCAACCAAAGAGTCTGACAGTCTAGAGCCCGCCACGCCTCCACCACCTTGTCCAGGAAGCAGTTCATTTAATCAGGTAGAAGATATGGAAATTGAAGCTTCGGAAGTTAAGAAGGTTAGTCCATCACCCATCACATCTGAAGAGGAATCTAACCTCAGTAGTGATTTTATTGATGAAAATGGTCTGCCCACCAACAAAGATGAAAATGTCAATGGAGAATCTAAAAGAAAAACAGTCATCACAGAAGTTACCACGATGACATCCACAGTGGCCACAGAGTCAAAAACTGTTATCAAGGTAGCAAAAGGTGATAAGCAAACCGTGGTCTCTTCCACAGAAAATTGTGCCAAATCCACTGTCACAACCACCACTACGACAGTAACAAAGCTGTCCACACCCTCCACTGGCAGCAGTGTGGACATCATCTCTGTAAAGGAGCAAAGCAAAACTGTGGTCACCACAACAGTGACAGACTCACTAACCACTGCAGGAGGCACACTGGTAACATCCATGACTGTGAGCAAAGAGTACTCCACAAGGGACAAAGTGAAACTGATGAAGTTTTCAAGACCGAAGAAGACTCGCTCAGGTACAGCTCTGCCATCCTATAGAAAGTTTATTACCAAGAGCAGTAAGAAGAGCATATTTGTTTTGCCGAATGATGACTTAAAAAAGTTGGCAAGAAAAGGAGGAATCCGAGAAGTCCCTTATTTTAATTATAATGCCAAACCTGCCTTGGATATATGGCCGTATCCTTCTCCTAGACCAACCTTTGGTATCACATGGAGGTATGTGCTTTAGAATGTATTTGGGGGAGGGACAAAGGTTTAGAAGAATTATCTCATAAAAGTATCTCATTTTCAAATAAAATGAGATAATAGAGATAAGATAGGCAAGTGTCTAGTTAATGGCCAAAGTTAGAAATTGAAAGTAAAACACAGGAAACTTCCCACTCAGCCAGCTTAAGTAGGTAATAACTTTACAGACTTAAAATGTAAGGGAACTCTTTAACATGACTTTCAGTTTTAACTTTCACATAGCAAAAAGAAAATGTTCAACCTGGTGGTTTTTGTGTCTAACTTTCCAAGGTATTGCCCATATTTTATACTCTGGGAACAAGATAACCACAGAATTGGATAATCATTACCTTTCTGGAACATTTGTATTGTATTAAGTGATTCATAGAAACGTAAGACATAGGGAAACATGACTGTAAATTTTATAAAGTTCATCATAGGTGAAAATCTTCCTGATTTATTTGCATGATAAATGTGTTCGGAGTTCTCTGCTATTTATATGAGAAGAAGTACGCCCTAATATTCCTTAGGAAAGTTTGAAACCCAGAAATAGTTTTAATTTAAAAATTTCTGGGCACTTTCGGTTTTGGGGACAAATTGTAAGTATGTAGTATTGGCAGTTACAAAGTCATGTAGTTTTTATATTGGGAAAAGATCTTAGAAATTCTTTTATAGAGGCGTAGTGATTTGTCTCTGACTAAAGAAGGGCAGTATTAGGAATTAGTGCTTGGTTTTCCTAAGTCCTATTCTAGTATTTTATCTCCTGTATCACCTTTCACATATTTGTTCTTGCTTTTTCCTTTTTCATGTCTTTGTTTCTTACCTTTTCACTCTTATAATTGAGAAGGATGGAACATAAACATCGGAAACAGAAGAATGTGGGAAATATGCTTAACAGAATCAGGCTTGATCTTAGTAGCTATTAGATTTTGCTAGATTCCTGAAATTATTATTTCAGCAAGTTACTAAGCAGATTTCATTTCTGTGTCTTTTAATATGTTTCTAATTTCTTTAAAATTACACTTTTTTGTGTCCTTTATATTACAGTCAGCTAATATCAGAAAAGACCAAAAAAGAATGTAAATATGTGCTTTCTATAAAGGAATTAACTTACTAATACAAGCAGTCATAGTTTGTATGACCAAGTTTTTTATAACTCATCTTGTGGTTTGAAATAAAATATCATCACTCCATTACACATTCAATAGAGACAGCTGAAAAGTACAATTTCTCTGCAGGGCCTGCAATGAAGGATTTGCAGAATCCTGCAGGGAATCAAGGAACTCTTCATTACAGTTCATGGATTTGTAGGATTACTCTGCACTTTTCTGCTTTCTTCATTGAGAGCGGTCCCAAAGTGTATCCTTGACTGTCCTGCAGGTAACTTCTTTCCCACTGGAAAAGTTACTGTGTACAAATACTTGAATTAAAATGACCTGGCAGTTGCGGAGGCTGGCCTTTCTGCTCTTTTCTATTCTGAAGTGGAAGGTAGGCTCAACTGGGAAGCACTTTCCTCTGAACTCTCAAGAAGAAATAGTCACCAATCCTAATCGTGTGGTGCTCAGGGCCCTTCTCTGCACGACTGGGTTTCAGGAGCCTTATATTATGTTTTAATATGCATTGTGACACAATTTGTATTTCTCATTTTTAAGTAGAAGGAAATAAATTCCTGTACATTTTTGATAAATAATTGCCTTCAAATATATGCTAACATCTTAATTCACTGCGGTTGGGATAAATCCCTTCCGCCTAGAGGAGGCATGGGTACATATGTAAGTTATTCTTGATTTTAGAATGCATTTTTAAAAACATCACTTTTAAAACCAGGCATGTGAAATGCATTTTTATACTAACACTTGAATCAAATATGTTTGTTGCTCAGAGTAGGAGCTAAGAATGCCAGTGGTGCATGTATGATCTGTGTTTATTTTTTATTTTTTTGGTACTGGAGATTGAACTCAGGGGTACTCCACCACTGAGCCACATCCCCAGCCCTATCTTGTGTTTTATGCAGAGACAAGGTCTCACTGAGTTGCTTGGTGCCTCACTGTTGCTGAGGCTGGCTTTGAACTCACGATTCTTCTGTCTCAGCCTCCCTAAGTGCTGGGATTACAGGCTTGCGCCACCGTGCCTGGCTTGATCTGTGTTTATTTAATGTTAAAGCTGAACAGTATGGAAAAAAGAAATCTTGTCTTACAACTGCTGTAGAGCCTCTTCTCCCTCTCACACTGTCCATTCCCTTATTTCCTTTCCCCTGGTCCTGACTTTGTGTTTCCTTATCACTTTGAGCTGGTGCTTGTCCTCCACAGATGCATCTTCCTAAAATACCAGTCTATCCCATCAACATTCTGAGTGAACTGAAGGACCTGCTCACTATTGCAGGGAGAAGAGGGAAAGCCTCTGTCACCTGTAGATCATGTCTGTGAGCAGTGCTTCCCTTTACAACCTGTCCAGTACTGGAGACCTTCGTAAATTGTCTTCTAATGCTCTTCTTTAAACCTTCAGTCTGGCTCAGTGTGTTCTGGCTTCTGCCTTCCTCTTCCATGCCAGCGTCACCCCTTTCTGCATCACCACACCCTCTCCTGAGGCACAACACGTAGGATGTAGTGTCTGCGAGGAAGTGTGTGCTCTTGCACACTTTCCTCTTTAGCGTTAGGTGTGCCCCTTGCCTTCAGTTAGCCACCCCCATACCCTTAACTTGTCCTTGGAGAAGCCAGCAAACTGCTGACCTTGCCTGAGCCCAGTCAAATGTCTAGGCCTTGTACTTCCTCTCTGCAGCTCCCTGAGAACTCAGGGACAGATTAGAGTTCACTTCTGTATTGCCATTTCCTTTCACATAGTCCAACATCTAGAAGGCACTTAAACTTTTTTTTTTCTCTTCTTTCTGGGCATCAAACCCAGGCCCTGGCATGTGCTAGGCAAGTGCTCTACCACAGAGTTATGTCAACTTCTTTTGAATGAGTGGTTGAATGAGCAGACTGATAATCCATGAAGTGCTTCTCTCCAGCTGTTATATCCATTTTAAAATAGGGATGCTTTGAAGTTATTTTTTGGCCATAGAGAAATAGTGGGGAAAGAGGGGAGAATAAGTGGGCTTTTCTTTCCATAGAAGCGTTCATTTGCTTCCTTCCATGAGAAGATAGTTCCTTAGGGATTTTTATAGGGTATGGTCTGAAAGTGACAGACACTTTCCCCCTCTCAGGACATCCCTGCACTAGCTAACATTTCCCTGATGATTTAAGGGATGATCGGTTCAGCTTAGAAGATTCATAGGGTGGTAACGATGAAGGAAATAATGGGATCTGCACGCAGAGACGGGAGATCAGAAAGCTGTAGCAACATTTTAGCTAGAACTTCCCCTTTCTTACATTGTTTTTCCAGTTAATGCTAACAGTAGAAAACATTACCTTTCAAATACAATGTTGTCTGAAGATTAACTGTCTACCTCTGTTAGTGAGAGGAAATTTTCTTTTTTTAACTTTTTTCTTTAGTTGATGGATCTTTATTTTATTCATTTATTATTTATATGTGGTGCTGAGGATTGAACCCAGTGCCTCACGCATGCTAGACAAGTGCTCTACCACTGAGCTACAGCCCCAGCTCTGGAAATTATTTTCATTTTATAGCCTTCCTACACTGCAGTCAACCAATATATTTATTTACATAGTGTGAAATGTCCACAGACTATTTAATTACCTAGAGATTCTGATGGAGAATTGACAACCCAGGATTGCTTTAAAGCATTTCATGTAAAACATTTTATTTAGGGCATGATATTCATTGCAATTGAGTAGTTCATTTTGCAATAAATCTTTAGTATTATAAAAATACTCAGTAACTCCATACATAATGTTTAGGGGAAAGTATGGATACAGGTTCCTTTTTCTTCTGATTAGTAACTAATATAGTATTGTTCTTTTTCTAATGGTGTTTTATTATTTTTTGTGGGATTCCCAAACTACACTAACTTTGTTAATATTATTAGTATTTGTAGTATTCATCATACTGTAATTTGTGTTTTGAAGAATCACTATTTGGATACAACATTTTCTTTTCATTTGGGAAGGTCTTACTAGATTTTCAAAGGGTTTTTAGTTTTGTTTTGCTTTTTGAGAAAATGTGAATATATTCAGTTATTTTGTTTCAGCAAAATCTAATTAGCCATGATTTTATCCTCCCAGACTTCTCTATCACATTTAGTAATAGTTACTGATTTTTCTCCATTTGCTCTCCATAATTTTTCTAACATTGGGAATTAATTTATAGAATCTTCATAAATCATTGATATGTCAGCCTTCCAATGAAACATGCCCTCTTTACATATCTATATGGCATTTAAAGTTGTTGGATACATGTTATGCCTAGGAACAAAAGTTCTTCTTTTAAGGGACATGTAATGCCGCAGTCTTATCAAACCACATTATAAATACTGAAGTCACAGGACAAGAAGCACAAACCTTTGGTTGGTAGAGAGAGGGGAGTGTGTGTGTGGTTTGCCTGTGTGTATATATGTAGTTTTACTTGGATTGTTCTTTCAGGTATAGACTTCAGACTGTGAAGTCCTTAGCAGGAGTGAGCCTGATGTTGCGGTTACTGTGGGCCAGTTTGAGATGGGATGACATGGCAGCCAAGGCGCCTCCAGGAGGAGGGACTACACGGACAGGTAAAGGGGTTTGGTACTCTTACTTAAGTTCAAAAGACAAAATCACTTGACCATTCACTTAATTTTAAGCATCTCTGTTATTTATAAAAATACAGCTTTGCTTAAGTTTAGCACATGCCATAAAATCCCAAGGGCCAGGAGGAGAGGTCAGATTATAAGGTGAGTCACCATAGGTGAACCATTCTAATTTCAAAATGATATTTATTATTGTAGAGTATAAGTCATTTAAACTGAAACTTCTAGAACCCTGTGCTTGTTGCTTTGGTTCTAGGGTTTTTATTATTCTGACTGAGCATTACCATCCATAGCTAAGCTGCACCCAGAAGCATTTAGAAATTCTCCATGTGCATGAATCTTAGTATTACTGCAGTATAGGGATGATCCTGTAGTCATTAATTAATCAAATGTTTCTGAAAGTTTATTCCATAACTGTCTCTTTTTAAAAGTACCAGATGTTGTACCTTTTTGGTGTCTTGAGTTTTTTAGGTAGTTATTAATATTATGTGAATTAAATCACCATAGAAACATCTGAAACGGAAATTACAACAACAGAAATAATTAAGAGGCGAGATGTTGGTCCTTATGGTATTCGTTCTGAATATTGTATCAGGAAAATCATTTGCCCCATCGGAGTTCCAGAAGCACCAAAAGGTAAGGAACAGAAGAACTTCCATCCTTTTGTTATTGACCTATTAGGCTTATCTCTTATGAAAAAAAAAACTTTTTTTGGGTCGGGGGGCATTACCGGGGATTGAACTCAGGGGCACTCGACCACTGAGCCACATCCCCAGCCCTATTTTTTGTATTTTATTTAGAGACAGGGTCTCACTGAGTTGCTTAGCGCCTCACTGTTGCTGAGGCTGGCTTTGAACTCTCGATCCTCCTGTCTCAGCCTCCCCAGCCGCTGGGATTACAGGCGTGCGCCACCGTACCCGGCTCTTTTATGAAATTTGATGGTAATTATTTCCTTAATTATTCAGCTTTTGAAAAAGAGTTTTCCACACACACACACATCAAAATTCCATTAGGCACACAATGTTGTCTACAGGTATTATGCAAGCACAGATAGGGTTCAAAGCACTATAATAATACCTCATGTAATGAAGATAAGGGATGTGGCTTTATGCTAGACCATTATCTCCAGGAAGAGAACCACAATTCTATCTGGGTCTTCTGGGTCCTGGCACCTCGAGCAGAGTCTGATGTAATGATTTATGGGCTCAAAGGTTAAAGTTCTTGCAAAATATTCCAGTGCACAATATAGAGATAATTTAAGAGGCATAGTTATTGAAGATTCATACAAAGTTCCATAAGAGATAATGTGTGGAAGATGCATAGGAGATCTGGCCCCTGTTCTCAAGGAAGCAAAGAAAAGTTTCTGTATCATCATTATGTGCTGAAGTGCTGCAAATGAGAAAGATTAATGGATGGTCCAGATTATAGATGCATAAGTAGAGAAAAGTTAGTAATTCTATATGAACAAGAAATATATTTAGGAAAACTCTGTTAAGAAATGTATGAAAAGGGGCTGGGGCTGGGGCTCAGTGGTAGAGCACTTGCCTAGTATGCATGAGGTACTGGATCAATTCTCAGCACCGCATATAAATAAATTTAAAAAATAAAGGTCCATTGACAACTAAAAAAAAAATTTAAAAATTAAAAAAAAAAAGAAATATATGAAGGGGCTGGGGCCTTAGCTCAGTGGCAGAGTGCTTGCCTCGCATGTGTAAGGCACTGAGTTTGATCCTCAGCACCACATAAAAATAAACAAATAGAATAAAGGCATGTTGTCCATCCACAACTACAAAAGAAATAAAAAAGAATAAAAGAAATGTATGAAGCCGGGCATGGTGGCACATGCCTGTAAGCTCAGCACTTTGGGAGGCTGAGACAGGAGAATCACAAGTTTAAAGCCAGCCTCAGCAACAGCAAGGCACTAAACAACTCAGTGAGACGCTGTCTCTAAATAAAACACAAAATAGGGCTGGGGGTGTGGCTCAGTGGTCGAGTACCCCTGAGTTTAATCCCTGGTTTCTCCCCGCCCCAAAAAAGAAATGTATGAAAAGAAAATATCTTTAGATTGAAACTTATTTTATAAAGATTAGTTCTATCCACGTGCACACATTTAATTTTTGAAAATCGATTAAATTAACTTGAAGAGTTCGTCTTGGTGAGTAAATTACAAGAATGGCTTTTTTGAAAGAAGACCAACAAGGTGGCACCTGTCCTGGTAGATGATGAAATAGTATCATAATTAAAATAGCATTGTTCTGGCGCAGAAATAGTTCAAATAAGCCAAGCTGTAGATGGGAGATGCAGGTCTTGCATCGCCCGGACCCCACAGCCTTCAGCGCAGTTCCCTTTGCTTTGTCTTGTATCACTTCGTACAGTCCAGGACCTGCTACTGTCACAAGTTTCTTCTGCTGCTCCTCTGTGATTATACTGTGCTCTGTCCCTGAACATGCGAAAAAGTTCAGTGCTCATTCCTCCCGTTCTTATTTTTTAAAATGTTATCATTAGAAGATCTGATTTGATTTTGGCACTGGGGATTGAACCCAGGGTGCTTTACTACTGAACTACATCCTCAGTCTTTATTTTTTATTTTGAGACAGTGTCTTACTAAGTTGCTGAGGCTGGCCTTGAATTTGCGTTCTTCCTACCACACTCTCAAAATCGCTAGGATTATAGGCCTGCACCACCACTCCCTGTTTTATCTTGTCTTAGTAGATTCAGATCTCCTCTTTATGTTGGTTAAATATAGTGAGTTCCCCTTCTCAGTGCTATGATGGAGAAATACATATTACCATAGTTGTCTATGGCCAGGGCACCAAACCCAGAGGAACATGCTAGGTTTTGTTTTGTTTTGTTTTGTTTTTTGGTACTGGGGATTGAACTCAGGGGCACTCAACCACTGAGCCACATCCCCAGCCTCATTTTGTGTTTTATGTAGAGACAGGACCTCACTGAGTTGCTTAGTGCCACACTGTTGCTGAGGCTGGCTTTGAACTCACGATTCTCCTTTCTCAGCCTCCCTAAGTGCTGGGATTACAGGCTTGCGCCACCGCACCCAGCTACACGCTTTGGTTTTTGAAGGAAGTTTTTTGTTTTTTTTTTTAATATTTATTTTTTAGTTGTAGGCAAACAGAATATCTTTATTTTATTTTTACGTGGTGCTGAGGATCGAACCCAGTGCCTCACGCATGCTAGGCGAGCATGCTACCACTGCGCCACAACCCCAGCCCTGAAGGAAGTTTTATCCATATTGATGTCTGAAGGATAATTTGATTTTAGTGAGATATGGGGAGGGGACTCAGAATGGAATTCTAAGCACAGGGAAAAGGTCTGGTAGAGGGGTTGGATTGCCTACTTTTTAGGGGTTGGGAGTGGATACTGGGGATTTAACTCAGGAGCAATTTACCACTGAGCTACCTCTTCTACCCCAACCCCCCCACCCTTTTAAATTTTTTGTTTTGAGACAGGTCTCACTAAGTTGCTAAGTTGCTGAGGCTTGCCTTGAACTTGTGATCCTTCTGTCTCAGCCTCCTGAGCCACTGGAATTACAGGTGTGCGCCACCATGTCTGTCACACCATCTACTTTTAAAGTGAAATTATATTGGAGTTCAGCCACACTTAGTTATGCATTGGCTTTGGCTCCTATTATGAACCAAAGGCAAAGTTAAGTAATTGCAACAGAAACCATCTGGCCCTGCATAGTCTTAAGTATTTATACCATCTGGCCCTTTAAGAAGAAAAATGTTTGCCAACCACTGCTTTTCATGATATGAGGGGTTATGCCAGAAATACTCTAATTTTAAAAGCTATATTGCTTAAAATATTCTGATTTCTTTTCCACAGAAACACCTACACCTCAGCGGAAAGGCCTTCGATCAAGTGCATTGCGACCAAAGAGACCAGAAACACCCAAGCAAACTGGCCCTGTTATTATTGAAACCTGGGTTGCAGAAGAAGAGTTGGAACTATGGGAAATCAGGGCATTTGCTGAGAGGTAAAGAAATGGTTACCACCTCATCAGATATTTGAAGATTTTTGTCACTTTTGAATTAAAGAACCATGATTTTAATAGTTTTATTTATTTTTGGTGGAGATGGAAAATGTTTATTTTTAAATAGAGATAATTCCATCCCTTTGTATAAAATGAAGATCCACCAGATTTTGTGTACATTAGATGTCAGATGTCTGATAGAGTTTCTGATAAATTTCTCCCTTTTTCGCCCCCTACAGAGTGGAGAAAGAAAAGGCGCAAGCAGTGGAGCAGCAGGCTAAGGTTAGTACGCAGAAGGTGGCACAGGGCCTCAGGCTCAGGTAGAGGCTCCCCTAAAACAGCAGCGATTAGCCATCCAGGAAAACTCCCACCTGGCACAAATTTACATTTTGTGACAAACTCATGCACACCAAATCTCAGTGACCGTACATACATGTGGACCTCATGTGTATCTTTATTTCATTATGTGACAATAACTCTGTGGGGTTGGGGATGTAGCTCAGCAATAGAGTGCTTGCCTCACATCCACAATAGGAGGCCCTGGATTCAGTCCCCAATAGTGCAAAAAAGAAAAGAACTTTGTGATAACACCAAGCTATGGTTTTGCAAATAGTATATATATTTGGAGAGCACTGAAATAAATTTCTTTTATTATCTTTATAATTCCATGAATAGTTTATGGAAATAATTTTTCCTGGAAAATTTCTACAGTCCATGAGAAAGCAAATTGTACTAAGACTGTGTAAGAATTTGTTGATCATAAAGCTACTAATGGTTTCTTAGCATTTCCATGTAATGTAGACACCTAAATATTTGAGACCCTAAGAAAAGGTGCTTATTTCTATTAAGAAGACATGTTAAGATTTTAGCCAACTTGAATGTATAAATTTTTGGACTACAAAGTAGATCTATGTATATTTATAGTATTATTAACATAGTTATACATAACTATTTAAAATTAGTTATTATATAAATCAATGTTTGTTAAAAAACTGCTATTTTCTCTCACTTTCTCTAAAACCTTTTTTCAAATTCTTATATATATTCAAATTTACTGTATATCCTTATCTTCACTTAAAGTTTAAATAAACAGTATGTTGGATTCTGTGGATGTTATCTTTCACAGAAACTTTATCCAAAAATTACAATTATCTATTCACATAGCAACTACCTTGTTTTGGTTTTCATTTTATGGGTTTATTTGGTTATCTCTACAATGTAACAGTGTATTACATTTTTAAATTAGTAAAATGCATAGTTTCAAATAGCCAATACTTCCAGTTTTGATGGCAGTAACCCCCAGTAAATAACTATTAAATGTGTTCCCTTTCTTTGCCTTTTTTTTTCTTAAACTGATTCAGTCAGATGAACTTCCTAAGTATCCAAAACTAAGCTTTTGTTCTAAAGAATGAAAAATTATGCTAAGTATCTCACATTATATTCAGGTATATAGACTGTACAAAATAGGTTTAGGAAAATTGGATGTGATGTCATAGGTGAGCAGTTTGCAGTAGCAAGATATAGTGCAACATTGGAATTTGATCTTAGACTTGTGGGTAGAACAAATAAAGAGAAACTGTGAGCTAGACAGCTCCATCATGAACCGTCTTTGTGGCCTTGGACTAATTACACAACCTCTCGTGATATGAGTTTCCTCATCTTTAAAGTCACAATATGAATCCGGGCACAGTGGCACAAGCCTGTAATCTCAGCACTTTGGGAGGCTGAGACAGGAGAATTGCGAGTTCAAAGCCAGCCTTAGCAGTGGCGAGGTGCTAATAAGCAACTCAGTGAGACCCTGTCTCTACATGAAACACAAAATAAGGCTGGGGATATGGCTCAGTGGTCGAGTGCCCCTGAGTTTAATCGCTGGTGCAAAAAAAAGAAAGAAAGAAAAGAAAAGAGTCACAATATGAGCAACCTTATTGGGTTGGTAGGAGCATTAAATAAGTTAATGAAGGTAAAGCATCTGTCACCAAATTGGCAGTAAATTCCATCTCTTATTTTTACATGTGTATACTTAACACTATTGGAAAATATCAGCAATCTATAATTAGATATACAATTCATTTTCAATCTTGCTTTTTTAAAGACCATATAATACTACTCTATATAGTGTAAAGTATTTTTATTTGAAGTTGGTTGAACTGAATAGTATAAGAAGTTTAGAAAAAATTATTTTATAATTTTCAGCTTGCTTGATTGCAAGTTTGTCAACTTGGATAAGGATACTAAATATTAACATGTTCTGTACGATTGGATAAATGAACATGCTATAGTAAAACAGAAGCCTTTTGCAGCTTCCATCATTTGTTCTTTGCTCTAAATATCAGCGCCAAGCAACAAGGTGTTCCTTTCTCTCCAGTAAGATTACTCATATCTCCTTTATTTTGATTCTAAAAGTTTAGATATTTGTACAGGCCAGAAAAATGAGAAGATGTGTTATTTTCTGTTACAAATTCCTTAGTGCTTGAAATATATGTGATAGAGAGACATGAAAATACTGTCTTCTTCAAGACATTAAATTTAAGGCTAAATTTACATGGGCATATTTTCAGAAGTAAAATATCTTAGAAATGTAGTGCAGTTACTTGGCATAAGAAATCTTATGGCATAAGAAATCTTCTTGCGGAATGAAATTTTTATTTACAATGATTTTGGTTCGTGTTTCCTCTCCCTGACTCTTAGAAACGGTTGGAGCAGCAGAAGCCTGCAGTCATTGCAGCTTCTACTACTTGCCCAACAAATACTACAACCAGCACCCTCTCTCCAGCTCCGAAAGTGATGGTGGCCCCCATAAGTGGCTCAGTTACCACTGGAACTAAAATGGTATTAACTACTAAAGTTGGATCTCCAGCTACAGTCACATTCCAGCAAAACAAGAATTTCCATCAAACCTTTGCTACGTGGGTTAAGCAAGGCCAGTCAAATTCAGGTACACAGCTATCATGAAATCAAACATTGCTGTCATTCAGGAAAAAGCATTTTCAGTCCTTTGCCTACTAAAATGAAACATTTCTTTAGAAAATTGTTTTCTTCTTTAGCTGGTTGAAAAACAAACTGTAACAGTTGGTTTGTCACAGATGATATTACATTAGCAAAATTCCTCTCTTGCGTTATTTCACTTTGCAACATCTACATTGTTCACCTTGAGTGGAGAGGAATGTTTTTATTAAAAATACAAGATGAGCCACATTTCATGCATTGGTACCCTTCCTAGAAGTCACTACGTTGCTGGTTATTTTAAATCTAAAGCTTATTAAATGTCTTATACCCCATTAGCCACCAGCACAGCTGCCACATCTGCTACAACCATTGCCAGCACAGGTCAGACGTTCCAAATTACAGGCAATCCAGTCACTATGGCAGGAAAAGTAATTACCAAACTGCCACTTCCTGCAAACAGCAAGATTGTCGCTGTAAATGTGCCAGCAACACAAGGAGGTAAGGGAAATGTGAAGAGTTTTAATTCACATTTGCCAGATCATACTGTTGCCATTATTTTTCATTTCCTTTTCACTGATTTCAGTCCTCAGATCTCACATTTTATGTAGTCCACTATAAAACCCTGCCACACATAGTTTCTCCTCAGAAACAAAGCAGCACTTAATGCTTTTCTGTCGAGGGGCGGTCCTTAATTATTTCTTCATCTTTTTTTAAGGCGTTGTTCAAGTACAGCAGAAAGTCCTGGGTATCATTCCATCAAGTACAGGTACAAGTCAGCAAACCTTTACTTCATTCCAGCCCAGGACAGCAACAGTCACAATTAGACCTAATACCTCAGGCTCTGGAGGAAACACCAGCACGTCACAAGTAAGAGTTCTTCCTGGGCTCATTCTATTTGGAAGCATCGAGTGTTTCAGGTTGAAGGATTTAGAATGGCCTCTTCCCCCACAAGTATAGCTTATGTTCCTTTGCTTTTAATCTGTCACAAAGTACTTATTTGTAAAAATTCCATTTATTTCCGATAAGAAAAGCTAATATTTAAAGTATTATTATTTAATATTTGTTAATAGCACATTAGTATAATTGATGAATAATAGTAATTACTTCCAGGATTTTATAAAGAAAATTGCATAAATCAACAGCACTGGACCTCCCCTCCCCTCTCCAAAGAAACATGCTGTGCAGCGTAGTTAAGAGCTAGAAAGAAAAATAGTTCATGGCACTATAAGTACTCTGTTATCAGCTGTTATGTGAAACATATAGGAAACATGATTTCTAGTGTTATGGCAAAGGTTTGAAGTTTTGCAGACTTGTGTTTTGTCTATAAATAAAACCGGAGTAACTTGCTATCTAATCTCCCTTTTAAAACTATCAAAGAACTTTAAGTTTCTCATCTTACTCTTTACATTGTGTGGGTAATAGGTATAGGTTGTCGCTTAGATAAATAGGACTCAACATTTTCCTGTGGGAAGTAGTTATAAAGCAGAGTCTTACTGGTTCTTTTCCCTCCCTTCAGTCTGTAGACTGTTCTTGGTATCATTGGCAAGAGATTTCACATTATCTTATTTGAATTGAATTGAATTTTCTCTCCTTAAAATCTCATCTTTGTTCCAATGCTTAATATAATTAAAATGCAGTTGTCCAAGAGCCCCTATCATTTCTGTAGGCATGTTTATCAATATAGAGTGTGTAAAGATCTTGTATTCTAAGTCCATCATGCTTTAGTAATTTTAAAACATTTTAATTCATTGTCCTTTGTGTCATTTATAGGTAATCACAGGGCCTCAGATCCGCCCTGGTATGACGGTGATTAGAACACCACTCCAACAGTCAACACTAGGAAAGGCAATTATTCGAACACCTGTGATGGTACAGCCAGGTATTCATCCATCCAGTATTATCATTTTACATCTAAGCATTCAGTCTAGGAAGTCTGTAATACTGTATTTGGCACTCTGCATATTAGAAAATACCAATTTTAATTAATACCTCAGAGCATACTAAATTTCAAATCCATTATGAGATACATTTATCATGGATATTATTTCAGTCTTGGCCCTGCCATTAAGAGAAAAATGGGTTCAAGTATGCTTAATAAAAATGTTAAAGAATCCTGTAATGAATGGAATTATGTGGGTTAAAAATCATTGAAGTAAAGAAAGCACACTGAGGCTTGTATGGCAAAAGACAGACAATCAAGAAAATAGCTAAGAAACACGAAACAGCATAAATTAAAATTATAAAGGCAGTGCTGGACCTTCATTTATTATAGTTAATGTGAGTGGCTTAAAACCACCTTATTAAAAGTTGGAGTCTGAGCCGGGCGCAGTGGCTCAAGCCTGTAATCCCAGCACTTAGGGAGGCTGAGACAGGAGAATCGTGAGTTCAAAGCCAGCCTCAGCAACGGCGAGGCGCTAAGCAACTCAGTGAGACTCTGTCTCTACATAAAACACAAAATAGGGCTAGGGATGTGGCTCAGTGGTAGAGTACCCCTGAGTTCAATCCCCAGTACCAAAAAAAAGTTGGAGTCTGTAAAGATGGGGTAAAAAACAACCAAAACAATACCCCTCTACATTTATGAGAAATATACCTAAAATCAAATTTCCAGGAAAGGTACAAAATAAAAAGATTCACAAAGACATATGTCATAAAGGCCAAAGAAAGAAAGAATGAATGAATGAACAAGGGTATCCCTACAGAATATGCAGTGTTTACGAAAAAAAAAAATTAAGTCAAAAAATTTTATTTTCTGTTGGCTTAATAAGATTGCAACAAAGCTGTAACCTGAGTCCTCATGAATAAAGAAGGTTGTATATCAAGACTATTCAAAATCAAGGAAGCACCAGCAAGAGAGCACAAATGGACCACTGACCTTTGTGCTTTTAGGAATGCCCATTCATTTTAAATATTTTTTGACTACTTGGGGGAAAAATAGTTTTAAGTGACAAATAAATTCCCAAGTAGAATGTGTATAGACCATGTTCTTGGTAATAAGTTAGTAATAAGATCTGTTAATGACCTTTATTTGTTTGGAAAATTTTCAAAACCTATATGTAACTTCTAAGTTACAGAAACATCAATTATGTGATTATAAATTATCAAAAGCAACTTTAATCTTGACACCAAAGCTGAACTGAGAGGCATATTCAGTTTATTCATTAAGTATTTGAGCACCTACTCTAGGCAGTTGAAGTACATCTTATGTCTTAACCAGTAGTTTAGAAAACAAGTCTTAAAAGAGAACAAAAGGGAGGCAATAAAAGCACAAGTACCAACAATTAGGAAACCAAAAAGAAAAACAAACCAGACAGATATATTATAAGTCTTGAGAAATGGAAGGAAAATGCCAGTTCACAGAATTTGGAAGTTTGAGAAAGTATAATAAAAATTAACTTTTTTAAAGAAAAAGAGAATTTCAAATAGGCATCTTTATGGTAAGAATTCTAGTCTCAGAACTTAGGAACCAAATCTATTTGAATAATGTGGTGTAATTAAACACTATGCTTATAAAATGAAATTCTCAGTGATTCATATCCAAGAAAGAAATTTGGAAAGTTGCCACATTTTACCTACAAAAAGGAATTGCAGACAACATGGTTCCATGGGTAAAATTCTTTTAAGTGGTTAGGAAATAATTTCCTTATACAACATAGTTCCAGGGCACAGAACAAAAGATTCACAAAATATTTTATATTTGTTTTGCACATTTAGCACAATTCTAATGTTAAACAAATCAGAGTTCCATGATATATATATATATATATATATATATATATATATATATATATATATTTTTTTTTTTTTTTTTTAAATAAAAAGCAGTCTTCTGAGCCGGGCGCAACAACACACACCTATAATGCTAGCACTCTGGGAGGCTGAGACAGGAGAATCGCGAGTTCAAAGCCAGCCTCAGCAATGGCGAGGCACTAAGCAACTCAGTGAGACCCTGTCTCTACATAAAACACAAAATAGGGCTGGGGGTGTGGCTCAGCGGTTGAGTACCCTGAGTTCATTCCTCGGTACCAAAAAAAAAAAATACAAAGGACTGGAGATGTGGCTCAGTGGTCGAGTGCCCCTGAGTTCAATCCCCTTTACCCAAAAAAAAAAAAAAAAAAAAAAAGCAGTCTTCTGCCAGGGCACAGTATTGTATCCCTTTAATCCCAGCTACTTCAAAGACCAACCTGGGTGCTTTGGCAAGACTCTGTCTCAAAATAAGAAGTAAAAAGTGCTGGGATATAGCTCAGTGGTAGTATGTGTGCCTAGCATGGGCCACCTTCTCTTCCCCAGTATCCACCCACTCCTTGCCCCCCAAAAAGCCATCTTCTATGCCTAAGCAGTATTTACCCCAGAAAACAAAGGATGATTTATTATTTCAGTTAATGTTTCAGGGATAGTCAATGAAATTCAATGTTTACTCTGGTTTAAAACAAGCTATCTGGGCTGGGGTTATGGCGCAGTGGTAGCGTGCTTGCCTAGCATGCGTGAGGCACTGGGTTCGATCCTCAGCACCACATAAAAATAAAATAAAGATATTCTGTCCACCTACAACTAAAACATAAATATTTAAAAAAAAAACAAGCTATATCTATCAGGTAGGTTACGAAAAGAAAAAGAAGAAAATAAAATTAGTATGGATGTTAAATGGTAAAAATCTTAGAAAACAGAAAATTTTTGTAAATTTCCAGATGAACTTTTTCTCCTTGATGCCATCTATAGATGCAGTTGTGTTTGTCTGACATGCATATGTGAATCTAGTGTTTCCAAACCACCCATACCTGGGGTTTTGCCATTTTTCTTCCCTGAAGTCTTTTTTTTTTCCTTCCCCTGTGGTGCATGGGGATTGAACCCAGGGCCTCGTGTATGCAAAAACAAGCACTCTACCAACTGAGCTATACCCCTAGCCCATTCCCTGAAGTCTTAAACGCCCTGTAAGGGTGGAGTTTGATGAACTGCCCAACGTTGCTTTCTAATTGTTCAGTGCTCATTTAATGTCCGGTTAGACAGTTTGCCTTGACATAATTGGTTCTTAGTAGTAGTGATAATAATAATAGCAACTCTCATATACTGATCATTTACTCTGTGCCAGGATATATTCTCTTCATTCATATTTCTCATTTAATCTTTACATAAAATAGGTATTAATATTATCCCCATTTTATATTTGAAGAAACGGAAACTCAGAACGTTGAGTAATTTCTAAAATTCTTAAGATGGATGGGACTAATTTGGATTTATCTGATTTCCAAGTCCATATATTAATTTATTCATTCAACAAATGTTTAGTACTAATGTGCTGGATACTGTTCCAGACCCAGATGATTACACTTTGAAATAATTAGCCAAAATTAGTTTCATGCCCTCATGAAATTGAAAATATGAAGTAGATAATAACCAGATAAATAAATTACATATAATGTTGTATATATATTTAAAATGTTATTGTATATAATAATATATAAAGTTTTACAAACAATAAATTAATGATCAGTACCTTGGAAAATGGAAAGGAGGATGATGGAAATGTTGAAGAGTTGGGATTTAGGTGTAGTATTTCAGGGAGGGTTGAATTCTAGAAAAGACAGCCAGAGAAAGGTGAAAATTATAATTCACTGAGAAGGTAAATTTTTTTTTTTTTGGTACCGGGGATTGAACTCAGGGTACTCAACCACTGAACCACATCCCCAGCCCTATTTTGTGTTTTATGTAGAGACAGGGTCTCACTGAGTTGCTCAGCACCTCGCTATTGCTGAGGCTGGCTTTGAACTCGCAATTCTCCTGCCTCAGTCTCCCAGTGTGCTGGGATTACTGGCATGCGCCACTGCACCCGGCTTGAGAAGGTAAAATTCTAATAAAGACCTAAGGAAGTAAGAGAGCTGAGCACATGTCTCAGGAAAATGCAAAAGGAACAGCAAATGTGAAGGCCCTGAGGTAGAAGTGGGCCTAATTCATTCAGGAAAGGTAAGGTGGCTAGTGATGAGGCCTAAGGAGGACAGAGGCTGGGTGAGACAGAGTGGGCTAGATGGGCATGTTCCACGTGTGTCTGCAGATCACACTGGAACTTAATGATCCCTCTTCCCTCAACCACACTAGTCTTTCTTAAAATGAGATTCACAGTCTCCCAAGGTCTAATTATAATTATTCAATTTTTCATTTTGGAGTTTGATGGGAATCTAAAATTAACACATAAATATTAGATCATTAATGAGATTCATAGAATTCACCAGTACCAATTCTTTTATCTGTGTTTATGATAATAATTTATTAGTATTGGGTAATCGCTGGAAGTGTTAACTTTTCATGTATTGTTCCTTAAACAGCAGTGCACAAGGACATAGTGTTGGGATCCAAAAGTGCTTGGATTTAAAGCACTTGACCACACTGTGTCTTTTGATTCATCTTGTGTATAAATGAGAACAACAAGGAAAAGTGTAGAAGGAATAATAGAAAACTTGAACAGCCAGTTGTGAAAACGTAAATTCACCAGGGTTGGTGGCATGATACTGAAGGAAACTACACAGTTAGATATAATTTAAAAGGTGTTGTATATGAACATGTGCTGTATGACAAAAGTGTCATTTTGAATCAGTGAATTATGCTAGAATGATTGACTTATAGTTTGGAGGGTGGGAAATAGACTTCCGTCTCACAACATAATACCACGACTAAGAACACACCTGTCTGCCGGGCGCGGTGACTCACGCTTGTAATCCTAGCACTTTGGGAGGCTGAGACGGGAGAATTGCCAGTTCAAAGCCAGCCTCAGGAACTAAGGTGCTAAGCAACTCAGTGAGACCTTGTCTCTAAATAACAACACAAAATGGGGCTGGGGATGTGGCTCAGTGGTCCAGTACCCCTGAGTTCAATCCCTGGTATCAAAAACAAAAAACAAAAAACCACACCTGTGAATATATGTCTAGTGAGAGACTACATGAGTGTGGGAAAGCTTTATGAGCAATAATTAAAGCAAAAAAACAACAACAGCAAAAACCCTAAGTTAAAAAACCTAGTCTACTTGACTACATTAAAAATTTGTAGGTTTAGGGGCTGGGGTTATGGCGCAGTGGTAGCGTGCTCGCCTAGAACGCGTGAGGCACTGGGTTCGATCCTCAGCACCACATAAAAATAAAATAAAGATATTCTGTCCACCTACAACTAAAAAATAAATATTTAAAAAAAATTTTTAGGTTTAGAAATAAATACAATTGGGGCTGGGATTATAGCTCAGTGGTAGAGTACTTGCCTTGCATGTGTGAGGCACTGGGTTCCATTCTCAGCACCACATAAAAATAAATAAAGATATTGTGTTCATCTACAACTAAAAAAATTTTTTTAAAAAAAGAAAAGAAATACATAATTGAAGGCAAAGTGGGAAAATACATTGTTTTAAAATGTATATTAAATAAATGAGGAAAGTATAGAAATGGACAGAGTATGAGAGAGAGATCACCAATGAAGCATAATGACTTGAAACAGTTTGGCTTTCTGTGTTAATTGAGGAAATTCTGGCACTGTAATACTATGATTCTTCTGATTGCTGGAATTTTTTAGGGTTTGAAGAGATAGGCACTCAGAGGTGGGATGGGGGTTCAAATTTGCCTATCCTTTCTTAAAATGCAATCAGCATTATGTTTCTACTGTAATCTCAGTAATATTTTGGGGTTTATTTGAAGGAAATCAGCAGAGGCACACAAAAATTTATAATGAAGGGTTTTACTTTTTTTTTTTTTTAACCAGGTATTGAACCACTGAGCCACATCCCCAGCCCTTTTTGTTTTTTATTTAGAGACAGGGGCTCACTGAGTTGCTTAGGGCCTTGCCAAGTTTCTGAGGCTAGCCTTCAACTCATGAGCCTCCTGCCTCAGCCTGCCCAGCTCCTGAGATTACAGGCTTGTGCCGCCACACCTGGCTTTTTACTGTATTTTAACAAAGAAAAATGAGAAGTATTCTGAAATTCCAAATAGATTTATCCATGTACAGTAATACAAAATATCATTTGTATTATAGTTATTAAAATGCATACAGGGAAATATATATATTCACAGAAGGAAAAAAGACAGGAAGTAAATATAAAAACTTTAAAAATCTGATGTCACTCACGAGTTAATAATGAATCTGTAAATGTCAAATTAGCTACCAAATAATTACCTTTAACAACAGGGCGGAAATTTCACTTACCCTTTTCACCAAGAAAGTTTTAGAAAACTATAGAGCCATTTCAGTTAAAATGCATTCATTCAATGGACATTTATTGAATAATTACAATGGAAGCATTTTTTCAGTACTTTGCCCTAGTTTTGAGGATATAAATAATGGTACTTGCTCTCATGGTTCTCCAAACTGTGTCAAATATCTGTTAGAGCTAGGTGCACACCTGTAATTCCAGCTACTCTGAAAGCAGAGGCAGGAGAATCTCAAGGTCAGATCAGCCTGGGCAACTGAAAAGACACTGTCTATAAATAAAAAGAGTTGGGTTATAGCTCAGTGGTAGAACGCCCCTTGTTTTAATCACTAGTACTGCCAGGGGTGGGGAGGTGAGGGGGTAAGAGAAACTGATATTTAGAAATATAAGAAATGGCAACCTTATAAATGTCTTATTTTCACATGTTCTCTTTTGTCTTCCTTGTTTTCATTTTGGCTTTTATTGAAGAATATAATTTTTGCAATCTACTACAAGCAGCAGGAACTGGATAATGGGTGCCACTGAAATACACTCATTGATACCCAAGTGGGTCCTTTGGGTGTGAGACAATGTCTACGAGTGCAACTTTGGGCTGTTAGCATCTCGGTGTCTTTGAAAATTGAAAAGAATGCATTCCTCTCAAGTGTTGAGTTATATGAATTCAAAGTAATGCTAAGTGCACATGAGCATTTGGGGTATTTTGCTGTTTGTCCAGGTACTCCCCAGCAAGTGGTGACTCAGATCATCCGAGGCCAGCCTGTTTCCACTGCAATCTCTGCCCCAAGCACAGCTTCCTCAACACCTGGGCAGAAAGGAACATCAGCGACAAATCTTCAGTCTCCAACTCCACAGTCCCCTCGCCCTCAGCAAGGACAGGTGAAGCTCACCATGGCTCAGCTCACTCAGTTAACTCAGGGCCACGTAAGTAATTTAGCTGTAGAGGTGATCTTATTTATTCTGCTGTAAGTTTAAAAACATGTTCTTATTTTTTTTTTTTAAATATATTTTTTTTTTGTTTATTTTTTTTTAGTTGTAGGTGACAGAATATCTTTATTTTATTTTATTTTTTTATGTGGTGCTGAGGATCGAACCCAGTGCCTCATGCGTGCTAAGCGAGCACGCTACCACTGCGCCATAATCCCAGCCCCATGTTCTTATTTTTGATAAGTTTTAAAATAGACTTATTTTAAGAAGGCTGCTTCCTAGAGTCCAACAAGAGTGCTTAAGCAGGTTCCCTGGTGCACACCTGTGATCCCAGCTCCTTGAGTAAGGCAGGAAGATCACATGTTTAAGGCCAGCCCTAGCAACTTAGGTCTTCCTACCTCAAAATTTAAAAAAAAAAAAAAAAAAAATTTAAAGGCTGGGTATATAACTCAGTAGTAGAGCACCTTTGGGTTCAATCCTCAGTACTGTAAAAAGAAAAAGTGTACTTCTTATAATGCAAGATATAATAAATCCCACTATGGAGTCCCTAGATGGGGAGGTATATGAGAGAAATGGATAACCTTTTAACTACTAAAGGTTTATTAATTGGCCAGTTTCCATGGGGAAACCAAATTTTGAATACATTAAACGAATTCCTTGGAAGACACAATATTGTAATCAGGTCATCCATTATTGATCAATAGTCAGTGCAGTTCCCATCAGAATCCCAAGAGAGATTTTTTTTTTTAAGAACTCCGCTAGTTGATTTTTAAGATTTAAATGAAAGTACAAAGGATAAAAAATAACCGTGATACTATTAAAGAATGGGAGGATTTGCCCTCTGTGATAACCTGATATCCATATTAACTATAATCCTTCACCAGTTCATAAAGTGAGTTACTGAAGCAGGAATAGACAGACTAACAGCAATAGAATTCAGAATGTGACCTCCACCTATGTGGACACTTGTTATATGACAGATGGCATTGCAAATCATTGAGGAAAGGAAAGATTTTTGAGTAAATGGTGCTGAATCAACTGACTGTGTGTGTGTGTGTGTATTATATGTATAACCACAGAATTGGACCACTGCTTCATTCTGTGAATAAACTTAATTCTAGGAAGATGGAAGTCCTACCTATGAAAGATAAGATAGATAGAAGAGGGGCTGGGATTATGGCGCAGTGGTAGCGTGCTCGCCTAGCACGCATAAGGCACTGGGTTCGATCCTCAGCACCACATAAAAATAAAATAAAGATATTCTTTCACCTACAACTGAAAAATAAACATTTAAAAAAAAAAAAGATAGATAGAAGAAGGATCCTTCATAGCTTTCTTTATTCGATTTGATTTGATAGATTGCAGTACTGGAGATTGAACCCAAAGCCTCATGCAACCTATGCAAGTACTCTACCACTGAGCCACGACCCCAGCCCCATAGCTTTCTCTAAATACACAAAAATACACTCACTATAAAGGAACACATTTAGTAAATTCAACTTTATAAAAATAAGAGCTGAGTGTGGTGACACATGTAATCCCAGCAACTTGGGAGGCCAAGACAGGAGGATCACAAGTTCACGGCTAGCCTCAGCAAGTTAACAAAAGCCCTAAGTCACTTAGCCAAGACCCTGTCTAACAATAAAAAATAAAAGGGGCTGGGGACATGCTCAGTGGTTAAGTGCCCCTGGATTCAATCCCTGCTACCGAAAAATAAAAATACAAACCTGAGTTTTTCAAGTAAACTCCAAAGAGATTGGAAAAATGAGAAAAACATAGAAATAAAACCAACCCAAAGATTATTGTCCAGAATATATAGAAAATTATTATACATCAGAAAGGGAAAAACCAGCCTGGCGCAGTGACACACGCCTGTAATCCCAGTGGCTCAGGAGGCTGAGGCAGAAAGATCTCAGCAATGATGAGGCACTAAGCAACTCAGTGAGTCCCTGTCTCTAAATAAAGTACAAAATAGGGCTGGGGATATGGCTCGGTGATCAAGTACCCCTGAGTTCAATCCCCGGTACAAAAAAAAAAAAAAAAGACTGTATGCCTAAGAGATAGGTCTAAAGTGAAATGCTCAGTAGAACCAAGAATTAGCAAAGCAGTGGAGCACAGTGTACTCTCGCACAGTTCACTGGAGTGTCCATTTGTTTCAGCCATTTTGGAAGCAACCTAGATGTTATCTGGTACAGTTAAAGGTGCACATGCTCCAGGCCATAGTAGTTCTTCTGCTAGTTATATCCCTGTAGAAATCCTTTTCCCTGTGAGCACCAGAATACATGGACATAACATTCACAGCATTATATGTAAAACCCTGATGTCAC
Source organism: Xerus rutilus (assembly GCA_028644305.1). Taxonomy (NCBI): domain Eukaryota; kingdom Metazoa; phylum Chordata; class Mammalia; order Rodentia; family Sciuridae; genus Xerus; species Xerus rutilus. The sequence goes on from CM053402.1 coordinate 12,546,026, forward strand.
AAATAAATTGTACATTCCTACAAAAATGGAAGCAAACAAATTGCAGCTACTCAAAACTGCATAGATGACTCTCACAAATAAAATATTGAGGTAAACATACAAGTAACAAGTATATATACATATATGCCTATATATAAAATTCAGAAACAGGCAACACTGAGCTATACTGCATAGGGTACAGGGCTGCTTCATTCTACCTGGAATGGGAGCCATTTCCACTGTATTCACAACTCGTGCTCTTGAAGTTGTGAGCCTCAGTAGTCCTAGGAAGATCTATACCTCAATAGTAGCACTCTGAGAAAATACAGGGTATTGGTTACCTCTAGGGGAAAGGGAGAGAACTGAGATGGGGGCGCATCACATGGGGGCTTCCTGTGTACTGGCAATAGTGACCAGAGTGGTGGTTTTGTGTATATTCACTTCATGATTGTCCTTTAAATTATACTTGGTATTTTGTGTATTTTTGAGCTTGCACAAAAACCATGAATTCTCAAGCCAAGTACAGTAGCATGTGCCTGTAATTCCAGTGGCTAGGCTTGGGAAATTGAGGCAGGAGGATCAAAAGTTCAAGGCCAGCCTCAGCAACTTAGCAAGGCCCTAAGCAACTTAGCACGACCCTGTCTCTAAAAAATAGAAGGGCTGTGGATACAGCTCAGTGGTTCAGTCCCCAGCAATGAGGGGGGGAGGAATTTTTTTTTTCTTGAAAGACAGGAGTAAATAAGCTTTGAGAGACTCATGAGTACAGTGAGCTTAGTACATAGACTTTGTGGCATCACTTCTGGCCATTGGAAATTTGTGGGATTATTTTTTACTTTTGCTTTCTAATTCTTTGCCATGTTCTTGACAGTCAAAGGCTAGTACGTTCCTAGTTCTTGGATCCTTGTCCTCATTTTGATAACTGCTCAGACCTTTGTGACCCTTTTGAGTTGGGGTTTGCATTTGATATCTGGAACCCTAAGCTTTTTTTACTTCAGGGTGCGCGCACGTACACACACACACACACACACACACACACACACACACCATAGGTAATTTGATACACATTGAAAAAAACAAAACTCAAGAGACCTGGGCTTCTCATTTTATCTCACATTTAACTTGGGCAGGAGACTTGACCTTTCTAACCTGACTTTTCCCAAGTTCATTATGAATATCAAATGAGGTACTATGTGAAGGTACTTTGAAAATTATAAAATAATGTGAATGTCAGGTCATTTAAATTCAGAATTCTGTTGAGCCTGTACTTATTCACTCTAGTGCCTTATTTTATAGATTGGGCAGCTTGGATCTGGAGGATTGATGTTGCTTATATATAGGTATCTGTCCATTTGAAGAGCTTGAACTGGAACTCTGGATTGTTCATGTTTTTCCACCAAATAATCCAGATATCCTTATTTGGGCTTATCTAAATTCTTGCTGATGGCATTTCTTCGATATTCACATACATTTTTTCATGATGGTGAGGAATCTTTACAACATAAAAATGATGTTGTAAAAATACTTTACGGACTGGTGTTTTGAACACTGTTTAGGTGCCATGTGTTTTTTCCACAGGGTGGCAATCAAGGTTTGACAGTGGTGATTCAAGGACAAGGTCAAACTACTGGACAGTTGCAGTTAATACCTCAAGGGGTGACTATACTCCCAGGTCCGGGACAGCAGCTCATGCAAGCCGCGATGCCAAATGGTACTGTTCAGCGGTTCCTCTTTACCCCATTGGCAACAACAGCTGCGGCAGCCAGTACCACTACCACCACGGTGTCAAGTGCAGCAGCAGGTAGGACTCTGGGCTTCCTGAGAAGGCCACATGTTATTACCTCTTGTTGCTGGGCTGATGGGGATGAGAGGGTTAGTACACCCTTAGCAGGACACTCCTCAAGCCAGTGAGCTAAGCAGTTGATGTAGCCTCTGAGCATCTCAGTGCTTGGTGCTTTCCTTTCTCTACTACCCCTCATTGCCATTACAAAACAAACATACCCACAAATAGAAAGAGGGACAAGGGCTGGGGTTATGGCTCAGTGGTAGCGTGCTCGTCTAGCATGCGTGAGGCACTGGGTTCGATCCTCAGCACCACATATAAATAAAATAAAGATATTCTGTCCACCTATGACTAAAAAAATAAATATTTAAAAAAAAAAAAAAAAAAAAAAAAAGAAAGAGGGACAAAATAACAGGTGTCATGATAACTGTTATTCCCTCCTTGCCAAGCCTTGTAGGTGTTGAAGGCTGTCTCGGAGGTGATCTCAGGGAGGGTACCTCCATCCAGCTCAGATGCTGTGATTACAGAGTCCTGTCATTAACTTCCACTACTCATAGGAGAAAAGTGAGGCTTGGTGTTACCCTGGCTCAGAAGACCTGGTTGATTTCCAGAGGCTGCATCTTGCTATGGAAGCCAGCGCTCTGGAGAGTTAGAAAAGTGTATAGAGGCCAGCCAAAAAGCAGGTCTCCTCCTCCACAGTTCAGGAGAGTCCCAACCTGAGCACGTCTTAGTGGACCTCTTCAAAGACTATAATCTTCTCTACCAAAACCTAGAATTATCAACTTCAGGAAATCCCTTTCACATTCTTCTTTAACTACAACCATATGTTCTAGAATAATAGAAATGCTTTGTCTTTTTCACAGGTTCAGGTGAACAAAAGCAGAGTAAATCATCACCCCAGACACAGGGGCAACAAGCCAAAACCCTGCCACCAGCTCCGTCATCAAGTGTGAGTCCTGCAGAAGCCCAGCCACAGACTGCTCAGCCTTCAGCACAGCCCCAGCCCCAGCCCCAGCCCCAGCCCCAGTCCCCAACTCAGCCTGAAGTTCAAACTCAGCCTGAAGTTCAGACCCAAACAACTGTTGCATCCCATACCCCTTCTGAAGCACAACCCACCCAAGCACAGTCATCCAAACCCCAAGTTGCAGCACAGTGCCAGCCTCAGAGTAATGCCCAAGGACAGTCTCCTGTTCGTGTCCAAAGTCCACCACAGACTCGAATACGTCCATCAACTCCATCCCAAGTGTCTCCTGGACAGCAATCCCAGGTTCAGACTACAACCTCACAACCGATTCCAATTCAGCCACATACATCTCTTCAGATTCCTTCCCAAGGCCAGCCACAATCACAACCCCAGGTACAGTCTTCAACTCAAACTCTTTCGTCAGGACAAACGTTAAATCAAGTTACTGTTTCATCCCCATCCCGTCCTCAGCTACAAATACAGCAGCCACAGCCCCAAGTCATTGCTGTGTCTCAGCTGCAACAACAAGTCCAGGTTCTCTCTCAGATCCAGTCGCAGGTTGTGGCTCAGATACAGGCTCAGCAAGGTGGTGTGCCCCAGCAAATCAAACTCCAGTTACCTATTCAAATTCAGCAAAGCAGTGCTGTGCAGACTCACCAGATTCAGAATGTGGTTACAGTGCAGGCAGCCAGTGTGCAAGAGCAGTTGCAAAGGGTTCAGCAACTCAGGGATCAGCAGCAAAAGAAGAAGCAGCAACAGATAGAAATTAAGCGTGAACACACCCTCCAAGCTTCTAACCAAAGTGAAATCATTCAGAAACAGGTAAAGTTATTAAGTCAAAGCAGCATGTTCAGTAGCTTGAAATATTGTGCTGTGCAGTAGACTTAGTGTTTGGTTGTGTTAGGTTTCCTAAATGAGACAAAATGATTGGTGTTCAAATAGAAGCAGCACTGGGTGCACCAAAGGCAGCGAATGACTGCCTGCAATGGTTTGGAACTCTTTTGTTGGCTCTAGAGAGTCAGTGCTCATGAGAAACTTCCTGTATTTTGGGAGGACTAAGATGGGAAGAAGAATTCTGAGTTGAAGTATTGTTAATACAAAACTTGAAGTTTAAGCCTTAAAGCTGCTTCAGGCATTGTAGTAATTCATTTGAAGTTATTTGCAGTTGTCATTCCTTAGTTTGCATAGACTACGCAAATTGTAGAGAGATTAAATTCATTTGTATTTCTAGCCACACCTTTGCAAAAATGTTTTAAATACTGTTCCATAGCTTGAAATAAAAAGTGGCACCCTGTGAGGACATCTTGCAATAGCATTTTAGTAAAGCAAGGCAATTTAGATGATTTAGAATTATTCCACAAAAATGCAGTCACACATACAGCATCCTGTAACATTACTGGAGAAAGCATTGCTTTTCCTGGACAGTACACTCCGTTTAGCATGAGGCAGGAATTTGAGTGTAGATTCCATGTGTTACCAAGTCATGAAACTCTCTTAATCCTGAACTCTCATTAAAACTCCTTTCTTTCCAGCTACACAGGATTATTAAAATGATTAAATGAGGTCATGTATGTGATTTTAAAGATGTAAGGTAATATTCCTATAAAAATTAAGTTATGTAATTTGTTGATATGCTTCATTACCTAGCTTTCAGTACTGTGTAATCTATGAATTGAAAAATTTTTCAGTATCTTTCTTCAGAATCTTTATGTAAGTGGGGATGGGAACACAATTCTTTCAAATATGTGTCTGGGAAGGAAGCATAATGTTAAAAACATGGCCTTTGGGGCATGATAGTTGGGTGAAAATTCTGGCTGTATTGTTTATTCTCAAGCAAGTTGGTTGATTTCTTTATGTTTCAGAATTTATAAATTTACTTATAAAATTACACCTATGGGCAGTGTTGTTATAAGGAATAAAGTATTGTCAAGTGCCTACCTTAACATGATGCCCAACATGTAGCCCTTCTAGTAGCTGCTAATTTTATTTGTATTAATGATATAAAACTCTTACCATTTCTTTGAAAAACGTGTGCTCTGATTTCTACTGCTGTCATCTGTGTACTAACTAACTTGTGGTCATTATAAAATGTGCACTTTTGGATTTGTTCTGTTCTAAAGGTGGTGATGAAGCATAATGCTGTAATAGAACATTTAAAACAGAAAAAGACCATGACTCCAGCTGAAAGAGAAGAGAATCAAAGGTAGGGAGAAACACAGGGCCTCCTTCTGTGTCGGTCTCTTCTCTTTAGCCTGCGCACACACACGAGTTGTGATTTTGTGTTTGTCTTGATTGAAGTTCATTAACTGAGAACACTTGGCACTAGTGGTTGCTCATGATGGGTTTGAGTCACTCTTTGAAGCTTTGCAGTCACAGAAAATTTGCATATCAACTGTAGGGACATAGAAGACTCGTGTCTTAAACCTTGCAGATGAAATGCCCAGCATTACATAGGTTGTATATTTCTCTCTAGAATGATTGTCTGTAACCAGGTGATGAAGTATATTTTGGATAAGATAGATAAAGAAGAAAAACAGGCAGCCAAAAAACGGAAGCGTGAGGAGAGCGTGGAGCAGAAACGGAGCAAGCAGAATGCCACCAAGCTCTCTGCTCTGCTCTTCAAGCACAAAGAGCAGCTCAAAGCCGAAATCCTGAAAAAGAGAGCGCTCCTGGACAAAGAACTGCAGATTGAAGTGCAGGTAAGAGGGTGTGCCCTTCGCGTCTGTGTCCAGTGTTCAGTCTCTCCTGGTGTTCTTTTTTTTGCCTTCAATTTCTGATTAAGCCTAAAATTTCCATTTATTTTCTTGACTTTACATTCGTTTGTGTGGAGTAAGTACATAGAGTAAAAAAGGCATACGTATCTTTTGAAACAACAGAGCTGTTCTAAGTGTATGTTTATATCATATTCTCTGACTGGCCACTCTGAGAGATGAATCCACTGATTAAAATATTTGAGAACTCTGTTGGGAATAGCTTTTACTGTCTGTGACATCATCCTGCTGAAAGTTATTGGGAGCCATGTCCCACAAGAACGATCTGACAGTACCGTAGAATGTTACAAGTATGAAAAATAAAGTGTGTCCATTTAAAAAGACAGATTTTCCCCTAACTTGTAAGTAATTTTGAAAGTGTTGCTAGTTTACTGCTTTCTTGAGGAATTTATTGAAAAATGGAAGAAGGCACTTGAATGTCGATGCATGTTGACCCAGCTGTTTCCTCCCTTTTGCACTCTCATGACGGGGGAGCAGTCATGCATGGCTTTTTAAAAGACAAGCAGGTGATCTAAAACATCTCATAAAATGTCTTGTACAGTTTTAGGTGAGAAATACAAAGAAAGTATCGACCAAACCAACGGGCAACTTTATATAACTGCAGTGCTAGACATTTTCCCACTAAAGTCAGAAACCAGGCAAAAGCGCCAGCAGTCAACATTATTACTTATCCTCTCTGGAAGTTCTGGCTAATGTGTTAGGCCAAGAGAAAAAAACGAGGCAAAAACTGAATGAAAGAAGACAAAATTGCTATTATGTGTCATGTGATTATTACATTCAAATTATTTTTTTTCCCTTTTTTCATACTGGTGATTGAACCTAGGGCTCTCAACCACTGAGCTATGCTCCAGCCCCCTCGCCACCCCCTCCCTTTTTGAGGCAGAATCTCACTAAACTGCTCAGGTTGGTATTGAACTTAAGATCCTCCTGCCTCAGTCTCCCAAGTGGCTGGGCTTACAGATGTGCACCACTGTGCTTGGCTGAGAAAGTTTATTGAAAACAATTTTTTAAAAATTTTTTTAGTTGTCAATAGTCCTTTATATTATTTATTTATATACGGTGCTGAGAATCAAACCCAGTGCCTCACACCTGTTAGGCAAGTGCTCTACCTCTGAGCCACAACCTCAGCCCCGAGTTTATTAAAATGAGAAAATTCATGGAGGTATTCAGCTACAATATAAACACTGAAACTGTAACCACTGTCAATGTGTCGTGCATAATAGTCAATTCTTAGTAGCAAAAGAAAATTTAAAATACTGCCTCCTACCTTATAAATTAAGATACTCTTCATATAGATCAAAAATGTAAATATATAAAAGAAAATCACAAAAATACTACAAGAGCACATGATTGCCATTTTCATGAGGAGGGAAGCTCACTCCTAAGCCTTATAAAACCCAAATACCACAATGGGAAAACAGTCTTAGTATCAAAAGAAGAAAACATTTTGTGTAGAAAAAAATTCTGTAAACAATATTTACAATCATAACAAACAAGAAAAAAATGTTTACTTGTACAACAGAATTAGTATTCCTAAAATTCATAGCACTCATGTCAATAAGAGAAAGATAAACACCAGGTTTTTTTGTTTGGTGTGTGTGTGTGAGAAGAAGAATGAGAAAGGAAAAAAAGAGAAAGATAAACACTGTGGTAAAAAAATGTATATGTTACATAAGTCAGCAATTTTCACAGTTAAAAGTTCTAGTTCCCGGGGCTGGGATTGTAGCTCAGCGGTAGAGCGCTTGCCTCGCATGCATGAGGCCCTGGGTTCGATCCTCAGCACCACATACAAAGCAATAAAATAAAGACATTGTGTTCATCTACAACTAAAAAAAAAAGTTCTAGTTCCCAGTAAACGAATACAGAGATATTCAGCATAACTACTGATGAAGGAGAAAACGCCATTTTTTAGAGAAAAATACTATTTCTAAGCATTTCATCAGTATCTGTCTAAAATGTAGATACCATCTGATCCATCATTTAACTTCTAGAAATTCATCTAAATCATCTGGGCAAGAGATTTTGAAGAAGAACATTCATTAAAGTGTTAATACCAAAAAATGATAATCAGCCTCAAGTCTACAAAGTGGAGATTGATAATCAGCCTTTCTGAACAACAACAGTTTGATCCTTTGGCTAGGCTTGTTTTTATACTGTCAGAAGTTTAGCATCTTTCCTGGGCACAGTGACGCATGCTTATAATTCCAACAGCTCAGAAGGCTGAGGCAGGAAGGCCACAGGTTCAAAGATAGCCTCAGCAAAAGCAAGGTGCTAAGCAACTCAGTGAGACCCTGTTTCTAAATAAGATACAAAATAGGGCTGGAGGTGTGGCTCAATGGTCGAGTACCCCTGAGTTCAATCCCTGGTAACCCCTCCCCACAAAAGAAGTTTAGCATCTTTGATCCTAGGCACCAAAGCTTGTATCATCCCCCTCATTTTAACTACTGAAAAAGTGATGCAGGCCCCTCCATATATATTCCCAAACACTCTAGGTACTTTCAGGACTATCCCCAGCTGAGAACCACTAGAGTCTGCACAAAGTGGACTTGCATTTTAACAAAACTGTATGGGGTTGGTATTTGTTTTTTAATTCTTCTGGAGAAATTATCAATGGTAAATGCTCAAACAAAAAAACGTAGGTTGGACTGGGGATATAGCTCAGTTGGTAGAATGCTTGCCTTGCATGCACAAGACCCTGGGTTCTAATCCCCAACACCACAAAAAAACCAAAAAAATGTAGGTTATAAAATAGTATATATGTAGTGTAATGTTGATTCATACAACAAATATTGAAATTTAAGGTTCAGCTGCGTGTGGTGGCACATGCCTATAATCCCATTGACTCAAGTAGCTGAGGCAGGACGATTGCAAGTTCAAAGCCAACCTCAGCAACTTAGTGAGACCCTGTCTCAAAATTTTAAAAAAAGGCCTGGAGATGTAGCTCAGTCAGTGGCAAAGTGCCTCTGGGTTCAGTCCTTGGTACCACCAAAAAAAGGTGAGGGGCACACTTTATTTTCTAGAGCAATTTTGCATTTGTGCAGAAGGTACAGAGAATTTCCTTATCTGTCCCCACAACCCCCATACAGTCACCCTTCTTATTAATATCTTGCATTAGGGTGGCACTTTTGTTACAATTGATGATCCATTATTGACCAAAGTCATAGTTTACATTGTTTCATTCTGTGTTCTATTGTAAGTTTGTATTAATGCATGTTTCCTGTCCCTCATTATAGTGTCATACAGAATAGTTCTGCCATCCTATAAATCCTGTGCTTTGTCTTTTTATCCCTCCGCCTTTACCCCTGCTTGTGTTTTTATATTTTTCTTCAATTTTTTTTCTTCGGTTGTAGATGGACACAATACCTCTATTTTATTTCTTTATTTATTTTTATGCAGTGCTAAGGATCAAACCCAGTGCTGCATACGTGCCAAGCAAGTGCTCTACCACTGAAGTACAGCCCAAGCCCTTGCTTCTGTTTTTGATAAAATATTTCTTGTTTATCTTAGATAGCACTCATATCTTTACTTAGTTCTTTGAATGTGGTTGACACGTACATTTTTGTCAATTTATTTTATAAAATTAATTTCATTTATGGTAAATTCAGGTTCTGCTATTGATTTTGTTGATTGCCTTTTTTTCACATTACCATTTTTCATTTTTTGACATTTTAGTGTTGCAAATTCATCTTTTTTTTAAAAATATTTTTAATGTCTTCATTTTGTTTTATTTGTTTTTATGTGATGCTGAGAATCGAACCCAGTGCCTCACACTTGCGAGGCAAGTGTTCTACCACTGAGCCACAACCCCAGCCTGCAAATTCATCTTGAGTGAGAGGAGTTGGGTTTTTGCTTCCTCCCTCGAAGCCCAGTGTCGCCCAGTCAATCTTAGCTTCCAGCAGGAAGCCTGCTCACAGCATCCAGGCATTTCTAGGGCCTGTCTCCCGCTGTAGATTGGCTGCCACTTTCTAGTTCTGAACCTGGAGCCCAGTAGGCCTGCAGTTTTATCCCTGCTTAGTTTTGTGTTCCCATTCCAGAGAGCTGTTTATATTTTATTCAGGCATAAGTATGTCTTCTCTCTTTGATCTTCTTAATATTTTGTTGCCGTGTGTATGTCAGTTCAGAATATTAAGCTCAAGTGCATTTTTTCTGTGTTTTTAAATACAGAAGATCTGTTGAGTTAGTCACACCACTTACCTTCTCACTTCCAGACTGTTTGTAGACTCTACAGAGAAAATAGATTTATTAAGTAAGCATTCAGTTTTATTCGATAGAATTTTTTTGATGTGTTTTAGCTCCCCAGGGTAGTAACATCATGGTTATTACTAATGTACCTTAGGGAGTGGCAGCAGGTGCTGCACAGAGGTAAAAGCTGCAGGGCAAACTGTGTTGTTTTTCCCAGACTCATGGACATTTTCTTCAGGCAAATCCTTGAGAAGCACTAACTTTCCTCCCTACCTCCCTTCCTTCCTCCCTCTTTTCTTTTTTTTTTTTTTTTTTTTTTTTTAAATGTTTATTTTTTATTTTATTTTTTTTAGTTGTAGGTGACAGAATATCTTTATTTTATTTTTATGTGGTGCTGAGGATCGAACCCAGTGCCTTATGCGTGCTAGGCGAGCACGCTACCACTGCGCCATAATCCCAGCCCCCTTCCTCCCTCTTTTCATAGACCTCTCTTTTCATGATGCCTCTGCTTTATTTTTTCTTTTCTTATTTTATTTATTTGTTTATTTGAGTGGTACTGGGGATTTAACCCCGGGACACTTATACAACCTATCTACTCCCCCAGCCCTTTTTATTTTTTACTTTTTTTTTTAAAGCTGTTGATAGACCTTTATTTTATGTATTTATATGTGGTGCTAAGAATCGAACCCAGTGCCTCACACATGCTGGGCAGGTGCTCTACCACTGAGCTACAACCCCAGTCCCTTTAATTTTCACTTTTGAGACAGGGTCTATCTAAGTTGCTGAGGCTGGACTCGAACTTGGAATTTTCCTGCCTCAGCCTCCTGAGTGGCTGGGATTGCAGGCGTGCACCACTGCACATAGCTAAGTGTCTGCTTCAAAATCTATAAATCTCCTATAGGGTACAGGAATTCATTTAAATTGCCAGGTAGAGCAGCTTCTTTTGTTCATTTTGCTATGGGGAAGCTATCTTCTGTCTTTAAAATTTAAGCAAAACTACCATAATAGCAAAAATGGGATCAGAAGAAGTAATGAACAGCATACAGGCTGCTCAGAGTCAGTGATGTGCTTCTGCTTTGCTCAGCTATTCCATCATGTGAATAAGAGATTCAAGAGTCTCCCCCTCTCTAGACCTTTAACACCTAGAATAACTTCAAATGTTTATTAGTATTTTTAAAAGAATAATTCATCTCAGTGCAGCTCTAAGATCAATAGGATAGTTTTCTTTTTTTAAGGGGAGAAAATCGTTCAGGCTTCTGTAGAAAATTCTTCAAAGGAAATACGAGCTATCTCAATTGTTTACCTGAAAAACTAAGACTTTTGGACATTTTTTGAAAGGAAAATAACAATTTAAAGAATGTGTTTGGAATGTTTTTGATATTTTAAATTATTGTGGAAATTTATAAATGTCTTGGATTTTAAGAGATTCTCTAGTTCATGGCTGTGGTTATTTGCCTTGTGTTCGTAGCTGCTGGTCACAGCGGTTTTTCTCTGGTGTAACACAGTTTGCTTTACTTATCATTTCCAAGAGTAAGTTGTAGTCCTGGACAGCAGTTATGTCTGAGGAATATTTCATGTGTAAAAGTCAGGACTTATGGCAAAATTCATACTGTGAAAACAGCATGTTTTGTTGTTAGCCGCCCCAGTCTAGGGCCGATCTGTCTCCTTCACTGTGTGCTGGTCAGGGTGCATTTAAGTCTCATGTTCAGTCCACGTTCTGTCTCCCTGTAAGGATGAGAATGCAAACGACTACAAACACAGCACCCTGAGCGACCACTGAAATAACCTGGACAGGACAAGGGCTGACTGGCGCGCAGGGGCATTCTTTCTAGGCATTTGCTCCTCTTTCTGATCTCCCTCCTAATAGTTTTCTTCATTTTCTATTTCTGATTGTGTTAATTGGGCTGAAGATATAGCAAGAAAACTTAGAATTACTGAACTCTCACATCAGACTGAACTTCAGCTTGCAGGAAGTGGGCGTTACGTCGTACCACCAGGCCAGGTCGTGCCTATACATAATTCTAATGATCCTCTTACATTGTCTTTGATTGACAACAGGAAGAGCTGAGGAGGGATCTGAAAATGAAGAAGGAGAAGGAGGTGGTGCAGGCGGTGCAGGCCAGTGCTGTGGCCACACCCTCACCCCCTGCATCGGTGGCCACAGCGCCCCCAGCTCCTCCACCCTCACCTCCCGCAGCGCCCCCTGCACAGCACTCGGCCCCACTCCCCACGCCTCCACTGCCTGCAGCTTCCCAGAAAAGGAAGCGGGAAGAGGAGAAAGACTCCAGCTCAAAGTCCAAGAAGAAGAAAATGATTTCTACTACCTCAAAGGAAACGAAGAAGGACACAAAGCTTTACTGTATCTGTAAAACGCCTTATGATGAATCTAAGTGAGTAGATTTTTGAACTCTAGTTTATATTCCTTAAAGTTTAGCTGTTAAATTGACAGTTTTTCAGAAAATGTATGTATTGGTAACAGTATAAATGAAAATAATCCATTGTAAGGATAATAATGTTCCATCTCTAATCTTGCATGAGATATTCTTAACCTTGACACTAGTAAAGTAAAATTTGGTATTTCACATGTTTACGAGTCTTGTGTCCTTCGTTACATTCTTTTCTGTCAAAAGCAAGCTTTCTGTTGCTCCTTTGCTTCCTCCTGTTATCTCTGAATTAACTTTAAATCCATCAGCAATCTTCTGGAGGAAGCTTATTACCATCGATGCTCAGAACCAAGAAGGTCCTTTCTGGGGTCTCCAAATTCTAGAATCCATCTGAATATGACTGGTTCAAGAGGCTTCAAATTTGAATCGTTCTCTTTTATTGTTTTGTTTTAAGCAATTCTCCTTTTTTTATATTGGAATCTGCAGCATAATATTTTTTTGTCCAAGTTCCAAACACCTTATTGAGAACAAAAGTCAGAAAATTTTATAAAATAAAAGTTCCTTTTAAAGCTGAGCATGGTGGCACTTGCCTGTGCCCAGCACTCAGGAGGCTGAGGTGGGAAGATCCTTTGAGTCCAGGAGTTCAAGACCAGACTGGGCAATAGAGACCCCATTTCAAAACAAAACAAAACAAAAAATGTTTTTTTTACCCATTCCTCAAGTATAAGACTCAAAAATAATGATAATCATGATAATCATTGGCAGCTGGAAGCTGTTTTTGACAGTTGTGACTTATATTTGGTGATATAAACAAGACTTTAGAGATAGCAATCCATAAATGTAGTTTTTCTCTTTTTTGTCATTACTACCATTAAATATTTAATTTTTATCTTGAACATTAAAACATGAGCCAATTTTTAAAGCCACAATTAATCACAGTATTTTTTTACAATGCCAAAAAGTTTGATTGTGCTTTTTTAAAAAATGATCATTTAGAATTAGAATGTTTCATGTCTACCTTAAGTGGGTGCTTGACCGATATGTAAGGCAGACAGTGGTCTAATGGTGTCTGAGTGGCAGTACCGTGGCTGCTGCAGGGCTGCCTTGCCATCTGTCTGCAAATGCCAGATGAATACTTTGTGTGAATTAAACACAGATCAGTTTAGGCATCTTCACTTTTCATTGTCTTACCTCATTAGAAATTATATATAGTATAAAAAGTGGAACGCTATTAACTGATTTTTCCCTCAGTTTGGTATAAGTGTGCCTCACTTTAAGCAAAACCTACTAAATGATTCCTTAAACAAAAAAGAACATGAGTTACTTTCTTCATAAAAAGATCTGCTTGTGGAATTTCTTTAAATAATAAGGGTTCTTTGGCCTGTTCAAAGTATTCAAATCATAGAAATTCATTTCATACACAACTCTTTTGGGATATTGGAGTTGCATAAAATGAGGTGCACATGTACGTGTGCTCATTCTACTGAGATTGCCTCATTATTTTGTGGATATTTCATATTTTTCAGTTTGTCATCATTAACATTTTAGTATACCTGGTTCATTCATTCCCTGTTCTAATTGGAATGAGTTAGTATTTTTTAGGAGTATTTCCTAATCTCTCGTATCAAACCATCCTGGTTTGAGAATCTAATGAAAGTGACTAAAAATTGAAATTCAAGCTGGGCATGGTGGTACCTGGTCTGTAATCCCAGCTACTCAGGAGTCTGAGGCAAGAGAGTGGCAATTTTGAGACCAGCCTAGGCAATTTAGTCAACATTGTCCCAAAATAAAAAAATTGAAAATGCTGGGGATGTAGTAGCTCAGTGGTAAAGTACCCCTGGGTTCAGTCCCTATTACTGAAAAGAAAGTTGAAATTCAAGTCCTGATCTTACTTGGAGAACATATAACCTACCACACTAAAGAGGCAACATAGAGAAATGCCTCGGAAGATTGCCCGCCTGTGACAGGGAATATCATGTGACTGATCTCATAGTTCAAAAGAAAACAATACTGGTAATAGGAGAAGCCACATAGCTATGTGTTATTCCCTCATATCTGTGAAGTAGGTCAGTTTGAAGCTTGAGGACCCATTTCCGTTCTTCTAGGTGAATTTACCAAGAAATGTCTTGGTAGAAAGAAAAGTTGTCGCTGGGCGCGGTGGCGCACGCCTATAATCCCAGCACTGTGGGAGGCTGAGACAGGAGAATCCCAAGTTCAAAGCCAGCCTCAGCAATGGTGAGGCGCTAAGCAACTCAGTGACACCCTGTCTCTATATAAAACACAAAATAGGGCTGGGGATGTGGCTTAGTGGTCGAGTGCCCCTGAGTTCAGTCCCCAGTACCAAAAAAAAAAGAAAAGAAAGAAGGGTTGTCAGTGGTGTCCGCGAGGCCAGTCTGGTTCTCTGTGACTCACATTAACTGACTTTGGCACAGCATTGCAGCAGAGCGCCTGTGAGCACTTTGTCAGAAACACTTTGATGTTTGTCATTAGGGTGTCTAATTACAAAGTCCTTGAGGTTGCCTACTATTACCTACCCATACAGCCTCCCCTTGCCCAATACTGTAGAACCTCTTGAGGTTCCACATAAGTGTTTTATACATCATTCTCCCGCCGTGTGTCCCTGGTTTTGGATTAAAGCAGTTCCTTCAGCACTCCTTACCGGTTAGCTAACCAGGCGCTCTCCACATTGTCACATACATTGTATTAACTGCAGAACTGGCCCAAGTCCTAACCCTTTATGGAAGGCAACTTTTAATTAGATTAATGCCAATGTTTATTTAGGAAACTTGGTAGAAAGTGAATTACTACATGTACCTTTTTAGTTTTCTTCTTCACATCATGTTTTGGCCATTTATCTTCTGCACCTGGCTGACCTTGCATGTTCCTTGTAGTGTAACTTTTACTTGGTGTTTGCGCTTTGCTTTTGTTTTCAAATTTAAATTGTGAGATACATTTTCAAACCTATCTAAGAATTAGCCCTGATATTGAAATGGCTTCTGTGGAATAGGTTTGACAGATGTAATTCTTTGGCTTTGGTTTTTGTGCCTGTTATAGTTTTACACACATTCATTAAGAGGAAGACATTATCATCAGTGTGTTGTTTATTTTTCAAATTCCAGTATGTTTTTTAAAGACCCATATTTCACTAAACAGTGTGCTTGTTGAAATTGATGTGAGTGACCTTATGTTTCCACACTTGATACAGTGTCAGATGCTGTAGTTTGCCAGGGTTACCATGGTTGGATTCAGGGTGTTAAGCTGACTCATTGCAGAAAGTTATCCTGTAAGAAAAGTGAATCAGGGCCAAGAAGACAGATTTAAGTACAATGCAGCTCAAAATGACAATTACATTGTCATTTTCATTGTGAATACTTTTAGGTTCTATATTGGCTGTGATCTTTGTACTAACTGGTATCATGGAGAATGTGTTGGCATCACAGAAAAGGAGGCTAAGAAAATGGATGTGTACATCTGTAATGATTGTAAACGGGCACAAGAGGGCAGCAGTGAGGAATTGTACTGTATCTGCAGAACACCTTATGATGAGTCACAGTGAGTTCTGATAAGACCATCATATTTAATAATTTAGGAAGCCAAATTGTTCTGACTGGTTACTTATTTATTTTAAAATAAAAAGCAAGATATTTTGCTGCATATATTATACACTTACAATACAAATTCCTTTCCAGATTTTTTCCTATTTTTCCCTCTTTACCTCCCCTTTGAAATTTATGTTGCTTCATAGTGAATGCTTGAGATGCATTGGGGAAAATGTGGTTTAATGGCAGATTTGATTCTCCATAATGTGACATAGAAATTAATGAGATTAAAATAGCCTGATTTGTTTGGACTTTATCAGTGTTTGATATGGTGCTTTATTGTAGGTTAGAAAAATGCTAATTTGGGTACAAGCTCTGAGACTCTGTTATTAGCTTATAGGATTTTGAACTCCCATTTGATACAGTACTAGTTGAAAGATTTTGGGCTTTATTTCGTTTTAAGCTTTAAAATCAATTAAATGTTTTACATTTTTCTTCAAATTGGTTCTTCAGTATTACACAGTTCTCTTAATAAACTTTTACTGCTTGTTCTTAACATCAAAAATACTAAATTAACACATTGGAATGTCAATCTCAAGAGTTTTAAAACAACTATAATACTAAAATTATCTTATACCCCAGGGTTTAGCAAATTTTCACTTGCATGTTTTATTGTTTTTAAAAGTAAATTATAACCAGTGTTATCCCATGTGTTTTGGACTCACATTTCCATTTCGGATCTTACAGATTTTATATTGGCTGTGATCGGTGTCAGAATTGGTACCATGGGCGCTGTGTTGGCATCTTGCAAAGTGAGGCAGAGCTCATTGATGAGTATGTCTGTCCACAGTGCCAGTCAACAGAGGATGCCATGACAGTGCTCACGCCACTCACCGAGAAAGATTATGAGGGCTTGAAGAGGGTGCTGCGTTCCTTACAGGTGAGAAGCCACTGTGCCCAGTGTTGGAAAATGAAACCAACCTGCATGACTTTGGAAACATTTCTAGGGTTTGAACTTTTGATCTTCCAGTTCGTGGCTGTTTGCTGACTCCCAGCTCTTGCAGCGAAGAGCCTGACAGACATCAGTCCTCCACATGCCGATGGCATGAGGTTTCCCATGTCCACACCTCACCTCGGCTGTTGTTTAGCTAACACTCTTAGTTAAAACAACTCACTTATTTTTAACTTAAATTTTATCCTTTTTATTTTTTATTTTATTCGTTTAGTATATATATGTGGTGCTGAGGATCGAACCCAGTGCCTCACGCATGCTAGGCAAGCGCGCTGCCACTGAGCCACAACCCAAGCCCTTAAATTTTATTCTTAAAGAAAGCTTTATGTCATGGCCATAGGTTGGAAGAATTTGATTAAATTCTAGTTATTCTCTTCCTTGTTTAAAAAAAAAAGTGGGGGCGGGGTGTACATGGCTTATAAGATTGGAGAGTATTAGAGAAGTATGCCAGACACAGAGCGCCAGATTGAAACTCTTCTGTTGTAATCAGAATCACAGAAATTGGAAGAGCTGAAAGGAGACTCAGAGACTCGATAAGTGGTTGCATGTTGTTTAACGTCACATCTTTGCCACCTCATTACCCAGCAGTGGTACCCATTCAACACTCTGAACCCATCCACACCAGCTTACACAAGTGATTGCATGCCAGCATCACTCAGCTGGCAGGTCATCGTGCAGAAACCAGAGCACAGATGTTGTGACTCCTAAGCTAGTACTCCTCCCCCGCACCAAGGTCCTCACACCAGCCGTTGAGAGCCATTATTGTAGCTCATCTTAGGTAACTTGTGACTAGAGCAGAAATCATTTGGTATTAATAATTTCATCTCAAATTTAAAACTGACTTTTAGAGTTTAAGGGTTTCTTGATATGGTAACTCAACCTGAGAAACTGAAATAGAATTAGTATTCCTACCTGACAGTAATGATAACCTACTTTTTATTATAGGCTCATAAGATGGCCTGGCCTTTCCTTGAACCAGTAGACCCTAATGATGCACCAGATTATTATGGTGTTATTAAGGAACCTATGGGTAAGTACTTGAGTTGAATATAAAGTTTTTTCTGGAAGTCTCAAAAAATAGTTTTAATACCCATATAAAATGTGTATATCACAGCTGGGTGCAGTGGCTCACGCTTGTAATCCCAGCACTTTGGGAGGCTAAGACAGGAGAATCATGAGTTCAAAGCCAGTCTCAGCAATGGTGAGGTGCTAAGCAACTCAGTGAGACCCTGTCTCTACACAAAACACAAAAATAGGGCTGGGATATGGCTCAGTGGTTGAGTGCCCCTGAGTTCAATCCCTGGTACCAAAAAAAAAAATTTTATATGACGAGGATATCTTTTTTTTTTTTTTTTTAATTTTTTTTAAAATATTTTTTTAGTTGTAGATGGACACAATGTCTTTATTTTATTGCTTTGTATGTGGTGCTGAGGATCGAACCCAGGGCCTCAAGCTTGCGAGGCAAGCGCTCTACCGCTGAGCCACAATCCCAGTCCCTGACGAGGATATCTTGAGCAAGGCTGGTGGGAATATAAATTGGTATGGTCACTCTGAGGGGTAACTTGGGAGTACCTGGTAAAGCTTAAATGTGCTTGCCCTTGAACCCAGGATTTCTGAGTGCATAAGTACATATTCATTGCAACAGTGCTTATAATTGCAAGAGCACTAGAAATGAAATGAACGACCATCCGCGGGGGAGTAAGTGAGTTAAGTGATGTGAGGGGAGTAGTGAGCAGCTGAATGGAGGAGTGAGTGTCTGTAGCCCTCCTCCTCTGCTCCTCCTCTGCACTCACCTCTTCCTCCCATTTTCCTGAAGGAGAGCAAAGTCGCTAGACCTGCAGTAGAGATTCATTTCCCAGAAAAAATGATAATAAATAGTAGCTGTAACTGACCATATTAAGGTGAACAGCTATAAGTGATTATTAAAAAGTAATGTATTTCTAAAAGAGATTACAAAAATTAAAACAGATAAGAGCTGCCAAAGGATTAGTTGCAGCTGATAAAAGAATTGTGTTCCAAAAGCCAGCAAAGCATTTTCTAAATGAGGAGGGTTTGTGTTTGATGGCGATTTAAAAGGGGAGAAATCATGAAGAAACAATAGGACCTGGTTAGAGCTGTCTCTGAAGACAAGCACAGTCACTTGTTGCTTGATAACGAGGCTGCATTAGGCAACTTCACCGTGGTGTGAACATCATATTGTGCTTGCACGAACTAAGGTGACTGTGACACCACTGGGAATATAGTCTTAGGGGGACTGCCACCTATGTGGGACCCATAATCAACCAAGACAACAGTGCTGGTTACCTCCATGCTCCCTGTGTGGAAGATTAAGGGAGGTAAACATTGAACATATTTCAGGTTCATGTAGTCTTTGAGAAGAAACCTGGAATTTTTGCTAAAATAAATAAATAAATTTTAATAAAAATAGTACATACTAATTGTAGAAAATTTAGGAAATAGAAGAAGAGTAAATCCTATAGTAAATGCAAACATGTTCCTAAGTCAGTCATGTTCAGAACAATAGTTTAGTAATTCAATATACCTTAACTTTTTAACCAGAATTCTATTCTTGAAGAACTGGTTTGTTTTCTCTTCTTTTCCTCCCTCAATTTTGTTGATGTCAAGAAAGTAAACATCCTAAGTACCTCTTATATAGGTTTGTAAAGATAATACAGATTTCTAAGATATGTTGTTAGAGGAAGAGAAATGAACATTACCAAATAGTACCTAGGTTTTAAGAAGTAAACAATTGTGTATTAAGAGTACATGAATGGAGCCGGGCGCGGTGGCTCAAGCCTGTAATCCCAGCACTTAGGGAGGCTGAGACAGGAGAATCGCGAGTTCAAAGCCAGCCTCAGCAATGGCGAGGCGCTGAGCAATTCAGTGAGACCCTGTCTCTACATAAAACACAAAATAGGGCTGGGGATGTGGCTCAGTGGTCGAGTGCCCCTGAGTTCAATCCCCAGTACC
>CM053402.1:12565706-12585162 GCA_028644305.1 Xerus rutilus
GTACATGAATGGGGCTGGGTCTGTGGCTCAGTGGTAGAGCGCTTGCCTCGCATGCGTGAGGCACTGGGTTCGATCCTCAGCACCACATACAAATAATAAATGAATAAAATAAAGATCCATCAACAACTAAAAAAAATACTTAAAAAAAAAAGAGTACATGAATGAGGCTGGGATTGTGGCTCAGTGGTAGAGTGCTTGCCTTGCATGTGTGAGGCACTGGGTTTGATCCTCAGCACCACATAAAAATAGATAAATAAAATAAAGATACTAAAAAAAAAGTATGAATGAGCTATAAGTACATGAATGAGCTATGAGCTGGGCACAGTGGCGTACATCTGTAATGCCAGCACTTTTGGGAGACTGAGACAGGAGAATCACCAGTTCAAAGCCAGCCTCAGCAACGGTGAGATGCTAAGCAGCTCAGTGAGACCCTGTCTCTAAATAAAACACAAAATAGGGCTGGGGATGTGGCCCAGTGGTCGAGTACCTGAGTTCAGTCCCCGGTAATCAAAAAAAAAAAAAAAATAGAGTACATGAATGTGTTTAGAAATGTCTGGACTAATACAGACTAAATTGAATGTAGTAGTTTCCTCTGGAGTTATGCAGGAACCAACAAGAAAAAAATCAACAGTAGCTTTTAGCTTGTTGGTTGGCACTGGGGATCAAACCCAAGAGTGCTTTACCACTGAGCTACACTCCCAACTCTTTTTTTTTTTTTTTGGTACGGGATTGAACTCAGGCGCACTTGACCACTGAGCCACATCCCCAGCCCTATTTTGTGTTTTATGTAGACACAGGGTCTCACTGAGTTGCTCAGCGCCTCGCCGTTGCCGAGGCTGGCTTTGAACTCGCGATTCTCCTGCCTCAGCCTCCCAAAGTACTGGGATTACAGGTGTGCGCCACCATGCCCGGCTTCTTTTTAGTTTTTATTTTGAGGCAGGGTCTTGCCAAGTTGTCTAGGCTGGTCTTGAACATACAATGCTCCTGCCTCAGCCCCCCAAGTTGCTGGGATTACAGGTGTGTGCCACCATACCCAGCTATAAATAACTCTTAAGTAAAAATGACAATAATATGAATATCTCAAAAGAAAAATGGGCAAAATACATGAATAGGAAGCATGCAGAAAAAATTCGAACTGGTAGTGAAGACCTGACGAGGTACAGAAATACTTTCATTGTTGTAATGGCCAAAATTAGAAATTGTAACATTGGCTCCTTACCAGAGCTCATTCAGGATAGTACATTTCAGACTATAAATTGTGGTTCCCACAACCCCTTCCTCAGTTCCCTTAGATTGCTACAGTGATTCTTAGAACTCAAGGAAACGGGTTTACTGGTTGTTTTAAAGGATATTACAAAGGATAGAGATGAACACCAGATAGGACAAAGTACAGGGAAGGGACACAGAGTTCCCGAGTTGTTTCTGGGGCACCATCCTCCAGGAACCTGCCCGTCCTCAGCTATCTGGATTCTCCTGAAACCAATCCTTTGGAATTTTTATGAATGCTTCACTGCGTAGGTATCACTAACCATTGATGATCAACTTAATCTTCAGCTTCTTTCCCCTTCTGGAGGTCGCAGGTGGAGCTGAAAGTTCCAGCCCTCTAGTCACACCTTGGCGTGTCTGGTAACCAGCTCCCATCCTGAAACTAAATATTATATATACCTGTCTACCACTGTAATGATATTTGTTGTTTCTGCATCCTGTCTGAACTATTAAAACAATATTTTTATTCATATCAGCTAATATTTTCCCTTGCATTTAGTTTATTTATTTATTTGTTTTTATTTTTTTGGTAGCAGGGATTGAACTCAGGGGTACTCGACCACTAAACTGCATCCCCAGCCCTATTTTGTGTTTTATGTAGAGACAGGGTCTCACTGAGTTGCTTAGCGCCTCGCCGCTGCTGAGGCTGGCTTTGAACTTGGGATTCTCCTGTCTCAGCCTCCCTAAGTGCTGGGATTACAGGCATGTGCCACCGCGCCTGGTTTTGCATTTATTTTTAGTAGATAATTTTATATCACTACTGCTATGAATGGTAAGTTAGAATCAATCACTTGTTATAAAAATAAAGCAGCACTAAAATTGATAAAGAAAATGATGTTATTTAAGTCTAATACAGGATCATAAAACCACTAGTACAGATATTTTGCTCATAATTCTAGATTCCCATTTCTCTTTGTACATACACTATACTTAATTGTTTGCACGTGAAAATTTATTATACTTAGATGTGCATAGATCCTGTTGGTGTGGTTTCCTTTACCTCAAACCAATTGAATGAAGAGTTGTTTTATGTAGTTAACTAAAAGTATAACAACCTTCTTAACAACAGCCAGGATTTCTATTTTAGAACCCCAGTCAAAAACAAAATTTTGAAAAGGTGCTGGTATGTTCTTCATGAATTGCAAAATAGTCTCCAGTGATAAGGCAGCTTGGTTCCAGGACTGTTTGAGCAGTAAATATATATTCTAATTGGTCAGAACTGCAGGACATATTTATACTGGAAAAAACCATAAAGCTTTGAAAATGGTTTCCATTTTATGTTTTGAAGACCTTGCCACCATGGAGGAAAGAGTACAAAGACGATATTATGAAAAGCTGACGGAATTTGTGGCAGATATGACCAAAATTTTTGATAACTGTCGTTACTACAATCCAAGTGACTCTCCTTTTTACCAGTGTGCAGAAGTTCTTGAATCATTCTTTGTACAGAAGTTGAAAGGATTCAAGGCTAGCAGGTAAGCACATATGTTCAGGTTCTGAATTAATTCACCTCCTCAAACTCTATACTGTTCCATCTAAGGAATCCAGCTAATACAGTTTATGGTAAATTTGAACCTTAAAGTCAAAAGATTAAAAAAAAAATCAAGACTCCACATTATGATATACTCTTAGGGACAAGTGGACAGGCTCCCCAGTGAGAAATTGCTGGTTCTGTTTTTAATGTGCTTAAAAATTAAGACTTTTTAAAATGCAGGATGCCATCCTGAGTGCCACAGACCGTGTGCGCAGGCAGGTGGAGCTCTTGCTCTAAGTTCCTGTCTTATACGGGATTGAGGAAATAGAAAGTGACCCTTGTTAAGGGGAAGGCCAGAGGGGGGATTTAAGCACTTTCTCCTTGATTTATGTGTGCCATGTCTTTGAAATCATAAAATGTTCTGTTTCTCTGGATATGTGTTCTGTAGGTAAAACTAGACTTCAAATCCACAGGCCTTTCCTCGAACCTCTGGTGACATAAAATCATTGAGCAACTTGTGGGAAAGTCACTTACTGTTACCTTCATGCCCATCTGTTTCTGACCTCAACTCCTTTCTCAAGCCCATGATTTTCTTCCTTCCCATAGAGGCCTGGTTTTCTTTCCTGTGATAACTGCCACCATTCTGTAGCCTTGAGATTCATTACTTACTGCACCCCATTACTTACTGCTGCCAGCTTGATCATCCATGGACATTTCAGATTGGTAGACCTTGGCTGGCTTGGGTCCTGGGCATCTATATATTATCTAGTGAACTCCTAAGGGATTCCATACCAAGTATTAAAATCAACATTCTGAAGCTGGGTGCCTATAATCCCAGCTACTCAGGGAACTAAGGCAGGAGGATCTCAAGCTCAAGGCCAGCTTGGTCAACTTAGTGAGACCCTGTCTCAACTAAAGTATGAAAAGGTCTGGTGCTGTAGCTCAGTGGTGGCACACCCCTAGGTTCAATCTCCTGTATCCCCTCCTGCCAAAAACAAGAAAAAAGAAATTATCAAGACTAATATAAAATAAACTTCTTTAATTTTTTGTTTGTTTGTTTTTTGGGGTACCAGGGATTGAACTCAGGGGTACGTGACCACTGAGCCGCATCCCTGGCCCTATTTTGTGTTTTATGTAGAGACAGGGTCTCACAGAGTTTCTTAGCGTGCCTTGCCATTGCTGAGGCTGGCTTTGAACTCATGATTCTCCTGTCTCAGTCTCCCAAAGTGCTGGGATTACAGGTGTGCACCACTGCGCCCGGCTAACTTCTTTAATTTTTTAAAAAGTCTAATATAAGTTTCCTGAACTAATGAGAGACACAGTACTTCAAATCCTAGCAGATCCATTCAGCAAATAATTATTGAGAACCTGCTAATAACCCAGAATTTAGCAGTGAATAAAATAAAGCCCTTTCCTTTATAGAACTTACATTCTTGGGGTCAGTATAGAACAGTTGGTAAACATAATAAAACTGGTGGACAAATGGAAAAGTATCTATCCTCACTGTAAAATTTCCAAATGCCTAGGATGAAAGAAGCTCTTCTACAGAAGGCAATTTATAAAAATAATAACTAGAATGACACCAGACTTTTCTGCTACAGTATGGGACTCTAAAAGATTATGTAGAAATACACCTGAAAGTTTGAGGAAAAGTCATTTTCAGCTTAGGTATCTACATACAGCCAAACAATCAAATGTAGAGGCAGAATAAATACATTTTTAGTTATGTTAGGAAAGGACATACTTTCTTAACAAGTTATTTTAATATATGTGCCTTAGCAGAAATAAGGAAGCAAGTCAAGAAAGCAGAGGTACAAGAATTCTAACCTGGGGTGACAGTTGTACAGCAGGCCTATGTAGCAAGCATACAGCAGGAGAATGGAGCTCTCCCAAGACAGAGGTTTCTAGGGAAAGAAAATGATTTATATTGTTAAATTTTGTACTAATTAAAACAAATTAAAAATTAATAATAATTTTTTAAGACTGTGATTAAGCCAAAAAAATGTAAGGAGTAAAAAGAAAGGCCATTAGAAATTCCATGAAAAACAAAAAGCTATGGAAGAATGCCTCCTTAGCAAAAAAAACAAAACAAAACTAGGTACTACATGGAAAGATATTCATAGCCAATCATAAAACTGCTGCATTGATTTTCAGCTTTTAGAATCAGCCTACAGACAAAGCACAGAAAGATGCAATGATTACAGGGAAATAAAACTTGGGCTCAGAAAGTAGGCTGAGAAAATGGATCGGAGAGCTCAATTCTCTTTTGTCATTGTAGGATTTAAACAAAATAAAGTTGATAAAGCAAGAAATAGCAGTGTAAGAAATCTTACACTGGAAGGACTTGGCCTCAGGGAGCCTGGACTTCAGGTTGAGTGAAGATAGGGCAGAGGAGTGTGGCTTCTTATCACAAGCTGCCTTCTCTTGGGCTTTCTGATTTGTACCTCATGCAGTTAGTTATTTCTCTGATTAAATTTTCCTAAAATTGTGTTTTTAAATTGGAAAGGCCTTTGGAAGTAACTGCAAGGCAGAAGCTGAGTCCCACTCTTGCTGCCAAGCTTGCAGGCAGAACCCCGAGGGTGAGTGATTGCAGCTGTTGATGTAGGAGAGGAAAGTGCCTGGTGTTCCTTGAGCGAGTGGCAAAGCAAAGAAATTTAAGGAGAGGAGGCTTAGTGGCTGAGTCTGCAACAAATGGATACTCAGTACTTTTCTTCTTTTCTTTTTTTGTGGTGCTGGGGTTCAAACCCAGGGCTTTGCACCAAGCGCCTACACCACCACCAAGCTACACCCCCAGCCCAAAGGGGCCACTTAGGAAGTCTGTCACCTAGTTATTTAATTTGCTTTGTATATATTCAAGTTTCCACAATTTTCATTTAAAAACATGGAAACTAAATTGAGACATTTGCTCAGTTCCTCTTAAATAAATTGCAGTGTCAAGAGTTGTGTAAAGGCAACTCACTATTGCCTTTTTAGGGAGTTTCTGTTATTTTGAGGTCTAAAGCTGAATGAAACATAAGTCATCTTGCCAGTCATTGAAACTTGATTTGTGTTCTTCCAGTATTTCCTTTGCCATATTTCCTCATTTTTAATTTATGATCTCCAATATAGTTTGCACATCATTTTCATTACTGCACTTTGTTATATAATTCATCATTTATACCATCCATGTTCTTTCTTTTCTTACAGATTGTGATATCTTTAGTCTGAATTTTTAACTGGAATCAGAACTGGATGTTGGGGTCACTTTTATTGTACTACGTGATTACCTAATTCAAAATTGTCCCCCTAAAAGTTGAGATTAGTTAATATAATTTTTTAATGTTAAAAAAAAGATGTATAGTGGTAAAAAATTTATTCTAGCAGCCATGTTGAACAATGTATTTAAAAATTGTAAATTCTTGGAATACTGTATTTATCTGCTATTGCAATATAAAGTTCTTTGACTTAGTTCTGATAACTGTACAGTAATTTGGTTTACTAACGAAAGTTGTGAATAAAACTGTGAAACTAGAAAGAAGACTTTCTGGAATTTAATAGAAAAATGTGATTTTAATATTACTATTTCTCTTCTTTTAATATAATTTTCCCTTTATATTTCCCAAATCAATGTAAATACACACACACACACACACACACACACACACACACACACACTCACACACTCTTTTTACTACAATGTTAATGCTTCTGTAAATGTCTCTATTTGTCCCATTGGCTAAAAATGTTGTAACCTTTATTAGACAAATACATATATATATTTTTTTAAATATTGGCTTTTTCCAGTGAGCTATCATGTTTAGTGTACAGTGAAATTTTTTAATATTATAGGTTAAAAATTTAATTGTTCTCTTCTATTTGTTTGCCAAGGATGAAAGAAAGAACATGGCTGCCTCCCCCAGGCTGACTGCCTTGGCATCCATGCAGAACATCATTGTTTCCAAAAATGAAGGGTGCTTAATTGTTCCCTTTTCTCTGTATTCTGTAGGTCTCATAACAACAAACTGCAGTCTACAGCTTCTTAAAGTTCAGCGTGTTAACCTAACATAAAACACAGCAAGAATCTGGTTGTCTGAACTATTTTAAATTAAGGAGCCAGATGTTTTTAGTCAGGTTATCCTGACAAGACTTGACCTAAACTTCATTTTTATTGGTCATAACAGTCCAATTATATTCTTGGCCAGTTTTGTCCAACGGTCAAGGGAAAAGCAAAGTCAACGACACCATTATCTTGTCAAGATCAAATGGTTGTACTATTGTGGCAGAAGCGGGAAAAAACTGTTTATTGAAAAAAAAAAAAAGAAAAAGAAAGCAAGAAAAAAAGATACTATGGGGTCAAGTGTAACTCCATGGAAATGCCACGTCTGCTCTTCAGTGAAGAAGCTGGTTTAGAGTCTCACAGAAAACTTTTGACTGTATTTATTTATTGTTGCAAAAAAGACGCTTTTTTATTGCTGCCCTCATTTGTCAGCTAATTATTTTTTCTTATAAAATCCAGCCCCGGTTACATGTAATCCATCCTGTATCTTATCATGATTCCTGAAGGTAAAAGTACAAGACGACCTCTAGATGTCTTTTCTTTCTATGAAAGGAGCTGCTATGTACACATGTGCACACACACACAACTGGGAATCAACAATGAGTTCATTATTCATGGTAGACAAAAATCAAGCTTGCAGGAAGGTTGGACCAAGTGGTCCTGGACTGCAGACTGTTGCCTTGATATACCAGTACAGTTTGTCACTTACTCTGCACCAGGCTGAAATGAGCAAATCTATTTGAAGGTATCTTGTTTGTAAACATTTGTCAGATTCTAATTTTTTCTTTTTTGTATTAAAATTCAACTATGGATGTATATGAAACAAAATAAATGGAGATAATTTTTCTCCCACAGACGAAGGTGTCTTTGAATGTGCGCTAATGATTATCTGTAAGCCTTTATGGGAAGTGGGAGGGCTGCCAGTTGATAAAGGCAGAAGGCTCTAATCAGATGGGTTTCTCCAGGACAGCAGTGGCCTTTTGTTTTATAATTCCCGGTCCGGGGGCTTGGGATATAGCTCAGTTGGTGGAGTGCTTGCCTCGCATGCACAAGGCCCTGGGTTCAATCCCTAGTACCACCAAAAACAAAAGACCAATTATTATAATTCCCAGTTCGTTGTCATCATGTCAGAAAATCTCCAGGGGTGCTAATCCTGTTGCATTGCACCAGTGATAAGGGTGATATGACACAGTACACACTGCCTTCCTCTGTACTTTCTGTGATTCCAGGCAAATTAGCAGTTACAGCCACTTACATTGTACGAAGGGCATTTTTAGATGACCCCGTCCTCGGTATTTTTTGTTTGTTGGTTGGGTTTGTTTGTTCCCTGTAAGGAAAAATAGCGCAAGGAGTAGAGAGCAGATGGAATCTGGGGAGTCAGGTGTATTTTGCATGTTTTTCCTTTCAGTGTTCTAGCCTCACACATGGTATTAGTGCATTGTAACAATGGCTTCTCTAAAGTCTGCCGGAGTTGGATTATGCAGCTTTGCAAAAATTTTCCTAGTTTTGCACTAATTCATATTAGCTTTGTCCTGCCGAGTTCCAGAATTTACCTAGTTACTGTTCTTTATACATTTCCTTCTGTTTAATGTTGCCCTGCTATGCAAAACCATTCCCAGGCCAATTTCTTAAAAGAAAGACGTTGCTCCAGTTCCCAGTTCTTTCTTGTTCCAGGCTCAGGTGTGCAGGTTGTTCTGGGTTAATTTTGTCTGATGAAGCCCATTCCTTTTTGTGCATAAAGATGCCACTTAAACCTATGCTTACAAACTAAAGAGACTAACTGCTCAGTATGGAAACATGAAAACAAAGTTTTTGCTTAAAATATTAATATGGAAGTAGTTAAATACAAGTTATTTTGTCCTTTTAGTTTTTAAAAAATGTTACATATGTATGCACTGTGCTGATGCAAGAATTCTACATTTTAATGGACTATAAGATCATTCTGCATCTCATCATGTCACAGTATTTCTGTAATATTTATTCATATACATATATATATATAAATATATATGAGCTTAATCATTTAAAACTTGTTACGGCAAGAACTTTCCTACCTGTAGGCAATAGATTGCTATGTTTTTAACAAATTGTGGCAAATTCTAAACAGCAATTCTTTTTGTACGTAATAGGACATTTCATCCTAGAAAAATAAAGTAATGTTTTTGACATTGGATTTGGTGCAGTTTCTAATGAAACAGTGGTTGGCTGGTTGATTGGTTGGTTGGTTGATCTATTTTCTAAAGCTGTTGGCATTGCCATATTGTACAAAAAAAGGTAAATTTTATGAAAATCCTGAGACCAGGAAGATGTTAATTTCATATGTGTATAATGATATAAAGCCTTTTGCAATTTCTATCACCATATAAATACATGAAGACATTTTATAGTTTTATCAACTATAGAGCTTTAGTCTTTCAAAAGTAATTTTTGAAAAACATACATTCTTATTTGAAAAGCTGCTTTTCTATGAGTATTCTTTGACAAGCTTCTACTACTCAATAAGATATTAAACTATTTTGCTTTCAGTAATCAAAGTAGTATAATGCATATTTGTGATACTGTTAGGATGTTTCTATCCCAGTCTTTAGGCCTGTAAATATACTTAATTTGCATCAACAGATTTCTTTGGCTAAAAGTATTTTCAATGTTATGCTTTATCTGCCAAGTTTACAGTCCTTGAAACCATTTCACAAAATGTATTTTCATAATATTGGTAATGTTTTTTCTCCTATCTACATTGTGTGGGATTTGTATTTAATGTCCTACAGAAGGTTAAAGAAATTGTAAATTTTGGAGATAACTTTCTAAAGTAGAACAGTTAATTACCTTTTTGTATTTCAAGTGGCCTGGAGTGTTATGTAGAGACCCTGAGATACTCCGCTGTTTGTAACCTACCTTCCTAGAATCTGCAAATAAAAGTTCTTTCCCAATTTCTGTCATTCCTGGTAGGCAAATTCCTGGCGGCTTTGTTGTGTTTCCCACTTTAAAGAGCCAACCTGATGCCAGGCGCATTGGTACACACCTGTGATCCCGGAGACTTGGGAGGCCAAGGGAGGAAGATCGCAAGACCAAGGGCAGCCTCAGCAACTTAGCAAGACCCTGTCTCAAAATAAAAAGGGCTTTGGGTGTAGCTCAGTGGTAGAGCACCCCTGGATTCAGTCCCCAGTACTGCCCCCCAAAATTGAAAGCCAACCCGGTGGCTTTTTAAAATGTCTACACACAAGACAGAGCCACCCATTGTTATCAGTCACTCTTCTCTGATCATGGCTGTTCCCCAGAAGTCTCAGATCTCTAGTCCTTCATTGTGAATGGTAATACCTCATGGGCAAAGTAATGACTTCTAAGTATTTAGGGGGGAAAGGCCAGCTGAAGGATTTTTAATAATTCAAAATAGTGTGAGGTACTTCTTAAATACTTAGAATAACATGCTGAAAAAGACATTTCTCAGAAGATCACACCACTTGATCCAGTTTGGACCAAATTCTACTAAAGAAATAAGCCATATTTTTAAAATGATAAAGGCCTGCTTTATCTAACACACTTGGTGTATGCTCAGGTATGTCCTGAAATTGAGGTTTAGCACTGTAGGCAGCAAGTCAATTTTAAAATGTTTGCACACATGTGTGCTTGGTCAACCTGAAAAAAATTTTTAAGAGAAAGATGAACAGTGCCAAATGATACCTTCAAAGGACAGCTTTTTAAAACTAGTAGCCCCCAAAATAAAATTTAAAAAAAATGTAGACCTTTCCCTACTAAAAGAAAAAACAAGTACTTTTTTTCCCCTTGAATTCTAAAGTAACAGTTTAATTTGGAGGAGGGTCTCCATTGAATTACTCTTGAAGGCAACTGAGTATTTTATTGATGAGGGACTATTATGTGTGCACATAGGCACAAAGAGCTCTTCAGTCTGTGGAGCACAAAGCCATGTGCTAAGAAAAATCTATCAATGGGATAAGAGGATTAGAAACTACAATGAATTCATTAAAATTTTCCCTCAAATCAAAAGATTGTATTCAAGGTCTTGACTGAATATTGAGAGAGATTCTACTTTATATTTTGCCTAACCTGGAATTCCCAGTCTGCTCTCCACCATCTCCTGTTCACGCCCCCAGCCTACTGCCACTCTACCTCAGCTGCGCCTCACGACTCCTCGAATGATGGCCTTAGTTTTTATCCAGGCAGTCTCAAAATCTGGCCTGCATGTTTTTCTGGGATGTATATAGTACCTGTGTGACCTCCCAATGTCATAAATATCAAGGCTCTGGCATTTTTCTGTATTTCCCAAATTTTTCATACATAGTGTTATCAAGTCAAGTCAAAACCCAACTCAGGGGGCTGGGGTTATGGCGCAGTGGTAGCGTGCTCGCCTAGCACGCGGGAGGCACTGGGTTCGATCCTCAGCACCACATAAAAATAAAATAAAGCTATTGTGTCCACCTACAACTAAAAAATAAATATTTAAAAAAAAAAAACCCAACTCAGGTTTATGTAAAAGTGATTTTTCTCATTTTTTATTGTGTTTGGTTTTATTTTGAGACAGGGTCTCTCTCAGTTGCTCAGACTGGCCTCCAACTTGTGATCCTTCCACCTCAGCCTTCTGAGAAGCTGGGATTACAGTGTGAGCCACCATGCTGGGCTTTTTGTCTTTTAAACTAGGCCCACATATAAGTTTTGTCTTATGCTTTAACATCTGACCATCCTACTAATAGTTTATCTATTTGGCTATATTTGAATCTTCCCATCATATTCTTTAAATCACCACTTAGCCTTCTGACAATTAAAAATTTGACTTTTGACCGACAGTATTTTATGAATGAGTTAATTTTGTCTTAAAGGAAACTTTTAAGACATTCATTAGCTGCTTACTCTATTGCCAATAGTGTAGGTAATAAGGAAGTTGTTCCCAAGAAATTCTGGCAAATTTTTCTCTTTTTTTTTGGTACTGGGGATTGAACTCAGGGGCACTTGACCACTGAGCCACATCCCCAGCCCTATTTTGTGTTTTATGTAGACACAGGGTCTCACTGAGTTGCTCAGCGCCTCGCCGTTGCTGAGGCTGGCTTTGAACTCACGATTCTCCTGTCTCAGCCTCCCAGAGTGCTGGGATTCCAGGTGTGCGCCACCGCGCCCAGCTTCTGATAAAATTTTTTAATAAATTTGGGCAAGATTCATTTTGGGGAAATTATCTAAAAGTTCCCCAGTAATGTCAGAACCTCTGTTTTCACCTCTGTGCCCATGTTTGAGGCAGAAGTATCAGATGTTTTGTTTTATGTGATTGCTACTTGTTTCCTTGTCAATTCTCTACTGTCCCATCTTGGACGTTCTTTAGATACAGAGTGCTTCCCTGTGGCCATTAACATTGTGAGCTCCCTGAGCATGTCACCTTGAGACCAAATAGGCTGCCTTTCTCTGCAGTGCAGTTCTCTATTTTTCGTCAGCAATCTTCATGCATATTGGTGTCTCTGTTCACAATGCTTACATTCGCTCAAGGACAGCTTGATCTTCTGAAAGAAATTGCCATTGAACTCAAAGATAAAATCATTATTAAACTTAGCTAGTGATTAAGCCTTTTTCGAACCATCCAGAAAATGTTTAAAATTCACTTGCTTGCGAGCTGTCATTGATGAATATTGGTTCCAGGGTTTGGGGACCAAGTTTGAAAAAGAAGTCTTTTTCTCAAACCTTTTGACTCGGTGAGGCTAAAATACCCAGGTGCATGCAAGATCTGATTTCAAGGCAAAATTTACTGCTTTACAAACACAAACATGATACTTGGTCTTAATAGAAAAATGACATCAGATACATCCAGAATACATTTAGCAGTGGAATAGCTGCCAGCTGGGCACAGAACATAAGTTATTGGGAGCAGGGAAGCATGAAAATATACTATATCTTACATTTTGGTACATCGGGAACCCTTGCTTTGAATACTATTTTGCTTGAATTAAGCCCTTTAGTACTCTGCATATGTAAAATTTTAATACTTGTCCTGAGCTCTGACCTAGTGTTTGATCTAAATGACATTTCATACGTAAATGTCTTTTGATTCGTGTGCTTACTGTTATGTACAGTTATAAATGTGATGGTTTGAGTATTAAATTTGATTTGATACATGATATAAACTATTCAAAGTTGTATATTTAAATTCAAGAAATGTTTTTGTGAATTATTTCTACTGAAGAATGTATTAAATTAAAATAATTTAAAAACCTAACATGAAGCAGTGATCTGTTAACTGGACAGGTCAGGTACGTGAGTTGCTACGTGCATTGCTATCTGGGACTACAGTTGAATAACTGCCATTGAGCTCCCGAGCATATCATTTAAGAGGCATTTTGTAAATAACAAAGTGACAATGTCAGGATTAGATCTGGAACTGTACGATCGTTCATAAAGTAGCTGTGGGCCCAAATTTTAAAGGAAGGCCCCATTACATAAAGATAGACCTTTCAAGTCTTATTCAGGTCTCCTGTCCTCCACCAGTGCTGGGGTGGGTTGTTTCAGATGCACTGGGTGTGAACTGCACTTTGAACTTGCCGGTCCCTTTTCCGGTTAAACCTTTTCACGTAGCTGCTGCTGCTCCTGAGCAGTCCATCTCCTGGCCGCAGGCGCCCTCTGAGAACTTGGAGCAGAGCTGTAGGGAGCTGCCGTCTCTTATGGTAGATGTGGCCCATCACAATATACCTGCTGCCTGAACAGAACAACCAGAACATCATTAATGGTGTCTTTAAGTGCCATAATAATTAGAATGTGTAAGACCTTTAAGAAATGCCTGAGTTTAAATATAAATATTATCTTACTGCATACGTTGAAACTCATGTAACCTACAGGCTACAGGTGGGGACAATCTAGTGACCTTTAGGAAATAGCCAGGTAACCTGTAAACAGCGAACATTACAAAACAGAGGTCCTAATCCCGATGTGTGGGACCCAAAAAAGCCTTTCTCGGTTCTGTACAGAACTGCTGCTCCCTTCTGGCAACAGTGTTACCCACTCCACCTGTTAATGTATTTAAGTGCTTGCTTCGTGCCAGTCCCTACTGATCTCACCTTTGCGGGGGTGGGGGTGGGGTTAAATCACAAGAGGTCGAAATCATAACCTGTCATCTAAATTCTATTAGTTACAGTATCCCCAAATGAAGGCACAAATGGCCGAATAAAATACGTCTATGAAGCGGTCATTTAGGTCAGGTTCAATACCAGGCTTAAATTCTGGACATGGCTTATTGCAACTGGAGGAGTCTAGGGCTAATATGTGGACCCTGAAGAAAAACCCGTCCGGAGTGATGTACAGGCGGTTCATCTTGTACAGCCCGTCCTGGTCCACCAGCAGAGTCACCAGCCGGATCCCCGTGCCCAGCACGTCCACATCATGCACGATTCCGTTCACAGCTGCTTTCAAAACAGAGTTTGGAGAAAAGCATTACAGTGACTTCCTCTCGCACTACCCGACCTGACTTTAGCGAATCACGAAACAGCCCCAAGGGCCGGGCGGGGCCCCGAGGAGGTGCGGGTGGGTTTCTCTGGGCTCGGAAAGGCTCGCCCCGGCCGGGGAGGGCTCACCGAATTCGCTCTCGCAGTACGACTCGCGCTCGTCCAGGTCCGCCCTGCAGGCGCGCGCGCAGGGCTCGGCGCCGGGCTCCGCGTCCCTCGACGGCGGTAGCGGCGCGGGCGCGGGCCCGGGGGGCGGGGCGGCGGCGCGCGGCCGGTTGGGGTGGGTGTGGCCGGCAGGGGCCTCGGCGGCGCGCGCGGGCGACGGCGCTGCTGGAAAGCGGAGGGCGCGGGCGCGGGCTCGCGGGGAGTCCTCCGGCGCGGGCGCGCGGCGCGGCGACGCGCGGTTCTCTGCTTGCCCGAGGCGCGGCCCCGGCGGCCCGACAGGCGCGCGCGCGGCCTCCCGGAAGCCGGCCCGGTTCTCGGCGGGCGGCGGGGGCTTCCGGCGCCGGGGATCCGGCCAAGCGCGCGGGTTGGCCTCCGCCGCGCGCGGCCGTCGCGGGGCCTCCAGGACCGGCTGCGCGTGGGGTCCGGGTGTCTCCTGCGCGCTCGCGCTGCCGCTGGGGTCGGGCTTTCTGTTGTGTGGCGGCGAGGCTGCGGGGGGCGGAGGAGGAGAAGTAGTGAGGGGAGGCCGGGGACCGCGGGAAGGGAGGACAGAAGACAGGCCTGGAGCGGAGCGAGGCCCCTGGGGGCGGCTGAAGGAAGGGCTCCGGGAGAGGACACGGGACAGGGAAATTTTACGAGCACCTGTAAGGGCAGAGGTGGGGAGGCCCAGAGACCTGAAAGTGAAGGAAGAGAAACTGGAGGCCGCCCCTGTGGCAAAGGGAGGGACATATTTCCTAACTCCCAAAGGAAGGAAATGGGGGTCTTGCCTTCTAAGAATGGGGCCAACTAAGGAAATTTTGCAAGCACCGTATGGGGAATCGGAGGCCTGATTGCAATCTTCTATTCTGTTAAGGAACCTTTTCAAATCTATAGCTTTTCAAATTACAACTCCATCTAGGACTAAACATTTTTTATAACATTAGTTAAATGCCAAATTTTTGCATCTGTGTGTGTGTGTGTGTGTGTGTGTATGTATATATATGTAAACATCCGGCTTTTTGCTATTTACAGTTTGTTGAGAAAGTACCAAGAGCAAGCCCTAGGGGGGAAAGTCTCATGTTACAGGTTCTCCTAATTGTTTAAGCGCCCCTGACAACAGAACTATTTGGTTTTCCCATCCGTATTTACACTGTCCTCTTGGTCCCTGCAGAATCAAGCATTTGTGAGTGGATTTTTATCTGGCTTCTTGGACACCACTTACTGGTAAACCACAGCTTAGAAAGGGTTTTAAAAGCTTGCCTGGGAGGCAGAGGCTCCTAGTTAGGTATAAAAGCACACATTGCTTCCAATTTTCTCCCCATTAGATGGTGGAGAAAATCTCCTAAATGGTATGACATGAAGACACATTTTTAAAATTATTAATGATTTTTCTCCAGCTCTGCAGACAGGTTATTGAGCAAACTGTAGCCAGCTTGGAAGCTGGGCAATGTTCCATGCCCAGTTACACAACATCAGCCACCACCACCACCCCCCTTTGCCTTGGTCCCAGTACCCTCCAATCAGACACAAGAACTGGGAACCGGTCTTAATTTTCCTCTGCCTTTGCATTAAAGAGCTTGATCTGCCTATTTGGAGCTCTGGCAATACTTCATTTAAAGTGATTTATCTTGCCAAATTGATAATCTCCTTTAAAATCAGGTTTTGCCCAGCAATAATGGCTGGTTACAGTTCATGTTTGTGCAAAGAGGTTGATTCTGACTCACTATATTGGAAGGGTGTATCCTCCACAGCTGAATAAAGTTCTGGTGGATGTCCAGTTCCTGACTGTCAACTGTTGACCTCACAACTGCTTCCCCGTTGATATCACCATCTGTTGTCATGGGAAAGATGATCTGATATTTGGGTTAAATGCCACTGAAGTCATTCATTTCCATTGGAAAAAATAACCCAAAGTAAATTGCCCTGTGAGGTACGGAATCTTTTTTTTTTTTCCCCAGAGATAACGAAGCGAATAGAGCATCCAGATAAAAGCAAAACGAAAACACGATTCTGCAGAGAACGCCCGAGTTCTGCATTTCCCTCGGTAACAATTTCATGTCATGCATGAAATGTGCGTATTGTGTCTTAAAAACAGATCCTGGCTCAGGTGTCCCCGAGCTCTGGGCCGGGGCTGTGGGCTCTCCGCTCGCCCTCACCTCCGCCGCAGCCCTGCTGCGCGCACCCGGCGCGGTGCCCACCCGCGGCACCCGGGCGCCGGCAAGGCGGACCCCGCGCTCCTGGGCGCCCCGCGAGCCCGGCCCGGGCACCGCTCCCAAAAGGCGCGGCACGACCCCTTTTGACACTTTCCCTCCTCCGGGACGGAGCAACTACTTAACATGCAAAGTTTTCTCCAGCCTGCCTGGCTCGCCCGGGGTCGTTTTAGTAGTTGAACCGGCTCCTCTCCGAAAAGGCCGCCAAGAGACACATAATCTTGGGGACCCGTTTTACCCCCTTTCCAACACGCACACAGATCCGGAGTCTGCCCCTCCTGCAGGCTCCGACCCCGTCCTCGTCCCGCCCTTCTCCAAGTCCCCTCGCCAGTCCCAGCCGGATCCCCGCTCCGCTCCCGGCGCTCTGCATTTCAGCGATCTTACCTTTTCTCTCCGCCACCGGGGCTTCGGGGGAGGATCCCACGAGCAAACAGAGAAGCCAGAGGGCTCTAGCTGTCATTTTTGTAGACAGGGTTCCCAGGCTCTAACATGAGCCAGGGCTTTGGCTGGCTTTCTCTCCCCCCACCCCTACTCCACACCCCCACCCCCGTTCATGCTAATGAGGGGCAGCCTTTGGGGAAACGGGCATCGCCGGCTGAACAGACCATTGGAACAAAACCGAGCCGCAGGGATCTCGCCCTCTTCCTAAGAGGGACGAGCACATGGCCTCTCCGAAGTTGTCCCTGGCAAGGTCTGTCCTGGGATCTTGGGAGAGGATAACATCAGATCCTGAACTTTGAACCCGGGTGGGTGGCAGGCTGGGATGGGGTGACAAGTGAAGAGAATAAAGGTACTGAGTGGCTGAGGGACAAGGCCGGAGGGAGGATGAGTGATGGGAACGTTTTTTTCTAGATTTAAGTCAACAACAAATAAAAAATTAGTGCTTAAGACAGTTCTGGCTTGTGGAAGGGAAGAGATGCCAGACCAGAGAAAACACATTCCAGAATGTGTGAGGCAATTCCTAGAGAAACCAAGTCACTACCTCCCAGGGCTGGTAAAACTATTTCACTGTATATGCAATATTGCTGTTTCAAAGCTGGAGGGGGAAAGCCCTCGACAAAATAGCACCCCCACCCAACCCTCCCTCTCTTCTTCCTTCCGTTGAAATTGATATTTCAGAGTGATCAAGTGCTTGCTGAGTGGCTTTTACCTGCTAAGTACTAGGAGACAAAGCTGAGCAAAAAATTGTTATTCTTTCTAAGAAAAACCCTCATTCACTGATTAGGTCTGATTGAATGAGCCAGCACTGTAAGTTGGTCCTCAGCTACGCTAAGGAAACTTTCCCTTGGATTGGACAGAAACCCAAAGGGGAAATATGTTCACCAGAGTAAATCCCCAGCCTCACTGGGGATGTCCACAGTTTCACAAATTGCAATAGAAGAGATGAAGGAACTGTATCTGAAGTGCAAGAGCCAACTGAGGGGCAGCTGCTAAAAGAAATAACAAACTTGCTGCACCAGGAGCTTTTGTCTCAGAATAATAGTGCTAGTGGACCGAGCAGATTCTGGGGACCATGTTCTCAAAAAAGACACTGGGAAGCTAGAGGGAGAGCCAGACGGTGGAGAGAGGACAGAACTCCGTCAGTTCTTTGGGAGGGACTGAGGAGAGCCAGCCAGGGCACACAAAAGCATTGGTTTTGTCCTGTGAAAGTACCAGAGGGAAGGAGTTATTAAGTCACTGGCTTAGTTTTAGCTTAAGAAAGAATATTCTTGGGCTGCAGATGTAGCTCAGTGGTACAGCACTTGCTTAGCATAAGCAAGGTCCTGGATTCGATCCCCAGTACCACAAAAAAAAAAAAAAAAGAAAGAAAGAAAAGAAAAATCTTACCATCAAGGTCTCCAAGAAAGCAGATCTCTTAAAGAGGTTGTAGCAGGGGCTGGGGTTATGGCGCAGTGGTAGCGTGCTCACCTAGGACACGTGAGGCACTGGGTTCCATCCTCAGCACCACATAAAAATAAAATAAAGATATTCTGTCCACCTACAACTAAAACATAAATATTTAAAAAAAAAGAGGTTGTAGCAATGAACTACTCACTGCTGGATGCATCCAAAGAGGAGAAACTCAGGGATACTGCAGAGCAAGCAGGTTCCTAATGGGGTGTGTTGTGGTTTGAGAGTTTAGTGTGTTCAATATGGTCACCGAAAGGGAAGCTGGGGAGCTGGAGGTGGAGCTCAGTGGTAGAGCACTTGCCTGGCATGCACAAGGCCCTGGGTTCAATCCCCAGCATAAATAAATAAATGATAAAATAAAAATAGAAAGGCTGGGCTGGGGCTGGGGCTCAGTGGTAGAGCGCTTGCCTAGCATGCGTGAGGCACTGGGTTCGATCCTCAGCACCACATAGAAATAATAAATGAATAAAATAAAGATCCATCAACAACTAAAAATAAAAATAAAAAAAAATAGAAAGGCTGTCTGCTTTCACCAGCTCAACTCAATTCTGTTAATGAACTGACTGATCAAGGGCCCAAACTCTTAAAAAACCAGATGCATAAACTAGACTATCATTTATTAATTTGTCATGGAGAGTCTGCAAAGTGAGTCACAGGTATAATTATGAATCAGAAACTTGCCTATGAAGCACTAAATCAGATCACACCTGAAGAAGGAGTGGACTAATCTTCCCTCATTCAAGTACAGAGGAGCAAATTTTCTATTTCTTCCAAAAGAATGTCATTACTACAAGTTCTATATACAAAAGAGTCTGTGTTCACACTCCACAGAGGACCAGATAAACACAGGCAGCTTCATGCTCTTGGGGCCAGATTATCAATATTCTCACATCACATTCTTCCAAATGCTCTTTTTTAAGTCAAATGGAATAAAAGCAATTAGGTTTAAACCTTCTCAATGACGACTACATCTCAGACATAACTTCATGGGTTTATATTCAAGTCA
>CM053402.1:12585662-12622938 GCA_028644305.1 Xerus rutilus
GTCTCTGGTAAGGATGAGACAGTGGATGGCATCATGGTGGGATCATGTACCAGAGGGAGAGATCACATGGCATGAGGCCGGAAACTAGACCTAAAACAACCACCTCCTACTAGGCCCTACCTCTTGATTTTTTTTTTTTTTTTGGGTATTGGAGATTGAACTCAGGGGCACTCGACCACTGAGCCACATCCCCAGCCCTATTTTGTGTTTTGTGTAGAGACAGGGTCTCACTGAGTTGCTTAGCGCCTCACCATTGCTGAGGCTGGCTTTGAACTTGGGATTCTCCTGTGTCTGCCTCCCTAAGTGCTGGGATTACAGGCTTGTGCCACCATGCCCGGCTTCATAGATGGAATTTTCTTGCCACACTTCACATAGTAGAAGGACATTTCTTTATTTTTTCTAAGTTTTTATTCATTCATTTATTGTCTGTCTCTTATTAGAATCTATGGTCTATGAGAATAGCTATTCTGTTTTTGTTCCCTGATGTAGCTCAATGCTGAATCAGGTCTGGCACAGAAAAGGTGCTCATTAAATAGTTTCTGGAGGAATGAATGAAATAAATAGCAATAAATAAGACAAATTCCTTCTGTCATGGAGAAAAGAATGCTTGAGTCTTTAAAAGGAGCATAAATAGTCTGGCTAGCTCTGAGGTAGAGGTTTTTTTCTTTTGATGTTGAAGATCCACCCCAGATCCTTGTGCATGTTAAGCATATGCTCCTACCACTGAGCCACATCTCCAGCCCTAGAAATTATATTTCTTCATATTTTCTTATGGTCCTGGACAGGGACTGAGCTGGAGTGGATTTTTCAGTGCATGATTATTGTGATCTGGAAAGCTACATTTATTTCTAGGCTTAGAAATTCATTCTCTCAAGGAAAGAATGAATACAATCAATTGAAGGAATGAATGTTTTTAGCTCCATTTGGTTTCCCATCCATAGAAAAAAGGACTGGACCCGAGCCTACCACCAAGTTCTTGAAAACCAGGTCATGGTGTGTGTGAGAGATTGTGTGTCCCTTCTGAGTCAATGTATCTGCCAACACCATCAATTTATTCAGAGCGGCAACTGGAGGGCACTACCGCTCCCAGTATGTAGACTCTGGGTTTGTCTTTATAGGTAGGAGCAAAAGAGGGCAGCAAGGGACACTAGCTGAGAGCTGAAGACAGGGCTCCAGGTCTGAAGAAGAATGGCTTCCTGGGTAGGGGACAAAGGAGGCTATGCCACCAGCTCCAGGGGAAATAGCTGCCCAAGAAAGTGCCTGGGCTAGTATCTTGGATGGTCGCCTCACCCTCACTTGGCTCTTTTTTTTTTTTTTTAAACATTTATTTTTTAGTTGTAGGCGGATAGAATATCTTTATTTTATTTTTATGTGGTGCTGAGGTTCGAACCCAGTGCCTCACGCATGCCAGGTGAGCACGCTACCACTGAGCCATATCCCCAGCCCCTCACTTGGGTCTTCACGGTTGGCTGTTCTCACAGGGATGGGAGCACTATGTCAAAGCCTGCCGGAGGCTGCACCTGCAGCTGCCCAGCCATGCACCTGAGAGCTGGTCTCCTGGTGCTGGAGAGCCCTGCAGGGTTTAAAGGGTTACTTAACTGGTTAAAACCCTCCTCCAGCCTGCTGGGTCTTTTGTTCCACCAGCTCACATACCTTCTCAAACAGTAATTAACTCTCCTGGGGCTCCAAGTGGAAGCTACAGAAGTTGAACACAGTGGCCTTGTTCAGCTGGGAGAAAAGAGGCTAGAACACTCTAGGCGTCTTGGCCCGAGGGCACTCACAGTGAGTCAGCCAAGTCACCCAGGAGGAGTCTGGAGTCCTGTCCACAAGTGACATGCTCTACTTTAATCATCACCCCACCCTGTCCTTCTGGTTGCTTCCTTCACAGTTCTGTGGTGTCTGTTACCACTCCTCCATCAGTTCGCTGTTTCCCGAAAACATATTGAAATTTTCCAACTATGAGATCGTTTTCTTCCTTTTTTTTTTTGGTACTTGTGGGTTTGTGATTTTTTTATTTTTGTACTATCATTTTCATGCAGTCTTGAGGCAAAGGAGAAAAACATATATGGACAAATGCCATATGAAAAAGTGAAAATTTGAAAATGATGCTGGTATCATTTCACTGCAAGGTTGGAGGGTGGGGGAAGGAGTGGGAGGAATCTCTCATCCCACATTCCAACCAAATCATTCTTGTCCTTCTGGGGTATAGCTCCAGTGATTCTGTTCTGTGGATGTTTTCAGAGTGTGGTCATCTTCTTGGTTTGCATAAAGTTTATATCCTTCCTTTTTCACTTGACATCTTCATTGGAAGTATTTCCCTCATGTTTTGACATATTTTTCATCATCATTGCTTAAAAGGTTGTGTAATATTCCATCAAGCAGATTTACAAGGATACATTTTAGCCAGAATCCTATTGTTGGTCTCTTGTTAAATATTCAAGGTGTTCCTGGCACAGGTTCATAAATGTAGTGTGGAAAGGGAATGAAGAAGGCTGGTTACACCCAAGATATTCTGTCTTATTTTGTTTTTGTAAAGAAGTATCATTTGAAACTGGTATGGCATGGTGGTACAGGCCTGTAATCCTAGCAACCCTGAAGGCGGAGGCAGGAGGATCACAAGTTCAGGGCCAGCCTCAGCAACCTAGAAAGACCCTCAGCAACTTAGCAAGACCCTGTCTCAAAATAAAAAATAAAGCTGGATGCGGTGGTACGTGCCTGTAATCCCAGTGGCTTGAGAGGCTGAGACAGGTTGATTGTGAGTTCAAAGCCAGCCTCAGCAAAAGCAAGGTGCTAAGCAACTCAGTGAGACCCCATCTCTACATAAAACACAAAATAGGGCTGAGGACGTAGCTCAGTGGCTGAGTGCCCCTGAGTTCAATCTCCAGTACAAAAAAAAAAAAAAAATTAAAAAGGACTAGGGATGTGGTTCAGTGGTAAAGCACCCCTGGATTCAATCCCAAGTATTACCACACACAAAAAGTGTCATTTGAATATTGTCAGTGGAACTTAATATGTGATAAAGCTAGTATAAATTAATGCAAAAATATTGATAATTAACAAAAATAGTGTGGGGACAAATGAGTAGCCTGCTGAGAAAAAACTTGGACTCATATCTTTCACTGATAAATTCCAAATGTGCCAAATATTTAGATGTTGAAAAATAAGGGATAGAGAGAAACTATAAAAATACTTGAAAATTTCATTGGAGAATATTTTACTATTTAATAAATGGAAATTTCATCCAACTCTGAAACTAGGCCCAGAATCCATAATATAAAAAAGAGAATAAATACAATTATGTAAAAATATATTTTCTCCATAGTAGAAACCACCATAAGTGAAGTCAAAAGACAAACTAGGAGGGGCTGGGGTTATGGCGCAGTGGTATCATGCTCACCTAGCATGCGTGAGGCACTGGGTTCGATCCTCAGCACCACATAAAAATAAAATAAAGATATTCTGTCCACCTACAACTAAAAAAATGAATAAATATTTAAAAAAAAAAGACAAACTAGGAAATGTATTTTCAGTTCTGCATATAGAAAGGACTAATTTCCCTATTACACGGAGTTCTACAAACTGGTAAGAAAACAAGCCAATAGCCTGTTGGGGAAATGGGCACAGACTATGTATAGACCACTCACAGAGAAGGAACACATGTTATCTTTTCTGGGGGGTGGGTACCGGGGATTGAACTCAGGGGCACTCCACCCCTAAGCAACATCCTCAGCTCTATTTTGTATTGTATTTAGAGACAGGGTCTCACTGAGTTGTTTAATGCCTCACTTTTGCTAAGGCTGGCTTTGAATTCACAATCCTCCTGCCTCCGCCTCCCAAGCAACAGGGATTATAGGCGTGCTCCTCCAAGCCGGGCAACACATACAATCTTCAAACACAAGAAATATGTTCATCCTCTCTCAAGAGAAATTCAGGTAAAAACTATTGGACAGGACCAATCTTTATAGATCAAATTGGTAAAGATCAAAAATGCAGTTTGCTTAGTGGTTAAGG
The DNA here is from genome assembly GCA_028644305.1 of Xerus rutilus. Classification (NCBI taxonomy): domain Eukaryota; kingdom Metazoa; phylum Chordata; class Mammalia; order Rodentia; family Sciuridae; genus Xerus; species Xerus rutilus. The sequence continues at coordinate 12,589,674 of CM053402.1, forward strand.
GCCTGAAATTGGACTAAGAGGACCTGGGTTTGAATTCCAGCTCCACTCCCTACAAATTGTCTCTTAATCTTTGTGGAGACCAAACTGGTGGTATCTACTCAAATTTAAAGTACACTACATTGGCCCGGTGTGGTGGCAAATGCCTATCATCCCAGCAACTAAGGAGGCTGAGGATCGCAAATTCAAGACCAGCCCCAGCAACTTAGGGAGGCCCTAAGCAACTTAGCGAGACCGTCTCAAAATAAAAAATAAAAAGAGATGGGAGCCTGGCGTGGTGGCGCACACCTATAATCCCAGCACTTTGGGAGGCTGAGACAGGAGAATCCTCAAAGCCAGCCTCTCAGCAACAGTGAGGCACCAAGCAACTTAGCGAGACCTTGTCTCTAAATAAAACACAAAATAGGGCTGGGAATGTGGCTCAATGTTTAAGTGTCCCTGAGTTTAATCCCTGGTTCCGAAAAAAGAAAAAAGTACACTACATTGAATTCAATTTGTCTTGTGCAGTGACTTAAGTGTATTTGTTACATTGTTAGTTAATTAGCAAAAGATCAGAAATAGCAGGGCTCAGTGGCTCAAGCCTGTAATCTCAGCCCTTAGGGAGGCTGAGACAGGAGAATCACGAGTTCAAAGCCAGCCTCAGCAACGGCGATGCGCTAAGCAATTCTGAGAGACCCTGTCTCTACATAAAACACAAAATAGGGCTGGAGATGTGGCTCAGTGGTCGAGTGCCCTGAGTTCAATCCCCGGTACCAAAATAAAACAACAACAAAAACAGAAATAACCTAATAAGGGAGAGAAACAACTTCATAAGGAAGTGGTTGAGTAAGTTAGAATATATCCAAACAATAGGCAGAAGCTTATTGTGCACTGATATGGAATGAAAAGCAAGGAACCAACTTGCAGAAAAGATTAGTATTGTCAGTTTTCTTATCTGATACCAGCTGCTCTTTTAGGAGGGGGCTGGGGCAGGTTGGAGGATGCCTCTTGGGTATATTCGTCTTTGTGTTTTTTCAATTTTTGAGTGAAATTGTTGCTGGAAAAGTAAATGATTTACATTTCCAAAATTAAAATTAGAAGCTGTCAGCCATGGGACTGATCTTTAAGAAGCTCCCCTCCAGTGGCTCCTTGTGGTTAGGTTGGTGGAAGGCAAGGAGCCCTCATGCCCTGGGGAGAGAGTGTAAGGCCACCCTACCCACACGCCCTGGAGGGTAAAGCTCCAAAGTTGCTGGGGAAGGGGTGGGAAAATCTGCCCTATGAAGCTTAATGGTTTAGAGTCTCTCTGGCTGAGTGAGCTGATCCTCCCTGTCATCTGAAGGACCTGGAGCCTGGAGAGAGGACCCTTCATAGGGGTCCTGTGACTCAACTCAACCCCTGGGAGGAGTTGAGGTTGGAACTCCTTGGAGCCGGGGTGGCCAGCCAAGGGCCAAGAGCCTGACAGCCTCCTTCCAGAATGACCTGTGAGTGAGCTGCCTGGCTTGTAGATGGTTTTAGAGACTGAATGATTTCCCCTTTGGAAAAACCTCTTGGGATAAACAAACTAACCTAGAAAGGTGTTTCCAGTATCACTTCAATGATTACAAAGGGGAGTTCTTATTTGTGTACCTTTTGCTGGAGGGACAAGGAAAATCAGTTATTTCAATAATATCATAATTAGCAACCCTCCCTCACCGCCCCCTCCCCCCAGTCCTGGAGATTGAACCCAAGGGTGCTCTACCACCTATGACCTATCCCCAACCCCTTTTAAAATTTTATTTTGAGACAAAGTCTCAGTAAGTTGCTGAGGCTGGTCTTGAACTTTTTCATTTTTGTTACCAGGGACTAACCCTGGAACAGGAGTGCTTAACCACTAAGCCACATCCCCAGCCCTTTCTATAAAATATATATAGTACTGGAGATTGAACTCAGGGGCACTCGACCACTGAGCCACATCCCCAGCCCTATTTTGTGTTTTATGTAGACACAGGGTCTCACTGAGTTGCTTAGCGCCTCACCATTGCTGAGGCTGGCTTTGAACTTGAGATTCTCCTGTCTCAGCCTCCCTAAGTGCTGGGATTACAGGCTTGCGCCACTTCGCCTGGCTCTATTTTATTTTGAGATAGGGTCTTGCTAAATTGCTTAGGGCCTCACTAAGTTGCTGAAACTGGCCTCAAACTTGTGATCCTCCTGCCTTAGCCACCTCGGTTGCTGGGATTACGGGTGTGCACCACTGTGCCCAGCCATGATTAGCAACTTTCTGCTTAGTGTTTTCCTACATTGTATGTTATTTATTTGAGCCAGATTCTGAGAAGTGGGACTGTGGAGTTTAAAAGTCTGGAGGCTGGGAATGTAGCTCAGTCAGTGGTAGAGCATTTGCCTAGCATGCTTGAGGCCCTGGATTTCATCCCCAGCACTGCAAAGAAAGAAAGAAAAGAATAAACATTTTATATATGGATTTGTCAAAGGGTTCTATCACATTTATTATTTCTAGCCATGGAAAAGACAGTGAGTTCTTTCACATGAATACATGTCCACACATATGTTCATGGCAGCATTTTTCAAAATAACCCCCAAATGAAAATAACTATCCAATAACTGATGAATGGATAAACAGAATGATTACTATTCAATCATATAAAGAGACAAAATACTGATGATACATTCTATAACATGGAAGAATCCTGAAAACATGATGTTAAGTGAAAGAAGCCAGATACAAAAGTCGATCTATTGTATGATGATGTTTATATGAAATGCTCAGTCTAAGCAAATCCATAGAGACAGAAGGAAGAATAATTGTCTACAGCCTAGGACAGAGGGGTGGGGAGAGGCTGCTAAAGGATGTGAGGGTTCTTTCTGGGGTGATGAAAATATTCTAAAATTAGTAGCATGGGCATACAACTGTAAGTATACTAAAAACCACTAACTTATGCACTTTAAAATTATTAATTATATGGAGTGTAAAATATATATCAATAAAACTTTTCAAAAAGTTCTATGAAACTGACCAATATGAGGTTTTTATTTACTGATTTTTTTCTTGACTAAATTAATATTCAAAGAATTTTTTGATTTGTTGAAATTTTTTTTTTAATATTTTTTTTTTGGTTGATGGATCTTTATTTTATTCATATATTATTTGTATGTGGTGCTGAGGATCGAACCCAGTGCCTCACGCATGCTAGGCAAGCGCTCTACCACTGAGCCACAGCCCCAGTCCCTGAAATTTTTTTGATAAACTATGTGTATAAATACTTTGCCCACTGATCTTTTGGATTAGTGAATCTTTTTCTGATGAGTTTGTTTAAATTCTCTACATAATAAAAATATTAAAGTTTTTCTAGCTAAGCGTGGTGGTGCACGCCTGTAATCCCAGCACTTAGGGAGGCTGGGACAGGAGTATCTCAAGTTCAAAGCCAGCCTCAGCAATGGCGAGGCGCCAAGCAACTCAGTGAGACCCTGTCTCTACATAAAACACAAAATAGGGCTGGGGATGTGGCTCAGTGGTCGAGTGCCCCTGAGTTCAATCTCCAGTACTATATATATTATACAGAAAGGGCTGGGGATGTGGCTCAGTGGTAAAACCCCCCTGCCTCCGTTCAATACCCAGTACCACAAAAAAGGTGGAAGAAACAATTTCATATAGTTAAATTATAATTTTTCCCTTTGTAATTTCTTTTATTGTTTTCTGAAGGAAATAATACAAAAATAAAGGAGTCAGAAATAAGGTTGAATTGATAAATAAACTGAAAGGTTGATTTTTTTGAAATATTAAAATAATCTGAAGATCTAACTAAGAATTTTAAAAACCCTGACAAATAATGAGATAGGAAATATAATATCAAAAGAAGAGAAACCCGTTAAACCAAGTCGAGGTGACGTGTGGCCATAGTCTCAGCTACTTGGGAGGCTAAGGCAGGAGCTGGAGCCCAGGGGCTGGAGAACAGCCTGGGCAACATAATGAAATCCCATCTCAAAGAAACAAAAACAAAAACAAAAATAGTATATGATTTACAGTTTCACTATAGTAAATCTGTAATTCCTGAAGAAGCAGAAAAATTTTCTGGGAAAATATAAATTACCAAAATTGACCTGTGAAGAAATAGTGTATCAGGATACACAAACAGATACTAAAGAAACTGAACATGTGATTCAAAAAGTTAGGTCAGAAAAAAATCTGAATTCAGAGAATCTGCTAGTCTGTACTGATAGCAGGCAGTGAGGGAGAATCTCATCTTTCTGAAAAATGGATTATGCTTTGAAAGAGTTCATGCCCTTTGACCTCAAGGTAATTCCAGTTCTAGTATTCAATCTAATAAAGTAACTAGGGGTTTATGAATCAGAATATTCATGATAGATGTTTACCAATGAAAAGTTGGACACAAGGTAAATATTAAGCAATTTGAGAATGGATGATAAATCGTGTATTTACAGAATAAAATGTGACAGATACTAATTTGTATTTGAATAATATTTAATAATTTGGAAACTGTCTCATGACAAGTGAAAAATCTAAACATGAAACTGATTTTAGCTGGACGAAGTGGCACTCGCCTGTAATCCTAGTGGCTGGGGAAGCTGGGGCAGGAGGATTAAGAGTTCAAAGCCAGCTTCAGCAACCTAGCGAGGTCCTAAGCAACTCTGAGACCCTGAGGAAATAAAAAACAAAAAAGGGCTGGGGATATGGCTCAGAGGTTGAGTGCCCCAGGGGTTCCATTCCCGGTACCCCTATCCCACCAAAAAAAAAACCCCAAAACAAACAACAACAAACTGATTTTATGAAATAATCCTAACATTAAAAAAATTGTTTTGCCTTTCCACATAAAAAGCACGTGGTGGTTAGAAATCATATATTAATAGTGATTGCATCTGAACATTTTAAATTTTTGTACTTTTCTGAATTTCCATTTTTCTATATTGAACTTGTATTATTTTTATAATCAGAAAAAATTTTGCTAAAAATATCTAAGTTTGTATAGCATAAGGAAAAAAGGGTATGTACTAAAATAATAAGAAAAGTTATCTTTGGGTGGTAGATAATAAGCTATTTTTATTTTCTCCTTTAGAGTGTTCACCATTTTCCAAATTTTATAATAAGCAATTGTTACTTTTATAATAAACATTTAACAATATAATCTCCATTAGCTAGATGACACTTTGTATTTATTTTACTATTATTTTTAAATGAATGTTTAGTGTATAAGCTATCACATCATGCATATTATTTTATAATTTATTTTCCTTTAATGTCTTTTTTTAAAAATTTTTTTTTAGTTGTAGATGGACACAGTATCTTTATTTATTTATTTTTATGTGGTGCTGAGGATCGAACCCAGTGCCTCACGCATGCAAGGCAAGCGCTCTACCACTGAGCCACAATCCCAGCCCCTTTCCTTTAATGTTATGAACACTTTATGTTGTTAAACATTCACCCAAATATCATTTTAATGACCGCATAATATTTCTTCTAGCTTTCATCATATTCAGATTATTTTATTTTAATTTTTCAAATTCATAATCTGCTCCAGTGAACATTCTTGCTCACAAATCATTTTCATAGAGTTTTCCAATTTTTGAGTTCTCCACGTCTCTTGGGTAAGTTTAAGCAGTCTTGAGTTTCTCCCCAGAACAATAGAGCATTTATCCCCTCCCCAGGCAGGCCATCTGGCAAGTGTCCCTTCAACTTGAATGTTGCATGTAATCACGTGGACATCTTTTTAAACTTCAGGTTCTGGTTGGGTAAGTCTGAGCTGGGGCCTGTGGTCTAGCATTGCTCTGACGGGCTTCCCCTGAAATCTATGCTGTGGTCCTACGCCACACTTTTTTTTTTGGTACTGGGGATTGAACTCTGGGGTTCAATCACTGGCTTCTATACCACACTTTGAGGAGCAGGTTCATGGCCAGCCTGTCCTCTGCGGATTCAAAAGTCAAAATCCAGATAACAGGTGGCACACACCTGTAATCCCAGCACTTCGGGAGGCTGAGACAGGAGGATCGCGAGTTCAAAGCCAACCTCAGCAGCGGCGAGATGCTAAGCAACTCAGTGAGACCCTGTCTCTACATAAAACACAAAATAGGGCTGGGGATGTGGCTCAGTGGTCTAGTGCCCCTAAATTCAATCCTTGGTACAAAAGAAAGAAAGAGAGAGAGAGAGAGAGAGAGGGAGGGAGGGAGGGAAAGAGAGAAAGAGAGAAAGAGAAAGAAAGAAAGAGAAAGAAAGACACAGAAAGAAAGAAAGAAAGAAAGAAAGAAAAGAAAGGGAAGGAAGGAAAGAGAAAAAAAAGAACGAAAACAAAGCCAAAACTCAAAATCCCTTTCTCGAGTTTCAAGGTCTCTCTCAACATAACTCCAGTCCCAGCCTTACCACATTGGTCCTGGGTCCTCCATGCAGAAGCACATGGAACAAGTATAATTCTCTTGAACTTGACAGTTTATCAGGACTTTTAAAGGCAGCTGTTAGTTCCCTGAATTTTTTTTTCTCGGCTTCTTCGAACATTCTTCACAGGACATGATTTGAAGTCCCTTAGCATTTTTTTAAAAAAATATTTTGTTTTGTTGTAGATGAACACAATATCTTTATTTATTTTATGTGGTGCTGAGGAATCGAACCCAGTGCCTCACGTATGCGAGGCAAGCGCTCAACTGCTGAGCCATAGCCTCAGCCTGTCCCTTAGTATTTTGATTCTTCTGCCACTGTTCTTTGGACAGTTATAGTACCTAGGGTGGGCTGCGATTAGAGGGAGACCATGCTGCCTCCCATCCTCAATGGAATTCTGCTATAATTTCAGCCAAGAGCCCGTGCCACTGGAATGACTCAGACTGAGCCCACTGTCAGCTAAAAGCCTGAAGTCATTTCCACAGCGGCTGTGGTTGACTAACGTCTCCCTCAGCTTCCACTTTAGCCGTTGAGTCTTTGGACCCCAGACACCCAAAGGACACCTGTTAAGCTCCATTTTTCTCACTGACTCAGAGAGCGGTACTGTGACCACAGGAAGGGGCGGTGTTGAGTTAGGGAATCCCTTCACTATTTGGACCAATGTGAAGGTGTCACTGGTACTTGCAAATCACACCTTTGTTTGTTTCATGTAGGAATCTTGCCACTGACAGTCCCGATGTTCTGAAGACAGAATTCTATGAAATCTAGAGTTGATGATAATGAAGCTTTTAATTTTAGCGTATCGAAGTGGCCTTTCTCCTATCTCCTCTTCCTCTGTCCATTTATCCCATGTGGGGTGAAATGTGAATTAGTAATATGTAACATTACTAATATATGCAATATGACTCTAACATACGCTCTTAGTAGAGAATGGAGAACACATCAAAGATGAAGAAAACAAAAATCCTGTAGGGTGACATCCCCTGGTGGCATCCACTGTTGACATTTGGTATCTTTTCTTTATTTCTTTCTTATTTACATATTTTACTTGATAAAGCTTAATTTTTTTTCAGTACTTAAAATTGAACCCAGGGCCCTCTGCCTCTGGGCTACATCCTCAGTCCTTTTTTTTAATATATTTTGAGACAAGATCTCACTAATTTGCCCAGGCTCCCAAGTAGCTAGGATTAAAAGCATGTGTCACCATGCCTGGCAAAAAACTCAGTATTTTAACTATTTTATTACATGAACAGTAAATGTTCATTATAACTGGGTATGGTGGCACTCACCTATAATCCCAGCTACTCAAGAGGCTGAGGCAGGAAGACCACAATTCAAAACCAGCCTGGGCAACTTAGCAAGATCCTGTCTCAAAATAGAAATATAGAGGGCCAGGGATATTGCTCAGTTGTGAGAGCACTTGCCTAGCATGCATGAGGCCCTGGGTTCCTAGTACAAAAACCAAAATGTTCATTATAGAAAAAGTGGAAAATACAAATATATCAAAGAAGAAATAGAAATCCCTATGGTCTTATTGTCTAGAAACTATCTCTGGTTACATTTTGATGTGTTGTTTCCTTTAAGATATTTAAACCTGTATAGAGATTATATTTTTTGTTAAGAAATGGATTTATATGACTAATAAAAGCATTAAGTAATAGATATGGATTTATACAGTAGCACAATATCATAAAGGTTTTTTACTTGACACATTAGAAGTATTTTTCCCGTGTCAAGAAATATAAAAAAAATATATAAATATTTGTATATTCTAAATATTTAAATATATGAATATGTTCTATATATTTAATAAATATATTTCTATAATATTATTTTAATGATTATATATATATTCCATAGTATGAATGTGCTATAATATATTTAACTGATCTCCTATGATTAGACAAAAAGATAGCTTAAAATATTTTACTGTTTATTTCAAACAGAATCACTTCACTCAATCATGAATTCTTTTTTGGGAGGGTACTGAGGGTCAAACCCAGGTCCTTGTCAATGTGGGACAAGCACTGTACCACCGAGCAACAACTCCAACCCTGGTCACATGTTCTTAACTTCATTGTAAATATGTGCTGCTCAATGATGCCTAACCCTTAAACTTAACTTCATTACAAACATACATTTCAATATATTGCTATAGTTCACCTGCTTTGTATTTTTGGTGGCCCTATGACATTCTATAAAATTGAACATATTGGAGCTGGGCATGATGGTGCACTCCTGGGATCCCAGCAACTGGGGGAGGATGGGTGTTGGCTGAGGTAAGAGAATAGCAAATTTGAGGCCAGCCCCAGCAATTTAGAGAGGCCCTAAGTGACTTAGTGAGATCCTGTCTCAAAAGAATAAATTAAAAGTGGTGGGGATATGGCTCAGTGGTAAAGCATCTCTGGGTTCAATTCCCAGTAAGAAAAATAAATAAATATATTGCAGGGCTGGGATGTAGTTCAGTGATAAAGTGCTTAACTCTCATGAGCCAAGCCCTGGAATCCATCCCTAGCACCTACAGAAAAGAAAAAAAAATGACTATATTGTAGATTGCTTAGCTATAATGTAATTAAAAATGGTACATTAGAAATTGCTATTTCCAACAAGAAAATTTCACAATGAACACTAAATAACCCAGCAGATAGCTTGTTTTTCTTTTTTTTCTTTTCTTTTTTTAATATTTTTTTTTAGTTGTAGATGGACACAATGTCTTTATTTTATTTCTTTTTATGTGGTGCTGAGGATTGAACCCAGTGCCTCACACATGCTAGGCAAGCGCTCTACTGAGCTACATCACCAGCCCAGTAGCTTGTTTTTATTGTTTGTATTTCTGTATTCTATGTATTTTTTGTATTCATATTCATGAAAATTTCTATATTCATGCTTCTCCCTAAGAAGACACTGAGATAAGTGAAGTCAGCAGAACCACCTCATTTCAGGCTACTTGGCCCTTGTGGTGGGCCCACTCCCCTTGGTGTGTTGGAAGAGACGGGTCCCTGCACAGCTTGAGCAGGAGAGGAATTCCCTCTTTTTTCTTGACTGGCTGAATTGCTTTTCATGGCTTCAGTTCTATGGAAAACTATTTTTGAGAGTGTTGAGTGAACTGACTCTGTATGTTTTCACATTGTGAGGATTTACTCTGGAAGAATATTATTTCACCTGTATTTAGAGAAACTTGCTTGTTTTGGCTATGGCCCTCTTGTTATGAAGATTCACATGAACCAGATTTCATGTTCTGAAGTGCTGCGGGCCAGGCTCTGCGCTGGGTCAGTTCATACCTGAAGACTGTACACTTATGAATGGGCTCATAACTCACTGCCTTTCTTTTTTTTTTTTTTAATTTTTTTAGTTGTCAATGGACCTTTATTTTATTTATTTATATATGGTGCTGAGAATCAAACCCAGTGCCTCACGCATGCTAGGCAAGCGCTCTAGCACTGAGCCACCCCTCAGCCCCTCACTGCCTTTCTTTAGACATTAACTCTAGAATGTTTTAACTGCCTACATACAGTCACAGATTTAAATCTCATTGATAGCCGTGAATGAGTTCAGATGAATTCAGAACAAAGACCTATGGGTCTTTTCAGATGAATTAGACCACAAGATTTTAGTAATTTTGTAAGTAAAAGATTCTAATATGGAAAGGAAACTCCCTTGGCCCCTATAAAGATATCACAAGTCATGCGAAGGGTATTTTTAAAGACAGCTACTTGATAATTAATAAAGAATTCTATTCATTTCAAGTTTATGAGGTTTGGTGCAATAAATATTTGTTGAATGAATGTGTAGCTTATATTTATTTTGCCAGCTTAGTAGAAACTATGGGTCTGGATAATTGCCATATGGAGTATGTTTTGAGGCAGTACACAAATAGTCTGGGTGGAATTTTGTCTTTGGGTTTAAATATTTGGTTTTCAGGTGCTCTCCTCATGTGGTCTGGTCTCATCCTAGCCTCCATCTGTTGACCATAGTGCTGTATTTTTTTTTTTAAATTTTTTTTAAATGTAGATGGACACAATGTCTTTATTTTATTGCTTTGTATGTGGTGCTGAGGATCGAACCCAGGGCCTCACGCATGCGAGGCAAGCACTCTACTGCTGAGCCACAGCCTCAGCCCAGTGCTGTATTTTTTTTAAAACTGTGTCCATGTTCTACTTTTTTTTTTTTTAATTTTTTTAAATTGTTGATTGACCTTTATTTATTCATTTATTTATATGCGGTGCTGAGGATCGAACCCAGTGCCTCCCACATGCGAGGCAAACGCTCTACCACTGAGCCACAATCTCAGCCCCATGTCCTACTTCTTGTCCTTACTTGTTAGCTCTGGCTAAGAGTTCTTGTCTTTGAGGAACCTTGGTGATGTTGGGCATGAAATAAGCCAACCTTCCAAAACACCCCCTGAATTCAAATGTGGGAATGGGGTGATAGAGCATCAATCTTTCAGTAAAAGGAGAAAAGAAAACTTTCTTTTTTTTTTTTTAGCTCATCTCTTATTCAAAAAGTCACTCTTCCTAGATCCTAGCTAGGTCTCAAAAGCCTTTATGAATTTCTTCCCTGCCTTTTGGCACCCTACCTGGCCTGCGTGTGAACAAGCCCAGACTGGAGGGTTGGAGGATAAGGGACTGTGAGGAGCAAAGGCCAGCCACCCCAGCCGAGGCCATCTTAGACCAGCCAGTCCCTAGATGACTTGCCAGCTGATCAGAGGCATGAGGGAGTCCAGCTGAGATCAAAAACCCAGCCCAAATTTCTGACCCATATAATTGTGAGCTAGATAAATCATTGTGGGTTTACTCATTGAATTTTGAGGTTGCTTGTTATATAGTAAAAGCGGAGTGGTACACCCTGTGGGGGAGGCCTGGATACATCACAGGTTTCCTGATTGGCTCAATTTTACTTGATGAGGCAAATTGTGGAACTGTCTTTTTCTTCCCTAATATCCTCAGCTTCCCTACCAAAGCACTTAACTGTGGTAGTCAAGGTGTTGGACACATAGTCACAGACCTGGGCCTGAATCCAGTCTCTTCCCTTACTAGCTTTGTGACCTTGGATAAGTCTCTTTGTCCTAACTTTTATTTTCTCATCTGTAAAACATGGAATCTAATATTGCCTCACAATATCACTTGTGGTTACTTATCTAATATCTACTGGCAGTGTAGATATCTACTTATCTAATATCTCCCATACTTACTACTACTTCTCCTCTTCCTCTTCCTCCTCCTTCTCCTCCTCCTTCTTTTTTAAGCAGTCACCTTTTATTGGGTATTAATACTCAGGATATGAAAGGATTCAGCCATGAGGCCATGATTTCAGTTCTTCAAGGGAGGCAGTCCCAATCTGGAGTACATAGTGTGATCTCCACACTGGCCCCTCCCTCTTCAATGGTACTTGCATCGCCACTCATGCTTGAGTTCCTTGTAAGAAAGGCAAGTAGTTGGCTGGCCACAGTGGCGCATGCCTGTAATCCCAGCACTTAGGGAGGCTGAGACAGGAAAATTGCGAGTTCAAAGCCAGTCTCAGCAACGGCAAGGCACTAAGCAACTCAGTGAGACCCTGTCTCTACATAAAACACAAAATAGGGCTGGGGATGTGGCTCAGTGGTTGAGTACTCTGCGTTCAATCCTAGGTACCAAAAAAGAAAAAGAGAAAAAAAAGAAAGGCAATAGCTGAAAAGCAGATACCCTGCCAGTACCATGTTGATCCCTGCAATGCTCTCCTTCTTCATGTTGATGGAGTACTACTCCTACTTGTTGTGGTACTGGCTGTAACCTCTCTGAAGTGTTCCCACAATGCCTTTAGGCATGAAATCCTGCATCAATATCCAGCTTAGAAGCTCCCCTAGTTTGACATTCATGAGTTTCTTCTCTTTCACTAGTATGACTGATGCCATCTCGGAGTCCCAGTGTCTGACGGCTATGCTTTCTTCTTAAGAGATCTCTGATTTCACTCAGGTATTCATGGTCAAGATTGAGAAGTTATTCCTGGTTAGTCTCAACTAATCTTGAAAATTCCATTTCTTTTTCTTTATTTTTCTCCTCCTCCTTCGGTTTAAGTTCATTCTCTTTTCTAATGCTTAGTTTAAGAGTGAACATTTTATTAAATTCTGATGAAAGGAAACATGGTGCTGTGGATGCTTCTGGCAAAAAATTTCTTTATTCCTATGAAGAAGACAGAGGAAGAGAGGCTGTTCTTAAGATTTTTTTGTCTAGGTTTGAGTCTTGGAATGGGAGCCACCATCTTGGGGTCATGGAGAGAGTTAATTGGGGTCAAAGCCAAGCTGTGAAGAAGGTAGAGGTATGAGTGGAAAGAACCTTGGACCCTGAAAAAACTACTAAACTACTGAAACTCCAACCATGCAATCTACCCTATCTCAAAACTACTTGTTACCAAAGGTGATTAATCTTTATTGTTAAAGCCTGAGCAAGTTTTTAGTCCTGATTACCTAAGCACCCTACATGACCTTCTTTAGTGTGATATCTAGCACATAGAAGCCCTCTATGGATATGGCTCTTATTATGGTTTTATTGGTATTTTTGGTGTGTGGACATGGTACTGGGGATTGAACCCAGGGCCTTGCACATGCTAGGCAAGTGCTCTACCTCCCTAGCATGGTTGCTTTGAATTCTTTCTTTCAACTACTAAATAGTGTCAGATTTCACAGCTCTTGCCCTCTCAGATTTATTACTTTCCTTTTCACTTATGCCTCTAGTTCTGGTGCAAGGGTAGGCACTATGGCCAGTGAGCCAAAAACTAGCCCTACTGCATGCTTTTGTAAATAACATTGCATTAGAACACAGCCATACTCATTCACCTATGGCTGCTTCTGCTACTACTAAAACTGATTAGTAGCAATGGATAGTCTACGGCCCTTTACAGCAAAAGTTTGCCAATCTCGTGTCCAGAGCCAACGCTTAACTTCCTCAGTGAAGATTCACATGGGACCTAGTTAACAGTGCATACTGCAACTTCCACCAGGTACATTTTGCTTCACTGAATGATTAGTTAGGAAACTTGTGGGCAAGTTACTGAAAACTGGATCCAAGCCAGGTGGGAGTTTAGGAATGGCTGGATACAGGGCCTCACATAGGATAATCAAGATCACAATTCTCTCTGTCTTCTTGGTCTCTCTTCGTCTGTGTTGAATCTCAGCTCAAAGTGTGTCTGCCATCATGGAACACAACATGGCCCAGCAGTATCTGCCCTTGGTTCATGTCCAGTGGAAAAGAGGTGAAATCTTTGTTTGAACATATTCGGTAAAACTGGAGAATCACTAGGATTGACAATCTCAGTACTTAAAAGTCATACTATGAAGCAATGGATAGTTTTTCTTGTCTTTTGTATAGTATGTACAAACATGTCCTTGTTGGTTTTCTGTCCTCCTATAAATTATGCACTCTAGGAGCAGTGCTCAGCCACCTGGTGTATTCTTAGCATATATTATTTCAAACAAATAAACCCAGAAATATGTTTTATTTAACAATTGGGGTTGAGGTTATTCCTCATGCATATTTTTTTTTGTTTTTTGCTTTTAAAATTTATACATATTTATATTATAAACATTCCTTTATGTCACTAAGTAAATGAAATATGAAAACCTGTACAGAAAGCATGCATGCCAAATTCATGATGGTTGTTTCCTCTAGGGAGAAAGGGAGGGAGGGAGGAGAATTTTCATGTTTTTTAAATATAAAAACATCTGAAGAAAAAAAATAAAGACTTTGGGAACGCGATTTTCCATGGTTACATAATGGTTTATCATATGACTATACCAATTATTTTAAAACCAGTCTCCCTTTGTACATTTCAATTGCTTTCAATTTGTTGTTCTTGTAAATAGTATTGGGATGAATAATCTTGCATATGTCTTTGTGCATACCTCTGATTATTTCCTTAGAATAGATTCCTAGGAATGGAATTATAGGGTGTAACATGTGTTTTGATATTTACTTGTAAATTCCTTTTCAGTAAGGTTAAAATCAATTCAGTGGGTAAGATTTTAAACCCACAATAACAAGTTATAAAAAACAAATGACCACTGAGAGTCTAACCAAAAACAATTACAGAGAAATTCTAGTTCTAGTATATGCATATTTTTTCTTTTCCTGAAATGGATCTCGCCTTGTTGCCCAGGCTGGTCTTGAACATATGGGTTCAAGCTATCCTCCCCCGTCAGCCTCCCAAGTAAGTGGCACTACAAATATGCACCACCATGCTGAGCAAGTTCTAGGGTTTTTATGCATCTCTGGAGGCAAAGGACTCTTCTTGCTCCACAGTTACACTATCCGCTTTCCCAGGAAATGGATACATTTAAACAGTTTCCTCTGTCATCATTTGCAAAGTGCAAAATGACATCGCTTTGGAAGGTTCTCGAAAAGTTCATTGAGTCGACTTGAACAGCAAGGGACTTTGCTTCTGCCTCAATCCTTGATGTTTCCTTCCCTATGGAAGAGGATAAATTAATGTGAGGCTCCTGACTTCCCCATCTTTTTAAAATTCGTTCAGGCTTTGGAAAAGTGGACCAACTCCCCTCCCCGGGGAGTTCAGAGATTCTCTTGGAATTCAGTTGCCTGCAGCACATTTGCCTTTTCTTATCCTCCACACTATGAATCTTTTGGGGATAGGCCTCCCATGATGGAGGCACAGCCAGAGTCTACCCTACTTCAAGGGGAAGCCTGAAGTTTTGGTTTGGCATTTGGGGTTGCTACCTTGAAGACTCAAATAACAAAGAGGATATTCCAACAATTGATTTTATCATCAGTCTGTACAGATCAAAATGGAGTTGTGGCTCAGTGGTGGAGCACTTGCTAGCATGTGTGAGGCACTGGGTTTGATTCTCAGCACTGCATATAAATAAGTAAAATAAAGGTTCATCAACAACTTAAAAAAAAAGCGTACATGCTGTTGAAGACCCATGATTGTTTTGTTTTGTTTTTTTGGTACTGAGGATTGAATTCAGGAGCACTCAACCACTGAGCCACATCCCCAGGCCTATTTTGTATTTTATTTAGAGACAGGGTCTCACTGAGTTTCTTAGTGCCTCACTTTTGCTGAGGCTGTCTTGGAACTCATGATCCTCCTGCCTTAGCCTCCCAAGCTGCTGGGATTACAGGCATGCACCACTGTGCCCGGCTGATTGTCTTTTAAGAAGTCAGGAAACAGCCTTTCTTCAGCTATGGAGAGTTGAACCTGTTAGGTGATTTCAAGTGGTTCTCCTGTTCAATGATCTATAATTAACCAGAATGACATAACTCCAAGTAATTTATTAACAGACACATTTACACTAAATATAATTTATTAATCAATCAAGTAGTCAATTATATTTTGTAAAAGGTTCATATTAGATGCTCTTGCATTTTGATGTGATGAGAAGTCTGGAAATCAGGTGCTTACTGGGTGTCTGCAGGGAGCAGAGAAACTGATCAGGATGGGAACCTGAAACGTGACAACCTTGAGTCCTTTGGCACAAGTAGAGCAGAGAAGGAGGAAATGAAGCTGAAGAGCCAGGCAGGGACATGGCCGCACCAGGAATGCCACTCAAAGCTTCTTGGATTGGATCCTAAAGGGAACGAGTGGCCATCAAGGGATTTTAAGTAACAGTTTGACCCATGGGCTTACGAGTCACATTGATCTCATTCTGGCCCATATTCTCTGCATTACCCATCAAGACTGCATCGCACAAATATTTCCACATCTCCTCCCATCCTGCCCTTAGAGAATCGTGTTGTAGCTACTACAGTTTTGTATTTTGAAGATGATTGGAGATGACTTTTTTTCGAGCCTGCTCTTGTTGCTCAGTTGTCCAAAGTAGTTGCAGTGGAGTGGTCCCCGCACTGCCCCCCCGCCTTTCCCCGAGGGCTGAGGCTGCTACCTCATCCTGAAAAGATGTGTTGCTTCATGATATCAGCTTACAGCAAAACACGCACAGATAACTTTTCAAACATTTCATTGTAATACTTCCATGCTTAAATCACCAAATTGGCTTCGGAAAATATGCAATCTCTTCAAATTACATTCTCTTTTAACTCAGAATTCATAGTATAAAAGGCTAGCTTGTATACTTAAGACATTTGAAAATGGGTCCATACAAGTGACCTAGTGTTACATGATTTTCTGTTTGTAAAAAAGCACAGGATTATAAATGTGACAAGTAATGAAAATCAGCTGGGAAATGTACTTTGCCACCTGCATTGTATATAACAAAATACGTAAGGAACTTAGAGGTTGGATTAGTTTTCCGAGGGCTCCCATGGCAAAGTACCACAGGTTGGGTGGTTTAACACAACAGAGATGTATTCTCTCACCATTCTGAAGGCTTGAAGTGCAAAGCCCAGGTGCTCCCTCTGAGCCTCTGGGTAGACTCTCTCCTTGCCCCTTCCTAGCTTCTGGTGGGGTCCACCAGTCGTTGGTGTCCCTCGGCTTCCAGCCTCCTTTCTCCACTCTCTCTGTCATCACTCAGTATTCTTCCTGTGGACCCGTCTTCACATGGCATTGTCCTCTTCTTACAAAGACACAACTCTTATTGAAGTAGGACCCATTCTGATGGCCTCATTGTAACTTGATTACATCTGCAAAGACCCTATTTCCAAATTAAGGTCACATTCACAGGTACACAGGGGTTAGCACATCAACATATCTTTGGAGGGAGGAGGGCAATTCAACCCATAACAGAGATTGTCCAGTTCACTATTGGACACATGAATTTGTTATGTAAAGATCTGTCCAATTTTTAAAAAAAATATTCTTTATATGTTGATGGACTTTTATTTTATTCATTTATTTATATGTGGTGCTGAGAATTGAACTCAGTGCCTCACGCATGGTAGGCAAGTGCTCTACCACTGAGCCACAACTCCAGCCCAAGATCTGTCCAATTTTGATACTTAGGCACAGGACATGATGGTCAACTTATGGCAAAAACCAGGTAGGTATGGGTTGAAAGAGAGTCCTGTGGGATCTTTCCACTCTCACGAAGGTGAGATGGACTGTTGAGATGATAGCCATAGAAATTGGTTGGAGAACTGGTTGGGTAAGGAAAGGTCTAAAGGGTAATGCAGGCAAAGTCTGATACTGGGCGAAGCACAAAGACCACTGGTGGAGAATCCAGCGGGTGATGAACATTCTGAAGCTATATGGGTGGATGGCCATCCCCTCTAGATCTGAACAGTGCAAAAGACATAGAAAGCAAATGATGTTTGTAATTTTGAATTGTCTAGGAGCCATACTGCAAAAAGTAAAAATAGGTGAATTTAACTTGAATGCTAAATTTTATTTAACTCAATATTTCTTATGGTGTATACCTATAATCCCAGCAACTCTGGATGCTGAAGCAGGAGGATCACAAGTTCAAGGCCCTAAGCAACTTAGCGAAACCTGTCTCAAAATAAAAAATAAAAAGGGCTGGGGGTGTGGCTCGGTGGTAAAGTGCCTCTGAGTTCAATCCCTGGTACACACACATACAAATCCTAAATATTATTTCAACTTGTCATCAATTAGAAAATATTAATAAGATATTTTGCTTTTTTCCAAACCAAGTCTTTAAATCCAATGTGTATTTTACACTTGCAGCAGCCCATCTCTTGCCATATTTCAAGTGCACAATAGCCATATGTATTAGATTGACGGAGATTCTAGTAGTGCTGCCTGTTGGTGATAAGGTCCAAACCACAGGCAGATTGCAGGTGAAACTCCAGTTCTGGGGAAGAACAGGCAAGCCTGAAGAGGGAAGGGTTCCAAAAGGAGATAAAGTGGATGCAAAGAACAGGGCACACTAAAACTTGGAATCCCTTGGGGATGAAGTATAGTAAGTACTCTTGGCCAGAAATGCTGGCAGGGAATGTGTTCATCCCTCTCTCTGTCTCCTTCTTCAAGGGGAGGAAGCCTGTTATCAGCTTCTCTCTGTCTGCTTTATCAATTTCTTTAGAGAGACTCATTTCCTCTTTTATTGATCACTTCGAAAGGCCTTAAACTCTAACTCTACACCCTCTCAACTCAGCTCCCCATGGCCCATTCTTCCCGTGGGACCCATTGCATATTCCAAAGAGAGAAAAGTCTATTTCATACCAGGCCTCATGGTGCATGCCTGTAATCCCAGCTACTCAGGGGGCCGAATCAGAAGGATAGCAAATTTGAGGTCAGCCTGAGAAGCTTTAGCAAGACCATGTCTCAAAATAGAAAATCAAAAAGGGCTGGGGATATAGCTGAGTGGTAGAATATCCCTGAATTCCCAGTACTGAAAATAGAAAAAAGGAAAAAGAATCACCATCACCATCATCACCATCATCATCATCATCATCATCATGTTTGGCTTCTTGGTTAGCTATCTGCCCTTGGCTCAATCGCGGTCAAGCTCACCTGACAAACATGGATACCCAGACTTGTCCCTGGTGGAAGGCAGTTGTTCTCCAAGTGGGTTATCCACACCGGCAGCATTAGAAAGCAAATTCATGGGCCTCTTCCCAACCAAGTAAATGGGAACTTCTGGGGTTGGAACCCAGGATGCTATTTCAGAGTGAGGGCAGGTTTCCTTAGAAGGGGATGTGTGTAGGGATTGCCAGTTTAGTACGCCAAGATAGAGGGCAAGAAGCAAGTGACAAGGGGGAATTAGATCTGGACAGACAGGAAGGAGATATGTATCATTGGAGACCAGGTCTGCTGGGAGGTGGGGTCATAGTAGTGGCCCTGGAGAACAGCTCAGAATGTGACTTAATCCTAAACCCTGTTGGAATGGGACTGTCAATGACAGTTTTTATGAACCTAAATTTGAGGCAGAAGCAGAGGATGAAACCAGTATAGATGGGATAGGGAGGGTTAGGTTCATGGTAATAACTACAGGGGCTGCTGTTTTATCAGTTTCAAGTTCAATTGCAAGAAACTAGACCTAATGTTAAATTAAGCTAAATTCATGATATTTTATATATATGTACACACATATATATTCTAGTTGTCAATGAATCTTTATTTTCATTTATTTATTTGCAGTGCTGAAAATCGAACCCAGTGATTCACACATGGTAGGCAAGCGCTTTACTACTGCGCTATAACCCCAGCCCAAATTCATGATGTTTTAAAAAGGAAAAAAAAAAAAAGTTGACTTTTACATAGTAGTATATAAACAGATGAGTGCCCAAGGCTTGCTTTTTCCATGGTGCATACAGTGTATTAAATTTGAAATTTACACTAAAAAATAGCTTCACAGGAGTACCATTATTAACATAACCTCACCTCAGACAGATTTTTTTATTGCTGGAAACAACTCTTCCATGTAAAAAACATATTAATGGCTGGAGCAGAAGAAATACCAACTACAGATGGTAAGCATTTTCTTGCAAAGTCACATCAAATTTAACATTAGCCCTGGAAAACAGGAACATGTTTTAAATAGTCGCATAACTGTATGTAGATTTTCACTTATGGTCCAATATATCATCATAAAGAGTACCATTTTAAGTGATTAGTAAATATATATTAGTGAAAAAGCATAAAGCTTTTGCTTGAAAATGATATTTAATTATTGCTGTTACAACATTTTTGTTGAAAATTTTTATTAAGTGGTATTTATGGAAAAAGATTTATTGGTATGAAATAGGTAATGTCAGTATACTTGAGACAGATGCCTGAAATAATGATTTGATAAAAGGTGTACAATTCTACTCCAGAGCAAATTAAAAGCCATAAGGGAATAAGATGACTTTGAAAAAATTTTCTGCATTTCCCCCACCCATTAAAGGTATGTACAGGCACAATTTATGTTCCAAGCGGATTTCTATTTTAGGGAGGACGCAAAGGATGGATTTCCGAAGAATTGTATTCCTCCGTTTTTTTTTTTTTTCTCCCCTAGGAAGCACATCTAAAAGTGTTGCTATGATGAAGTGAGGTAGTACGTTGGATGCTGAAATTTCACCTGATGAAAGTTGAGCTTTCCTTAACAGTGGAACTCAGGATACTGCAGTTCTCAAAGTGTGGTACCCTGAGGAGCAGCATCACCCGAGAACTTGTTAGAAATGCAAACACCAGCGTTCCACTCTGGACAGACCCAATCATTCCGTCTGGGGTAGGATGCACCAATCTGTGTTTAGCAAGCTCTCCAGGTGATTCTGTTGCATGCTGAAATTTAAGAACCACTGGAGTAGTAGTTCCTAAACTTGGTTGTGGGTCAGTGTCCCCTGTGAAGATTTTACAAACACTCCTGAAACCAACTTTAAGAAATTCTGATTCAGAAGGCCTAGGATGGGCTTAGGAACCTGTATTTTCATCACCAAATGACCTAAGGAGCCATTGGTTAAAAAGCACTATTAGGTAAATTAAATCTATGTTAATACAAGTTCCTTCTCTTCCTCCTTCCCTTCCCCATCCTTCCTTCCTTCCTTTCCTTCCAAAAATTCTCTTCTACTAGTCTGAGCTTTAATTATTATCATTTTTCCATCACAGTATCTTCAAGGCCTAGCAGAGTGTGTGGTACACAGAACTCAAAAAATGTTGGATGAGTCGGCCCAGTGGCACACGTGCCTCGGTAATCCCAGTGGCTCGGGAGGCTGAGGCAGGAGGATCAAGAGTTCAAAGCCAGCCTCAGCAACTCAGTGAGGCCCTGTCTCTAAATAAAATACAAAAAAAAAAAAAAAAAAAAAGGGCTGGGGATGTGACTCAATGTTTAAGTTCCCCTGGGTTCAATCCCTGGCACCAAAAATAAATAAATAAATAAATAAATAAATAAATAAATAAATAAATAAATAAAAGTTGAATGAATGAATCTCATAGTAATAATAGTTTACTGTAGAATGACCCTATATTCATGTTCAATGCTATTTTTCTTTTTCTGGAAGACTTTTCTGCTTGAATGAATATAATCAATATTATATAAGATTCTCAGCTCTCAATTTTCTTCTTTGTCCTTCCTAAGTTCCAGCTATCAAATGATAGTTTCCTGCATATTTGCATTATAATGCACACTTTCAAAATATCTTAAAGGAAGGAGGACATATAAATATGTATTTTTTCTTTTTTCTTTTATTAGACATCCTTATTCTTTTTTTTTGTGGTTCTCTCTTTTTTTTTTTTTTTTGGTACCGGGGATTGAACTCAGGGGCACTCGACCCCTGAGCCACATCCCCAGCTGTATTTTGTGTTTTATGTAGAGACAGGGTCTCACTGAGTTGCTTAGTGCCTCGCCATTGCTGAGGCTGGCTTTGAACTCGCGATTCTCCTGTCTCAGCCTCCCTAAGTGCTGGGATTACAAGCGTGAGCCACCGCGCCCGGCTTTTTTTGTGGTTCTCTTTAGTTATACATGATAGTACGAATTTTGACATAACTATACACACATGGAGTATAAATTCCCATTCTTGTGGTTGAACGTGATGTGGAGTTACACTGGTTGTATATTCATATTTGAACATAGGAAAGTGATGTCCAATTCATTCTACTTTCACCCTCCCCAAAACTCAATTCAAAGTGGACCAAAGCCTAGGCATTAGACTAGAGACCTTGTGCCTACTAGAAGAAAAAGTAGGCCCAAATCTCCATCATGCTGATTTAGGAACTGAATTCCTCAACAAGACACCTAAAACGCAAGAAGTAAAATAAAAAAATCAATAAGTGGGATGGTATCAAACTAAAAAGTTTCTTCACAGCAAGGGGAGCAATCAAGAACGTGAAGAGAAGCCGGGCGCAGTGGTGCACGCCTGTAATCCCAGCGGCTTGGGAGGCGGAGGCAGGAGGATGGCGAGTTCAAAGCCAGCCTCAGCAAAGGCCAAGTGCTAAGCAACTCCGTGAGACCCTGTCTCTAAATAAAATACAAAATAGGGCTGGGGAGGTGGCTCAGTGACCAAGTGCCCCTGAGTTCATTCCCCAGTGCGTCTCTCGCCAGAAAAAACAAACAAACAAAAATGTGAAGAGAGAGCCTACAGAATGGGAGAAAATCTTTGCCACCTGCACCTCAGATAGAGCATTAATCTCCAGAATATACAAACGTGTTTTTATTTGTTGGTTGGTTTAAAGGCTTCTGATCCAAGCATCTCTGTAGTTTGGGCCTATACTAGTTGAGGCCCCTGAACTAAGAGATGCATTCAGAATGACTTTCCTATTAGTACTATTCCACTTTAATTTGTCATTTGTCTTACTTTATTATATATCTTTGGTTACTTATTTTCCATTAAATATTTAAAGTCAATGTCAAGTAATATTTAACACGGTAAGGAAAACAACAATAACAAAACTAACATCTTTTAAAAAGATTATTCCTGATATATTGGATAATTTTAAAGTATTTTTCTTATCTGGATTTTTTATTTTAAATAAGGTTTAAACTTATAAGCAAGCTTAAACAGGATCCTCCTTTGCATATTAGGCTTGTGTCCATTTCCCATTTGATTGTGTCATTTATACATTTGATTGTACTGCTTTAAATTTCACAATAAGCAGTCTTCCCCCAGGCTTCCTATCACCCGAAGTACTAACTTATATTACCCAATACAAAGCTACAAATTATGTCTGTGGGTGGTTTGGAACAAAGTGTGTGCCATAAAGCAAATATGTATGCATTCATCAGCTTGCTAAATTCATTGTCACTGTTCAGCCTGTTACATAGTGAGAGCACCTATCGTTTAAGTTGATTCTTGTATCCTCAGATCTTCTGTAGTACAAGGAAGCATTTCTAAAGAACCTTATTCACTGCTTTGCACATAATAGGCACTCAGCATTTGTTGAATGAATTTCTAGCACGGTCCCTTGTATTTTCAGTCTGACTTCTGGAACATTATATAATTTTGGAATCACTTTAATTGTAGGGCTGTATCCAGACCAATGAAACGCTCTTGGAGGTAACTTCATCTGGAGAATGAAGTGACTTCCCTGATGAATTAAATGCAACAACTTACATTGAGTAGAATTAAAATATATTAGACTTCATTAAACATTTCACATTCCATTAGGTATAACAGCCTTAAGCAAAGCTAACAACACACACATACAAAAAATTCCCCACACTGTAGTTTTCATTGTACTACTTTGGTGTGTACACATACAACTTTTATTCTGCTTTTAAATTGCATTATATATAAACTCTTCTATGTTACATGATCGCCCTAATTGCCATTTAAATGACTATAAAAAATCCATGCAGTTGATGTAATTCACCATTAGGCTCATTTCCCACCCCCTTTTGTTATTAGCCAAACTTTGCAAAGGACATCTTCTGTATTATTTGTCAAGAATAAATTCCTAGCAGTGCAATTACAGGGTCAAAGGGTAAGTCATATTTATTTTTATTTCATTTTCTATTTTTTCCTCCCAAGATAACGAAACAGAATACTGTAAAAAAAGTTTTTCACACCGTCTCTCCAAGGCTTATCTTATTAACGATCGTTTATGGTATTAGTATCATCTCCCTACTCTTGTGCTCCAGCTGGAAAAAGAGCCCGAACAGGCAGGTAACCTGATCTCCTCCACCAGGTGAGTCCAGGGTGTTGGCGGCAACTACAATACTAGGAGCAAAGCACTCCAGGGGATTTGCTGTTAACGCCGGCGATAGAGTCCCTTCCTTCGCCTGAGAGAAGATAAATTAGGGGGTGTCGTGGGCAACCGACTCGGTTCTAACTTTGCTCGCCTTGGCCTCTCAGAGCACCCTGCAAGAGAGTGGGTGTCTAATAAATGCAGTCTTTCCTGCGCGGACACAGCTCCCCGGAGCCCCGGAGCCGACACAGCTTTGAGGCTTTGCCGGCTCCTGCCCTAAGTCTGGAGCGGGACCGGGAGGAGCAGATCCCACGTTCCCCGCGGGCCCGCGCCCCGGGCACCAGGCGCGCGCTTGCGCCCCGCCCCGGCCCCGCCCCGCCCCGCCGGCCCCGCCTCCTGTCTCCTCCCCGCCCCCCGAGCCGACGAGTGGCGGCGGCGGCCCCAGGACCTGGTTCCCTCAGACAAGAGGGCGGGTGGAGGAGGAAGCGGCCGAGCACCGAGTCCTGCTCCGGAGCGCCGAGCACTGCCCGCCTCAGCCGACTAGCCCCGTCGGCTCCAGGACTCGCCGAGCCGGGCGAAGGGAGAAGGCCGCGGCGGCCGCGAGGCGGCGGCGGCGGGGGCGCGGGCGGAGGCGGCGCGGCCGCGGCTGCCGCTTTGTTGTGCGGCCCGGGCCGGGGAAGAAGTGGGAGGAGGGGGGAGCTCGGCGTCCCGCTCCCCCAGCGGCTCATGGCGACGACGCTCGGCACATCCGGGACCCTCCGGCCGAGGCGGCCGCGGCGCCGGCTGCTCAGGCCCCAGCCCCGGCCGCTGTGGTGACTCCGCCGCGCCTCGCCGTCGCCCCCGCCCCGCCCGCGGGCCCGGAGCGCCGCCGCCGCCGCCGCCCCCGCCGCCGGGGACATGTCTAACCCCGGAGGCCGGAGGAACGGGCCCGTCAAGCTGCGCCTGACAGGTGAGGGGGGCGGCGGGCGGCCGGCCGGGCAGCGGGGAGGGCCGGCCGGCGGGGGGTGCCTGTGGCCTTGGGTAGCTCCAGGGTCGCGATCAATGGTGCCTCGGGGGTCGCGGCGTGGGAAGGCCTAGTTCAGGGAGAGTCGTGGGAGGACCACTCGTGCGGGTTTGGAAATTCTTGAAAAAGCCAGGAGGTCTTTTGTGGAGGGGAGGGGTACGCCGGGCCGAATCTCTGGCGGATCTGAAGTCGGGACGTCTGGGCGGAGGAGCTCGCCTCTCTCCCCCACCGCCACCGGGAGCAGCCCCTGGGCTGCTGCCCAGGTGGGGTTGTGAAGGGGATTATTGAATCCGGTTGCTGACTGCGCGCAGTAAACACTCCTTAAAGATGGAGTGCTTAACGGGAGGGTGTGTGTGTGTGTTCCCGGGTTGTTAACTTGGACACCCACTTATGCCCGCGTGCAAAACCTTTACTCCCTGCTGCCGGCCACTGTGGCCGGTGCCACACCGCTTAAACGCACGTCTTTGGGAGGGAGGGAAGGAGACTGAGGTTGACTTTTCCGGTGTGTCTGCCGGATCCCACGACTCAGGCTTATTGTACATTCTGTGTTTTGGAAGTGTTTGATTGTAGGGTAGCATGTTTTGGGTTGTTCCTTGTAGGCCGCAGAATGTGGCTCACGTCTGACTCTAGATCTGCTGTAGAAACACTTTATTTTTTTTTTTGCGGGGGGGAGTACATTTCTAAGTATGTGCTCATACAAACTTTCAAGCAAACTTTCTTTCGTTCTCTCCCTTCTCCCCCTTCGCTTTTCTAAATGGAAAAGAATGTCCAGAGGGGTTTGCTAGATAGAAGACTATTCTTACAAAGTTGTTTACGATTCCATGTGCATGAAAATCTTTAACGTTACAGGTACGTTTTGCTTACGTTGCCGTTTTTGGTATTATGTGAACGTGTCAGCTTCATTGTAAGGAAAAATTATATTTGCTTTGAAAGTGTAATTGAAATCAGTGTGGTTATAGTAGTTTGATCATTTACCATTAATAAATTGTCCCCGTTTATTCGGATGTGTGTTGAGTAAATTTTCCTTAGAAGATTCGTGTGTATGTGCCCTAGTATATGTGCCCTAGTATAAGAATAAACTGTAATTATGTTTGCCCACACTAGACTTTGAGATTTATATGGACTAATTTTCTAGTCGAATACTCATGGCACATCCCAGTCCACTGGCTGAACTTTGTAGATAAAAGCTTGCATTGAGTTTGGTATTTGGGAATTCAGGTTGAATGTGTGTTGCCTGCAATTAAAAAAAAATTACTTTCATTACAGTTTTGCTTTCTCTAGGGAAAATTGCAAAGAATCATTAACTGAGTGGTTCTTAGTAGAATCCCTAGGTTGGGGGATGCTTGTCTTTTTACCTCCCTTTCAATTTCCTTATTTTGGGGAAGTCAGTGGAAACCTTTATAAGGGATCTTTGTTGCTTTAGTTTATCTGTTGCTGTTCTTATCAGGAGTCAGTTCTGTGCCAGCAATCCTGGACGGAATCTGTGATCCTAGGTGTGCAAAAACCATTGAAACAGAATGTTGTCACTTATTTCCCTCGAGGCTATGTACATACAGAGAAAATGAGGGAGAAAACAGGGATTTTGATTTTCTGCAGATAAAATGAGTTTCCAGGCTTTTAGTGTGACTCAGTAGATCTTGAAGTATTTATCTGTGGTTTTCTTACTGCATATGATTCATTATAAAAATTCATAAGCGAAACTTGTTAGGAAAGGTTATGCTTATTTTTGGGGACGGGGAGAGGAAACATTGAACTAAATAGAGTGATTTTGTATGTTTAGATTTTTCTAAAGAATTTTAAATACAATTGTAAAAAACAGTTTGACATACTCTGATAGTTTCTTAAAGCCATTGGGAGGGCTAGGCGGTAGAGCCCTTGCCTCGCATGCGTGAGGCCCTGGGTTCGATCCTCAGCACCATGTACAAAGCAATAAAATAAAGACATTGTGTCCATCTACAACTAAAAAAAAAAAATATATATTTAAAAGCCATTGAGAATTTGCCTCTGAATAATTTTAAAGTTTGGCAAATATAAAACAGCACCCCTGCCCCATGTCTTGGTTACATATGATGGAATCTCTCCTGTTTTGCCAGGAAAGTTAACTTACATGTTTTCATTTTTGTTTATCATTTACAAATTAGATGATATAGATTTTAACAAATAGATATCAAGAGCTGGATTCAATTAGCAGCTTTTTAGGACATAAACATTAAAGGGTTAGATGGGAAAGATTGTTTTGACTGACTGGATAAATGACAGGGGTGTGTTTGATGTTCATCCAGGAATTGGTCTGGAGCTGGTGCCCAACTTCTCAGTCCATCTTGAGAAGCCAAATAAAATATTTAACCTAGGCCTCATTTTATTTTATTTTATTTTATTTTTTTAAAGTTGATTCTTTGTTAAGACCTTAAGAAATGTTTGGCATACTTTTAGATGAAGTGTTTAACAGTTCATTTAGATCTGGGTTTCCTAACAGAGGAAAAAAATCACTAAAAAAAACCCCAAACAAACCCTCAGAAAACAGCAGATCCCACAGTGAATTTTGTTTGGTTTACAGTACACTTGAGCTATAAGATATTTTGAAATTATTGTCCTGTGCTTTCAGTTAATATCTAATATTTAAAATTTATAGAGTGCCTTTGATTCCAAGGTGCTATATGAACTGTAGCTATTCA
The DNA here is from genome assembly GCA_028644305.1 of Xerus rutilus. Lineage (NCBI taxonomy): Eukaryota > Metazoa > Chordata > Mammalia > Rodentia > Sciuridae > Xerus > Xerus rutilus. The sequence continues at coordinate 12,617,146 of CM053402.1, forward strand.
GTTATATCCTTAATATAGAATTGCTCATTTACTGAAAGGTGGTAGCAATTCTTTCTTTCTTTTTTTTTTTAAGGTGCTAACAATTCTTGTGGGAATACACACACTGAAGGGATAAATATTTCGGTTATGATCTCTGCCCATAATAGATATTAGAACACACATTGTTCCTAAAAGCACAATTAATGAGCTGTAGTATTTTTTTGATGCTAAGAAAGTGGGGCTAATCCCAAATTTGAGCTTCCTTAGGACATTGATGGTTAAAATCTAAGTTAGTTCATCAAACAATTTCTGTTCTTTATGACACATAATATTTGATCATTAAAATGGTCTGTGTGGCAAAACTGTCAATTTTCACCTACTATTTCTAGTGCAAATTGATTCTACAATGTATAATTGGTATAGTATGCTTATCTGATATAGGGTTTTCTTGTAACAGTAAGAAATGGTTTGTATAGAAAATATTCTTTATGTTTGGTTATAGTAAAAACAAAAAGGGGGATATTTTTAAAAAATATTAGTTTTGAAAACCAAAGGCTAGAAAAAGCAGTTTAGTGTAATTTCTAATATTTTAAATTCTTGCAGAACATTTATTTCAGACTTTTTGTAAATTTGATGTTTTTGTATGCTATTTCTCATTACAAAATGCTTGGCCATAAGGTTAACCTGATCTATAAAATAAGGAAAATTAATTTAAAAATCCTACTTTATGCTGGTTACTTGATATTATTTAATTGCATATTTTATTGATAACAAACCTTTGAAAATTATAACTTGATTGCACCTTGCAAGTTTCTGTACACCAGAATGACTTCTTTTAGAGACATTAGTGATTTGACCGTCCCCAGTGCATTTTATATTTTCTTGGTTTCTGAGGAGGAAGCCGGTGTGGCTTAGCTCTTTCCTTTTCTCTTAAGTTCTCTCTTGTTGTCTAACCTCCTTCAGACAGGGAGTAGAACATGCCTAGGTGCTTCACACAGTTGGGTTTCTTGGTGAGTAAAGTCTTTGTGCGTGTGTGCGTGCATGTGTGTGTGTTTTAATCATCGTTTCTACTTTTTTCTGTTGATTGACTACTGTCACAACATACTAACATTTTTTTTTAGCATATAATTCAATTTTCAAGGTAAAATGAAAGGTCACACTTAAGGAACACAAGGTTTTCATTTTAGTCATTTTTGGTGAGAGCCTTTTAAAGATGTATGGTATGTCCTACTCTTTTAAAATAGATGATACTTAACAGACTACACTGTTCTCCTTATGATTCATTATTATGAATATAAATTATTGTATAATTATAATAGGGTAGAGTGAGAATATCATCATGGTCTGTAGACAGTACTCTTTGACTCTGGCTAAATAGGATAGGTTGTTTAACTTTGTTCTTAATAGTTTTTCTTTCTTGACCTCTTTTTTTTTTTTTTTTAACTGTTACTTTCATGTTTAAGAATGCTGGACCCTTGAAATACACTGTTGTAATCAGCATTGTTACATATTTATGACAGAAATGTATTAAGTGCAAGACATTGTCATGTTCACATCTACTGTTACTTTTAGCTCTCACAGTAGTTTTGTGAAATAGGAGATTAAGTACATGTCAGAACCCAAGTTATCTGTCTATATAGAAAGCCTGTTTCAAATGAATTAGAAGTTGTATGGAAAAATAAAATAAATACATTACATTCATTTGGAATTAACGTCACCCCTTGAAATTCTTGCTTAACTTTTAAGGCTCAACTCCAGGATTACCATTATCCCTAGAACTTTTCCTGACCTGAATTGACTCCTATGACTTTTAAGACGTTTTTTCTCCATTATTAAACCTAACTCATTGATAGGTGTTTATTGGAAATATGTATGCTATAAACTCCATGAAGTCAGGATCCTTGTGTCAGCATGGATTAGGAGCTTTTTATTTTTTTATTTTTTTTTTTATTAAATGAATGCAGAGATACAAGTAGTTCTGTATATAGTTTACATGTGTTTGTTATGGTTAATGTACTGGATGTGAGTGATGAGATGAGGCTATAGACAGAGACTAGCCCATTTAAGATATTACTATAGTTTGCCAAGAAGCTTGATTAAAAAAAAACAAAACAACTTAATTTTAAGAGGGTGGAACCATTAAAGTATTTGAAGCTTTGGGATATTTTCTAATTAAAAACATTCTAGGGGGCTTGGGCTGTAGCTTAGTGGCAGAGTGCTTGCCTAGCATGTGTGAGATACTGGTTTTGATCTTTAGCACCACATAAAAATAAACAAATAAAATAAAGGCATTCTGTCCATCTACAACTACAAAAAAAGGTTTTAAAAAGAGAAAAGGTTTATTTAAAACAAAAAGTCTGGGGATGGCATGGAGGATGGACTCGAATAGGATCTATGGAAACTGGCTTTAAGATAATCAGTTAAGAGAGTTTGACAGTGACCATTGTAAAGATTTTTTTTTTGTTCTGACATTTATTTCCAAATTGTGTTATTATAAATAATTGCTGTAAACATCTTGGTATAGATAACTTTAATTTTTAAAAAAGTATTATATTTTAGGATATATCCATAGAAAGTGTGTTACTGGGTCCAGGTGTGTTGATATTTTTTAAGGTTCTTGACTAATTTTTCTTTTTTCTCTTTTTATTGGTGCATTATAATTATATATAACAGTTGGATTTGTTATAATATATTCATACATGCACACAATAAAACAGTATAGTTTGATCAGTTTCATTCCCCAGTACCTCCCTTTTCTCTCCCCTCCCTCTCCTTGAATCCTTTCTTCTATTCTGCTGGTTTCCCTTCTATTTTTTTTTTAAGGTTTGTTCTAATTAGTTATACATGACAGTAGAATGCATTTTTGACACATTGTACACAAATGGAGCACAATTTCTCATTCCTCTGGCTGTCCATGGTGCAGGGTCACACCAGTAGTGTAATCATCATATATGTATATGAGGTAATAAAGTCTGTCTCATTCTGTCATCCTTCTCCCCATAACCCCACCTCTCCCCTCACTCCCTTCTTGACTAATTTTTCTTCAGGCTGCTTCCTAAGAGTTGTGCATACTTAGAACAGTAGTGAATGAATAAGTGTCTTTAAAAAACAAACAACTATCCCGCCATAAGCATTGGCTTTTATTTTAAAAATTCTTTTCTAGTTTTATGTCATATAGTATTTAAACATTTACTTGTAAAGTTGAATATTTTCTTCTGTTCACTAGTTACATTTTTCTTTGTTGAGTTGTTTGGCCTTGTCCTAGTTATCTGTTAGAGACTTTGTGTTTTTTTTTTTTTTTTTTTTAAATTTTTTTAGTTGTAGATGGACACAATATCTTTATTTATTTATTTTTATGTGGTGCTGAGGATCGAACCCAGTGCCTCACACATGCAAGGCAAGCGCTTTACCACTGAGCCACAATCCCAGCCCCGACTTTGTGTTTTTGTTATTGATCTGCCTGAAACTTTAAAATATATTAATCTGTTGTCATATTTGATACAAACATTTCCATGGTCTTTTTTTTGTCTTTTAATTTTGACCATTTTTGGACATGCAGAAATTTGTTATTTTAGGAGTCAAATCTGCCCAACTTTTGTTGTTGTTGTTGTTGTTGTTATTTCTATACTTAGGAAGGCCCTTTTCTTTGAGAAACTTGGTATTTAAATTCATTTTATTTTAGTGTCTTTAAAAAATGGTTTAAGAAGCTGGGAGTGGTGTGCACGCCTGTAATCCCAGTGACTCAGGAAGCTGAGACTGGAGGATCGCAAGTTTGAGGCCAGACTCAGCATTTTAGTGAGACCTTGTTTCAAAATAAAGAATTAAAAAAAAGGACTGGGAATGTAGCTTGGTGGTAAAGCACCCCCTTAGTGTTCAATACCCAGTACCTCTCCCCCAAGAGGTTTAACAAACCATTTAGGGCTGGGATTGTGGCTCAGCAGTAGAGCACTCACCTAGCACAGGGAAGCACTGGGTTCGATCCTCAGCACTACATAAAAATAATAAATAAATAAATATAAAGTATTGTGTCCACCTACAACTAAAAAATATTAAAAAAAAAAGAAACCATTTACCCTCAAATTGCCAGTATAGCCAGCTTATCAATATTATTAACCAGTTATTCCTTTCTATAGTGTTTTGATATCTTTTCAGTTTTGTTAATTACTTAGAGTCAAATCTGTCTCTGTACCAATGCTATATATACTGTTTTTATTATTATAGCATTATAATTTAATTTAATAATCTCACTGGGACATAGGAGTGTAGGTCAGTGGTAGAGTGCATGTTTAGCATTCTGAGGCCCTGGGTTTAAATCGATAGTACCAACCCCCCCAGAAAATGCCATTAGGCCAAAATATTTTTTTTTCACTCATTTGCTGTGTGTGTGTGTGTATACACGTGCGCACGCACACTGTACTGGGGATAGAACCCAGGGGCTCTATCACTGTGCCACACCCCCAGTCCTTTTTATATTTTGGTTTGAGACAGGGTCTTCCTAAGTTGCCCAGGCTGGCCTTGAACTTGAGATCCTCCTGCCTCATCTTCCCAAGTTGCTGGGATTATAGGCGTGTGCCACTGTGTCTGGCTTACTCATTTGCTCTTTGGCATAACTATGGAACTTTAAAGAAAAATTTTATTTGGACTACGATAAGAATTGTACTACTTTGGGAATAAGAGATATTTAAGTGTATTTAGTTTTCTCACCCAGGAGCCTGCTATTTTTTTTTTTTACATTTATTCAAGATTTGATCCATTTTAATTAGAATAGTTTTATAATTTTCTTTCGATATTATAACTTAATTTCAGCTAATTTATATTTCTGGTACTTACTGTATTTTCAAATCCTAGTTATAACTTGTATTTAGGAATGCAGTTACATGTGTTTTGCTTTATTAGAGCAATTTTCCTAGACATTGAACTGCTAGTATTTCACTTGATGCTAGTTTTTCTATTGATCAATTTTTGACTCTTTTTACAATTGACCATAGACATCTAAAATTGTTTTTGCTGGGCACAGTAGCGCATGCCTTTTTTTTAAAAAAATATTTATTTATTTTTTTTAGTTGTAGGTGGACACAGTAGCTTTATTTTATTTTTTTTAATGTGGTGCTGAGGATCGAACCCAGTGCCTCCCGCGTGCTAGGCGAGCACGCTACCACTGCGCCATAACCCCAGCCCCTAGCGCATGCCTTTTTTTTTTTTTTTTTTTTTTTTAAAATATATATTTTTTTAATTGTTGATGGACACAATGTCTTTATTTTATTGCTTTGTATGTGGTGCTGAGGATCGAACCCAGGGCCTCACGCGTGCGAGGCAAGCGCTCTACCGCTGAGCTACAATCCCAGCCCTAGCGCATGCCTTTTAATTCCAGTGATTTAGGAAGCTGTGGCAAGAGGATCCCAAGTTTGAGGCCAGCCTCAGCAATTTAGTGAGACCTTGTTTCAAAAATAAAAAATAGAAGCCTGGCACGGTGGCACAAGCCTGTAATCCCAGCACTTAGGGAGGCTGAGACAGGAGAATCGCAAGTTCAAAGCCAGCCTCAGCAATGGCGAGGTGCTGTCTCTACGTAAAACACAAAATAGGGCTGGGGATGTGGCTCAGTGGTCAATTACCCCTAAGTTCAATCTCCAGTACCAAAAGCAATTAAAATAAAAAAATAAAAAAAAAAAAAGGGCTGGGGATGTGGCCCAGTGGTGGAGTGCCCCTGGGTTCAATACCCGACCCCCACACATTTTTTTCCTCTAGAATATTCCTCTTTTTTTTTTAATTCTTTTTTTTTAAATTTAGTTATTTTATTTAAATGTGTTTCAAGTC
>CM053402.1:12623038-12643812 GCA_028644305.1 Xerus rutilus
GAAATCTCCAAACTGCCTTCCAGATTGGTTGCACCAATTTGCAGTCCCACCAGCAATGCTTGAGTGTACCTTTTTCACCACATCCTATCATTATTTGCAGACGACATGATCCTATACTTAGAGGATCCAAAAAGTTCCACTAGAATATTCCTCTTAATGTATAAATGGTTGAACAAAGTGAGGAATTTTGTTTGAGAATAGCTTATGAGGGCATTTACTTCTGTTTTTAAAACCACATTTGATATCATATTAAAAGGTATCCAAACAAATTTGATTGACATTTTATTTTGGTTTTGTAGAAAAAAGTTGACAGCTTAGTGGAAATGACTACATTGATGATTGCACAAAGGACATTTCTTTCTTCCCAAAATGTTTCCTTATGCTCATTGAAGTCTCTTCCCATCCTCAGGCTTTGTCAACCATCAGTCTGCTTTCTGTCACTATGATTTTGCCTTCTATAGAATTTTGTGTAAATGGAATCGTATAGTCTATAGTCTCCTGAGTCAGGTTTCTTTCATTATGCTTTTGAGATCCTTCTATATTGTGTATCACTACTATTTTAAAAAATTCCTAGAGTATTGTGTTGTATATATATATATATATACCCTAGTATGTTTATCCATTCACAAATACCCACAGTCATTTGTTTTCCAGTTTTTAGTCAATACAAATAAAGTACTGTGAACATTTGAGAGTACGGTTTTTTGAACATGTTTTTCTTTTTCTTGGGTGTACGTTTTAACTTGTAAAAAATTTGCCAAACATTTTTCTAAGTTGTATTATTTTGCATTTCCCCTGGCAGTGTATGAGAGTCCCAGCTGGTCCTTGTTCTGTTCAACATTTCATGTTACCAGTCTTTGATTTTAGTTATTTAATAATTAGTATGTACAGGTATTTCATTTTACTTTAATTTTCACTTCCTTAATGACTGGCAGTGTTAAGCTTATTTGTGTTTCTTGGTAAATATCTGTTCAAATATTTGGCTCATAGTTTTAAAATTGGGTTATTGTTAAGTTTTGGGAATTATTTATGGATTCTGCATAGAAAACCTTTATTAGATGTGTTTTGCAAATATTTTCTCCTAGTCTGTGCCCCATCTGATGATGTTTCAAAGAGCTATTTTGAATGTTAATGAAACCCTTGTTTGTTGATTTTTTTCTTTTATGGTTCATGCTTTTTGTGTCCTAGGAAATCTTTTTCTAACCCATGGTTATAAAGATTTTTTTCTTCTGCAAAATTATTTGTAATTTTAACCTTACATTTAAATCTATTATTGAAAATTTTCAAGTTAATTTTTAAAATATGAGATAAAGATTGAGGTTCTTTCTTTTCTTTTTTAATATAGATATCCATTTTTCCCAGCACAATTTGTTGAAAGCACTTTCATTTCCTTCATTGAATTGTCTTGGCACCTTGGTTGAAAAAATTTACAATATACATGTATTCTATATCTGGACTTCGTTCTGTTTCCTTTATATATAATTCTGCCTTTTACAAATTTATCCTTTATAATACTACATTGTCTTGATTGCTGTAAGTTTAAAATAGTTAAGTCTTCCGGTTTCAAACATTAATAAAAAGCTTTTCATAAACATTTTCATATGAACAGCTTAGTAAGCATATTTTAGCTTTTGTTTTAGGAGGTCATAATACATTAGAACTATTACTTTGTTTATTCAGCCATCAGATATTTATTGTTTTTGACCTATGTTGGGCAGTAATAATTTTTTTTGGCAGTAGTGGAGATTCAACCCATAGCCTTGCACATGCTAGGCAAGTACTCTACCACTGAGATACATCCCCAGCCCTTTATTGTTTTACTTTTTGTTTTGAGACAGGGTCTTGCTAAGTTAACCACACTGGCTTTGAACTTGGAATCCTTTAGCCTCAGCCTCCTGAGTAGTTGGGATTATAAGTTTGAGCCACATGCCCAGCTGATAATTTTTTTTAATTTTAAACATTTATTTTTTAGTTGTAGGTGGACAGAATATCTTTATTTTTATGTGGTGCTGAAGATTGAACCCACTGCCTCAGGCGTGCTAGGCGAGCGCGCTACCACTGCGCCATAACCCCAGCCCTCAGCTGATAATTTTTACTACAGTGCCACAAATTGCAGTGCCAGGAGATATAAGAAATCAGAATAAGCCTAGGTTGGGCTCTGCATTTTTCTTTTTAAAATTTTTATTGCATACCTCAAAATTTTAAATTAGTTTTCATTTCTTACTGATGAAGGTGGATTGCAGCTAGCTTGACTTTTTAATAAAATTTACCTGTATACCAGCCATCAGCCCCTTCAAATCATTTTTGGAAAAATATAAAGAATAAAAATGTCTAGATCATTACATATTATACACATATATTGAAACATCACAATGTACCCCATAAATATGTACAATTATTATGTGTCAATTAAAAAAGAGTAAATATTCCAAATATGACCACAGAAAGGGTTGTTCTGTTAAATATAGGTTGGATTATGAGTATGTACTGCTTTTGGTTATTTTTTTCTACAAGACAAAGTAAGAAAATATCTAGACCATTTTGATGACTGCATTCCTGAGAACTGTCACAAAGCAGAAATCCATAATGGGGATTGTATTTTCTCTGTAAGATGTACTTGGTGATTTTATGGAAGGCAGTCAGAATGTTGTGGAAAGAGTATAGAACCTGCAGACAGAAAATTTGGGTTCAGATCCTAGTTATGCCACTTACAAGTTTTGTGCCCTTAAGCAAATCACCCATTTTCTGTGTGCCCCTGCCTTTAGTTATAAATGCATGTTTAAAATGAGTGTTATTTTAAAAATCTGCAAGATAAGAAATAGTGCATGTGAAAAATACTGTTAATCTGTAAAATTTTGTATAAATATATTTTGTTATTTTTGACCAAAGATTATGTTTAAATAAATTAGTCAAAGTCAATTTTCTATTTTATAATGAACAGGTCCAAATAACAGTGACTAGTATAGATATTGATTTGAATGACATGCATTGCTGGTGGGACTGCAAATTAGTGCTTCAACTCTGGAAAGTAGTATGGAAATTCCTCAGAAAACTTGGAATGGAACCAGCATTTGACCTAGTTATTCCACTCCTTGGCATATACCCCAGAGACTTGAAATCAGCATACTATAGTGATATGGCCACATCAAAGTTTATAGCAACTCAATTCACAATAGCTAAGCTATGGAACTAACCTAGGTACCCTTCAGCAGATGAATGGATAAAGAAAATGTGGTACGTATACACAATGGAATATTACTCAGTCATAGAGAAGAATGAAATTATGGAATTTGCCGGTAAATGGATGGAACTGGAGACTATCATGCTCAGTGAAATAAGCCAGTCCCCAAAACCAGGGGCCAAATATGTTCTCTCTGATGTGTGGATGCTGACTCACAATTGGAGGGGTTAGGGGGCTTGAGGGAGTGGAGGTTCACTGGATTGGATAGATTGGACAGGGGAATGGGGGTGGATAGCAATGGGAAAGACAGTAGAATGAATTGGACATAGCTTTCCTATGTTCATATATGAATACATGACCAGTGTAACTCCACATCATGTACAACCACAAGAATGGGAAGTTATACTCCATGTATGTATGGTATGTCACGTGTGACTAAAAAGAACGAATAAAAAATTCAAGAAAATAAATGATGTCTTTTAAAATAGACATAAAATTTATTGTGTACCTTGGAGTACCAGTGCATCATAAGGTGTTCATGTAGTGACTGAAATAGTTAGCTGTGTTAAAATTACTGTATTTTGCTGCATAATTGTCATAGATTTTATGCCTTTTTATGCAACCATTGTGTGAAGTTTAAAAAAAACTGCTGGTGTTAATTGATGACTAAACTATTTGGAGGAAGAGTAGGATGCACGAAATACTTGTGAATACACATTAATGCAATGGCGATGTTTTATTTTTTATTTTGAGACAGTGTCTTGTTAAATTGCTGAGAGTCTCACTTAATAGCTGAGGCTGCCGGGCGCGTTGGCTGAAGCCTGTAATCCCAGCACTTAGGGAGGCTGAGACAGGACAATCGCGAGTTCAAAGCCAGCCTCAGCAACAGCGAGGCGCTGAGCAACTCAGTGAGACCCTGTCTCTACATAAAACACAGAATAGGGCTGGGGATGTGGTTCAGTGGTCGAGTACCCCTGAGTTCAATCCCCAGTACCAAAAAAAAAAAACAAAACTGAGGCTGGCTTGGAACTTGTGATCTTCCTGCCTTAGCCTCCTGAGTCACTGGAATTACAGGAATGCACCACTGCACCCAACTAAATAGCTTATCTTTTTTTTTTTTTTTTTTTTGGTACCAGGGATTGAACTCAGGGTTCTCGACCACTGAGCCACATCCCCAGCCTTATTTTGTGTTTTATTTAGAGACAGGGTCTCACTGAGTTGCTTAGCGCCTGCTGTTGCTGAGGCTGGCTTTGAACTCGTGATTCTCCTGTCTCAGCCTCCCAAAGTGCAGAGATTAAAGGCGTGTGCCACCATACCCGGCTAAATAGCGTATCTTGAAGTACTGAAGCAAACAACTGTACTTCTCTTTTCCTTTACTCTCCAAATTTTTGGTAAGAAGTAGACCTTTGGAGAACAGTTTTTAGATAATTTAGGATTTTGGAGGTGGAGGCTGTGATGGGGCCTCTGGAACAATTAAGTCTTTATGATGATATATTTCCATGCTGCAGGTTGGCAGTTTAAAAAATAGCCTGTAGTTCCACCTCTTGCCAGTAGATGGGGATATTTCTGCGTGCGTAGGTAGGTAGGTAGGTAGGTAGGTAGGTAGGTAGGTAGGTAGATGTCAAGCGTGGGGCAGGCCTGTAAAACTGAAACCCAAAGTCTAAATCAGTGTATTTGGAATAAATTGAGTTAAAGGATTAGAAACTGTGAAAGGTGATCCTAGCTTATAATGAAAATCCATACTTCAATGTAGTTTTCTTACATAAAATTTTTAAATGCTACATGTTGTAGGAGGAACAAAAATTATTTCATTATATCAAAATTAAACTTAATTAATCTTGCTTTTATTTTTGTATGATCCTGTGTTATTGGGCTTTGAATATAACTCTTCTTCCAGTGAGGAATGAAACATGTTGGTTGGATCAGAAATTTTGTAAAGGAAGGATGGAAAAAAATTCTTCTTAAAATTTAAGAAAATAATGTAACCTTTGATATAGTCAAAATACTATTTATAACAGTACTTGATACATATAGTACATCCTCAGTAAATGTGAATTAAAAGTGATGAAATTGAAAAAGGGTTTGATGGTTGTCAGGACCTCACTTAAAACAAATAATAGGATTTCTCTTTGTGATGTCATTGAATTAACTGACATCTATACCTTAAATTTTGATGACATTAAGGTATAAAGATAGAGGACTGCCAGGTGTGGTGATTCCAGTGGCTTGGGAGGCTGAGACAGGAAGATTGCAAGTTCAAAGCCAGCCTCAGCAACAGCAAGGGGCTAAGCAACTCAGTGAGACCCTGTCTCTAAATAAAATACAAAATAGGGCTGGGAATGTAGCTCAGTGTTTGAGGGCCCCTGAGTTTAGTCCCCGGTACCCCCTCCCTGCTCCCTAGAAAAGAAATAAAGAGGACTGAGGAGTTCTTTTGTTAATATTTGCTTTTATTAATAGAACTCCTTTACCATGCTTTACCATGCTTCTTAACAAAATAAAGATCAAACTGATATTCAGTAGACATAAATCTGTACAGTATCACCTAAAAAGTTTCACTTGCATGAGAAGTCTGTCAAAAGATGATCTTCTGGGCTGGGAATTTTGCTCAGCGGTAAAGCACTTGCCTCACATGCGTGAGGCACTGGGTTCGATCCTCAGCACCACATTAAAATAAATAAATAAAGATATTATTTAAAAAAAAAAAAAGATGATCTTCTGTTAGGAAGATGATTTAGTAATTTGATAATTCAGAGCTCTGTGGGTTTTTTTGTTTTTGTATGTGGTACTGGAGGTTGAATCCAGGACCTAGTGCATGCTAGGCAAATCCTGTACCACTGAGCTACATCCTCAGTGCTTTAAAAACTTTTATTTTGAAACAATTTTGCTAAATTGCTCAGGCTGGCCTTGAACTTGTGATCTTCCTGGCTCAGCCTTCCCAGTGTGCACTACTATGCCTAGCTAAGAGCTCTATGATTTTAAAGTGTTTGCTTTTTAAATTTGTCATTTACATGCTATTCAGATCTTGTCTTTGTATGTATCCTGAACTGGAAAAAGTGAAATGGACATCTTTAATTTGATGAAAAGAGTTTTTAAAAATCTTATGAAGGAAATAATAGATTCCCAAGGGAACAATTGGCATATCTATTCCAATTTTAAAAACTTAGGATAGATGTATCAAAAATTCTTTGTAATAAAATTTGAATTCTTGCATAGCTTAATTTTCTATTTCCTAATTTTACATGTTTCTTTTAGCTTAGGAAATTGATCTTTTTATTACTTTAAAATGAGAGTTGGTGATAATAGTTTAAATTTCTTCTGATTTCCAGTTTAATTAGCTCTTAACTGTTTTCCTGAGCTAGAAAGAAGACTTGGACTAGGATGAAATTTGTTCCTGAAATTCATTCAGTAAACATTTGCTACAAGTCTTACATGTATCTAACACTTAGGTATAGGCTCTGAGATTGGAAGAAGAGGTTAGGATACTGATCTTATAGTCAGGGAACTTGCAGTGTAAACAGACTGGTATGAGAGGACTTGGTGGATGAAATAACTAAATAGTATTACAGTTAGTGAAATATGCAGTGGGGGTGAAATAAAAGAATGAAAGCTCTTGGCTATTTTTAGGAGGACATAGTTTCCAATTTTTAAAAATTGAACAGTCTTATATCTTCTACCTTCCCTTTTATAAAAGAAAGGTACATTGCTCAGCTAACCCAAATGGTATATTGTCCTGTGGTGAGAGAGCCTTCCAGGCCACCAGAGACAAATCCAAATATTAGTGAAGTGGGTTGAGAAGGCATGTCTCCAATATTGGGTAACTTTTTTTCTTTTTGGTGGTACTGGAGATTGAACTCAGGGCCTCATGCTTACTAGGCAAGCACTCTACCACTGATCTGTATCCCCAACCCTGGGTAACAGCTTTTCACAAGACAGATAATTTCCGTTCTTTAATTTTCAACAAAATAGAAGAATTTGTTAGGGAAGTCAAATGCCATTATTTTCCAGAAATGTTTTAATACAGATTTTTGTTATTTCTTGACATATGTAACTCAAAATGATGTAATGGCATTGCTACAATAAAACTCCTTCCATTCATATCTACTTATTTATGTAAATAACTTTTTTTAGCATTTATATTTATAAAAATGAAAAATGGGAATAGAATATATGCCATATACTGATTCATTCCAGCAGTAATATTTCACTCCTAGATTCATAAACTAATTGAAAATAAGAAAACTCTACCTATCTTATTAAGAAATGCGTTTCATTTCCCATTCCTCCCTTTCTCATTTTCCTCTTGCCCTTTTGAATATTTGGTTCTAATCAATCCAGAAGAGGCCTGCACTAGTTGTTGTATTTGATTGGTATATTTCTTAAATCTCTTTTAAACTGTAGAACTCTTCCTTTTTTAAAAAAAATTTAGTATCATTTTCTTCAGATTTATTTATTAAAGACATCAGGTTTATTAAATACCTGCAGCACCTAAAAGCTTTTTATGATTCCACTTTGGCCTTCTCCTCATACCCTTATGTTTCACCACTTTGAACTCATCTTTTCTTAAATCTTGGGCTCTCCTGTATCTCCCAACTTAAAAAATTCTTTCTTGGTAATGGGGATTGAACCCAGAGGTGCTTTTACCACTGAGCCACATCCCTAGCCCTTTTTATTTTTTCATTTTTTTGAGACAAGGTCTCCCTAAGTTGCTAAGTCTGGCCTCAAACTTGTGATTCTCCTGCCTCAGCCTATAGAATGTTTTTCTCTAACCTTGCTATAAACCATTCTCCGTAGAGCAGTTTCATTTAAAAAAAAAAAAAAGTTCAGTGATTTTTATTCTATGTTAACCTTCCAGTGGCTTTCCATTATATTTTGAATGAAATGGATATTATTTGCCCAAGACCCTACATAATCTGGCCCATTAATTGGTTTTTCCTTTGCTTATTGTGTTACACTGATTTTCTTTCCCACCTCATGGCTTTCAGGAAGCTGCTTTTTCTTGTTGCTTTTTAGTTTTCCCTGTCAGTTCAAGTGTTACCTAGAAGAGTTCCTAATTGCTGTGTGTAAAGTAGTCTCTGCCTGGGAAATTAAGTCTGAAATAATCAGTAAGAAATAAAGACAGAGCCAAAAATTAGATATGAGAAGAGGAGTGTCTGATGGGTCTTCCAGTCCTGATAGGAGCTGGAACTGAACAACTGAAAAAAGGTTCTGATTCTTTTAAGGGGGAGTATTTCAAAGGCAAGGATGAGTTTCAGCGGGAGGAGTTTTGGTCTGGTGTTTGCTTCTCAGTGTGGCAGGGGTCTTGCAATTAACAGGTTGATTGGCATTTTGCCCAGCCACACCCATCTCTTAGAGGCTGTGTGGCTCCAGCCTGTTACCCCATCTCTGGAACTGTGCTGGAACTTGAGCGGGAGCTAGAACTGAGTACCACATGAATCTGTTGTTCTCAAACCAGTGGATTCCAACTGGGAGTTCCCGAAACCAGGCTTCCCAGCCTAATGGCTTCAACATTGTTCAGTTTACACATGGCTCAGTTCACATATGGGTTATGGATGGCTTCCAGCAGTGGTTTTTTTTTTTTTTTTTGGGTGGTACTGGGGCTAGAACCCAGAGGCCTTTATCACAGAGTTACATTGCCGACTCTTTTTTTTTATTTGAGACAGGTTCTTGCTAAATAGATGAGGCTGGCTTGAACTTGCTATCTTCCTGCCTCAGCCTCCTGAGATGCTGGGATTACAGGCATGTGCCACCATGCCCGGCTTTATTAGTCTTTTTTAAAAAATAAACTTTAAATTTTAGAATTAAGATACACAGGATGATTATGAAGATATTACAGAGAATTCCTGTATTTCCCATACCCAGTTTCCCTTTTTATTAACTAATCTTACATTAGTATGGTACATTTGTCACAGTTAATGAACCAGTAATGGTATAATATTATTAACTGAAATTCATACATTATGCAGATTATTTTTTCCCTAATAGATTGGAACTTATTGCAGGGCAGAGTGTGCATGTGTTTTGCATTCACTTAGTGTATGAACTCTTACAAGATACTCAGAAAATATTTCTTGAATGACTACTGGAACTTCTTCCTCATTTTAGGTAAGAAAATTTTTAGGGAGGTCACATGTGAATTCCCCAAGCATTGTAGCAAGTTCATTTTGAGTTGGTACTGGAAACCATATTTTGTGATATCCATTTTGCTGAGTACAAAGGTGGGTTTATTGTGAAAATAATGAAGCTTAATTTTTAGGATCCAATCTGAGGGCCTGGGAAATACTCTAGCAATCTGTTTACATGGTCCTTTTTAAAATAATGTTGTCTTGGTGTAGAGTAGATGCATAGAAAAAGTACAAAAATTTTAAGTATATAGTTTAATATTTTTCAGAAGCTGAGCACATTTTATATAACTAGCATATAGCTCAAGAAACAGAACATTGCCAATATGTGATTACAAATTTTTGAAGTTTGCAAATGTACATTATTTTAACCACAGTCAGCCAAGATTGCTGTGTTTTTACACCAACTTCCCCTCTATTACACTTCTTGTGTTGGTTGGCAGTGGAATGAGTGGCTGTGGGCATTTTGGGATGTGACTGTGAGGAAAGTAATTTAGAATACATTTGGTTGGGTTTTAGCAGGTTATATCTCTGTAGTTCACAGTCTCTCTGTGTAGTCAAGGCATTGCCAGCCATCCCAGATAGGGATGATTTTTTAAAATACTACCTGTTGTGCTAACCCATTTGGTATTGTGGCATAAACCTGCAGAGCTAGAGGTAATACAGTGATAGGAATGTGCCCTATGTCATCTGGCACCTGAAGTGTGATGAGCACAGGGAAAACAAGGTTTGATACCAAAAACCAGTCGGTGGAAAATTATTCCAAATCTTATAGCTTTATTTGAAAAATAAATTTAAATTTTAGAAGAGACTTAAGAGTTTCTCCAAGTTTGACAGTCCTAAAGTTTACATAGCAGTATAGAAAATGACCCTTTGTTAAAAGAAACTTCTAAGCTATCAATTAACAACAAAATGTGTTCAACTATGCTAGAGGGAAGACTGAATTATTTTTCTGTTCTCTCAATAGAAAATGACAAAACTCATGAAAAAGTATGGTACTGACACAAAGATTGACATATAAACCAATGGAGTGAATTGAGTACAGGAAGAAATTCATACATGTGTGGTTGTTATGGTTTGAATTTTAAATGTCCACCAGAAGCTTATGTGTTGAAGGACTTGGTCCTAATGTTGGCAGCAATGTTCGGAGGTGGGGCTTTTGGGAAGTGATTGGATCATGAGGGCTCTGACCTCATTAATGCATTAATTCAGAGATGGGTTCCTAACTTAATGAGTAGCAGGGAGTGGTAGAAACATTAGGAGTTGGAACCTAGTTGGAGGAAGTAGGTCATTGGGGATTTGCCCTTGAAGAAAGAGTATAACTTGTCCCTAGCCCTTTCTCTCTCTCTCACTGTCTTTACTTTGCAGCCACCATGTAGTGGAGCTCTGCTCTGCTATGCGCTCCCTGAGGTGATGTTATCTCTCACCACAGGTCTATAATAATGGGACCAGGTGACCATGGACTGAAACTTCTCAAACCATGAGTCAAAATAACTATGCTTTTTTATCTCAGGTATTTTGTCACAGTGACAGAAAGTTGACTAGTATGGTGATCAATTGATTTTTTGGGGGAGCAGGATACTGGGGATTCAACTCAGGGGCACTTGACCACTGAGCCACATCCCCAACCCCATTTTGTATTTTAGTTAGAGACAAGGTCTCACTGAGTTGCTTAGTGCCTTGCAGTTGCTGAGGCTGGCTTTGAACTTGCGATTCTCTTGTCTCAGCCTCCCAAAGTGCTGAGATTACAGGCATGCGCCACTGCGCCCCGCTCCCCAGCCCTTTTTTTTTTTGGTACTGGAGATTGAAGTCAGCCGGACTCTACCACTGAGCCACATCCCCAGCCCTATTTTGTGTTTTATGTAGAGACAGGGTCTCACTGAGTTGCTTAGCGCCTTGCTGTTGCTGAGGCTGGCTTTGAACTCGTGATCCTCCTGTGTTAGCCTCTGGAGCTGCTGGGATTATGGGGATGCACCACTGTGCCTGGCTGTTCAATTGATTTTTTTTTTTTTTTGGTACTGGAGATTGAACTCAGGGGCACTCGACCACTGAGCCACATCCCCAGCCCTATTTTGTGTTTTATGTAGAGACAGGGTCTCACTGAGTAGTTGCTTAGGCTGTTGCTAAGCCTTGCTGTTGCTGAGGCTGGCTTTGAACTCGCGATTCTCCTGTCTCAGCCTCCCTAAGTGCTGGGATTACAGGCTTGTGCCACTATGCCTGGCTGTTCAGTTTTCGATGAGGGAGCCAAGATTCAATGGAGAAAGATTACCTTTATCAACAGTGTTAGAATAACTATAGATATTCCCATATATAAGAAGAAATTGAATCCCTCCCTATACCATACCATATATGCAAAAATTAATTCAAAATGAATTAAAGATAATACATAAAACTAAATCTATAAAACTCTTTAGATGGAAATACAAGGCTTTGGATAGGCAGTGATTTCTAAAATATGGCACTAAACGCATACCAAAGAACAAAATAGATAATTGTGTTTCATTAAAATCAAAAATCTTATTCCCCAAAGGCCACCATGAAGAAAGTGGAAAAAACAATTTACAGAATGGGAGAAAATATTTGCAAATCATATATTTGATAAATATCTAGTACACAGAATATATTAAGAACTTTTATAGCTGAACAATGAAAGGAAAAAACGACCCAATTAAAAAAATGGCAAAGGATTTGAATAGACATTTCTCCAAAGAAGATATTTCAGTGACCAATAAATGTGTGAAAAGATGTCCAAATATTAGGAACCTTAGCCGGGCTTGGTGGTGCATGCCTGTAATCCCAGCGGCTTAGGAGGCTGAGGCAAGAGGATCCCAGTTTGAGTTAAAAGCCAGCTTCAGGATCTGGGATTGTAGCTCAGCGGTAGAGCACTTGCCTTGCATGCTTGAGGCCCTGGGTTCGATCCTTAGCACCACATACAAAGCAATAAAATAAAGACATCGTGTCCATCTACAACTAAAAAAATATTAAAAAAAAAAAAAAAGCCAGCTTCAGCAATTTAGTGAGGCTCTAAACAACTCAGTGAGACCCTGTCTCTAAATGAAATACAAAGGGAGGTGGAGCGCTGGGGATGTGGCTCAGTGCTTAAGTGCTCCTGAGTTCAATCCCTGGTACCAAAAACAAAAAGGTAAAAAAGAGTATATCTACACACACACCCTTAGGGAAATGCAAATCAAAATAACAATGAGATAACTAGTTTACACTCACCAAAGTCTATAATAAAACTAGAGACCATTAGGTTAAGCAAAATAAGTGGAACTCAGAAGGTCAAGGGACAAATGTTTTCTCTCATATACAAAAGCTATAGAGAAAAAAGAAAAAGGTGGGGGCAGATCTCATGATATTCAAAAAGAGATTAACATAGGAAAGGGACCAAGGAATGGGAGATGGGGCAGTGCTAGAGAATGATATTGGCTAAATTATATTGTTATATTGTGTACCTACATGAATATGTTGCAATAAATCCCACCATTACCAATAAAAATGTGAAAAAAATGAAGTCCATAATAAAAAAAATGAGAAAATAAGTGTTCTAACAGATGTGGAGAAATTGGAACCCTCATACATTGTTAGTGGGAATGTGAAGTGGTTCAACTATTGTGGTAAACAGTTTGACAATTCCTCAGAAAGTTAAACACAGAATCACTATATGACTCATCAGTTCCATTCCTAGGTATATATGTAAGAAAACTGAAGACTTGTTCACATAACAACTCGTACACAATAGCTTTATTCATAAAAGCCAAAATAGTTGGGTGGAAACAATCCAAATATACAGCAACTGATAAATGGATAAAAGAAAAGTGGCATATCTATGCAGTAGAATATTATTTAGCTATAACAAGGAATAGAGTACCAATATATGCTATGGCATGGACGAACCTGATTGAAAGAAGTCATATGCACAGGCCACATATTGTATGGTTCCACTTAGCAAATCCAGAGACAGAAAGTGGATTGTGGTTACCAAAGGATGGGGAGGGAGAGTGATTGTTAATAGGTGGTATGGTTTCTTCTTGGGGTAATAGAAGTGTTCTGGAATTAGGTAATGGTGATGATTGTGACAGCATTGTGAATACATTAAAAGCTATTGAATTGTGTAGTTTAAAATGGTGGATTTCATGTTTATATAACTTTTATCTCAAAACATTTCCAAAAACCTATCGTAACAAAAATACTGTTATTTTCTGGTTTTTATAATGTTTGTGATATTTGTCAGCTTGTTAAAATTTATGATTTATTGTCTTATTTCAAATTGAATATACTTTCATGCCTAATTCTGTATTCTTATTAGAGTCCTCAAAATGTATAAACTCTAGTCTTCACATACCTGGATCTACCCCAGGATATATATTAGGATCATATGAAAATTGTTGAAGAACTATGTCTTATTTTTAAGCATGGGGGATTAAACAACCATGTTTATTTCTGCTCTCACCCAAAATCCCATTTCATGAGATAAAGGGATTAAAAAAAGTATAAACCGGGGCTGGGATAATAGCCCAGTGGTAGAGCGCTTGCCTCGCATGCGTGAGGCCCTGGATTCGATCCTCAGCACCACATACAAAGCAATAAAATAAAGATACTGTGTTCATCTACAACTAAAAAAAATTACTTAAAAAAAAAAAAAAAAGAACAGCAACAACAAAAAACAGTATAAATCTACAGGAGCAAGCCAGATGCTTGGGAGGCTGTGGTGGGATGATCACTCGAGTCCATAAGTTCAAGATCAGCTTGGGCAACAGAGCAAGACCCTGTCTTAAAAAACAACAATAAAAACAAAAACGAGTGAGACTGTAAAAGAACAGGAGACAGTAAATAAATAATGTCAGAAAATTTTAGGAAGATGCTTACAGTAGGTTATTTAGCTGAGGAAGGGGAATATAAAATATCTGTAGAGTAAGATATAAAGTCCTTTATAGAATTCCAGCTAGTTCATATCACAAATCTCTAGAAAGACCCAAGAATTGGATGCAGTAGGGTTCTTCTGAGGGTGCAGATGAGATGACCGAAAGCTGGAAGTGGTTTAAAGTCTGTGAAAGATTCTATATATACCTCATCCAGGTCAGGCCAGTGACTGTTCTTCTCCTACCCTCACAGAAAGCTTAAGACTTATCTTCCAGACTGTAGAGATACTTCGCACTGTAGAAATGGGAGAAAAATGCTCACCTGAAAATAAGGAGACTAGCTACATCTTACATGGTGAAACTCTCAGCCACCTTGCACTGCTTAGCTCTAAGACCACTAGCAGCCAAGTATGTCTTTTAACCTTTATCAACTATTTTTTTTCCTGTAAAACATTAGACAGCTTCAGAGGAAACACTTCTGAAATTTGGAGTTTCCCACTGAAACAGCCAGGTCACCTTGCCATGCACTCTGTAATGGAAGCCATCAGCTGCCTAGTGGAGGAGGAAAGGTCTTACCACCCAGGCATTAGACTTTTCACTTTGACATTAAGAATTAGAAATGGCATTAACTTCTCAAAAACAATACCGGAAGGGGGAAGATGATGGAGCAATGCCTTCAAAATTCTGAGGGAAGATCATTTCTAGCCTAGAACCGAACCACATTTAATCAAGGGTGAAGGCAGAATAAAGGCATTTTGGAAAATGCCACATTTCAAGAAATTATTGCCGACTATTCCTTCTTAGGAAGCTATTGAAGGGGCACACTAAACAAAATGAGGGACCACACTATGGAAGAGGAATACAAGGATGATTGGATCTTTGTATACAAAGGGAAATATGGATGCAAAGGGAAGCCCAGGGATAATAAACCTAGAGAACAAACTGAGGTTAGGAGACTGGAATTCTGTGCAAAGTCTTGTTTTTTCTTGGGAGAGGGTATGCATTAGTATATTTGTTTACAAATGATTAAAACTCAAATGTATTGCCAGCAATGAACATTATCCATATTTTAGATAAGAGAACTTTATAGATAAGAGAAACAGTATGTTTAAATTCTTTTGAAGTTGATTTGTTTTCTGGTGCTAGGAATAGAACCCAGGTCGTGTGCATGCTAGGCAAGAGCTGTACTACTGAGCTACCCCTCCACCCCATTTTTGAATTTGGAAGTCTTTTATTAGTGAAGCTGATCACTTTTATTTACTGTTGGGAATTTTTCTTTCTTTTTACCTGCTTTGTCAATTATCTATGGCATTATTGCTAAAATATTCTCTTACAGAAACATTGAAACTTTGAGCTGGCTGAGATCCAGGAAATTACCTGAATCTGTGCTTTGTAAATCTTCAAGAAGCTTGTGGATTGGCTCCAGGTGGTTTTTGTGAATCTCTTGGGTTGTGTGTAAAATTGTTCATGTGGATTTTCCCCCTCTGGGCATGGGGCCCAACTTCTTCATATTATAGGAAAAGAAGTTCAGAGAAGTTAAGAGACTTACTCAGCAGTGGTCTCTCTCTCTCTCTCTTTTTTTTTTTTTGGTACTGGGGATTGAACTCAGGGGCACTCAACCAATGAGCCACATCCCCAGCCCTATTTTGTGTTTTATGTAGAGACAGGGTCTCACTGAGTTGCTTAGTGCCTTCCTGTTGCTGAGGCTGGCTTTGAATTCGCGATTCTCTGGCCTCAGCCTCCCAAAGTGCTGGGATTACAGGCCTGTGCCACTGTGCCTGGCTAGCAGTGGTCTCTTGAATCATGTTTTGATATGCATTCTACTCTTAGATCATGCTGTCTTCAGAGTCCTGAATTGGTGTGGTTTTGGACACATGTTCACTTTAAAATTTCTTGAACAATGTGTATAATAATTACAGTGAATCTAAGAACTAATAAGAGTTTCTCTCTCTGGCTCTGCAATAACTGGGGATTGAAACCAGGGGTGCGCTATCACTAAGCTACATCCCCCGCCCTTTTTATTTTTTAAGATGAGATCTCACTAAGTTGCTGAGGTCATCTTTGAATTTCAGTCCTTCTGCTTTAGCCTCCTGAGTAGCTTGAGATTACAGGTGTATGCCACAGTTGCTGGCAGGAGTTTCTCTTGAGTAATATGCTATGTTAAAAAATATTTTAAAAAAATGACTAAGTTAATAGTCTTGAGCGTTTTAGAGAATAAGGTTTTTATTCTTTTCTGTTTGTGAGGAAAAAATTGTGGAAAAGTTATAGAAAAATTCTTTCTTTTTTCCTTCTTTTTTGCTCAGTTATGGGGATTGAACTCAGGACCTTATACACACAAGGCACGTGCTCTACCACGGAGCTATACCTTAGCCCTAGAAAGATTCTTTAAGTCTGCATCTCTGCCTGTCTCTCTTCCTCCCCCTGCTTACAAACATTACATTAAGTTTTGGAATTGTTGAAGAATGAGTGTCAGAGACAACTTTGGCATTGTTTAATCTATGAGGCTGAGTTGTTGGAGGCTGGCCTCGAACTTGCAATCCTCCTGAGGATTTTAGGATTACAGGCATGTGCCACTGTGCCTAGCATATGAGGGGAATTCTAAGGTTATTATTAAATAATGCAAGTTACTAGGATGTAGAGTTGTCCCTTAGTATCTGTGGGGGATTGGGTCCAGGACTCTTTACAGATGCCAGATCTGTAGATGTTCAAGTTCCTCATGTAAAATGGTGTAATATTTATGTATAACCTACACGCATCCTCCCATCTGTTGTAAATCATCTATAGATTACTTATAATACCTAATACAGTGTGAATGCTGTGTAAATAGTTTATTGTTTAGGGAATAATGGCAAGAAAAAATTGTACATATTCAAGTTTTTTACCTGAATATTTTCAATTTGTCATTGGTTGAATCCTAGGATGCAGAACCTGCTGAGATGGAAGGCTGATTGTAATTTAAAGGTGGAAAGTCATTTTTGTGAAGTTTTTTAAAGATCTGATTACAACATAATACACATACATTTCAGAAATTTTGAAAATCACCATAAAGTACTAGAAAAATAAATCGTTACTGAAACATAACCTTACATTTTGGCATATATTGGAACACTCCTTTTCGAATAGTTCCTGGCTCAAAAATATGCCTTAGTAGGGAAATTTACTTTCTCTTAGGTTTAAAAGTAGATTTATATTGATACGAAGTCAAGTAAATTTGTTTGTTTGCTTTTTTCCTATTTAAAAAATTTTAAATTTTGTTATACAGTAAGAAGGGAAAGATCAGAGTTGCCCTGAGGTACTGTTATTTGGCTTGAACTATGAAGGACAAGACTTGTGATTTATTCTGATAGCGTGATTGATTTGAAATGACTTGAAGAAATCAGTTGTTACCCATTTTTTATGTCTTTTGTACAAAATTTAAAGTTTTAAAAAAATTGAATAGGGGCTGGGGTTGTGGCTCAGTGGTAGAGTGCTTGCCTAGCATGTGTGAGGCACTGGGTTCGATCCTTAACACCACATATAAATAAATAAAAATAAGCTGGGTGCGGTGGCTCATGCCTGTAATCCCTGCACTTTGGGAGGCTGAGACAGGAGAATCGCGAGTTCAAAGGCAGCCTCAGCAATGGTGAGGCGCTAAGCAATTCAGTGAGACCCTGTCTCTACATAAAACACAAAATAGGGCTGGGGATGTGGCTCAGTGGTTGAGTGCCCGAGTTCAATCTCCGGTACTTAAAAAATAAAAAGCCCGCGGAAAAAAAAAGAAAATTTAAAAAAAATCGAATAGGCTAAATAGGTATGACTAATTTACCTTGTACAAAGGACTGCACAATGAAAAAAATTAATTTTTCTCTCTTCTTATTGGGGCCCCAGGTATAATCAGTTACTAGTGTCTTCCCTTACTTTGTAAACTGCCAAATACTTAAGTAGAGGATGCTTTCTAGTTTTCACCTGCCTATCCATTCCCTCTTCTGGTGACTTTTGTCCTACTTTTTCTTTTGGAAATCTGTCCTGTCTTGCTATTAGCACAAGTAATATTCATGGTCTAAACTCACTCCTTAGAGCCAAGCTTTTCTAATTTCCAGGTGGAGAGAGAAGTGTAATCAACATCAAAAAGTAGAAAGTGCAAGGTTATGGGTGGGGAGGGAAAAGGAACACCCGAGTCAGATTGTACAGTGATTTAAATAATAGGCTGAGGGGTCTGGATTTTATCCAGCAGATA
The DNA here is from genome assembly GCA_028644305.1 of Xerus rutilus. Classification (NCBI taxonomy): domain Eukaryota; kingdom Metazoa; phylum Chordata; class Mammalia; order Rodentia; family Sciuridae; genus Xerus; species Xerus rutilus. The sequence goes on from CM053402.1 coordinate 12,641,417, forward strand.
GGATTAGTGTAATGTTTCCAAGCAAGAGGTTTATAATTGCTTCACCATTCCTTCTTTGAGCCATGTCCCCAGGTCCCATCCCTATTATTTCTCCTTTGAAATTTCTCTTGACCCATCCCTGTTTCCAGTCTTAACTCATTTTACTATGGTAACTCATTCCTTTTGACATCAGACTGATTGTTGCTATAATTTGTAAACACGTTTTCCCTGCTAGAAGTCTCTTCTGCAGCCCATTCTGTATTATTTACCTGGAAGTATTGCTCTGATCATGTCCTCTCAGAAACTTTTAGTAGTTCCCTATTGTGACAGGATCAGATTCAGGCTTCTTAGCCTATCATTCAAACAAGCCATTCCAAAAATTAACCCCATTCTACCTTTTAAGCCTTTTCCCCTTTATTTAATAGGTTCTAGGAAACTTGAAATATTTCTTTTCACCCTCTCATATAATCCTACCCTTTTTATTTTTTTTTGGTACTGGAGATTGAACTCAGGGGCACCGGACCACTGAGTCACATCCCCAGCCCTATTTTGTGTTTTTATGTAGAGACAGGGTCTCACTGAGCTGCTTAGCGCCTCACTGTTGTGGAGGCTGGCTTTGAACTCGCGATTCTCCTGTCTCAGCCTCCCAAAGTGCAGGGATTACAGGCATGTGCCACCACGCCAGGCTTAATTCTACTCTTCTTGTTTTTTTAATATTGTTTCTTCTGGGTTGTCCTTTCTCTGGTTTCATCTCTACTGCTTCCTCATTCTTACTTATCCTTAGAGTTCAAGTTAAAATTATACCTTCCTTGTGCAGCCTGTTCAAATAGTTTAGAAGCTAATTTGAGATATTACCTCTGAAATCTCAGAAATACTCTGTACTTAAGGTATTTGTCACATAATGCTTTCTGCTGTGTTTGTCTTCACTGCTAGATGATATAACTTCATTGCTTATTTTCCATACACAATGCTTTCATATAATTGTGTGCCTGATAAATATTTTTTTGTCCCGTTAGTTGAACTTTCCTATTTTGAACCACATTTTGTACTGGACTATAAATATTTTGGTAATTCAATTTAGTACTGCTTGTTTAACATTAATTTGTTTGTAGCTATTTTGTTTCTTATCCATGGCTTTTCAGCTAAACTACAGAATTCTCAAAGGCAGGAAATACATGAAATATGTAGTTCCAGAATTCCTCCAGAGTGTATACATTGTGTTTTTAGTTTTTAAAAATAGTGTTGAGATGTTCCTGTCTAGCATGAAGTATTTCGGTTTTTTGTTCATTTTTTGTACACACACAATGATGCTTTTTAAAATTTTTTCCCACCCTTGAGATAGAGTCTCACTCTATTGCCCATGTTGTCCCCAAATTCATCGGCTCATGTGATCCTCCTTCCTCAACCTTTTGAATAGCTGGGATTACAGCTACTGTTTCTTGCTTAATATGAGGGCTTGGTATGGAGAGTATAAATTCTGCTTAGTCTTTTTTTGGCTAGTTGCTTGTCTTCTTAAGTTAATTCTAATGTTTAGCATTGAGATTTTTCGTTGTTTTAAGTACACACCTGAAGTCTCATAATTGTAGGGACTAGAATTTTACTGATACCTATAATTCTTCTAATTAATTGAAACTGCGAGATTATGTTATGGGAACAAAATAGACCAATGAGGTAGTGATTCTGGAATTTAAACTTGCAGCAAAGTAAATATTACACATTTAATGATTATTCTTGTGTTGCGTGGTAAATATATACTAAATTTTTTTTAAAGATTTTTTTAAACTTTATTTTATTCATTTATTTTTTTATGTGGTGCTGAGGATCGAACCCAGTGCCTCACACATGCTAGGCAAGTGCTCTACCACTGAGCCACAACTCCAGCCCACTAAATGTTTGTTAAAAATTTTTTTTGTAGTTGTAGATGGACAGCATGCCTTTATTTTTTATCTTATTTTTGTGTGGTACTGAGTATTGAACCCAGTACCTCACATGTGCTAGTCAAGTGCTCTACCACTGAGCTCCAGCCCACTAAATATGGCAGTGTTTTATAAACAGCCATATTTATTATTTTTATTCAGCTAATACATTTCACCTGCAAATGGAATGATACTAGGGTAGGTTATGGGAGGGTTAGTGAAAAGAGTTTCTTTTCTTTGCTTCTGTTTGTATACTTTGCCTTTTCTTAGAAGTTGTGTTTCCTCTGTTTCAAGGGACTTAGATCTGATGTGCTTGTGGCAAAAATTTGCTCCCAGAGTGTAGGTTCTCTGTTCACCTCATTGATAATTTCTTTTGCTGAGAAGAAGCTTTTTAGTTTAAGTCCGTCCCATTTATTGATTCTTGCTTTTATTTGTTGTGCTATAGGAGTCTTGTTAAGGAATTCGGGGCCTAATCCAACGTGATGGAGATTTGGGCCTACT
>CM053402.1:12644312-12688309 GCA_028644305.1 Xerus rutilus
CATCAAGGGACTTAGATCAACTTTATTACCAACTCTTAATACCTGGGTATAAAGAAATCTGTCACTATCACTAGGGATTCCACCTTCTAATAATAAATACTATGTATTTATTACATAAATTATATATCAATTACAGTAGCTCCCTATTGTTGCTAGGGATCAAATCCAGGGCCTCTTGTGTGCTAAGCAAGTGCTTTACCACTGAGCTACATCCCTGTTCCCCCTATGTGTGTATTAATTGCCATAATTTAGGAAACTATTTACTAAATTATCTCAATCTTCAAAGCAATGTGAAGTAGGTGGGTACACATACGACATATCACCAAGAAAACACTGATCTCAGAGAGGCTAAATAATTTGTTCAGGGGCTCACAGTGAGTTAGGTATTGGGGGGGATGGAATTTAAACTCAACTGTGTTTTACTTCTGTCCTAAGCTCTGTTATACTGTGGTCCTAAATTATTTAGCTCTTTTGATAGAAGTCTGGCGGCCCTTAAACACTTGAGTTTTGTTTTTGTTTTTCCCCCTAAGCAGTTACTATTTGCCTACCCGCTCCTTAAAAAAAACCAAAAAACAAAAAAACGGGCAGATGAAGTGTTTCTAAACTTTCTTTAGAATCAGGTTTTAGGGCAGATAGTGTTTTTCTTTTTTTTTTTCCTTTTTCTTTCCCCCTACCTGTGTCTCTTTTTCATAGTTGCTTGAGTATAAGTCAGTTGGAGATTCATTTGATTTAATCTGTACACATTCTGTGGGAGGGTTGAGGCTAGGAGTACGTTGAGGCATGCTGGTCAGTTATTAACCCTGTGGTGTGGATTACACAGGACGCTTTAGACAGTCTAACCTCAGACCTCTGAGCTAATAGAGAAATTTGTAATTAATATGCCAACCATAGAAACTTCTGGAGATTAAGAGCTTTGCCTTTTCCCCTTTTTATAAAGAGAAAGGCTTAGAATAACAGGATGGAATGGTTAATAGATGATGAGAGGCAGTGTATGATACTAAAGTGCTGATCCTCTCTAGTCTTTATTTTCCTTCTATAGAGTGGGAATAAGAATATTAATCCAGAGAAATTAAGTTAACCCATATAAAGTACCTGAGAAGTAGAAAACAATGAATGTTAGTTATTATTGTGCAGATACTTCTTATGTTCAATAAAGAGTTTGTGGTCATAAGGGCAGGAGTTGAATTTAGGGTGTTTTTGATCTCCTCTGTTTATTTTGTTTCATGTTTTATTGTTTTTGGGGAGGGAGGTGATTAAGCACATTTGGTGTTCTGAAAGTATATCATAGGAGCCAAGCTGATTTTTAAATATCAGTCAAAATGCATTCCTTATCTGTCAGAGTTTGATAAGGTTATTTCTAGAGCCCTTATTTGGTCCTGTCAAGTACCCTTTTCCTCTTCTTTCAGAATTTAAATATCCACATCTTTAAAATTCCTGCCTTAGCCCACTTCCTCTAATTCCCACATTTCTTCTTTTCAGGTTGGACTTTTAGGAAAGAATAGTCTTGCTTTTCTTTCTGTGTTTTCACCTTTCATTTAAGCAGCAACTCAGATTTTGCCCATTACTCTTGTGATACTGTTCTTGGGGAGGATGCTGGTACTTTAAGTAATTAAACAGGCCTTTCTGATTTACTTGCCTGCACCTCAGTGCTTCATTTGACGAACAGTTGCTTTTTCAGGGACACCCCAAGACCTAATTGAGTGCTGGTGAAAGTAGGGCCTCTGGGTACATGTTGTAAATTCTCCCAAGTTACACAGAGAAAGTCCTTAGCAGGGACCTTTAAGAAGCCTGTGAAAGCAGCTGTTCTCATCATCAGTTCAGCTAATGAGAGGCAGACTCTGGGTATCTCATAATTTTCTAACAACAGTTTTAAAAACCTCTTTGTGCTAATGAACTTGTTACAAATCTGGATGGACCATTATTTGTGTCCCCCTTCCCCTGCCATAGTTGTGTTCTGGTAGCTTTAAATATAAACTTTTAGGTTTGATAATATTAACAGAGTTCTCTTGCTTTTACTGCTCACATCTAACCTGTTGCACCAGTCTGGGCGTGGTGGCAGGAACTAATTTCTTGTGTTTTGGCCAGTAAGTGCTCTGTGTGCTTAGAGAGTAACTAGCTCTCTTTTGTGGTATTTAATTTGAGCAGGATCATATATTTTTAGAAATTTCCAAAAGGTTTATAATCTCTTAAATCAAATGATTTTCTACTTGATTCAGGCATGAAGACTTTGGACGCAGCTTGTAAATAAACAAAGCAACCTCTTCTAGGATTTTTGCTAACTGCTTCATCTGCATTAACTTTATACTTCATTTCCTTGGGGTAAAAGCAGGTGCTTATTTCTTCCATTCACCTCAGGTGACTAGCCTCTCATTTTATTGTCCTCTTATAAATCCACTCCATTTGCTGAGGTCAGATTTATAACTAATCTTCATATTGAGAATTTCTGTATGTATGTAATTGAAACAGATAGTTTCATGTATCTTTTTTTTAAAAAAATTTTTTTTTTAGTTGTAGATGGACACAATGTCTTTATTTTATTGCTTTGTATGTGGTGCCGAGGATCGAACCCAGGGCCTCACACATGCGAGGCAAGCGCTCTACCACTGAGCTACAACCCCAGCCCCTAGTTTCATGTATCTTAGCTTAACATTTGTTTAACATATTAAGCAGCTCCTTGCGTTCTTTTTTTGGTGGTGCTGGGGATTGAACCCAGAGACCCTCTCCTATTGAGCCACACCACAGCCTTTTTAAAAAGGAAAGTTATTTGAGACAGGGTCTCATTAAGTTGCCCAGGTGGACTTGAACTTGCAATCTCCTGCTTTAGCCTCTGGAGTCACTGGAATCACTGGCATCACTGGCCTGTGTCACCATGTCCACATTTAAAAATTACACACTTTAAATGTATGAAATGTATTGCCAAGTATACCTAAACATTATTTCAAAAATGTAGTGGAAAGAGTATGAATTTTGAAGTAAGAAATTTGGATTTTAATTCTTTTTCTACTTGGTAGTTTTGAAGTTTTTAGTCTGTTTTCTTATGAAGCAAGCCATATCCACCTCATTCAATTGATATTATATTAAAAGCCCAGTTTATATGAAAGATGGTACCCAGAAGATAGTGAGCATCTTATCTACTCACTAAAGTTTTTGTATCCTCCTTAATAGACAGACCTTTAAAGTAGTGACAGTCCAATATGCTATGAGATCATTCATTTGGTTACGGAGTACTGAGTACTTGATATGTGTCAGGCACTGTGGTGGAAGAGATGTTAAGACATTATTTATAAGGTAGCTTACAGTATGGTATTTTACTATACTTTGTTAAATCTGTGGGAGAGATAAACATTGTATTCTGAGAAGACTAGGAAAAGAAAACCTAATTTGACCAGGTTTGTAGAGATCTGAGTAGATGTTAAGATCACTTTCTGAGTAGAGGTTAAATGATGATTGTGCTCAGTTTTTAAGGGTTAATAGGATTTATCCGGGTATATAAGCTGAGGAATAATGAAGGAGGATTTTGCATTGAGGGCTAATGGTAGTTGAAAGGTTACTTGCGGAGGATATAGGGAGAGATTATATTGGAGATCAGGGACCATATCATAAAATACCATATGTTTTAGGTGTGTTGGAAAGCCTTGACAGTCTTTAAGCAAAGTAAGTAATACAGTCTGAGTTCTGTTTTAGAAAGCTTTCTGTAGAAGGTGCATGGATGATGAGTAAAGATTCTTTCAGGTTTCCTTGATGACTATATGGATTGATGATGCTGTTAAGTTTGAGGAGAAGAAGAAGAGATGAGTTAAAATTTAATAATGGAGAAAACCTTAGAAACAGTTACTGAAGAGAAAAAGACTATTAGAGAACAAAAATTGAGCATTGAATAAAGTAGTTTTACTGCCCAGCAGGGGAAACTGATCTGACACAAGAGTAGTTTCTGGGAGAGAGAAATGGAGTAGGTCTTTTAAAACTAAACAACCACAAAATGTCTCTGTTCCTGTTTGGAAAGCAAAATCTCTGCATGTTTTGATAGGTTGGTGATATATATATATTTGTTGACTAGATAAGTAGTGGCCTGTGTATTTGTCTTAATTGAATGTGGCTGTCATGAAATTATTAGGGTGTAGCTGGTTGCCAGTGCACAGGCTAACAAGGAATTAAATACATTAACCCCAGTACCTCTGTGCTAAGGGAAAAACAGTGGTTACTTCTTATTTGAATTAACTCACCAGAATAATACCGTGACAATCATTTAAAAAAAGGAACAGATGATTCTGTTTTCTAACATGTTGTACAGGAGCTGTCTTTATCTGTTTTTAACTTGATCTGGGTTTATGTGGCAAGTTCTGTGCTTCTTGGAGTCATTTGCCTTTTAATTAGACTCATTTTAAGAAGATCTTTCAAGGGCATAGAAATCTAATGTTTCAGACTGGTAGCTTGTTTTAACATAAACCTATGTATTAGCCCCTTGAAGCTTGCCTATTGTAGCTATTGAGAGGAGAACCTGAAATGGCCCTCTCAAGTGTGGCCCTTTCCAGTGAGAAAATTAGCATATTTTTTGGGCACAATACTGAGTATATCAGGTTTGGAATGATGATATAGCCATTAATGCTACTGACAAAATTTAGGCTATGAAAAACTAGAGTTCTCTAAAACTTTAGAGATAATATCAACAGTAGGTTTTCTGTGTTAAGAGCATGTTAGAGTTTAACTCTTCCAGTGAAATAAATTCTCTGATCCTTCAACAGAAAAACAGGGATTCCCCATGTGTGTTAAGCAGTGAACCTACTTCATGCCTGCAAGTGCAGTGGTTAACACTGTGTCTTGCATGAGGAATGTCTTTATCATTTTTAAGATTAAACTATATGCTACAACAGTATTAAACCAGAGTTGACATAAGGGGGGAATTTTGATAGGGAGAGAGATGGAGAAGCAATTTGAACTCTTACTAGCATCATATATTTGGTCTGTTGATAGAAATCTTTTTCTTTTTTTTGGTAGCAGGGATTGAACTCAGGGGTACTCAACCACTGAGCCACATCCCCAGCCCTATTTTGTATTTTATTTAGAGACAGGGTCTCACTGAGTTGCTTAGCACCTCGCCGTTACTGAGGCTGGCTTTGAACTCGCGATTCTCCTGTCTCAGCCTCCCAAAGTGCTGGGATTACAGGTGTGTGCCACTGCATCTGGCTTGTTGATAGAATCTTTAGCCCAAAGAATACAGGTATCTGATCCAACAGTGAGTTAGGAGGCCAATATATGCAGGAAACAAAAGTGTTTAGGGTTGTTGTACTTTGGTTTTGTGTACACTTTACAGCTGGGATCTCTAAATATTTGCCTTGTGTAGAATATTTAATTTGATGATAGTATTAACAGAACAAGCTTCAACCTAGCAAATTAGCTAGAACAGAGTTATCCTGTCGCTTGTGTCTTCCTCTTTTAATGGACTGATTGAAATTGGTACAAGTTGTGAGACTGGGAAGATATCTTAATAGTTGTATTGACAGTACCACTGTTATTAGTGCTTTGTAGATGACTGAGAAGGAATTTAATTTAGAAAATAAAGTTCTATATCTAGTAGGTATTTGTAGGTCTGTTCTTTAACAGAAAATTAAGTGTTTTGTTTTTGACACTAGTAAGAGCAGAGAATATAAAAAGGTGCCATCAAGATGCTCAGTAGTATGTCATTACTGTGTCTCTATCTCATCTTATTGGACTCTAGTTTTTCAGGGTCATTTTTCTAGCACCTGGACTTTTTTTTTTTTTAAATATTGGAGATTGAACTTAGGAATGCTTTACGACTGAGCTACATCCCTAGTTCTTTTTATTTTTTCTTTTGAGACAAGGTCTCATTGAGTTGCTAAGGATCTGAGTTACTAAGGCTGGTCTCAAACTTGTGATCTTCCTGCTTCAGCCTCCCTAGTCACTGGGATTATAGGCATGCACCACTGTGCCTAGTTTAGTACCCGAACCCTTCATGGATCCAGCATCACCCACCTGGACAGTTCTTTTCCCTTAAGTCACAGGAGGGAATATTAGACTTTGAGTAAGTTGTTTAATTTGAAGGACTGTAAGGATATTTAAAATTACCGTTTTAGAGTTCTTTTGACAACATTCGGTTGTAATTCATCTAGGTAATCTATTTGCCAGTCCACTGACACTCTTCTCACTAATCTGGCTATTTCTGGTTTTTTATTTGTTTAAGAAGGCTAAAAAGGCCCTGTAGTGGTCTGCCTTGAGTTTGTACCAAAATATTGCCTAACAGTTTCTAAAATCTTCTGATTATGAATGACTTGCTTGCAATTTGGGGCCTGAAGCAAACACTTTTCTTCAGCTTTTACAATTTTTTTTTCTGATTAGTAGTGATACCTGATCTGTATTAGGGTCCTAGCCTGTTTTTTGGAACCATTTTTGACTTTCTGTTAGGGAAACTAGTAGCCTATAAGTTTGCAAAGTTCTGGCAGGACTAGGAGTATAGGTGTCTATAAGTACTCTAAACTTCTCAGAAAACCTTGGAGCCTTAGTGGACTTGGGGATTCTGCCTGGGACCCAAGTTTAAAAACAATGACATGATCGTCTTTTGAAGAATAGTGGGGAAAGTTCTTGATTGGAAACTGTGAGGTTGTATCTCTATTATTGTGTATGTGCTCAGCAACAGGTTAGGAGATGAGACCATGATAACTAATGCAGGAAAATACTAGGGAACCCTATGATAATAATGAAGTTGTAGAAAAATGTGAAATCTTTATTTGAATAGTTAGAAAAACATTAGGATACTAGAAGATGGCATAAGGGCTGAACTTTCAAGCCAGCAAGTCATTACAGAGAAGCAGCTAGATTTTCATTGGCTTTGGTAGGGAATCCTTCAAGGAAGTTAACTTTGAGTTATTGAGGCATTAGATGATGTCTTGGTGTGCTGATTTAAGAAGATAGACCTTTTTTTAGGGGCTTTACCTCTTTTGGTTCTAAGGCACTCTGGGAGGTTATAAGTCCTTGTTGAAGTTGCAAGTTCTCCAAAGTGGTCACTGCAATTATTATTATTATTATTGTTTTTCCCTGTACTGGGGGTTGAACCTAGGGCCTCACATATGCTAAGCAAGTGCTCTACCACTGAGCTGTACTCCCTGTGGTCACTATAGTTATAAACTGTCCATGGCAATAATATTATAAGACTAAAGGGTCCTGGGCTGGGGTTGTGGCTCAGTGGTAGAGTGCTTGCCTAGCATGTGTGAGGCACTGGGCTCAATTCTCAGCACCACATAAATAAAATAAACATTAAAAAAATTTATGACTTTAAAAAAAAAAGACTTAAGGGTCCTGATAGAACCTTTTTTTTTTTTTTGGTAACAGGGATTCAACTCAGGGGCACTTGACCACTGGGCCCTATCCCCAGCCCTATTTTGTATTTTATTTAGAGACAGTATCTCACTGAGTTGCTTAGTGCCTTGCCATTACTGAGGCTGGCTTTGAATTCGTGAACCTTCTGTTTTAGCCTCCCAAGCCATTGGGATTACAGGCACGCCCAGCAGGACTTGAGTTTTTGAGTTGATATATCCCACAACAAAGAAGAGATTTTCTTAAAACTGACAAGCCCTTAGCCACCCTAATGAAAAGAAGGAGAGAGAAAACCTAAATTACTAAAATTCGTGATGAAAAAGGAAATACTGCAACAGACACTACTGAAATACAGAGGATAATTAGAAACTATTTTGAAAATTTCTACTCCAGTAAAATAGAAAACCCTGAAGACAGCGACAAATTTATAGATGAATATGACCTACCCAAACTGAACCAGGAGGTCATATACAACTTAAACAGATCAATTTCAAGTATCTTTGATAGAAGATGCCATCAAAAGCCTCCCAACCAAGAAAAGCCCGGGATCAGATGGATTCTCAGCTGAGTTCTACAAGACTTACAAAGAAGAATTAATACCAATACTCCTCAAACTATTTCATGAAGTAGAAAAGGAGGAAACTCTTCCAAACTCACTCTATGAGGTGAGTTTCACCCTGCTACCAAAAACAGACAGAGACATCAAAGAAAGAAAATTTCAGAGCAATATCCCTGATGAACATAGACACAAAAATTCTCAATAAAAATTTTGGCAAATCGCATACAAAAACATATTAAAAAAATAGTGCACCATGATCAAGTGGGGTTCATTCCAGGGATGGAAGATTAGTTCAACAGATGGAAATCAATTAACATAATCCATCACATCAATAGACTTAAAGATAAGAATCATGTGATTTTATCAATTGATGCAGAGAAAGCATTTGACAAAATATAGCACCCTTTTATATTCAAAACACTAGAAAAACTAGGGGTAGTAGGAACATACCTGAACTTTGTAAAAGGTATCTAATGCTAACCAAGGCCAACATCATCCTAAATGGAGAAAAATTGGAAGCATTCCCTCTAAAAACAGGAACAAGACAAGGATGCCCTCTTTCACCACTGCTATTCAGCATAGTCCTTGAAACACTAGCCAGAGTGATTAGGCGGATGAAAGAAATTAAAGGGATATGAAAAGGAAAAGAAAAACTCAAACTATCATTATTTGCTAACGAAATGATTCTGTACTTAGAGGATCCAAAAAAATTCCACCAGAAAATTTTTAGAATTAATAAATGAATTCAGCAAAGTAGCAGGATATAAAATCAACACCCATAAATCAATTGCATTTCTATACATCAGTGATATCAGTGATGAAAGAGAAATTAGGAAAACTACACCATTCACAATAGCCTCAAAAAAAAAAATACTTGGCAATCAATTTAACAAAAGAGATGAAAGACCTCTACAATGAAAACTACAGGACACTAAAGAAAGAAATTAAACAAGACCTTAGAAGATGGAAAAATCTCCTATGCTGTTGGATAGGCAGAATCAATATTGTCAAAATGGCCATACTACCCAAAGTGCTATATAGGTTCAATGTGATTCCAATTAAAATCCCAATGTCATTCCTTATAGAAATAGAAAAAGCAGTCATGAAATTCATTTAGAAGAATAAGAGACCCAGAATAGCCAAAGCAATCCTTAGCAAGAAGAATGAAGCAGGAGGCATTACAATACCAGACCTTAAACTATACTACAAAGCTATAGTAACAAAAATGACATGGTACTGGCACCAAAATAGACATGTAGCCCAATGGTATAGACTAGAAGACACAGAGACAAACCTACTTAAATACAGTTACCTTATACTAGACAAAGGTGCCAAACATGTACATTGGAGAAAAGATAGCCTCTTCAATAAAGGGTACTGGAAAAACTGGAAATCCATATGCAGAAAAATGAAACTAAACCCCTACCTCTCACCATGTGCAAAACTCAACTCAAAGTAGATAAAGGACCTAGGAATTAGACCAGAGATCCTACGCCTAATAGAAGAAAAAGTAGGCCTAAATTTTCATCATGTTGGATTAGGACCTCACTTCCTTAACAAGACTCCTATAGCACAAGAAGTAAAATCAAGAATCAATAAATAGGATGAATTCAAACTAAAAAGCTTCTCCTCAGCAAAAGAAAGAATCAATGAAGTGAACAGAGAGCCTACATTCTGGGAGCAAATTTTTGCCACATGCACATCTGATAGAGCATTGATCTCCAGGATATATAAAGAACTCAAAAAACTTAACACCTAAAAAACAAACAACCCAGTCAATAAGTGGGCTAAAGAGCTGAACAGACACTTCTCGGAAGATATACAGTCGATCAACAGACATACGAAAAAATATTCAACATCTCTAGCAATTAGAGAAATGCGAATTAAAACTAAGATTTCATCTCATGCCAGTCAGAATGGCATTTATCAAGAATACAAACAACAATAAGTGGTGGCGAGAATGTGGGGGAAAAGGCACGCTCATACATTGCTGGTGGGACTGCAAATTGGTGTAACCAATCTGGAAAGCAGTATGGAGATTCCATAGAAAACTTGGAATGGAACCACCATTGGACCCAGTTATCCCACTCCTCGGTCTACACCCAAAGGACTTAAAAACAGCATACTACAGTGACACAGCCACTTCAATGTTTATAGCAGCTCAATTCACAATAGCTAAACTATGGAACCAACCTAGATGCCCTTCAGTAGATGACTGGATAAAGAAACTGTGGTATATATATATGCAATGGAATATTATTCAGCATTAAAATAGAATAAAATTATGGTATTTGCAGGTAAATGGATGGAGTTGGAGAACATCATGCTAAGTGAAGTAAACCAATCCCCAAAAAACGAAAGGCGGAATGTTCTCTAAGTGGATGCTGATCAATAATGGAGGAGAGGACACGGGACAAATGGAGGAACTTTGGTCAACGGAGGAGTGGGGGAAAGGGGCATGGGGACAGTAAAGATGGTGGAATGAAATAGATATCATAGCCTTAGCTTCATGTATGACTGCAGATATGATGTGATTCTACATCACGTACAACCAGAGGAATGAAAAGTTGTGCTCCATCTGTGTACAATGAATCAAAATGCATTCTGCTATCATGTAAACCTAAGTAGAATGAATACATTTAAAAAAGAGAGATTTTCTTCATCATTTGGTAGATAAACATATGCATAGAGTACCTAAGCAATTGAAACGGACTGTAGTCTAGTGCCTGCTTTGAATTGGCCCAAACCATGAATTTTCTGAGGAATCTCCTAGGTAAGACATAAGTGAACTAATAACAGAACATCCACACAATGCATCTACTCTCTTTGGGTCTCTCAAGGAAGAGACTAAACTTTCTCTCCATGTCTACCTACAATAAACCAAATGGCACTGAACCAGAATAAACAAACTTTTGTGAAACAGAACAAATCAGATGAAATCAGTTTAATCACTGGTGCCAAATCTAGCCAAAACTCAGGGCAAAGTAGGTTCTCAAGTGTTAGTAGTCTGTTGGCTCCACTAAGTGGCTTAATCATATGATTTTTTTGAGACCCCCAAAACTGTTAAAGAATAAAGGCTATTGGGGACTAAAGATTGTGTACTGAGTGAAAAAACTTTATTGCCAAGATGGGAATGGTGGCACACTCCTGTGATCCTAGCAGCTTGGGAGCAGGAGGATTGCAAGTTTGAGGCCAGCCTCAGCAATTTAGTGAAGCCCTAAGCATTAACTTAGGGAGACGCTGTCTCAAAATAAAAAGGGCTGGGGATGAGGCTCAGTGGTTAAGTGCCCCAGGGTGCAGTCCTTGTACGCAAACAAACCAAAAACAAAACAAGCAAACAAAAAAACTAAAACAAACAAAACCTCCTCCAAAAACTAAAAAACTTTATTACCAAGCCAGGGAACCTGGATCTCAGAGTGTAAGCAGGTATTTAAGGATGGAGAAATGGGATAAATCCTTTATAGCCAAAAGACTGTAAACTGCCTTTTTTTCATATGAGAAAAGTCATATCTATGAGTGTTCTTGACTGGCAGGTGATATCTGGATTTTTTTGTTGGTAAGAACAGAACTGATTGGAGGTGGTTTGCACTGTACATATGATGTAAAATTATGACACTCAGTTATCTCTGTATTGTATGTGGTGTGTCCAAATTAGGATTATGTTACCTAATCAGATATGCATTGCCATCAGCAGGCTAGCTGGTCAGACTAGGGTTTAGTAGTTATTTGAATATGAAGACATAATGTGTTAGTCAGTTTTGTGTTGCTATGACCAAAATACCTAATAAGAACAATGTAACTGCTGGTGTGATGGCACATGTCTATAATCCCCGTTGCTTGGGAAGCTAAAGCAGGAGGATCTTAAGTTCAAAGCCAGCCTCAGCAATTTGGTGAGATCCTAAGCAACTTAATGAGACCCTGTCTCAAAATAAAAAATTAAAAAGGACTGGAGATCTAGCTCAGTGGTAAAGTGCTCTTGGGTTTAATTCTCAGTACCAAAAAGAAAAAACAAAACCAAAACAACAACAAAAAACCCCTTAATATTCTGTTCTTATAGAATATGTGATATGAACATTATCATTTATGTAAAACATCTTTGTTTCTGGATTTTTCCAGTGGCCCAGAGAGCTTTCAGAGAATGAATTTCTCAGATTTTATCCAAATATGGTGGATTTTAGCTGGGTGTGGTGGTGCACACCTGTAATCCCAGTACTTTGGGAGGCTGAGACAGGAGAATCGTGAGTTCAAAGCCAGCCTCAGCAACAGCGAGGCGCTAAGCAACTCAGTGAGACTGTCTCTACATAAAACACAAAATAGAGCTGGGGATGTGGCTTAATGATCGAGTACCCCTGAGTTCAATCCCAGGTACCAAAAAACCCCCAAAACCAAAAACCAAATATGGTAGATTTTATGAGTAGGTTTGAGTGAGTAGTTGCTTTTTGGAATGAGCTTTCATAGGAAAGAATATGTAAGCTTTAATCAGGTAAGCTTTAATCCAGAGGAGTTTTTAATTTTTTTTTATTTTTTAAAATATATTTTTTTAAGTTGTAGATGCACACAATATCTTTATTTTATTTTTATGTGGTGCTGAGAGTCGAACCCAGTGCCCCATGCATGCAAGGCAAGCGCTCTACCACTGAGCCACAATTCCATCCCTTCCAGAGGAGTTTTTTTAAAAAAACTTTTTTAGTTGTAGATGGACACCATACCTTTATTTATTTGTATGTGATGCTGAGGCTTAGAACCTGGTGCCTCACCCGTGCTAGGCAAGAGCTCTACCACTGAGTTATAACCACAACACTCAGAGGTTTTTTTTGTTTTGTTTTGTATTAATAGGGGAATAATACATGCATGTCTTCCATGTGATAGTTTAATGTTATTCCTGTGTTTTTCTTTTGAGATAATATATTTTGTAGGTATAATTTTGCCTATGTTTATGACAAAGTGAGATTGTTTTCAATAAGTTTTAAAAACAGTCTTCCTTATGTTCAGTAATTTGAGAAATCCTGTGTTTGAGATTTATGTATGTATTTATGTATTTTGCAGTGCTGGGGATTGAACCAAGGGCCTCATCAGGCTTGCTAGGCAAATGCTCTACCACTGAGCTATAACTGCAGCCCAAGCCTGTGCTTAAAAAAAGAAAAAAAAGTCAAGATGAATATATAAAATAATCATTAGGTAAAAGTTGCAGAGTATACTGGGAAAAATGGATATGTATGTTATTCTTTTTTTGTTTTTTTTGGTACCAGGGATTGAACTCAGGGGCACTCGACCACTGAGCTACATCCCCAGCCCTATTTTGTGTTTTATGTAGAGACAGGGTCTCACTGAGTTGCTTAGCACCTCACCATTCCTGAGGCTGGCTTTGAACTTGTGATTCTCCTGTCTCAGCCTCCCAAAGTGCTGGGATTACAGGCCTTATGTTATTCTTTAATGAGGTTCTTAATCTAGAAATACTTGGTATGTGGATGAGCTTTTGCATTGCTATAACCCCTTTAAGGTGTATATTTGTGTGTTCATACATAGTTTTCATCAGATTTCCAAAGGGGCCCTTTATCATTACCATTTTATTTCTCCATAAGTTAAGAACCTTTACCGTAAGACCATGGTTCTAAAGTGTGTGATGCAGAGAACAGCAGTCTCAGCATCACCTGGGAACTTAGAAACTCTTAACGTAGGATTCCTTAGGCCTATAATATATACACTGATATTAATTTCCTGATGTTGTTATAGAATGATTTTTTAGTTAACATATTTGTACTCTTTTTCTTAAAAAATTTTTTTTAGATGTTGATAGACCTTTATTTATTCATTTATTTATATGGGTGCTCAGAGTTTAACCCAGTGCCTCACACATGCTAAGCAAGCACTGTACCACTGAGCCACAACCCCAGCCCCATGTTTGTACTTAATTTTTAATTTTTTTATTCTAATTTTTGTACATGATAGAATGCATTTCGATTCATTGTACACAAATGGAGCACAACTTTTCATTTCTCTGGTTGTACACTATGTAGAGTTGCACCACATGTGCAGTCAGACTTACACCTAGGGTAATGATGTTCATCTCATTCTACCATCTTTCCTGCCTCCAAATCCCCCCACCCCCATATTTGTATTCTTGATTAAGTGTGTTTTGGAATATGGCAGTGCTTTGATAAACATTGTGGATTACTGTTATCTTAATGAAGGCATATTTGGTTGCAAATAAAACAACCCACTCAGACCAACTTAAGCAAAAGGATAAATTGTGAGAGGACACAGTTTTGGCACCCAAAAAGGAAAGTGCAGCCTGATTTTACAAGAGATGGGATCCAGGGATTGGAAAACCTCAGGAACTGAGACTATTTCCAGTGGCCTCTTAGACCTCATTTATAACACTTATCTAAGTGCTTAGCCATCTCCTCCATAGTGGCCCTGACTCTGAATGTTAGCTTCCCAGAAGAGAAGATCTGACTGGCTTATACTGCTGGTGCCTTCTCGTTATCCAGTCAGCTGTGGCTAGTACATTAGGATCACATACTACAAGTATAACCACAGGTCACCTATCTTTTATGACTTTTACTTTAGGTATAGATTATATTTTATTGAGGCAATATAATTTAATAGTATTTTCACATCCTTTTAAAGTTAAAGTAGGACTCTATTTGTAGAATTACTTAACTTGCCTTTTAGTAGTGAGTTGTTCATTGTTAGTTTTCTTTTTCCTTTCCACTTTTTCCAAAACAAGTCATCACACAAATTTTTTGGTGATTATTGTAATTATATTATAGATTTTAAGTTGTTTAGAAGAACCACCCAATTGTAATTTGGCTTATTTTTGCATGTATTTGCGGGAGGGGGGGGTCTATGGAAATATGTCTTCAAATTATCAAACTGTACAGTTATGATGCCTTAAGTTTTCTTAAATTAGCCTTTTTCTTTTCTATGTCTTGCAGGTTTTAAAAAAGATACTGGTCAGTTTCTAATGCCTTATTTTATATACCTATGAGTCAGATGTTTTGGGGCCATTGTGTACCAGTTTGAATCAGTAAAATTTTGCCACTGTCACTGTCAGTAATTTTTTCTTCAGACTTTCTGTAGCAGCTTAAAACTCATTTGAATATAAGTTGGATAAGGATGATGTACATAGCAGTACTTCATTATAGGAAAATCTGGGAAATGAGAAGCATATTCTTTTGCATTGGAAATTTTACTGGGAAATACTTAAACTTTTGGCTTTCAGTGGAGTACGAGGGAGGAACAGTAGAAAAAAGAAGTCTTTTTGTTTTGTTTTGGTCCTGGGGATTGAATACAAAGGCTCTCTGCCACTAAGCTTCATCTCCAGTCCATTTTATTTTATTTTATTTTATTTTATTTTGAGACAAGGTCTCTGAGTTGTCTACTTAGATACACACACACACCCCTCACCCCTGGGTTCAGTCCTCAGTATTGTAAAAAATAAAAATATAAAAAGCCATAAAGATTCACATTTAAAAATATGAACAGGTTCAGTAGGGAAACTGACGAATTCCATTTTGAATAAATAGAATTTGAAATTCTAGTGAAGTATCTAAGTAGGTATGTTTGGTAGGCGGTTGAAATTGTCAGTGAAATGAAGCTAGACATGTATTTTGGGATTCACTTATCAGTATTTAGTGAAAGCTTATGTAGGTACGTAAGTGTTACTATGGACTGAATATGTCCCCTCCACAAATTTATATGTTAAAGCTTAATCTCCAATGTGATGATATTTAAAGATGGGAGGTAATTAGGTTATGAGGTTGGAGCACAAAAGAGAGACGATTCTCCTCTCAGTCATGCAAGGAAAAGCAAGAAGTCTTCTGTCTGCAATCCGAAAGAAGGCCCTCTCTAGACATTTTATCTTATTGGCACCTGATCTTGGACTTTCCATCTTCCAGAAATAATTTTCAGAGAAATGTATTTGTTGTTTAAGCTACCCAGATTATGGTATTTGTTTTGGCATCCCAAGGTAAGACAAACTTCTTGCCAAACTTAGATTCCTTTCTTTCTTTCTTAAGGTACCTGCAGCCTGTGTGAATTTCTTTAGAAATTTTAGAGTAGGAAGAATGACAGCTAATATTTATTGAGTATTATGTAGTGGGTACTAAGTGTTTTATGTGTTTATTTGTTTAATTTTTAAAAGCAACACTATGAGGTGACACTGAGTGTCCTCATTTTATCCTAATTTTCAGATGGGGTCTATGAAGCAAAATTACATTAGGTAGTTTTCAGAGCATTCTGATCCTCAGTGTTTATGGTGCTTACAGTTTAAGACTATATCATCCTGTCTCAGAAAGAAAGAAAGAAAAAAAGAAAAAGGAGAAAAACTTGGGAGTTTTTAACTATTAAAAACTTGTTTTTAATATTGTAAAGACTAGACGACCAGGAGGAGATGAATTAAAGGCACTCAGCAAGACTTTATTGGAATACACGCTCTCCGGCCAAATCCTCCTGTCCATCAGAGTGTGTCTGGGAGAAATGGCGCTGGGGCTTCTGGGCACCGAGAATTTGAAAGGGCCGGGTCAGGAAGGGAAGGGCTTGGGGGCAGGAAGAGAAAGCCAGAGTCCTTCCTGGATAGGTCAGGAAAACCCACTGATTGACAGGAGGTGTGTCTACTGGTGACTCAGCGTGTGGCTTGCTGCTGCTCCACAGCTGCTGACTGCAGCTGCCCTGATCGGTCCCCCTAATTGAACATCTTGAACCCTGGCCGGACCTAACATCCCGGCCTTTTTGGTGATATAGGACAGCAGATTCGGTCTGGCTACTTCATGCAGGATTGGGGGCGCTGAGAGATTAGGGTGCGGCTGGGGCGTTGGTCAGGTAGGGAGGTAGTTGCAGGGGTGTGGGAGCCTCTGGTTGTCAGTCATGTTGCTTAAATGTAGAGGCATCAACTGTGGGTAGGAACAGAAGCCTGGGAGAGATTACTGATTAGTAGAAAAAGAAGGGGGGTTGCCGAGAAATTTAGAGTTTGGTGGGAGTCCAGCGTGATGAGAGTCCAAGGCTGGTCTATTCTGTAATGAAATTTGTTTAAGTTTTTAAGTAGCGTAATAATCAAGTAACTGTATAATCAAGTCCTCTTGCCCTAGCCTAGGGGGCCAAGAAGAGCCCAACTATTACCAATAAAAAGATGGCCCTTTTTGCCCTAGAAAGGGAGGTGGTAACAAGTCATGGTAATTCAGTCTCATTGATGTCATTTAACATACCAATTATGTTAACTATCTGCCCAGGTACTAAGTTAAACTTAAGAGGCCTAGTTTATTCTGCAACATGCATGAAAGAAATTGCTTTAAATTCCTTGATTAAATGTAGCTGTAAAAAAAATAAATGTAACTGTAACACAACATTTAGTTAAAGCATGGCTACTGTAGTTATAGAGGTAAACTTATATATGTATTAAAAGAGGAGAATTCCTCATTTTTTGGAGAAGGTTCTTCTGTAACATAGGTTTCAGTGAACTATTTTATGAACCGCTGTCACCAATAATTGCTTTAACCTAAGTAGGATCCTGTAAGAAGGAAGATCAGATTTGGGAAAGTGTACTTCATTCATATAATGATTAAGAATTTGGGTTCTGGGGCTGGGGTTATGGTGCAGTGGTAGCGTGCTCGCCTAGCACGCGGGAGGCACTGGGTTCGATCCTCAGCACCACATAAAATAAAATAAAGCTATTGTGTCCACCTACAACTAAAAAATAAATATTTAAAAAAAAAAAAGAATTTGGGTTCTATTAGATTACTTGAATTGGAATTTCAACTCTGTCACTTATACTATAATTTTTTTAGTAAAATTTTACCTGACCCTCAGTTTCTTCATCTCTAGAAATATAGATGTAATACCTCTACTAACTTTACAAATGGTTGATATACATTTGGATATAGTATTTTTTTTTTTTTGGTACTGGAGATTGAACTCAGGGGCACTCGACCACTGAGCCACATCCCCAGCCCTATTTTGTGTTTTATGTAGAGACAGGGTCTCACTGAGTTGCTTAGTGCCTCAACGTTGCTGAGGCTGGCTTTGAACTCTCAATTCTCCTGTCTCAGCCTCCCTAAGTGCTGGGATTACAGGCTTGTGCCACCGTGCCCGGCTTGGATATAGTATTTTGATAAATGTTATTCAGTGTCTTTATATTCCCTGCTAAAATTGCATTTTATTAAATGTACTATTTAAATAGACATTTTTTAAAAAGAGCATATTAAAATTTTTTTGTGGAAAAAAAATTTGGAATTGGGGATGGAACCCAGGAATACTTCACCAGTGAACTACATCTCCAGTCCTTTTTATTTTTTATTTTGAGACAAGGTCTCACCAAGTTGTTGAGAGTCTCATTAAGTTACTGAGACTGGCCTTAAAATCCTCTTGCCTCAGCCTTCTAAGTTGTTAGGCTTGAAGGTGTGTGCCACTGCACCTAGCTACTTGTGAATATTTTTACATAATTTTTAATGGCTGTCTAATAGTATTTCAACATGCTGTTTGCCATAATTTACTTAATGGCTTCATTATTGTTAGGCTCATAGTGTTGTATCTGATACTTATGCTCACTGCAACATTTTGTAATAATACTTTTATATGGGAATCTTTGTATAGTGCTCTTGTTTCAAGAAACAATTAATAAAACATATGTAAAACTTATATTGTCTGTAAGTTCTCTGTAGAACTTAAATTTCATTTTTATTTCATGTTGTGGTTGAGGTAGAGGTTGTTTCTTGGAGCAGAAAGATCTATTGTGTGAATGACCAGAAATTAGTAGATATTTGTAAATCACTGGGGTAACTTGCTGAAATTCACATAGAAATGTTATTCTGGATTTTGGTTTTATTTTTCAATGATAATATAAGTTCAAAGAACATCCAGAGAAATCTGGAGAAGTCTACTCTATACAAAAATAGTCTACACAACTTTTGAATTGCAGAAACAGTGTTATGCAATCTCTTTTTGAGGGGCAAAGGAAAATGGGATGTGTGAGCCCCCCCTCCCCCCTTTTTCCTTTCAGGCAGTCTCATTCCAATCAGCAGTGTAATTGGAATGCAACTCCATTCTGGAGGAGGAAGGGAAATTTTTGGCAAGGAGATGCTGAGCAGTTGGGAGCTTTATTCACATTAAGCATAGACAGTCATTCATTATGAATCCAGTTCAATAGAAAACAGCATAGCGTTCTTTTCCTGCAGCTGGAATATACTCTGTTATTATTACCTGATGTGTTGCATATAGTCAATTCCTTTCTGACCAAAAAAAAAAAAAAAAAAAAAAAAAGAAATTGACTTAATTCAAATGATAATATTTATTGTTATCTGTACTTCTGCAAATGATTTTCTCTAATTGCTGCCTCAAATACAATACAAAAGAGATTTTACAAAATTATAAAACATTTCTTGAGGAAAAAAAAAGGCCAAAGGGGGCTGGGATTGTGGCTCAGCGGTAGAGCGCTTGCCTCGCATGCGTGAGGCCCTGGGTTCGATCCTCAGCACCACATACAAAGCAATAAAATAAAGACATTGTGTCCATCTACAACTAAAAAATATTTAAAAAAAAGGCCAAAGGTATGCATGACATAATATTTGAATTATAGCTGATATGTGAGTTCTGAGGGCAAAGGACCATGTCTTATTATCTATGTAGCTGCAGAATCTATTCTAGTACTTGGCACAAAGTGAATGCTCAGGAAATGTTGAATGGAAAAAAATGAATGATGTATGAATAACCGCCTCTCCTTAAGCATATCAAGACGGGTACCACTGTACCTATGTGAAATAGACATCATCCATATACTCTAGCATAATTTACCTTAGTTTATTTTGATCATCATCTCTAATCATTTCAAATCTTTTATCTGAAGAATGGGCAAGTGGAGTAACTAGAACTAGATAGGTTTGGGGGCTATAGACTTAAGAATGAGAAATACTTTGAAGGAATTTGAGAAGATAGTAACATGATCAAAGTAGTATTGTAAATTCAATCTACTGTGCATCTACAGGTGGTTTGAGGCATTGTCCCTAGTGAATTCTGTAGTAGTGGTATTTTTCTATTTCTTGGAATAATTTGAGGAGTATTGATATTAATTCTTCTCTGAAGGTCTTGTAGAACTCGGCTGAGAATCCATCTGGTCCTGGGGTTTTCTTGGTTGGTAGGCTTTTGATGGCTTCTTCTGCTTCCTTGCTTGAACTAGATCTGTTTATATTGTGTGTGTCCTCCTGATTCAGTTTGGGTAGATCATATGCCTCTAGAAATTTATAGATGTGTTCAAGATTTTCTATTTTTTTTGAGTATAAATTTCCAAAATAGTTTCTAATTATCTTTTGTATTTCACTAGTATCTGTTGTCATATCCTTTTTCATCACGGATTTTATTATTTTGACTTTTCTCCCTTCTTTTTGTTAGGATGGCTAAGAGTTTATCATTTTATTAATTTTTTTCAAAGAACCAGCTTTTTTCCAATTGTTTCTTTTGTTTGAATTTCATTGATTTCAGTCCTGATTTTAATTATTTCCTGTTTTCTCCTAGTTTTGGTGTTGATTTTTTCTTTTTCTAGGGCTTTGAGATGTAGTATCAGGTTATGTATTTGTTGGCTTTTTATTCTTTTAATGAATGAGCTCAATGCAATGAATTTTCCTCTTAGCATTGCCTTCATAGTGTCCCAGAGACTTTGATATGTTGTATCAGAGTTCTCATTTACCTCTAAGAATTTTTTTTATCTCCTCCTTAATGTTTTCTGTTATCCATGCATCATTCAATAACATATTGTTTAGTCTCTAGGGGTTGGAGTAGCTTCTATTTTTTATTTTATCATTGATTTCTAGTTTAATTCCATTCTGGTCTGATAGAATGCAGAGTAGTATCTCTATTTTTTTATATTTGCTAAGACTTGCTTTGTGGCATAACATGTTCTATTTTAGAGAAGGATCCATGTGCTGCTGAGAAAAAAAAGTGTATCCATTTGTTGATAGATGAAATATTCTGTGTATGTCTGTTAACTCTAAATTAATGATTGTATTATAGATTTCTGTAGTTTCTTTGTTTAGTTTTTGTTTGGAAGATCTGTCCAGTGTGAGAGACGTGTATTTTTTTTGGTACCAGGGATTGAACTCAGGGGTACTCGACCACTGAGCCACATCTCCAGCCCTATTTTTTTGTGTGTTTTATTTAGAAATAGAGTCTCACTGAGTTTCTTATTGCCTCACCATTGCCGAGGCTGGCTTTGAACTCACGATTCTCCTGTCTCAGCCTCCCACAGTGCTGGGATTACAGGCATGTGCCACCACGCCCGGCGAGAGAGATGTATTAAAGTCACCCAGTATTATTGTGTTGTGGTCTGTTTGATTCTTGAAATTGAGAAGAGTTTGTTTCCTATATGTAGATGCTCTATTGTTTGGGGAGTAGATAATTAAGATTGTTATGTCACGTTGATACATGATTCCTTTAAGCAGTATGAAATGACCTTCTGTATCCCTTTGGACTAACTTTGGTTTGAAGTCCACTGTATCTGATATGAGGATGGAAACCCCTGCTTGTTTATGTGGTTCATGTGAGTGATATGTTTTTTCCTATCCTTTTACCTTAAGTCTGTGGATATCTTTATTTTTTTCTTTTTTCTTTCTTTTTTTTTTTTTAAAGTATTTATTTTTTAGTTGTAGACAAACAGAATATTTTATTTTTATGTGGTGCTGAGGATCGAACCCAGTGCCTCACGCATGCTAGGCGAGCACGCTACCACTGCGCTATAATCCCAGCCCCTATTTTTTTCTTTTTTTAATATATATTTTTTATTCTAATTAGGCTTACATGACAGCAGGTTGCATTTTGGTTTTTTTCCATTTTTCAAAGTTTATTCACATTATTTTTTATTCTACTTAGGTATACATGATAGCAGAATGCATTTTGATTTATTGTACACAGATGGAGCACAACTTTTCATTTGGTTGTATGTGGTGTAGAATCACATCATATATGCAGTCATACATGAAGCTAGGGCTGTGATGTCCATCTCATCCCACCATCTTTACTGCCCCCATGTCCGTCCGTCCCCCCAGCTTTGACCAAAGTTCCTCCATTCATCCCGTGTCCTCTCCTCCATTATGGATCAGCATCCACTTATCAGAGAGAACATTCTGCCTTTGGTTTTTTGGGATAGGCTTACTTCGCTTAGCATGATGTTCTCCAACTCCATCCATTTACCTGCAAATGCCATGATTTTATTCTCTTTTAATGCTGAGTAATATTCCATTGTGTATATATACCACAGTTTCTTTATCCAGTCATCTACTGAAGGGCATCTAGGTTGGTTCCACAGTTTAGCTATTGTGAATTGAGCTTCTATAAACATTGATGTGGCTGTGTCACTGTAGTATACTGTTTTTAAGTTCTATGGGTATGAGGAGTGGGATAGCTGTATTAAACATGACCTGCGAAGTATGTTTAACATAAAGAGAAATGATAAATATAAAATTTCATAAGTCAAAATCATGATTATATCAGGATTGGCAATTTATCTGCTATATAGTTTAAAAAGTATCCTGCTTAATGAAATTATTTTAAAGTATTTTGGAGTCTGTTTCATTCATTAGCAGTTACTGAATACCAGTCAGTTGCCAGATAAAAAGAAAGAGAGACATGATTTGTGCTATATGAAGTTTGTTACTGCCATAGTTAGAAGCAACATTCTAAACTCAGTTATAATGAAGTGTGAAAAGTGCTTGTGATAGGTATGGGGAAAATACAAGTCTGTGGAGGACTAAGAGAAATATGCTCTAAACGACTTCCTTCTCTTTTTGAGACTTAAAGGATGAGTAGGTGAAAAAGCCTGAAAGAATGTTTGAGGCAGAGGAAATGGCACCTCGGTGCTGTGGCCATGTGAGAAATGGGAGTTCCTTTGAGAAAGTGAAAGTTTAGTATGGCTGGATTTTATACTTAGGGGCTTAAATGAGGAATTTTGATGATAAAAAATGAGAACAAAGAGGTAAACAGAAGCCACAGCTTTATGAAGGGCATTGAAGCCAATGTAATTTTAGGTCAGAAGACCTTTTTTTTTAAGGATGAGAGGAAGGGAAATAAGTGAGAGGACATTTTTAGAAAGATCACTTTGGGTCTAGTGTGTACAGCTGGTGGAGGTTGAGCCTTGAGGCAGGAGACTTAATTAGGAGGCTATGGCAATTTTCTAGACAGTAGTTGATAGTGAGCTGGACTAAGGTGCTGTGGTACTGATTCTAGAGAGAAGTGGACACGTGAGAGATATATTAGAAAGAGAATTGAATAAATTTGGTAATTGCAAGAGATGGGGGAGAGAGGAATGGTGAAGGTTGCTGTGACAGTTCTGACTTGGGAAAATGAAAGGAAAGCAAAGCTATTTATTGAAGGAAACTGGAAGGAGGAGCAGGTTTCAGGGCAGAAGGAAGATAGTGATTTCATTTGTGAATATATTTAGTTTTGTGGACCTGTAGTTCAGGATATAGCTAAGATGCAGGTTTTAGAGATTGAGATATCATCAAAACCATAGAGTAAAATGGTAAAGACCCAGGAGAGTATATGGAAAAGTGAATCTTTAAAGTCATATTTCTAGAGGGAGGAAGAGTCTTGTCAATCTGTGAATTTTCTCCCAGGAAAGATAGAAGTTCTTTCCCCAGCACATACTGATAGTAATTTACATATAATTCCAAGGTTTACCAAAAAATGGGCATCTGTAATCTTCGGGTTATAGAGTAAAAGAGGATGACCTAGGAGAAAACCCTAAAGAACCTCAACTTGTATGGATGGAGTATAAGAAGATCTAGCAAGGAAGACAGAATGAGTTTTATGCCCTATGTGCATGTGCTTTTTAAACAAAACCAAAAGAAGAGAAAGTAGTCAATGTTGGTATGCCTCTGAGGGTCAAGTGTAATAAGGAATGGAAACATCCTTTGGAGTTAATAAGTAGGTCCCTAGGCCTTTGGAGAAAAGCAGTTTAGAGACTGTGATGAGGGAATAAGCCAAATTAAGTGGATTGACCTCTCAGAAGGAGGTAAAGAAGTAGAATCAAAGTATAGACAGTTCTTTTGAAGAAGTGTCATTAGAAAGAGAACAGGTTGCTAGAGGGAAACTTGCTTAAGATTTGAGTATGTTTAAATGCTGACAAGGTAGATGTGTGAGATGGTGCTCAAGGTCCCTGAGAACATGGTAGATTGTATATATGAGATCCAGAAACAGGAGAGTGGACATTGTAAGTGAAAGGAGGGGAGAAGAAGGAGAAGGAGGAGGAGGAGGAGGAGGAGGAGGAGGGGGAGGGGGAGGAGGAGGAGGAGGGGGAGGGGGAGGAGGAGGAGAAAAGAGTATGAGAAGAATAAGTTTGTGACAAGAAGTTAGAGAAATTATCATATTTTATTTCTCTAAAACAGGATTTGAAGTAGTTTCACTTAATGAATTATAGGATGAGTGGTGGCTTAAAAAATCATTACCTCATTAATACCAAGGATTATAATTTTGGGTTTGAATGTGTGTTGTATGTGTATTGATCCTGAGTATTCTGTTCAATTTATAGGACAATAAAAGTTTGGGGAGAGATTCTTTTGAATCCAGTTTATAATTTGGTATTTCTTAGTTATGTCCCTGGTTTTCGTGATTTTTTGTTTTTAAAAACAAACCTTTTAAAAGACATAGTCTAAGAGATTCTGACAAGTAAATAATTGTGCTATTTCATTTATTTACTGATAATGTCTGTTTTCAAAATAATTTTTATTTCTAAAGTAATTACTTATAGACCTTTTTCCAAGTTTCTTTTGTCAAATGAGTTTTATACTCTAAACTTCTTGTAATTGTAATTAAACAGAACACTAAAACTGGAAATAGAAGTGGATACAAATTAGTCAAACATTACATACATATTTTATAGATTTAATTAAGAATATATGAAAATGGATCTTTTCACTAATCAAGTCTGATTTAAAGAAGTGTAAGTTTATGGCTCTATATAACTAATTTTAAAATTGAAATATAATTTATATACTGTAAAATTTATCCTTTTAAAGTGTGCAATTCAGTGATTTTTAGTATATTCACATACATCCACGTAATACTTTAGTGCAAGAAAATTCAGATTTGTGATCTCTAGCTTTAATATACTAATTTTAAATTTTAAAAGATAGATCCATCATGTGATTAAGCTGATGATTTAGGGGATGATAATTTATTTCTCCTATAAAGTTTCTATGGCATTTTGATAGTAACAGAATGTTATTTTTAAAACATCTCATTTGTCTCGTGCATGATCCTCTTAAGTGTAAAATTATTTCATCCTTAAAGTAGACACTACAACCTGATTTTATGTATCTTCTCCTTTTATTTTTCCCATTATCATGGAGTTTCTCTAAGAATAGATCTTGATAGAAGATAGGAATTGGGTCCTGATTAGAATATCAGATTTATACATTTCTTGCCCTCAGCTGTTACTGGCGATCATTGCTAAAGTTGCAACCATTGCTGTTCAGCTGTCCTTTGTTTGTGAGTCTTTAATGAAAATTTGTGATCATATTTCATACAGGCACTGCAGTAAGGGTTTAATTATCCACTGTTGTTTTCAGTGTTTTAAAATGAAACAGTGCAATCTTACCATTTTATTTTAATTTTTCCCATGTATTTTTTTTGTTTCCTTTACAGTACTCTGTGCAAAAAACTTGGTGAAAAAGGATTTTTTCCGTAAGTAAATTAATTTTAAATATAAATCTTGCAAATCCTGTGTAAATTTTTTTTGGAAAACATTTTCAGAATTGTCTGGTTTAGGAATTTCTCTATTCACAAATATACTCAGTGTTATTTTATGAATGCTTCGGTTCAGAGCCATTCAGCATCACATTTTTCTGGGGGATATTGTGCTTTTTAGCCTTAACTCTTTTCCTTTTATTCACCCTTATACATATTCATATGAATGTGTGTGTATGCAGATGTGTGTAATAAATGTGGAAGTTGTGCATACTACTAGATGTTTAGAAAATATTTAAGAAAATATTTTGTAAAGACTTTTTTCTTTTTTTAACATTTTATAGGAAACTTTACCCATGTATTCAGAATTTATTGGGAGGTTAAAAAAAAAAGTTATTGAGCCTTCTTAGAATTTACAGAGTTGTAGGATAGAAATCTTTCACATTTGATTGTTGTCAAATTCCAAAGCACATATATAGTGAATAGATTATGAATATGGGAAACAAGTGGTCGTAAAATTTTTTGTGGCTTTCTGGTTTTTTTTTTTTTTTGTACCAGGGATGGAACTCAGGAGTACTCGACCACTGAGCCACATCCCCAGCCCTATTTTGTGTTTTATGTAGAGACAGGGTCTCACTGAGTTGCTTAGCGCCTCACTATTGCTGAGGCTGGCTTTGAACTCGTGATTCTCCTGTCTCAGCCTCCCAAAGTGCTGGGATTACAGGCCTGCGCCACTGCACCCGGCTTTTGTGGCTTTCTTTAGGATTAGGTTTTGTGAGAGAGGATTGGGAAGTACTCTTCATGTGTTAAAAATCTTACCCTTCTAATTTCATACTTTATAATAGTTTTAAATTAATGAGTAAAAATGGCACAATTTTTAGTAAAAACTTATTAGTCAGCAAAGTTTTGTATGTACAATATTTGAAATTAGAAACAGAGATGATTCATTAGATTTTAAAATTCAAGTCCTACCACCCATGAAAAAAATGTTGCGTGCACAAATTTAGTATGGCATAATTTTCAGGTGTTTGAGTTTAAAAAAAAGCTTGTGATATATTTTTATTTTTTTGGTACCAGGGATTGAACCCTGGAGTGCTTAACCACTGAGTGACTTCCCCAGCCCTCTTTTTTATGTTTTTTATTTTGAGACAGGGTCTCACTAAATTGCTTAGGGCCTCACTGTGAATTGCTGAAGCTGACTTTGAACTTGGAATCCTTCTTCCTCCGCCTTTTGAGTTGCTGGGATTACAGGCATGTGCCATGGAGTTTTAAAATCATACTTTATTCCAAATGGAATTTTATGATTTCCTATCTTTGTAGAGTAGAACCTGAATTAAGGTTCTAAAAATAACAGTCTATAAAGTCACATCTTTTCATTTGCTTTTGTGTTTACATGGGAAAGCCATTTAATAGAATAATTTGAAACATGGGAAGAAAATTGCAAGCAGTCTTCAATTCCATACTACGAGCCCTCGATCACACAAGATGTCACAGCAGGGGAGAGCCCAATGGCCATAGAACTCCCCATCGCTCCTTGCTGCCACCAGCTTACAATTTATCATGCTGCTGCTCAATGATCCACTGCCTTCTTGTTACTAATAAACTAATAACCAAAGTGAGCTTTTAAAAAAAAACTTTCCTTAAGGTTGATTTGAGATAGGCTTTATCCTAGTGAAACAGCAGAGTGGCAGATTGGATTAGATAGATGGGTGAGAAGGAGAAAAGGGATGGAAGTGAGGGAGTACTCTCACAGTTACTTCTGTACCTTCTAGGACATCTGCTATGGCTTGAAGATAAACCTTCAATGTTGTCTCTCAACCTTCCTTTTCAAATTCATTTCCTTTTCCTAGGGTCCCAAGACATGGCTTCTTCAGTAAAATATCCAGATATTCTTGTCCAGAGAGTCTTCCTTGAAAATCTAGAGGAATCTTCCTTTAATTCTTGTTTTTTTTTTTTAATTTTTTTTTTAGTTGTAGATGGACACAATATCTTTATTTATTTATTTTTATGTGGTGCTGAGGATCGAACCCAGTGCCTCATTGCATGCAAGGCAAGCGCTCTACCACTGAACCACAATCCCAGCCCCTTCCTTTAATTCTTTGTAAGCCTCTGAGAGCTGATTGTAATCCTTTATAGGATCTTTATCTGTCCGTAAATCATAATTGAAAGAAAGAAGGACATCTCTCTTTTTCATTGGTATCAGCAATAAAAATGATAATTTTAAAAGTGTGAGCCTGGGGCTGGGGTTATAGCTCAGTGGTAGAGCACTTAGCATGTGTGAGGCACTGTCTTCAGTCCTCAGCACCACATAAAAATAAATAAATACATAAACAAACCAACCAACCAAAGGTATTGTGTTCATCTACAGCTTAAAATTTTTTTTTTAAAGTGTGAGCTTGCTATAGGTATAAGAAGATTAGGGAGAACTGATTATATTTAAAACTCAGAATGAGAGATACCTAATGGCCTGGGAAGGGAAACAGCAGTGCTTATCCCAGGCTTTCAGAAGGGAGTCAGTCAGCCAGGGGTGGAAGTATCTTGCAGGTTCACACTGACCACAGTTCCAGATCTCTGCTGTGATAGAGTCACACCTGTACTTCAGGATATTTTTGACCTGTTTATAAGTTGAGGCTTGCCCACATTAATTTCAGAGAAAATTAAGTTTGTAAATTTTTAAAATTTGAGTATGTGATTGATCAGAGTGCAGTTATTATTAATAGTGAAGCATAGTTAAGTTTTTGCTTGTGATTTAGTTTAAATTATGTTCAATGAGAAAAGTAAATTTTAATATGGAAATTAATTATGGGGGGGCATGAGCTGTGGTTGTGGCTCAGTGGTAGAGTGTTTGCCCGGCATGTGTGAGGCACTGGGTTCAGAGTCTCAGCACCTCATATAAATAAAATAAAGGTTCATTGACAACTAAAAAAATACTAAAAAAAAAAACTATGGGGTGAGGAAATAGATGTTTATTTTGCTACACGCAAAAAAAATCAGCCATGTATTGTCTTTTGTAGAGTAATTTGCATGTGAGATACCAATTGTTCCAAGGCATAATAACTGTTAATTCCTTTGCTAGCAAAGTTTTGTTAACTCATATTTTGAAACTGTTCTCAAGTTAATTGTCTCTTAAAAATACTTCCCTCTTCTCCCAAAGTTTCAGCAGGAAAATTTTCAACATGTAAATTCTACTGCTGTTAGTTTTACCACATTTCTATCCAAATATTCAGTATCTACTATTAGTTACCATGTATCTGTTTTCGTTGAAGATATTGTCATTTCCTTCCCTCCTTCAGTCCCCCCTCCCCTTGGTACCAGGGATTGAACCCAAGGGTGCTTAACCACTGAGCCATATCCCCAGCCCTTTTTTATATTGTAGTTAGAGATAGGGTCTTGCTGAGTTGCTTATGGCCTCACCAAGTTGCTGAGGTTGGCTTTGAATTTACAATCCTCCTGCCTCTGCTCATCCTCCCCCCAGCCGCTGGGATTACAGGTGTGCACCACTGTGCCTGGCTATTTTTTCTCTTTAATGCGACATTTAAAAAAGAATTTTGTGTAAGATAATGTATTAAAATATTTTATAGAGGCCAAATCAAAGTCATTCAGAAGCAAGATGTGTTGGTTAAATGTTTTCTTTTTGTCTTATCAAAAATAAAGTTTTGTTTCCTTTGGAAAGCAATTCAATTTTTAAAAAAATGCTTTTAGTTGTTGATTGACCTTTTTTTATTCATTTATTTATATGCGGTGCTGAGGATCAAACCCAGTGCCTCCCACATGCGAGATAAGTGCTCTACCACTGAGCCACAATCCTAGTCCAAAAGCAATTCAGTTTTAAGTTAAAGTATTTATTTCATTATTCTTTCCATTCACTGAATACATTTGTGTAGTAAGGAAGTTCTTGAGATTTAGCTATTCTATCTCACTTGGAAATTATGGGGAGAACTGAGAAATTTTTAAAATTTAGAAGACACTTTAGCCACTTTATATTTACCACTAGAGGTCCCAGTAGTGTCAGAAAACTTGATCTCTTCTGACCACATTAAAGCAACTTGACTCTCAAATTAAATTTTTGAAGAATAACATAATCAGGTTGAAACCCAAGTATGTGTGTGTGTGTGTAGAGCTTATATTTTGGTTTGTTGTGTCACTTAATAAGAAAAACCTAGGCGCCTGGGACATAGACTTTCCTATTTCATTAAGGATCTGGATGCCACACCTGGAGGTTTGTGTGGAAATAGTTACCTCTCTTAATCCTTAATTCTTTAACTAATTAAATAACACCCAAAGGAAAAGCCAGAAATGTGGTTTTTGTTTGCTTTTGCTTCCACTCATGCATACATTTATATGTTTACTTAGTAGAATCAAAAGAACAAGTTAGAGTGGACTCTTCCCAGAAAATACTGTTGTTGAAGGAAGAGGTAAAAATACTCTTCCATTAAATACTTTTACAAATGGTTAGGTATTACTGAAATAATATGAATAGCACTAAACTTTTAAAGTAATATAATTAAATAGATTTGATATCCTTTCATTTCTTTAAAACTTAATACTTAAAATTTGGTTTTCCCTTATTTATTCAAAGGTGACAGATCATAGAATATTAGAATTGGGGAACTGGATAAGTGATTTCTTTTCTTTTTTATTTTTCTCTTTTTGATATTGAGGATTGCTCAGGGGTGCTTAACCACTTAGCCACATCCCCCAGCCCTTTTTTTATATTTTATTTAGAGACAGGGTCTTGTTGAGTTGCTAAGTGCCTTGCTCAGTTGCTGAGGCTGGCTTTGAACTCATGATCTTCCTGCCTCAGCCTCCTGAGCTGCTGGGTAATTACAAGTGTGCACCCCTGCACTGGCTTTGGATAAGTGATTTCTGTCTGTTCGTGAGTCTTAAAAAATTAGACCTTGACTTAAAAAATTATTGTAGGTCTTGAGATGCAAAATTTTTCCAGTTATCAACACCTACCAACATTTTATTCTAGTATTTTCAGCCTTTTTCATGAAGTCTGCTCTCACTATATCTAACATCTAAATTGTCATTTTTGTCTCTTAAATGCTTTTAATTCATCCTCCTGATTTTATTATTTTTGTCAAAAGGACCACTGTTTTTTTATTGCTTTGAGCTGAAAAAAACTTGTAGTGACATCTTTGACGCTAGTTTCTTATTAATAGAGTAGGCCTTTAAACTGTCATTTCCTTTCTCTTTTCATGTGACTTCCCTAATTTCAGGCTTCTCATCCTGCTATAGGATTATAGAACAACTTCACAGGGATCTCTGGGCCTGTGGTCTTTCCTTTCCCTAGTCTAGACTCTAAATGCCACTGACAGAAAAATATGATTATCTTTACAGCCATGCTCAAGAACTTGTAGGCTTGCTGATAAGCTGAATCATTCCAAACCCATTTTCTGACTTTTAAGCCTCTCCTACTGATTCAGTCTTATTTCTCCAACAGTATTTACTTTGATACCTTAGCGCAAACACCTTGGTTAGACTCCTCCAAGCCCTTCAAATGTTATTATGCCCCCGTTGGCATTCTTTATTTACTACTTAAATAATAAATCCCCATCACCCTTTATATACCATTTAAATTTGAACTGTTCTCCTGGTTTCCTGGGCTCTTGTTGTACTTACTGTTGAACCATGTAGTGAATAGGAGTACAGTGGTTGAGAGCAAGAATGCGAGAGCCAGCCTGCATGTGCATAGGTTTAGAATCTAAACTTCACATTCTGATTCTGCCACTTACTACTGTGTGATCTTGAGCTAGTTAATTAATCCATTTGTGCTTTAGTTTCTTTATCAGTAAAATAGGGATAATAACAGTATCTACCCTTTAGAGTATTATGAGGATTAAGTATATATTTAAGGCATTTAGAATATAACCTGTTGTAGTATTACAAATGTTTATTATTTTAATCAATACAGCCAAACACTTGTTCTCTATTTTTCCTTCTATGTGTGGTTATGTTTTTTTTTTTTTGGCAGGGGTGGGGGGAGAGTGGTGGTGCTGGGGCTTGAACCCAGGGCCTTGTGCATGTGAGGCAAGCACTCTACCAGCTGAACTATATACCCCAGCCCTGTGGTTATATTTTCTCTCTCCACTATGACAGTAAGCTGTTTTATGACAGATTTTACCCTTTTTGTTTAATCTGTCATTGCTCATGGTTATCCAATAAAATTTGTTTGTTAATTTGATTATTGCCCATGTTCTTGTATGAAAACCTATATTTAATAAGCCCTTTGAATAAACTTCTAAGAGAACCATTTGGAAAGAGCAATCCCTGAACCTTCCTAAGGTCAAAGGGCTGGTAACAATCCTTAAAAACTTCCACATTATGGGGGCTGGGGTTGTGATAGAGTGATAGCATGTGAGGCACTGGGTTCGATCCTCAGTACCATGTAAAAAAAATAAATAAACAAAGATTAAAAAAAAAGAGAGAACATAGATGCATTTTCTTAAAAACAAAACAAAAAAAACTTCCACATTATGAGGTAACCTTTACACTTTGGTATTTTAACTGAGACTGTTTTGAGGTAGGAATAAGAAAAAAATATAATTTTAGTATTTTAATATATTTAGTGGAAGTGACTTTAATATTTGACTTAAACTAGGCCACTTTTATTTATAGCTGAATGTTAAACTTTTTTAAAAGAATGGAATAAACTTTTGTAGTGAATGTTAACTTTTATATAATTAATCTTCTGTCTTACATGGTAAAATATTCTTCAAAACACTAATCTTCCTTTTTCTTCACAGGCCTTCCTGATCCATTTGCTAAAGTGGTGGTTGATGGATCTGGGCAATGCCATTCTACAGATACTGTGAAGAATACACTCGATCCAAAGTGGAACCAGCATTATGACCTGTAGGTTTAAGTGATTAATTTGAAATAAAATATAGAATTAATATTATTTATATAGTATCTGAAAAGAACCATAGAAAATTATCTGAGTTGGATGTTGTATAATTTGGTGTTCACAGAAAAGGTACAAAATCTAGTTATTGGAAAGGTGCTTTGACCTATTAATACCTGGTTTTGAAAGATGCAGTAGCCCTAAAAAACCTATGAAGAATACAGTGGCCAGGCATGATGACCTATCATACTAGCTACTGGGGATAATGAGGCAGGAGCATTGCGAGTTTGAGGCCAGCCTCAGTAATTTAGTGAGATGTTCAGCAACTTAGTGAGACCCTTTGTCAAAGTAATAAAAATAAAAAGGACTGGGGATATAGCTCACTGGTAAAGCACCCCTGGGTTCAATCCCTAGTACCAACAAAAAAGGAAAACTGGCTTACAGTACAAATACCCCTGCCCCCTTTTCAAGGAAATAAAGGTA
This sequence comes from Xerus rutilus, assembly GCA_028644305.1. NCBI lineage: Eukaryota > Metazoa > Chordata > Mammalia > Rodentia > Sciuridae > Xerus > Xerus rutilus. Next base: position 12,677,198 of record CM053402.1, read on the forward strand.
TTTATTCACTCTATGCCAATTATAAGCATAGAACTAGGAATCAGAGTTGCTTCTTTGGTGGCTGCTTTCTTTAAATTATATTTTAATCATAGTAGTATATTTATGTGCACTTTAAAAAAAGGCAAATGGTACTATAAGATTTTTAATGGAAAAACTGTATTCCCTCCCCCATTCTCATTCTTGATTCTCATTCTCGAGGTAACTGGTTTAATAAGTTTGGATGTTTATTCTAATATTTTCTTCTATTTCAAAATATTTTATAGCATCTCCATTATTTCTTTGTTTCTGGTTTTTAGATGTTTTTAAATTTTCTACCTGAGGGCTGGAGTTGTGGCTTAGCAGTAGAGCACTTGCCTCACATGTGTAAAGCACTGGGTTCAATCCTTAGTACCACATAAAATAAATAAATAAAGGCATTGTGTTCATCTACACACAAACTAACAAAAAAAAAAAAAAAATTAAAACATTTTTTTTACCTGAGAAGATGATCCAGTTTTTAAAACTAATACCCCTCATCCCCACTCCCATAATAATACTCACCCCTTCCTTTCTCTTAGCCTCTAGTATAGTTATGTGAACCTTTGTGGTTAAATCATTGTTCTGTGATTACATGATAATGATTATGTAAATATTCAGAGCTGTATCACATGGTATACAAGAATTACTTTTTCTTTTCTTTTTTTTCGGGGGTGGGGGTTACCTGTGATTGAACTCAGGGGCACTCGACCACCGAGCCACATCCCCAGCCCTATTTTGTGTTTTTATGTAGAGACAGGGTCTCACTGAGTTGCTTAGCACCTCGCCATTGCTGAGGCTGGCTTTGAACTCGTGATTCTCCTGTCTCAGCCTCCCGAAGTGCTGGGATTACAAGCATGAGCCACTGCGCCTGGCTAAGAATTACTTTTTCTATCTTGACCACTTTGTTTCTGAAGTTAATAGTTGTCTCTGTCATTTGTCTTGTTTTGTCTCATTAATTAACTTCCAAATTCTTCTATGGAACTAGCTGTCCTCACCATATGTTCACACATGGTGTTCTGTTGCCTTTTTCTTCTTGGAGACGTCCTTCCGGACCCTCTGCCCTTTTACTCCAATATGCTTGATAGTTCTCTAAGAATTGCGTTGCAATTGTCCTGGAACTTGCCTTTATCATTATGTCATGAATTGCCTTTCTTTCTTTGTTTCTTCTAGCTCTAATGACTTCTTGTTTTTTATTTACTCCCCTGTTTTGGCAAAGTCTGTCTTTCATTGTCATTTTGAGAAAGAATACAAAGATGGAAAAAATATTTGAGATATGATCTGATAATACATTTCACCTCCTTACTTGATAGTTTTGAGTATAGACTGTAAGGTCAGACATCACTTTCATTCCAAATTTTGAATACATTGCTCCATTACCTTTAAGGTCTAGATTAGATCATTAGAAATATATGAGCCACAAATGGGAGTTCATCTGTAATTTTAAATTTTCTAGTAGTCACATTGAAAAAAAAGCAGAGGAAATTAAGCATAAAATATTTTATTTAATTTCAGCATCTAAAATATTGATATTTTGACATACACTCAGTATAAAATAGAGTTATTTTATCATATATTGTCTTTGAAATCAGAGGTTTATTTTTCACTTAACAACTTACTTCAGTTTGGCCTAACCACATTTGAAATATTCAGTAATCCCATGTGATTGAAACAGAGCAGGTTTTGGACAGTGCAGGTTTAGAGTATTGCTAATGGCATCCGAATTTTGGTCTTTCATGATTATTGTTTTTCAGATGAAAGGTTTCAGGGCATTTTCTCTTCCTCTGTTATTAATGCTTATTATTTTTTCTTAAAAAATTTATAGCCATCTTAGTGGCTAGTGCATATGAATTGATACTTCACTATGGTTTTAGCTAACAATGTTGAGCATCTTTTTTTTTTTTTTTGGTATTGGCAATTCAACCCAGGGATGCTTTACCACTGAGCTACATCCTACATCACCAGCCCCTTTTATTTTTCATTTTGAGACAGGGTCTTGCTGAATTGCTTAGGGCTTTATTAAGTTGCAGAGGCTAACCTTGAACTTGAGATCCTCCTGCCTTAGCCTCCTGAGTTGCTGGGATTACAGCTATGTGCCACTGTGCTTGGCTGCAATATTGAGCATCTTTTCATGTGCTTGTTAGATTCCTTTGTGTGTGTGCGTGTGTGTGTGTGTGTGTGCGCGCGCGCGTGCGCACATTGCGCACGTGTAGTAGGGATTAAACCCAAGGCCTCACACGTATCAGGTAAGTAGCTCACCACTGAGCCACATCTGTAGCCCTACATTTCATAACATTACTGACTATGTAGGGACTTCTATCTACTTGTTTCCAAAATACACATTGGAAGGGAAAAGATCAGGGAAATACTTAGAATCATTTTGCAAAATCTTTGCCTTAAATTGGCTGAGTCTACAAAGTCTAATAATTGTATTTTAGTCAAAAATATTTAATGTATACATCATATTTTGGTCTATGTGATAATGTTATGTTTTCATATAGAAGTATCCCTTATGATAGAATATCCTGAGGCTTGTTTATAAATCATATATTTTTTGATGATTAGAAGAACCTAATAGAGCCCTCTGTTTGAGTTATAAAATGATTGACTTTTATGTGCTATGAGTTATATTAAATGAAATTTTATCAAACTGAGAACAGATACTTCACTAGGTGTAAAAATTATAATATTTCTGATTAATTTCTGGCTCAGGATATTTGTGACGTGTACACTTAAGTAATACAGTACAATTAATTTTTAGTAATTCACAGTTTGACTATTTCCAGAAGGTTTACAACTACAAAATGTGTAAGTTTAATGTAGGGCTTTCTAGAGAAACCTTTTCACATCATGGTATATATAAAAAGTATGGTGGTACATGGGCAAACAAAATTAAACAGATACTTCTTAAAAGAAGAAACACAAATGGCCAACAAATAAAAATGTTCAACATCTTTAGCAATCAGGCAATGCAAATCAAAACTACACTAAGATTTGATCTTACTCTAGTCAGAATGGCAATTATCAAGAATACATATGATAATAAATGCTTGTGAAGGTGTGGTAAAAAGATACACTGATATATTCATTGTTGGTGGGACTGCAAATTAGTATAATCACTCTGGAAAGCAGTGTGGAGATTCCTCAAGAACCTAGAAATAGAACCACCATATGACCCAGCTATCCTCCTCCTTGGTATTTATCCAAAAGAACTATAACCAGCCTACTATAGTGATACAGCCCCTTCAGTGTATATAGCAGCACAATTCACAATAGCCAAATTATGGAATCAGCCCAGATGCTTATCAGTAGATGAATGGATCAAGAAAATGTGGTATATGTACATAATGGAGTTTTACTCAGCCATAAAGAAGAATGAAATGATGGCATTTGCTGGTAAATGAATAGAAATGGAGAATATCATGCTAAATGAATTAAGCCTGACTCAGAAAATCAGGGGTGGAATGTATTCTCCTATATGTAGAAGCTGGAGCAAAATGAGAGAAAGAAGGTGGTTGACAGTGGGGAGTTGGATATCATGAATGTATAGGGAAGATCAGCAGAGTAGAGGGTAGAGAATGAGGAGGGAGGAAGAGAAAGGGAAGGAAATATGGAATGAATTTAACAAAACCATGTTCCATGCATATATAAAGGTAACTAAGGGCATTTTGCCTTTATGCATACTTAGAAAGTACCAATGAAATATAAATAAGGAGGCTAAAGGAAGACCAGTAGAGGAGAGGAAGGAGAATGGGGGAGGGAAAAGGAGAAGAAAAGCCAGGATGGGGCAATATGGGGATTGGAATTAGATTCCTTGTGTGTACACGATTTTGTCAAAATGAACCCAACTACTAGGTATATGCTCTAATAATAAAAAGTCTCAAAAACTTTAAAAAATGGTATACTGCACTAAAAACAGATGGAATTTCTGAGACCTTAAGAATCAGTATTTCAGCATATGTGCAGTTCAGGCCAGCTAGTTGGAAAACTGATTTAATGTGTGTGTGTGTGTGTTTTTTTTTTTTTAATGTTTGGTTTAAGGTGATTTATTTGTTTAATGCTTGATTCTAGTTCTGGAATTTTGACATAGCATGCAGTGGATACATACCAAGATAAATTTAATAGGTGTGTTGAAAGATTGGTTGTGCATCTTGATTGATATTTTAGTTCATATCTTTTCATTTGTAAGCATTGGAGGCCAGATTCAAATTGGCTTCATTTGTAGAAAAGAAATGTATTGGTTTGAATGATTAAGAGCCCTGGGTGGGGCTGGAGTTGTGGCGCAGTGGTAGCGTGCTCGCCTTGCATTCGTGAGGCACTGGGTTCGATCCTCAGCACCACATAAAAATAAAATAAAGATATTCTGTCTGCCTGCAACTAAAAAATAAATATTTAAAAAAAAAAATAGAGCCCTGGGTGGATATTTTTAGGCAGAGCTGGATCCAGGGGTTCAAGTATACCTTCCATGTTTCTTATTTAAAAGTTTTAGCCCTCATACAAGTGGTTTAGGCTTTCTTATATAGTAAGTAAAAAAAAAAATTTTTTTACACTGAATGATACTTTTAAGATCAAGGTTGCTGGACCAAAAATTTGACATCTTAGAGTCTTGAAATGGAGTTAGGTTCTACTGATATAGTTATGTTATATGTTTTTGCATGGGTTGATTCCATGTTAACAATTGGCTGTTGTGGAGCTTTCACATAATTGCAGACATATGCATAGACAAATACAGTAACGCTTTTCCCTGCTCTGCTTGTCTGCAGGCAGTAAAGTGAAATCTACAAGAGTCCTGCTCCCTCAAGGCCTACATACAGGGAAGAAGCAGGGGAAAAGCGTTACAAACAGCTTTTGTTCTACAGCATTAAAAAATATAACAGGTAGGTCAGATTTTTGGTCTGTCAGCCTTGACAGTGTCCCTTGAAAGTGAACTAAGTCTCTGAGGTAGTAGGTCATGTGATTGAAATCTATTTTATGTGTGACTGATAGAAGTTCTTTTAGGATTTTTGTTCTTAGAAGTAATCATTATAAACTCCCTTATTGTTATTAGACACTAGCTGCTAGAGCTTTTTTTTTTTTTTTTTTTTTTTAAACTAACAAGCATTGTTGCCCACCCTGAAAGTGGCAGGTATAATAAGGATATATTAAAAATTATTTCTATATATTTTAAGATTTTTAAAAATTTAAATTCGGTTCTGGAGATTGAAATCAAAACATATTTTGCATGACCTAGCCGTACTTTGAAATATATTTGTAACTTTAGAATACAAAAAAGACAAAAAAAAATCTTACATCACTTGTAACTATCAAGTTACCCATGTAGCCATTTTGTTTTTTTAGGTATATTGGAAAGTCTGATTCAGTTACAATCAGTGTATGGAATCACAAGAAGATCCATAAAAAACAAGGTGCTGGATTTCTTGGTTGTGTTCGTCTTCTTTCCAACGCTATCAACCGCCTCAAAGACACTGGTTGTGAGTAGATACTAGTGCTTTTTGAATTAAAAAAAAAATAATGTTATTATTTTATTATTATTTTAATTGTTATAATGATTTTATTTATGTTATAGGAGTTCAGAAACTTAACTTCTATATGTCTGATATATTGGTGAAAATTCCTGGTCTATATATATATATATTTTTAATATCTTTATTTTATTTATTTATTTTTATGTGGTGCTGAGGATCGAACCCAGTGCCTCACGCATGCAAGGCAAGCGCTCTACCACTGAGCCACAACCCCAGCCCCTCCTGGTCTATATTTATGTTGTGGACTTTAGAAAGGTGTTAAAAGTATATATGCCATTTTAAATTTCTTAGCAACCTTTTCTGGTTTTGGTGGATCTATGAAATGAAAATGAGTTTTTATTTAGGTGATTGGAGTGTTTAAGGTGGCAGTTAAAGGAGAATTATTAGATAAGATTTATGTAAAACTACTCTACCAAATTAAAAGTTAAAGAAAGATAAGACATTATTTTGAGTATAAGGTAGTTGTATTAACTACTTAACTATAGACTAGGTGCAGTTTATCATCAATCTGGCCTGTAGGAGATACACTAAGATCAAGATATTAGAAGTTATTTCCATAACAGAGGGACAGATTGACTTAACATGTGTAATTCATATAATTGACAAAGCATTCTTTTGGAATGTCTTTCCATTGGGACATAGATGGAAATACCTTTTTCAACAGATTTTTTTTGTTGTTTCTACAAAATTCTTTTATATACAATATAAAAAAATATTGTTAGCTTTTATCATGGGATTTTAGCCCAAATGCCTGTGCTCATAAGCTCATAAAATTTAGCTAAGCAACTTAAACAAAAAACAGTAAATATAGCATTGAGTATATATTAAGAGATGAACCCTTTTAATGGAGCACAGTACCACAGCCCAGATTCACAAATATTCACCTTTTAAGAAAAAGGAAGAAAATTGAGCTAGAAATTCTGAGTCAGAGGAATTTAAAGGATCTGAGAAATTCTTAAATTTCTAGGTTAATAGGGTGATGACCAGCAAGAGAAAGTGATTGGGGGTTGGAAAAGGTCTACATGTAAAAACAAACTTTTATGTCCCAATCCAATAGGCAAACTTAAAACTTACAGATCAAATGTCTGGCATTATCCCTAGTTCAGGTTACACAGTGTTCATGAACCTTGGTGATACAAAGATGAAAAAGCATGGGTCTTGTTATCTGAGAAGTAAGGGCAAAACCTCTGACAAAGGGAATATGCTACATTGGAAGAGCTGAATAGAAGAGGAAAGTGCTCTGCCACTGTGTAGCCAACCCAGTAGCATCCAATTATTTTGTAGAGGGAAAAACATTTGTGCTTTTGTCTGAATAGCCAGGAGCTGTAGTTTAGGGGCACAGAAATTTCTTTGTGCTGCATATAAATGTTTCATAGCATTAATTTATTTGAGTTTTTGTTTTTGTTTTTCTGGTGCTGGGGATTGAACCCACAGCCTTGTGCATGTGAGGCATGTACTCTACCAGCTGAGCTATATCCCTCACCCTTATTAGAGCTTTTTAAAATTTTTTAAAAATTATAGATGGACACAATATCTTTATTTTATTTATTTTTTTATGTGGTGATGAGGATCAAATCCAGTGCCTCACACATGTGAGGCAAGTGCTCTACCACTGAGCCACAATCCCAGCACCCCCCTTATTTGAGCTTTTTGATGTGTAGTAATATTATCAACCATTTTTGAGCACCTAATGTAGTGTTCTACCAGATTGAATTGGAGAATACAAAGACTAAAATGTGGTCTCCTCCAATACATAATTATTTAAGAAGCAAGTTTTAAAATAACTCAGCTATATGTGCTATAATCAAAGTAAAGCCAACATGCTATGGGTGACATAGTTACTTATGGTAACTTAGAGGGCCAGGTGAAAGTTACATTTATTTTACAAATGAGGCATCTGGGAGAATAAATTAGTTACCCCTAAATGATTAGTGGCAGAACTAAATTGAACCCAGATCTTAGTTTTTCCCTTGGCTTCTTATTAATATTTATTGTGTGTGTATGTCATTTGGAATGGTTGCAAAAAAATAATAATGCCAATTAATCTTTATTAGACACTTACGTGCCAGATACAATACTGAGATTTGTAATTATCTTATTTAATAATTTAAAAATCTAAGGTAAGTTTTATCATATGTGGAAAACCAAGGCTTAGGTTGTTTAAGACCAATAGCTATTAACATGTAAGCCACAACTAAGACTGAAGTGGTCTGAGAGCTTTGGAAAGAAAATAACTGCCTATTGGCAGTGTAATACACCAGTGTTGTATGATTTTTGAAGTCTAAATTATCAAAACTTGTTGAGATATTTATACTAATTGTATATACAGTTGAGTATTTTGGACATTTGTTTTCTAATTAAAATATAATTCTTTAAATGATCTGATTTCTAATGGATTATGTAAATTTACTGTCACTTAATAGATGTTAGAATTTCTGATATGAGCTAATTCAAATTTTTTCTTGTTGTTGTTGATCTGAAATAGATCAGAGGTTGGATCTATGCAAACTTGGGCCAAATGACAATGATACAGTTAGAGGACAGATAGTAGGTAAGTGTAGAATTTAAATTTATGTGAATTTTGACCTCATTCAAACTGACGTAAAGACTAAATACCTTCTGAAGCTGTAATAGATACAGCTGTAATAGATACAGTCAATACTGCATTAATTAAAGATGAGTCATGTAAAATGCTGCAGTATATCCAGGATCCAGGTTAAATTAATTTTTTAAAATCTTGATATAAAAATAATTTTGCAGTTTCTAGTGTTGTAAAAAAACTGTTAATCCTCAAGGCAGGAATTCTTTCAAAGTACTCAAATATGGTAGAGCACTGAGGCAAACTTTGTAGATGGTTATTAAAGTTTTCTGAAAATTCTTGAACTAGTTTTTGAGTAAGAAGAGAATATTGAACTTTTTAAATTTAATGCTTTGTTTAATGTTGAATGCTTTACAGTTTTGGAAATTGTGCTAATTGAAAAAAAATAGAATGAGCAATAGTGTACTGGAAATAAGGGTGAAATTGTTATAAGGCGCTCAATTAGAAATGGGCTAATAGGCTATCTTGAATTGGAAAAAGCTCCATACAAAATTTCCTGAGACTTTTCTTAAGAATTGATATACTGAGCTGGGCGTGGTGGCGCAAGCCTGTAATCTCAGCACTTTGGGAGACTGAGACAGGAGAATCACGAGTTCAAAGCCAGCCTCAGCAACGGCGAGGCGCTAAGCAACTCAGTGAGACCCTGTCTCTCCCTCCATAAAACACAAAATAGGGCTGGGGATGTGGCTCAGTGGTCGAGTGCCCCTGAGTTCGATCCCTGGTACCAAAAAAAAAAAAAAAAGAATTGATATACTGAGATTTGATGAAAATGCATAGTGTATTAGGACACTGAGAAAGGCACTTTTGAAGTTTGTTTAATTAAAAGAATAAAAATGCAGTTGGAATCTTACACTTTTTTTTTTTTAATATTTATTTTTTAGTTGTAGGTGAACAGAGTATCTTTATTTTTTTTATTTTTATGTGGTGCTGAGGATCGAACCCAGTACCTCACACGTGCTAGGCGAGCACTCTACCACTGAGCCATAACCCCAGCCCCAGTATCTTACACTTCTTGATAGAGCAAAATTTAGACTAAACTGATTTTATTGTGAGTCTGTCAGAAGGTTTTAGTTCCTGAAAGTATTTGTAAGACTTTATTTTACAAGGCAATGAATTAGTTTCATAGTTGAGAAACTGCCAGAGTAGTCTCATAACAAAGCCCTTTTTGGCTTTATCCCAGGGAAGTATTTGCATTGCAGAATTATTGACAATTCCTGTCATTCGTTGATTGAGAAAGGGGTGAAAAACATGTCAAAAATAAATCCTGGCATACAAACCTTTTACATGTAATTGCTTCTACTGTATTTGATTTGATATGAGGTATGCTTACCAACTAATATCTAGGAGTAACAATAGTTTTAGTAGGTGTAAATTTACATTTATAAAAATAGAATACTTTGTTTTACATTAGAAATACTGGAGTATACTACATAAAAAACAAATGTTTTCCTTTTTTTTGCCCCCAGTACTGGGGATCAAACCCAGGAGTGCTCTACTACTTGGCTATATCCCCAGCCCTTTTTATTTTGAGACTGGGTCTCATTAAGTTGCCCCAGCAGATCTTGAACTTGCAATCCTGCTTCAGCCTCTCCAGTAGCTGGGATTATAGGCAGACATTAAATGTTTTACTGTGTGTGTTTGTATGTGTGTGTGTGCATTTTATTTAAAGATCTTGTATGAATCATTAATAACAGAGAGGCAGGCTGATCTTTCAGTTTTGATCTTTCAGTTTTGTCATTCCAAAACAGAATGAGTCCTGTTCTTAGGAAATTGGGCTTCTACAAATGATTGTTTAAAAAACATCTATCTATCTGTTTGTCTGTCTGTCTATCCATCCATCCCTCCATCCAATCATCCATCCACACACACACACACACACACACACACACACACACACACACAAAACAAAACCAAAACAAAACAAAAAAACAAACTTTCTTTCTTAGAAATGGAGAAAAAGTATGCCAGAACTCTAACTTTAAAAAACATCACTGCCTAGCCGGGTGCAGTGGCTCAAGCCTGTAATCCCAGCACTTAGGGAGGCTGAGACAGGAGAATCGCAAGTTCAAAATCAGCCTCAGCAACGGTGAGGTGCTAAGCTACTCAGTGAGACCCTGTCTCTACATAAAACACAAAATAGGGCTGGGGATGTGGCTCAATGGTCGAGTGTCCCTGAGTTCGATCTCCAGTACCAAAAAAAAAAAAAAAATCACTGCCTGGTGCAAACCTGTAATCCCAGCACTTTGGGAGGCTGAGACAGAAGAATTGCTGAGTTCAAGAAGCCAGCCTCTGCAATGGCAAGGTGCTAAGCAACTCAGTGAGACCCTGTCTCTACACAAAACACAAAATAGGGCTGAGGATGTGGCTGAATGGTCGAGTACCCCTGATTTCAATCCCCCGTACCAAAAAAAAAAAAAAAAAAAAAAAAAAAAAAAAAAAAAAAAAAAAAAAAAAAAAAAAAAAAAAAAAGCACTTTTGGTGGCTTACACCTGTAATCCAACTGTTTGGGAGGCTGAGGCTGGAGGATCAGCTGGGACAACTTAGTGAGACCCTGTCTCAAAATAAAAAAGGGCTGTATCTCTAGCTCAGTGGTAGAGCTATATCCAATCTCCAGTACCTCTCCCCCCCAAAATATTTTTATGTACATATATATTGTGTATATTTATGATCTTAATTTACAGTGAACATAAAATTTTTATTTTGCTTTCTTTCACTTATGATTTTTAGTGTTTTTACTTAATCTTTGTAACTGATAATTTTTTTCTTTTTTTTTTCCTCAAAAATTGCATTTTAATACATGTTATCAAACATAACAGAAAAAAACAAATTTTCAGAAGCTGTACACACTGTTCACTGAAAACATTTGTTGAGGCAAATAGAAAAAATTGTTACAATCATAATTTTTCTAACTTTGCACAAAATTATAAGCAGATTAAATTCTTCATATTAAACACCTTTATATGCACTTTCAAT
>CM053402.1:12688809-12759023 GCA_028644305.1 Xerus rutilus
ATCCTAATTGGCTTCCCCCTATATGTAATCTGATTCCTTTCTCTTGTGGCTTTTAAGATTCTCTCCTTGTTCTGAATGTTAGGCATTTTCATTATGATGTGTCTTGGTGTAGGTCTTTTGTGATTTTGAACATTTGGTGTCCTGTAAGCCTCTTGAATTTGATTATCCAGTTCATTCTTCATATTTGGAAAGTTTTCTGATATTATTTCATTGAATAGGTTGTTCATTCCTTTGGTTTGGAGTTCTATGCCTTCTTCTATCCCAATAATTCTCAAGTTTGGTCTTTTAATGTTGTCCCAAAGCTCTTGGATGTTCTGTTCATGGCTTCTTAACCATCTTTTCTGTGTGGTCAACTCTATTCTCCAGGTTAAATATTTTGTCTTCAGTATCTGAGGTTCTGTATTCCAAGTGGTCTAATCTGCTGGTGATGCTTTCTATTGAGTTTTTGATTTAGTTTATTGTTTCTTTCATTTCAAGGATTTCTGTTTGGTTCCTTTTCAGAATCTCTATCTCCTTATTGAAGTGATTTTTTACTTCCAGTATTTGCCTGTGTATCTCTTTATCAAAGTGATCTTTTACTTCCTGTATTTGCCTACGAATCTCTTTATCAAAGTGATCTATTGCTGACTGGGTTTGCTTGTAACTGATAATTTTTGAAGGATGAATTATATAGATGTATTTATTGAATTTTTTAAAATTGTTGTAACATTGAAACTTGGAAGCATTTTTGTGCACTTTCTTTTGGTTTTTTAAGATTGTTACTTTAGGGAAAAAAGTTCCCAAATTGATATGATTGATTTAAGGGGTGTATCTTTCCATTTGCATTTAAAAAACTGTCCTTCAACTATTTCTACCCCTTGTGAAGTTTTTTTTTTTTTTTAAATATTTATTTTTTAGTTGTAGGTGGACACAATATCTTTATTTAATTTTTTTTTAATGTGGTGCTGAGGATCGAACCCAGTGCGTCCCGCGTGCTAGGCGATCACGCTACCACTGCGCCATAACCCCAGCCCGTGAAGTTTTTTTTTTAAATTATAAAATACAATCTAAATTTAGACAACCTAAGGAATACTCATACCAACATTGTAATCATTTTGATACATAACTGTGCTATGTATTTTTTAGAAATGAGATTTCACTATGCATATTTTTATGACCTGTTTTAATCTGTCATAAACATCTCCCCCCATACATTTCCATAGCATTTTTATTTTATCTATCTATCTATCTATCTATCTATCTATCTATCTATCTATTTTGTGGTAATGGGGGTTGAACTCAGGGCCTCATGAATAATAGGCAAGCATTTATAACATTTTAAATGTTATATTAAATGTGGTTCATGGTGAGCATATCATTAATTTAACCAGTCTTTATTGTTGGATATTTTGTTAGTTTGTAGCATTTAAATATGATGAATAATACTCTGATAAATGTATTTCTGTGGTTCATCTTATATATTGCTAGAATTAAGTCATTTAAAAACACCTTAAAAGTACTTAGGGGCTTGTGATATAGTATTCTGGAGATATAAATTGAAGCCCATGAAATTCTTCTGAACCTTAGTATTATTCTCAACAAAGGCAATGAGAAAATGGTGCTTCTACTGTGACTACATTTTTTAAAGCACTTATTTTTTCTGTATGAAAACTAATGTTGTTTTCCAAAAACATTTTGTTTACATTCACTGAGGAGGTGTTACAGTGTTCTTTTCTATAAATTAAACAATATAAAGGAGATGTGTATGATTTTTTTTAAATTATAAAATACAGTCTCAATTTTTACAAAGCAGAATTTTAAGACTCTTCTTTTATGAAGCATCCTTAGATGTCATACTTTATGTGATAGCTTACTAATTCTTTAAGAAGTTAGGGAATAGTAAAGTTCGGCTGTACCTCTTCTATCCATTGGAAGAGTTGCCAAAAATGGAATTAAAGAATACTACAGCAGCAAGGAAGTACCTCGTGATACCATTTAAACTAACTTCCTCAGTATTCAGTTTGGGATTGTCTAATCTTAGGTTGGTAAGTATTTTGTCCAAGGTTTCAGTCCTAAGCTAGTTGATAAAGCCCACTCTACAGTTCATATGTCCCGTTTTCAAGTTTGTAGTGATGGTATTACAATGCACTAGTGTAGTATGGTGACATATTGTTAAAACTCATGGAGTGTAAGGATTGGCATATTGCCAAATTTAGTGTATTTTAAAGGATGATCTGATTATCAGGAATTAAGCCAAAATTAATGTGAACTTTTCTAGCTTTGTAATGAGTAAACCATTAACGTGTTATGTCTCTTAAGTATAGTGACCTGGGATTGCTGCATTACAATAAATTAATCTGTTCTCCTTGAACACGAGAAAGTGTAGAAAAACCTTAATATTTTAACGTCATTTCTAAAGAGAAAAATTATGGGAAAATAAACTACAGATTTTAGTAGAAACCAAAGAGTATATTCTACAGTGTTAAAAAAAAGCTAAGCCAGGTGCCTTCTGAAGATATTTTAGATTGTAATAGTTCTTTCTATCTGTGAATCTTAGTAATGTTTCTGTTGTTTAATAGTAAGTCTTCAGTCCAGAGACCGAATAGGCACAGGAGGACAAGTTGTGGACTGCAGTCGTTTGTTTGATAATGATTTACCAGATGGGTAAGCTAATATCACTAAATTCATCAGATAAATATATAGAGAATATCCTTAAAATAATAAAAAAGTTGATATTTACTGCATGCTTTGGATATTTGCTTGATCAATGCCATAATGAGGTTTTTCCTTCCACTTGGAAAATTACAAGGATCTTGTCATAACAGATTTATAAAATAAGCCAGGAATTAAGTCTGTTAAATTTGATTTTTTTAAAGGTGTTTTTTAAAGATGGACACAATATTTTGTTTATTTATTTTTTTAAAGTAGTGCTAAGGATTGAACCCAGTGCCTCACATGTGTGAGGCAAGCACTCTACCACTGAGCCACAACTCCAGCCCCAAATTTGATGTTTTTAAAAAAGAGTTTTGACAAGGAAGCAAGTGAAATTATTTTGCTAAATATAACTCTTCTATACATATTATCTATTTAAAAGAAAAACTTTTTTTTTGCTCGATTAAATTATTCCAAAGAGGCCATGTAGGTACTGAATTTGAAACATTGCTCTATTTAGAGGGTTTGGAAATAGAATTTGGGTAATTGTAATTATGACAAAGTAGAATTTGTTGAACACGTATGGGTCAAATACTGTTATAAGCACTTTATAAACATAATAGCATTTAAGTCTCAAAACATCTTGGAAGATAGTATAGAACATATGATTCTGGCATTTGATCACTTGGGTTCCAGTTCTTACTCCTTTGCTTACTGGCTTTATGACCATAATTGATTTATTTAACTTCTGTAAGCTTCAGTTTATATTTATTTATTAAGAAGGGTGATTGATAATAGTCCATAGCTTATAAATTGTTGAGAAAATTAAATGAAATCATTTACTTAAAGCAGTTTAATATCTTGCATGGTGTTTAATTTTAGCCATCATTTCTGTTTATTACTATTATTGTCACTCTTTCATTTTACACATAAAAAACCAAGGCTCAGAGAAGTAAAGAAACTTGTCTAAGGCCACATAGTAAGTGACAAAGCTGGAGCACAAACCCAAGTCTTGATTCCCAAGCTTTTGATCTTTATCACTACTCTATCTTTGATACTAATTTTGTCTTCAATTTTTTTAAACTTTCAAAGTATTTTTAATTAACTTTAAAAAGGTATAATTTACATACAATAAATTAGATCCATTTGAAGTACATAACTGGTTTTGTTTCAACTCAAATTATTATTATTATTATTATTATTATTATTATTATTATTATTATTATTATTATTGGTACTGGGGATTGAACTCAGGGGTACTCAACCACTGAGCCACTTTCCCAGTCCTATTTTGTGTTTTATTTAGAGACAGGTTCTCACTGAGTTGCTTGCTTAGCACTTTGCCATTGCTGAGGCTGGCCTGGAACTCATGAGTCTCTTGTCTCTTGCCTGGCTTCAACTCAACTTATTTTTGATGATTTTTTTTTTTTTTGATACCTAGGATCGAACCCAGGGGGGACTAAACCACTGAGCCAGTTTGTTGTTCCCCAGCCCTTTGCTGTATTTTATTTAGAGATAGGATCTTGCTGAGTTGCTTAGTGTTTTGCTAAGTTGCTGAGGCTGGCTTTGAACTTACTATCCTCCTACCTCAGCTTCCCCAGCTACTGGGATTACAAGCATGTTCCATTGCATCCAGCTTTTGACAAGTTTTTATATCTAGCTATGGTATTTGCTCATTTTATTTAAAGTATTAAAAGTTGCTATAATTAATTCTGTAGACCACTTTAGCTTCTTATTATGTCTGTTAACTCTTTCCTGGATGTGAAGTAGAATATGATACTTTTGAAGGGGAGGTTCAGAATGAAATAATTAACTAATATTGAGAGATTATAGCAGTATGGACTATAAAGCTCATTAGTTTGTACTTGCCCATCACCATTATGCTATGATGGAGGGAGGAACCCCTACCATCTCTTTATTTTCTACTAAAAAGTTTAATGTCCCTAAACCTCTGCCAGTATTTTGGTGAAAATATCACATATCTGTAGTCATTTGCCTATTTTATTATATGATTTGCAATAAAAAGTTGAGGAATAAGTGGCATTCTTGATTTTTTAAAAATTAGTTTGAATAGACAGAATGCTTTGAAAGTTTTTTTATATATGCTTTTTGAAATTTGACTTAAAAAATTGAGAGTGATTTTTATTTTTAGACCACCTGGATTCCAGTGCTTAGTTTTATGCTTACTAGCTATAAGATCTTGATTAATTTATGGTTAAATATATTTTTAGTAGTGCCATTTTTCACAAAATTATGGAGAAATTAGTATAATTTGAGTGTTACATCATTGAAAAATTCTCAATTTAGCTGATGGAAAAATATTTGTCACATCTCAGTGTAAATATTTTAGAAGCTCAGAATTTCATGAAATATATCATGTAGTTCTAAAGTAAATTGAAAAAATCCTGTATTTTGTGACTTGAACTTTCCATTTGGCCTGATTTGTGATAGTAGATAACATTTGTGATCACAGTGAAAATGTTCTGTGTCCTAGTTTCCTGTTAATTCCTATTAATGCCTTATCTTTCAATATTTTTATTTAAGCTGGGAAGAAAGGCGAACTGCCTCTGGAAGAATCCAGTATCTAAACCACATAACAAGAAGTACACAATGGGAACGTCCAACACGGTAAGAATATGCAGATATTTATGATGGTTTGCTAGTCACTTTCTTGAATTTCCTTTCTTTTTATCTCTCATCTTTACTAGATTGTTTTCCCTTGGTTTATACCGCTATAGATCAGTAGATCTTAGAGCAGTTGCTGTTATTTTTAAAAAGTAATCAACAGCTGGGTGCAATGGCGCGTGCATGTTGTCCCAGTGAATTGGGAGGCTGAGGCAGTAGGATTGTGAGTTCAAAGCCAGCCTCAGCAGAGAGGCCCTAAGCAACTTGTGGAGACACTGTCTCTAAAGACAATATAAAAAAGGGACTGGGTAGCCAGGCATGGTGGTGCACGCCTGTAATCCTAGCACTTTGGGAGGCTGAGACAGGAGAATTGCAAGTTCAAAGCCAGCCATAGCAACAGCGAGGCGCTAAGCAACTCATTGAGACCCCGTCTCTAAGTAAAACACACACGCACAAAATAAGACTGAGGTTGTGGTTCAGTGGTCGAATACCCCTGAGTTCAATCCCTGGTACCAAAAAAAGGGGGGGGGGGCTAGGTTCTGGCTCTGTGGGTAAACACCCCTGGCTTCAATCCTGGTACCCAAAAATAAAGGAATCATCAACAAGGATTGTTTGACAGGTCATGCTGGTGTTGGAGCTCCAGGGCCTATGGTATTACTTAATAAACATTAATTGATCTGGGCATGGTGGTGCACACCTGTAATTCCAGTGACTCGGGAGGCTAAGGCAGGAGGATCACAGGTTCGAGGCCAGCCTCAGCCAATAAGCAAGGCTCTAAACAACTTAGTGATACCCTGAACCAAAATAAAAATAAAAAGAACTGAGGATGGGGCTCAGTAGTAAAGTGCCTCTGGGTTCAGTTCCCCAGTACCAATATATATCTTTATTAATCAAATCACTTGAATAAGTTGAATAGTCATTTTATTTCTGGATATGTTTTATTTTTAGCTGTGTTTGCGTCTGTTATTGAATAGTTATTATAAAATATGCATACAAGGTCTCCATTCATTCAGTCATATAAGGAGATGATCATATTATACCATGTCCAAGTAAGGTCTGTGATCAAGGTAAAGAACACTGTGGAGGGGCACCTACTTCAGAGTGGGGCAGTAAGGAGCTGGTCGAAGTTGCAAAGGAAAAACTGTGAAGGAGATGACTCTGAATTAAACTTTGAAGAATGGTAGATACATAGTCCCCCCCCCCTTTTTTTTTTAATATCTATTTTTTAGTTGTAGGTGGACAGAATATCTTTATTTTATTTTTATGTGGTGCTGAGGATTGAACCCAGTGCCTCACGCGTGCTAGGCGAGCACGCTACCACTGCGCCATAACCCCAGCCCCTTTCTTCTTTTTTTAAAAAATATTTTTAGTTATAGATGGACACAGTACCTTTATTTTACTTATTTATTTTTATGTGGTGCTGAGTATCGAGCTCAGTGCCTCACACATGTGAGGCAAGTGCTCTACCACTAAGCCACAACCCCAGCCCTCCTTCCTTTCCCTTTAAAAGCAAAAGCAAAGCTTATTTGTCATCTCTACTCAGTGTTTTGTTTGCCTTTTTTTTCCCTACGGGGCAGGACTGGCACCAGGAATAGATTATTAAATGCTTCTGATTAGCTTTACCTCTTTTATTTATTGAGAATTAATTACTTAGCTCATTGAAATCATAAAGTTTCTCTATTACATTATGATTGTCAGATAAAAGCTTAGTTCATATTACCAGTTTTTAAAGTGTTGATTTGACAGTAGCATTTGTAGTATAAACTGTCAAGGATTTTATTGAAGTTGAAAAACCTACGTTATATCTGAGCATAAATGAATGTGTACCTGTGTCAGTGTTTAAATGAAATCTATTTCCTTCTGACTCATTTAACTGATAGAATTTCCACATGTATAAAATATTGATTCTTACAAATGTTACAAAAATGAATTCTTGATTATTTTGTTTTGGAAGATCTAGATAGTCTGAAAGCTCCTTGAAGAGATGAATAGCTTCTTTCTTCTATTCATTCAATAAGTACTTGTACTAATGTGACAAGCACTAGGTGATAGTAGGGAATAAAGTAAGCAGACTACGTACCCCTTTTTTTCAATAAATATTTTAGTGGGGGAAGATGGACAAAAATAAGACTGTAAGAAATGAAAAATCTCAGAGATAATTGCTGTGTTGAGGAACTAAGGCAATGTATGGATGCTCCTCCACTTGATTGGGATTATATCTGAAAATATCTTAAGTCAGAAATTCATTGAATATACTTAGCTTATCACACATAACTTAGCAACATACTGTATGGTAGAGTATCTGTCATTTATCCTTGTGATCATATGCCTGACTGGCAGCTGCAGTTCTCTGCCAATTGTCTAGCATTTCCAGAGCATCCTATGTGTATTACTTGCTAGTCTAGGAAGAGAAAAAAATTTGAAGTACTGTTTCTACTAAACATTGTTTGCTTTTGCAGTATTGTAAAGTTAAAAAATCATAAGATGAACTATCATAGGTTGAGATGACATCTTCAAGTTGGAAGATTGGAAGGACCATCAAGTATAAACTATGATTTGAATGATAAAAAAGAACTAAGCCTAGGGAGAATAGGAGAAATGAGTATTCTAGGTGGAAGGAAAAAGTACT
Organism: Xerus rutilus; assembly: GCA_028644305.1. Classification (NCBI taxonomy): domain Eukaryota; kingdom Metazoa; phylum Chordata; class Mammalia; order Rodentia; family Sciuridae; genus Xerus; species Xerus rutilus. The sequence goes on from CM053402.1 coordinate 12,696,695, forward strand.
GTTCTCAAGGACTGAAGATAAAATGACTTTGGGAAGTTGAAGTAACAACAAGAGTGTCAATGTGGCAGAAGCCAAGTTGGGCGGGAGGATGGAGGGAAATCAAGTCTGAGAGGTAGGTTTTATTAAGGTCAAGTTATGCTTTGTAATTCAGTATTCAAATCTACAAACATATGGATTTTATATAAAAAGCAATTAAAATTACTATTTAAATATATAATTGACATGCTAATTACTTTCATTTCTTTGGTGTCTAGAGCTTTCAGGCTTTCTTTTGCCAGAGTTCTTAAATCATTATGTTTACATTAGTCATTCCATTTTCTTACATGATAAGTGTTACGATAGAGAACTCTAATTTTGATATCTAAATTGATAACTTTTTTCCTTGTTCCTTTTTAATAGACCGGCCTCTGAATATTCTAGTCCTGGCAGACCTCTTAGCTGCTTTGTTGATGAGAATACTCCAATTAGTGGAACAAATGGTGCAACATGTGGACAGTCTTCAGATCCCAGACTGGCAGAGAGGAGAGTCAGGTCTCAACGACATAGAAATTATATGAGCAGGACACATTTACATACTCCTCCAGACCTACCAGAAGGCTATGGTATGAGTACTAGCAAAGGAAAAATAAAGCATGGCTCACTAATTTTAGTTTGCTAAGAAAATGAACTTAAAAATGTGTTAATCTGAGTTTTAGGATTCTTCATGGAAATAAAAGTAAATGTAAAACCTCCCAACTTTGAATAGTCTTCAAAGTGTTAGAAGAGTACCTAATCAATGTTTGACTAATTACTTTAGCTTTTGTGCTTTTTTAAAATGAAATGTGACTAATACCTTATTGCAAGATTCTGTGAGAAACCTGAATCACAGTAAGACAACGTTGCAAATAGGCACTGTATAAAGGTAAGATAGCATTATTATTGATAAAGGTCATCTGAAGTCAGACATACAGTGTGATTTTTGTTTTAAGATAAATATGTTTAGGAATAATTTGAAAGACATATTTCTTATGGTGTTTATTATATTTGTATTATCTATTTTTGATTATCTGAGTGACTGGACTTAATCACTTCTTTGTATAAGATGATTATACTCTTAGGTGATTTCCTGGAATTGCAGAATTTCATGTGGAAGATAACCTGAATCTTCTAGTTAAATACAGAATTTTCTAAATCACTACTTTCAAACACTAGCATATTATGAACTTGACTGGCATTCTTTTCTTGCTAAAGCTAACTAAATCTTTGCCCTCTTAGCACTGACTGTAGGTAAATTATTTTGGCCTGATGGTGACACCTAATGACCAATATTGGGAATTACCTGATCTAAGTTTTCCTGTTTTTACTCAAGTATTTTTAAAAACTATTCTGCAAATTCATGATCCTGATTTTATTTTAAAACATATTTTTCAGGAGGTAGTGATTTGAGAGGATGAGGCAGGAGGATTGCAAGTGCAAATCCAGCCTCCACAACTTAGTGCGACCCTGTCTCAAAATAAAAAATAAAATAGGGCTGGGGATATGGCTCAGTAGTAAAGCACCCCTGGGTTCAATCCCGGATCCCCAAAAACATCTCTTAGCACTTTTTGTTTCTCTTGGCACTAGGCATTGAAACCAGGGGTGCTTTACCACTGAGCCACATCCTCAGCCCCTTTTATGTTTATTTTGAGACAGGGTCTCACTAAGTTGCTTAAGGCTTCACTAGGTTGCTGAAGTTGGCCTTGAACTTGTGATCCTTCACCTCAGCCTCCCAAGTCAGAGTATGTGAAACAGAGTATGTGAACAAACCTAAGTTCACATCCCAGCTTTGCCATGTTACACTGAGCATAGTATTCAACCTCTGTGAACTTCAACTTTATCTTCTGTAAAATGGGGAGCATAATATTACCAATAATATAGATTTGTTGCATAAACAAATCATAGTTTATGTGAGGTATCTGACAGAGTGGCATAGAACACACTCAGTAAAATGTAGCTGTTATTGTCAATGTGCAGATCTTAGAATAAAGTATCTCCTGCCATGTATCTTTGAAATTATAAGGCAGGCTATTTGGAATAGGAGTGGTTACACTTTCACAATATAGGTGTGATCTAGATTTAAAAACTTTTTGTACAACTAAAACGCAGAAATAAAGTAGATACCAAGACTGAAATTATTACAGCTGTCATTTATAACTGATTTTAAACTTTTTTTTAGTTCTGGAGATTGAACTCAGGGGCACTCCACCACTGAGCCACATCCCCAGCCCTATTTTTTTTTTTTTTTTTTTTTTTTTAATGTAGAGACAGGGTCTCACTGAGTTGTTTAGTGCCTCGCTGTTGCTGAGGCTGGCTTTGAAGTCACGATTCTCCTGTCTCAGCCTCCCTAAGTGCTGGGATTACAGGTGATCTTAAACATTTTTGATTAGTGGCTTATAGATAAGTTTCTGCTGATAAATATTAACAATAGTTTTATTATCTTGTAGATTGAATTTTTTTAAAAAGAAAACTGGTTTTGTTTCTTAAGAAAACAAAGACCGAAGAAACCCTTTCACAGAATTCTTTTTCTTCAACCTGGTTTCCTTGCTTTCTACTCAGTGGCTTTGGGCTCATTTCTTCTTTTACTTTTCTCTCCCTAGTGTGCACACCTGATGTTTAGTTCTCTTCTTTCCAACTTGATTTTTTTTCCATTTTTACCTGTTTATGACTACATAATGTGTTCCTTGTATCTCATCTTTTTTGTGTCTGTTTTAGCTTAAATATAGTTTAAAGAATACATTTCTGGCCCAGTGTGGTGTCACATGCCTTTAATCCTAGCAACTCAGAGGCCGAGGAGGAGGATCACAAGTTTGAGGCCAGCCATAGGCCCTAAGCAACTTAGTAAGACTCTGTCTCAAAGTAAAAAATAAAAAGGACTGGGGATTGGCTCAGTGATAAAGTGCACCTGGGTTCAATCTCTAGTTCCAAAATAAGAGACCACTTCTTTATCTTTTGTCTTGTGTACTTATTGGTGTTGTGACAATCTTATGTTCTATTTTCCATTGCAATGTTTAGTATTTACACTACATTATAAGTTTTGTTAGGTTTTAGATAGCTGGCCTGTAATCCTCATATGTTTCCAGGGAACAGAAAAAGTGATTTGTGAAGCTGTTATTCATAATGAAATAGACTGGTAATTTTTCCCTATTATGTATGTCATCCTAGTGTATGTAAAAGTGTTTGATTTGGACATTCTGAATGTGTTCTTATTATTAGTTTTCTTTATTTTACAGAACAGAGGACAACACAACAAGGTCAGGTATATTTCTTACATACTCAAACTGGTGTGAGCACATGGCATGATCCAAGAGTACCTAGGTAAGAACATATTTTAAGTACTTTTCATACCACAAATATACATTTTACTTTGGATTTCTTGCAGTTTTTAAAAAAAATATTTAGCTTTTAAAAAATAGTTTATATAAGTGTTTGACTCTTTCTGATAGTCATATCAGTTTGACATTCAGTAGAAAGTCTTAACCTGTTTCTCTGCAGTCTGACCAGTCCCCCACCCCACCAGTGTCCAGTCCCCTTTTCTGATCCCCTTAAAAAAGTGAGACAGCTGGGCATTGTGTCACAAGCCTGTAGTCCCGTTTTAAATGAGGCAGAAGGGTCAAGTTCAAGGCCAGCCTCAGCAATTCAGCAAGGCCCTGTCTCAAAAAAAAAAAAAAAAAAAAGTGAGGCCTGGGGATGTGACTCATTGGTAAATCGCCACTGGGTTCAATCCTTGGTTTAAAAAAAAAAAAAAAAAAAAAACACAAGGCAAAACATAGGCTAAAACATTCCCTTTAAAACAGGAGATTGATTAATCTTATTTCTGGTTAGGCTTTTTTGAGTTAAAAAAAATTTAATCTTACATAAATTTTACTCTGATCTTTTATGTGTTCCTTAATAAAGTTTCATTTTGATTTAGAAAAGAAAACCAGTGGCTAGGTATGGTGGCACACACCTATAATCCCAATTCTGGAGGCTGAGGCAGGATCATGGCAACTTCAAGGCCAGCCTCTGCAATTCAGTGAGACTTTGTCTCCATATAAAAAATAAAGGGCTGGGGATATAAAACCCAGTGATGGAGCACTTGCCTAGCATGCACAAGGCCCTGAGTTTGACCTCCAGTACTGCAAACAAACAAACAAACTGAAAAGGACTGAGGATCTAGTTTAGTTGTAGAGCACCCCTGGTTTCAATCTCTAGTACCAGAAAAAGCATAAAGGAAAACAGCTTAGATTAGTTCAATTCCATTTTATTTAAATACCAAAATTTATACATTTGAACTATAGGCATTGCATTTGCTAACCAAAATGTCAGTTACTTCTAGCTTTAAGAAGATGAAATGACACACAAATCAATTTAGTAATTAGTGTAATTTTAAGTACATTCTGGTATTAATGAGTTTTTCAAACTCATTATTTAATATAGTTTTTTTGTTTGTTTGTTTGTTTTCTTGTCCTTGTATTCTTTGGAACTGAGCATTGAACGCAGAGGCACTTTACCACTGAGCTACATCCCCAACCCTTTATATATTTTATTTTGAGACACGGTCCCACTGAGTTGCCCGGGCTGTCCTTGAATTTGCAATTCTCCTTCCTCAGCCTCCCCAGTATAGCTGGGATTATAGGCATGCTTCACTGGCAGCTTGGGTTATTTTCTAATGAACAAGTGCAAAGTACCAAGTAGTGCAGTCTAACCTGCCAAAAAGCTTGAATTCTTTTTTTTTTTTTTTTTTTTTTAAAGCTTGAATTCTTAATTAAGTTCTAAATCAACTTTACTATGGTACATGTATACCTTTGTAGAGTGAGGATATTTTGTATGTCAAACACCCACCCCCAACACATATAATAAAAAAAACCCCATGGAGTATCAAGAGAACTTTCCTTCCTAAAGCTGACTCAGACTTCTGCAACTGAATCGAAAAACAGATGTGACTAGCTGATGTTGGGTTGATCTAATACAGGTTATTTATTTATAAATAAAATTATTATAATGAAAATATTTTATTTGGTTATATAATTTAATTAGAATCTTTTGAGAGTGGCAGCCAGGGAAATATGCTGTCACTAATTACTGAATCAATGTTGCCATTTCTTGGCAGTATAAAATGTTAATTTTTAACAAATAGTAGAGAGGGAATTTTGTATCTTTTAAATTAAGCTTGCTGAAAAAAATCCAAGGGCCTAACTTTTAGAAATCAGAGGTTTGTTAAATTACAAAAAGAAGTGTTTTGGATTCTGTTTATCAGATTGAAGATAAATAATAAACTTTTCTTTAAAATTATTTAAAATCATTGATAAGAAATACGTAGAAGAAAAATGATTTTGCAGTAGCGAGAAAGATGAACGTGAGTTATCTGTTGAAAGAATAAGGATATAATAATAATATAATAATGTATAAGCTTGTAGCAAAAATTGAAATTTAGAGTTCAGCATCATTCTTGGGAATTGGATAGAGTTCAGCATCGTTCTTGGGAATTGGGAATAAACTCTTATTCTTTTTTTTGAGTCTTTTATTTTTTCTTTTTACATATACATGATAGTACCGTGTATTTTGACATACGTAGATGGAGTATGATTTATTATTATTAAAATCCCCATTTTATGCTCTTAGTTTTAAAATATGTTTTAGTTGTTGATGGACCTTTATTTTACTTATTTATTTATATGCAGTGCCAAGAATCAAACCCAGTGCCTCACGTGCCAGGCAAGCACTCTACTGCTGAGCTACAACTCCAGTCCCTGTGCTCTTATTTTTAAGGAAATATTTTCCATCAATGAAGGAGAGGTTTCTATAAAGGATTAAGAATATTGGCACCTATTTTAAACATTTCATGATATTATGCCCTTTACTATTTTTCTTAGTCTCTGTGCCTCAAATATCTTAAAAGTTTATATTTTATCTTTTGTTTTGAAGAATCTTTAGCAAATACACCTTTTCTATGGAGGATCTTTTATCAAAGCAGAGCACATTTATTAAAATATCATCACTATTTAAAGACATTAATAAAACTGTATAAACCAGATACAGTTTAATGAAAATAACTTCATTTAAGTATATCCAGTAGACTTAAATTTATCTGAGAAGTCCCATTTCATCATGCTTTTCATTTCTGTTTAAAGTAATGATTAGGCCTAATTATTTACTGTATTGCATACTGGCTGTAGTCTTGAAGGTCAGATTTATTTATTGACTTATCAAGGATTAACCCAGGGGTGTTCTACCACTAAGCCACATCCCCAGCCCTTTTTATTTTTTATTTTGAGACAAAGTCTCACCAAGTTGCTTAGGGCCTTGCTGAATTGTTGAAGCTAGCTTTGAACTTGGGATCCTCCTGCCTCAGCCTCTTGAGTTGCTGAGATTACAGGCATGCACTACTGTGCCTGGCTCAGATTTGTATTTTTATGGCTGCATTGCATTCCATTTTTCTGTAATCAGTTCCCAATTGGACATAAGAATTATTTCCAGTTTTCTACTTTTTTAGTCAATGCTCTAGAGCTGTTCCATGTATGACTATACATTCGTAAAATTCTAAATAAAATAATACAAAATTAGTTTCTGCATTCTATTGGTAGAATTCCTCATTCTTTGATTTCCATCATTGTTTTTCACTTTTAAAAGTTCAACTTAAGAAAACATCACCATTTATTATTATTATTTTTTAAATATAGTTGTAGATGGACACAATATCTTTATTTATTTATATCTTTATGTGGTGCTGAGGATCGAACACAGTGCCTCACATGTGCGAGGCAAGTGATCTATCACTGAGCCCCAGTGCTAACCCCACGATTTATTTTTAATACTGTTTCATTGATAGTTCATTTTGCAGTGATACCTTTTACGTTTTTCAAAAACTGTATATCATGGCTGTTTTCTTTTTGGTTTCTGACAGTGCTTGGGGATCTGAATCTGTAGTTTATTGTTTCTACTGACTTCAACAGTGGTGTTCTTTTCTAAAGTGTTTGGTGATTTTAGATTACGAGTTTATTACTCGACGAGTTTGGGTTCTCTAGACCTTAAGTGGGATTTTAGGTAGTTTTCCTGGAATCACTTCATCCTTCTGAGTGCTCAGTTTCTGAAGAAGTTATTGGTTTTCTTTCCCAACCTTGCTGCTGGTCTTCCCTTCTCCCCACTGGCCACTCAGCTATCAGCTTCACCTCAGTTTCCTCTCTCCCTTCTATCTTTTTCTCCCCTGCACCTCCTTCCTTTTTATTGGGTAGGATTTTTGGAGCTTTCCCTTGCCTCTTTTGTGACTAGCCGTGTCTTTAAATATTATGTTTCCCTTTAAACTTTAGTTGTTCTGTAGCAGGAGGATCTTTCTCTCTCTCTCTCTCTCTCTCTCTCTCTCTCCCTCCCTCCCTCCCTCCCTCTCCCACCCCCCGCTTTGCATTTCTGTTTCTGTTTAAAGTAATGATTAAGGCCTAATTATTTATTGTATTGCATACTGGCTGTGTTCTTGAAGGTCAGATTTATTTATTGATTGTACCAAGGATTAACCCAAGGGTGTTCTACCACTGAGCCACATCCCCACCCCTTTTTATTTTTTATGTTCTCTCTCTCTCTCTCTGTATTGAGGATTGAACCCAGGGGTGCTTAACTACTGATCCACGTCCCCAACTCTTTTTATATTTTATTTAGAGACAGGGTCTCCCTGAGTTGCTGAGGCTGGCTTTGAACTCACCATCCTCCTGCTTCAGCATCCTGAGCTGCAGGTTAGGAGGATCTCTTGGCCTCTAAACAAAAATCAAAATCATCATTTCAACAAATCTATGAGGGCCCATATGTGCCCATCATCATGTTTCACTGAGAACAAGGCATTACTTAAGGGAAAAAAATTCTTTGTCTGGTTTAACTTTTAAAACATGATTTTGAAGAATCTTGTCAGCATAATTATGTTCTAGTTTAAATTTACATTAGACATACTGCTTTTATCTTTTCAACTCCCCACCCCCAGCCCCTGAAGAAGACCACAAAAGGCAAACAGTTTTAGTGTCTAGATGCTTGAGTTTTCTTGATCACTTTCAAAGAGTGGCAATTCCAGTAGCCTAAAGTGTTCACTTGGGCTTGAAATGACCTGAGCAGTTACTCATTGTTACACGAGGCCTTAGTGGAATCATGAAAGACAGTGACTTCTTTGCCCCAGTAGATGATGACAGCAACTTTGGGATCTTCACTCTGAAAGATTTTTGTTATAACAGTGTAGAGGATAGAATTTTATAGTCCTTATTGCTGGTTTTGGTATGAATAGCCAAAGGGAAATAATACCTAGTGTCAGGTATAGGACAGTGGTAAGGAACTTCCATGCCCACTCTAAGCACATCCCCTTTCTCGCACCTTAATGTGTTTAATAACTTGAAGCTCCTTATGTCATTCTTTAAGATCCTATAAATCCTTGTCTGTGTGTAATAGTACTTTAAGTGTGTGCATAACAACAGTGGCCTTTGGTCCATTGAAAGTCTATTAGCCGCTTGTAATCCCAGCAGCTCTGGAGGATGAGGCAGGAAGATCCTAAGTTCAAAGCTAGCTTTAGCAAAAGCGAGGTGCTAAGCAACTCAGTGAGACCCTCTCTCTAAATAAAATACAAAGCCAGGCATGATGGTGCACTCCTGTAATCCCAGCACTTTGAGGGGCTGAGATAGGAGACTCGCGAGTTCAAACCCAAACTCAGCAATGGCTAAGCACTAAGCAACTCAGTGAGACCCTGTTTCTATGTAAAACACAAAATAGGGCTGGGGATGTGGCTCAGTGGTTGAGTGCCCTTGAGTTCAATCCCTGGTACACTCCCCCCCCCCCCCAAAAAAAAGCCTATTAGTTTTTTACATTGCAGCAGTAAGCTGTAGTGCATTGTTCCTTAGGTGTCTCAGATTCTTTATTCACAAGTTTACAGATTTCAAAAGTCAAGATGAAGTAGTTATCCTTCATTATTATCCTCCTGTCATTATTTTCAGGATCATAATTTCTTTTCTTCCTTTTTTTTTTTTTTTTTTTTTGGTACTGGGGATTGCACTCAGAGGTCTTTACCGACGAGCCACATCCCCAGCCCTTTTTATTTTTTATTTTGTGACAGGATCTCATTAAGTTGTGTAGAGCCTCAATAAGTTGCTGAGTATAGCCTTGAGCTTGTGACAGGATCATAATTTCAATAACATTTCCAGTTTTGCTTTGTTGGAAAGCTTAAAATTACTCATGAAATGGACATTTATTTACACAGATTTTATGATGCAGTAAAGAAATAGTTGAAGGAAATTTTAGAAAACATTTAATTCCTTTTATCACTGATACTTGTAACACAGTATTTTCTGTCAAACAAATATTGAAGTACAGTTTATGTTGGCAAATGTTGTGATTGCTTTTATATTAATTTAAAATCTGTGTTACATTAAAGTCCAGACACTTACTTACTAAAAATGTAGGCTTTGTGATAAGTTCTTCTGAGCTGTTTATGGATTGGGTTTTGAACATGCAAGTTTGTTAAACCCCTGGGAATTAAAGATTCCAGCTCAACATCTCAAGTTTCTGAAACAATACATTTTCTCAGACTTCATGGAATTGTTCTGTGTCATTTACACTTGCTTGGCTCAGCAGGCACAGCAATGAGGTATTTTTTACTTTATATTTGTTTTTGCAGGGATCTTAGCAACATCAATTGTGAAGAGCTTGGTCCTTTGCCTCCTGGATGGGAGATCCGTAATACTGCAACAGGCAGAGTTTATTTCGTTGACCATAACAACAGAACAACACAATTTACAGACCCTCGACTCTCTGCTAACTTGCATTTAGTTTTAAAGTAAGTTTTTGAAACAATACATGTAAAAATACCAGTTGGAACATGAGGAAATTGATAGATAATTTTTATAATAAATATGAAAGAATGTCTGCTCTCTTCAGTTTATGAGTTACTTTTATTGATCATATGAATATTTTAATTCTACTATGCTTAAGTAGGAACTGATCTTGAATGTTAGGTAAAAGGTATGTATTGAAAGTACTCAAGTGGGGAGGGCTTTTTCCCAGAGGCAGTAGCTTGACAGGAGAAGTTGAGGCTGAACAAACTAATTTTGTGTTGCTGTTGCAATATAACTAGTATTAGTGGCTAAAACTTCAATAGCTTTTATTGTGTGCAAAGTGTTGGTTTTTTTACTTTATATATTATCAGCAATTTCTTCCCCAGAAATTCCTTGAGGTAGTTACTGTCATTTATTTATATGGATGAGGAAACTGAAATATTGAGGTTGACTTTCTGTAGGTCACCAGGCAGTAAGTGGCCATGTGCAGATTCATACCAGACATCCTGGCGTTAGTTGGCTGTTAACTATTGTATTGAGCATTGTTTTTAGGTGTTGTTTGCACCCTTTGCTTTTCTTTTCCCTCTAGCTGTCTAGTTTTTTTCCTAACTTTGTTAGTTACTGACATTGTCTTCTGAGGAAGGGGAAGGATAAGGAAAAGAGAGAAAAGGAAACTTCATTACTAAGCAAAGTACCAAAATGTCTTTTTCAGCAGTTCTGATGAAACTGTGTGTGTGTGTATGAGCAGGGAGAGGGAGAAAGAGAAACTGACTCTACCTCTGAGCTACATCCCCAATCCTGGCAAAAACACTTTGACAGGGGTTTATCAACAAGGTTCTTGGCCTTAGACTTTGAAGAACAAGGTTCTCTGTGACTCCAGAATAACTTATAACTCTATCATCTCTAAAAAAAAAAAAAAAAAAAAAAAAAAAATTACCTAGTCTGTCTTCCTCATTCCTTACGTAATAAGTACTCAAGGGCTGGGGTTATGGCGCAGTGGCAGAGCGCTCGCCTAGCACGCGTGAGGCACTGGGTTCGATCCTCAGCATCACATAAAAATAAAATGAAGATATTCTGTCCACCTACAACTAAAAAATAAATTAAAAAAAATAAGTACTCAAAAGTGAAGTACTTATGGTAAATGTACAGTTTGTAAAACAAACTGGACATGTTGGCACACTCTTGTTATCACTGCTTGGGAGGCTGAGGCAAAAGGATTGAAAGTTGGAGGCCAGCTTGGGCAGCATAGCAAGACTCTATCTCATAATAAGATTTTTTTAAAAAGGTGAGGGATGTAGGCTCAGTGGTAAATCACTTGCCTGGCAAGTATGAGAACCTGGGTTTTATACCCAGTAACCACCCCCGCCCCCAAGTAGTTCATAAAGCTAAGTAATTCATAATGACTTTGGGAAATATCTTTGTTTCATTTATCTTTTTGGTTTTATAAGCAAAACATTTTAATGAGAGCTATCTGCTAATTGTTTAGGGTAACAGAATGAAGCATTTAAAATATCTATCTGGTTCCTTCTTTCAAATATGTACAGTTATCCTGGCAGTCTCATTATGTCAATAGATCTTGGCTTCATTGTGGATAAAAGATTCTAAAATTTTGGTTACAAATTAAATTCACAAGTATTTGGCAGTTTTACAATTTGTAAGCACTTGAAATACTGAAAAGCATGGGCTGTTTCCATGCATTAGGATCTGCAGTCTACCCTTTAGGTAACACTGCTCTGGGCACTTGCCTAGTGGTTGAATTGCAACATCATAGAGTATTTTTTTCTTCAACTCTAATATGTAACCACAACTTTTCTAGAGTAGCTATTCCACTTTAGCCTTTTACGAGTTTCTGTTGCTTGAGAACCTTACTAGTACTTGGTATTTACTTATGGTACTTTGTGATTATAATTTGCCAGTCTGATACTTTTAATGCTATCTCCCTGTGACTTTAAATTGCATTTTCCTAATTATTAATGTGATTGTATACCTTTTCATAGGTTTATTGAATTTCCTTTTTTTAAGAGGTCCTCTTCACATCTTTTGACCATTGTCTATTGAGATTGAATAGTTTTTTGTTGGCTTGTTGATAATTGTATGACATTTCATATAAATTGCGTTTGCTTACTTTTCTAATGTGCCCTTTAAATTTTAAAATTTGAACTGTAGATGAATTTTTGATGCATTTATAGTTTTTTCTTTACTAGGCAAGTCTTTAACTCACTAGGACTTTTTCCTTTGTGGATTTAAGTACCTCATGGGGGCAACTAACTGGGATTTGTGGAGATGATAAGGAATACAGGAGATGTTGACATTCTCTACAGAGAGCTTTGTTTTTAGTATTATCATTATTTATTACCTTCCAGCTTCCCCCACCCCACTAGACTCTGCATTACTTAAGAAGACCGCCCATATTCTACACGTTTTTCCTTCTTTAGTATGTAGCATACCCAAGTATTTGGTAAATGTGCATGTATTGAAGACCCAGAATTCTGGCTCTTCTGGAGGCCTGGAAAAGCCACAAGAGGTCGTTCTATTTTATCTTCTGTCCTAAGGATCATCTCTTTGGGTAGTAGGAATTTGGAGTTTAACTTGATGTTGCCAGTGGAACATTTTGGTAGAATAGTTAGAACTTCTGTCTTTTGAGGGAGTAGTTACTTGTATCAAAGAACTGAATTAAAATTAGTGTTGTGAAGGAAGGACTAGATGGGATGATTAGAAATGTTGTTTGCCTTTTCTGTTTGAGTAAATTACATTAGAGTAAATTAAATTAGAAAGTAATTGGAAGAACAATTACCTGCTTTTCTGATGATTATTATTTTTACAGTTCAATTTATTAAGTTGCATTAATATCATCAGCATTCCTTAGCTCCAAGTTTTATTGTCATTCCCATAGATAGTTCTCATGTGAAATTTTTTTTTTTTTTACACTGGGTGTTGAATTAAGGGGCAGTACGCCATTGAGCTACGTACATCCCCTGGTTAAATTGCTGAGGCTGGCCTTAAACTTGTAATTCTTCTGCCTCAGCATCCTGAATCTATGGGATTACGAGCAGGTACCACCATGCCTGGTCCGAAAATGTTTGTTTTTTTTTTAACGAAAAATGTTTTTTTGTATCAAAGTATTGCTCTTCTCTCTAATATCTTTGACATATTGTGCTGTGAAAAAGCTTAAGCGTTTTGTTTTGTTTTTGTTTTTTGTTTTTTAAGAAGGACAGATTTTCAGGGCTGGGCACAGTGGCGCACTGCTATAATCCCAGCAGCTCAGGAAGCTGAGGCAGGAGGATTGTGAGTTCAAAGCCAGCCTCAGCAAAAGTGAGATGCTAAGCAACTCAGTGAGACCCTGTCTCTAAATAAAATACAAAATAGGGCTGAGGATGTGGCTCAGTGGTCAAGTGCCCCTGAGTTCAATCCTTTGTACCACCCCAACCTAGTCGTCCCCCCAAAAAAGAAAGAATTTCAGAACTCTACTTGACAGTGTTATCTGTAAAATCTCCAACCTGATAAATCTTCTCTAGGGTTTATAGTCATGTTGTTTTAGACAAAATATGTAAAAAATTATTCACAGCATTTAAATTTTTATCAGAAGTTAACTTAGAAGTGATAAAAGAGTTAGTTTTTATTCAGATATAAAATGTAAAACCTAATTCATATGTGAAAATGAATTTATTATATGGAGGTATAATAAACAATTTTAACCTCAAATTACAGTTTTAAAAAGGATATTCAGCCAGAGAGCAGTGGCACAGTTAATTGTTCTGTAATACTAGTGGCTTGGAAGGCTGAGGCAGGAGGATTGTGAGTTCAAAAGCCAGCCTCAGCAACTTAGCCAGGTCCTAAGCAACTCAGTGAGAACCTGTCTCTAAATAAAATATGAAAAAGGGATGGGGATGTGGCACACTGGTTAAGTGCCCATGGGTTCAATTGCCAGTACCAAAAAATAAAAATAGAAAATTCATAAGGCATTAGTTTTAAAATTTAACTATTGTTATATTAATCCTTATATATCTTAGTATATGTTGGGTGGAAAACTCCTTTTTACATCAATGCTTTATTTCTGTTTTTAAAGACATTTGGGATGTGTTTCAAATGTGTGTTAAAGCCAGGTACAGTGGCAAAAGCCTGTAATCCCAGCAATTTGGGAGGCCGAGGCAGGAGGATCACAAGTTAAAAGCTAGCCTCAGGGGCTGGGATTGTAGCTCAGTGGAAGAGCACTTGCCTTGCATGCGGGAGGCACTGGGTTCGATCCTTAGCACCACATAAAAATAAATAAATAAATAAAATAAAGATATTTGTGTCCATCTACAACTAAAAAAAAATTAAAAAAAAAAAAAAAAAAAAGCTAGCCTCAGCCTTTTAGCTAAGCCTTAAGCAATTTAGCAAGACCCTGCCTCGAAATAAAAAAAAAAGCGGGGTGAGGTAGTGGCTCAGTGGTTAAGCACCACTGGGTTCAATCCCTGGTATCAAAAAAAAAAATTTGTTAAAGGAATTTTGAATCTAACTCTTTGACGTGTTAAATATATCGTTATCTTACTTGGTAGATCTGATATTGTTCTTATTGAATTTCTTATGGAATTTTTTCTTTTTCCAAAAGAATGTTATTGAAGTATAGCTATTGCTATTAGGCTAATTATGAATTAGCAAAAGTAGTTTAACTGTTAGTCTGAATTTTAGGAGAAGCTATGTATATATAGATTTTATTTTTATATAACTTTCATAAATATTTTTAGATGATTTTGATTTTTAATTAGTTGTGTGTGTGTGCCTGTTTCAGCATTTATAATCTCACTGATTATATTGTAATCAGTGAGAACTGATTACAATATAATCATAGAAAGGGTACTTATCTGAGCCAGAAAATAATGTAGTGGGGCAAGTTATGTTTTGGAGAGGAATCTCCTATCAAACTAAGAAGAATTGGTAATTAATTTTTTTTTTTTTGGTACCAGGGATTGAACTCAGGGGCACTTGACCATTGAGCTACATCCCCAGCCCTATTTTGTGTTTTATGTAGAGACAGGGTCTTACTGAGTTGCTTCGCGCCTCGCCCTTGCTGAGACTGGCTTTGAACTCGCGATTCTCCTGTCTCAGCCTCGCTAAGTGCTGGGATTACAAGCGTGAGCCACCGCGCCCGGCTGGTAATTAATGTTTTTGAGAAGAAGTGATAAGAGAAGTTACCTCTTAGAAATATTTACTATGCCTATTATATATAAAATGGTTATAAAGATATTATTTAAGTCCTTTGTTATGCAATACTTTAATATCTTCCTCCTTAATTCCCAAGCCCTTCCTACAATACTGTTTAGTTATTTGTCTTTTCAAAGGGATGTTTTTTTATATTCTAAAGATTATGGAGTACCTTTGAGGCCTCGGCACATAATCTGTCAGTGATGGTACAGTGTTGATAAACTATTGCAAAATGTTGTCATTGGGATTCAGTAAATAACTTGGCAAAGGGCACATTCTCCTAAGAAATCATTTTTAATCTATTTTTAAAAAGTTTTTCTTGTTTGCAAGCAAACTTTATAGATTTTTTTAAAAATATTTTTTAGTTGTCAGTGGACTTTATTTATTTATATGCGGTGCTGAGAATCGAACCCAGTGCCTCACACGTGCTAGGCAAGTGCTCTACCACTGAGCCACAACCCCAGACCCCTTTATAGATTTTTTAACCCAGTAACTATATTCGTTGCAGTTCAAATGACTAACATTTACTCTGTTTAGTGTGTTCTGAGCACTGTTTAAGCACTATGTCATGTCATCTTCATTGTAATTCTATGCTGTCTCCCTCTCACCAATGAGAACAATGGAGCCTCAGTTACTTAACTTGTCTAGAGGTATGTAGAAAGTGTGAGAGCTGGGATTTGAATCCAACCAGTTGGACTGTAGAGAGGTGTTTTTTTCTTTCTTTTTTCTCTTTCTGTTTTTTTTCTTTTTTGGCAGGGCGGGGGTGGTAGTACTGGGAATTGAACTCAGAAACACTCAACCACTGAGCCACATCTCCAGACTTATTTTGAATTTTATTTAGAGACAGGGTCTTAACTGAGTTGCTTAGTGCCTCGCTTTTGCTGAGGTTGGCTTTGACCTCAAGATCCTCCTGCCTCAGCTTCCTGAGTTGTTGGGATTATAGGTGTGCGACACTGCACCCAGCTCCCTATTTTTATTCTTTTTACACTAATTATTTCCCTTCCTTTCATGAGCATTGCAGGAAGTTACTACTGGAAAGGAAGCTTTTCATTTTTTTCTTTTTAAGATGACTGTGGGCAAAGGCTTTACAATTTGAGTCTTCTCTGCTTGTCAGGTTCACTTATTTCAAGAAAATTGTTTGATTTCCTGATTAAGTCTCTAGACATTGTCAAACACACCTTGAAGGATAGAGGATTGGCACCTGCAGTGTTTCTTGTCTAGCACTGACATCAGTCCTTACATAACTGCCCTTTGTACCCTAGTGTAGTTGAAGAGATAAAACAGACTGCTTTATTGGGTAGTTATTTATTTTTTTTCCCTGTGTGTATGAGAAATAATAGCTTCTGGTGGCTGAATCGGGATTGTTTACTTGTTTCAGTTTTAAGCTTTTTCCATTTGCAGGTCTTTAGACAGTCTTTCACATAAGGCTTTGTGAATGAGCTTGCTGTCTCTGGATTTAAAAAAAAACAAAAAACAGCTTTATTGAAATATAATTGACATACAGTCAACTGTAAATTTTTATACAGCTTAACATATTTAACATGTTATATCCCAAGAAACTATCAACCACATGAAAATGAACATCCATCACTCCAAAAGTTTTCTCATACCCCTTTGTAATTGCTCCTCCTCTCCCCCGCTGTGCTGCGTTTACCCGTATTAGTTTTCCAAGGCTACTGCAACAAAATACCACTAATTGTGTGAACAACAGAAATTCATTCCCTTATAGTTCTGGAGGCTTGGGGTCCAGACTAAGGGAGTCAACTGGGTTGGTTCCTTCTGGAAGTTCTGAGGGAATCTGTTCCATGCCCCCTCCTAGCTTCTGGCTGTTTCTGGAAACTTTGGTATTCTTTGGCTTGAAGACATTTCATTCTGATGTTTGTCTTCAGTCATCTCATAGGTTTCTTTCCTGTGTATCTACATCCAAATTTCCCTCCTCTTACAAGGATACCAGTTGGATTTAGGACCAACCCAATGCATTGTTTTCTCGTCTTAACTTGATCATATCTCCAAAGACGCTATTTTCAAGTAAGGTCACATTCTCAAGTCTGAAGAGTTGGGACTTCAATATGTTTTTGGAGAGGACAACCCACAACACTCCCTTTTGGATCATAGATAAATGAAATCTTAACAGTATGTTTATTTGGTTTCTTTTCTTTAACCTAATGTAATTTTGAGCTGCTTTTCTATTGCACATATAGTTCATTTCTTTTTATTGTTACAGTGAAATATTATCTGAGTTGTTTCCAGTGTTTGGCTGTGCCTGAATTTTAAAGTGGGTGGTGGAACAATGTAGAGGAAAATGGAAATGGTATTTGAAAAATTTGTTCCCAGGCAGCAGTATAAAGCTTTGTGGATAAAACTTCATTATCTAATTCTATTAGATAACTTCAGTATCTAATTCATGTGGACTATGAGAAATAAACTTTGGAGCTGGTTTATTGGTGCCAAAAAAAAAATTAGGCTAATCATATGTCCTAGTAAGGCTTGGCAAATGATATAGCTAGACTTGATTTACAGTCTGATGGTATTTTAAATGTAGAATAGCAATATTTTTTATTTAAAATACTTTCATAATAACACTTCTGTTACTTTCAGTCGGCAGAATCAATTGAAAGACCAACAGCAACAGCAAGTGGTGTCATTGTGCCCTGATGACACAGAGTGTCTGACAGTGCCAAGGTACAAGCGAGACCTGGTTCAGAAACTGAAAGTCTTGCGGCAAGAACTTTCCCAACAGCAGCCTCAGGCTGGCCACTGCCGCATTGAGGTTTCCAGGGAAGAGATTTTTGAGGTAAACTTAGAAGTCTTTTTTTTTTGATGTCTTATTTTAAAATAGAGGAAAATTAAATTTAGTGTTTTATTCTCCCTTTTCCAAGCATACTTTTTTGGGATTCATAACCCTCTTGAATGGAAGTATTCTCTTATTTCTTTTTTAATTGTAAAGGTAGTAATATTGGAGATGCTTAGTATGTGAAATAGGCATTAACTGGGATGAAGAGTGCCACATATTCCCCTTGGTTCAGTTTGGTCTCTGCATTGCAAATTCTTATTTGTTAGTGAATTTTATTTTTCTTAATTTATTTTTTTGGTACCAGGAATTGAACCCAGGGGCACTTAACCACTGAGTCACATCTTTAGTCCGTTTTTGTATTTTAGTAGATACAAGGACTCACTAATTTGCTGAGGCTGGCTTTGAACTTGAGATCTTCCTGCTTCAGCTTCCTGAGCTGCTGGGATTATAGGTGTACACCACCACACCCAGCCTGTTAGTGAATTTTAAGGCCTGTTAGTGAGTTTTAAAAGGCCACAAATATTATCCATCCCTTCTTTCTGATTCTTCTGAAAGTTAAGGGACTCTAATTTAAAAAGTATTTCATCTGATTACTGTTGGACTACTTCCTTAATTTATTGAAAACCTGTTATGTACTTTTATCCTTGGGTTATAGCCCTAATACTACCTTCAAAATTTCTGTCATAATATGTAGTAGAGACCAAAGATAAGGGTTTCTCATTCATTAGAGGATTCCTGTACAAACGTTTGGAACCCTGATAATCCTTTTCCTAAAGGATGCACTTTTTTCTTTCAGAGTAGTTCTGACCTTGCTTATAATCTACCATTCATATTTTAAAATGATATAAAGCTATGTAGTGAAGACCACTTTGTGATTGCTTATGTTCTTTTAGAACTTTTTCTTTTTTCTTTTTTAAACAATATTTTTTTTAGTTGTAGGTGGACAGAATATCTTTATTTTATTTTTATGTGGTGCTGAGGATCGAACCCAGTGCCTCATGCATGCTAGGCGAGCACGCTACCACTGCGCCATAACCCCAGCTCAGAACTTTGTTTTTCTTACACTTATTTTACTGGTCCCTGTAACTTAAAATTTGGTCAACCAACTTTTAAAAATTTGCTGTTTTACCAAATTCTTTTTCTTGTGAGTGGAAACATTAGTAGTACCTAGTAGGCTTTTCATATAATATTTATCAAATAAATTGCTTTCAGAAGGATTAGTTTATGTATCTATTTTGTTTTTTAAAATTCTGTGAGGTTTAAAACATTTGGAATTTATTCATTGATTTGATGGACAAATTTCACTTTATTTAAATTGTGTTTTGTGAGTGGGATGGGAGGGAGAGTTTAATAGGTTAAAAACACCTAGTAATAACATATATTAATTTTTTTCAGGAGTCATATCGACAGGTCATGAAAATGAGACCAAAAGATCTCTGGAAGCGATTAATGATAAAATTTCGTGGAGAAGAAGGCCTTGATTATGGAGGGGTTGCCAGGTAAAGACTTGATTGTCAGTTAACAATGTGTAGATATTTATACTTATAAATTTAAGACACTTCCTGTGATATAGCTTTCTTGTGGAGATTTATTTTCTAGTATTGTATTCTCTAATGTTTACAAAACAGGGAAAATTTTGTAGATACATTCATAATGGGGTTAGGATGGTACTACTTCCACAAGAGTTATTTCAGTGCTTTCTAATGAATCATATAGCTCAGTGAGACTTTTTCCGAAAATAGCTTCAACCTTTTGTGGACTATTGGTAGGACTAGCTGGCCTTGTGTTTTCATTATTTCTCTTCCTTAGCACTTATTATTTCCTCTGCTTTATATTGTCAGGAATAGTCTTGAGACTTTAATGATATATTATCTAAATACTCTTTCCTTTTGCTTCCATTGCCATTTTCTTTACCTTGCTAAATAATTGTATGTATGTGCAGGTCTCATGATGGTCCTTGGATAGTTTCAGTACAGAAGGTATAATGTTTCTGCCACATTCATAATTACACATTAAGTCCAATTGATTTATTTCTGATAACATAAATACTATGAGAATTTTTTCCATGTGTGAAAATTCATTTTAAGGTAAATGTAGGAGAAATAGTATAGCTCTGAAGAGAAATATTGAAAGGATTATAGAAATAATTCTGCTTCCCTATTCTGAAGCCAACCTACAGTAGTACTTCCACTGAGTCCTGTAGCTGTTATTTATTTATTTATTTATTTATTTATTTATTTATTTAGATATAGGGATTGAACTCAGGGGCACTTAACCACTGAGCCACAATCCCCAGCTGAGTCAAACAGTATGACTAGGACATAAACAAGTAATTTTTATTATAATAAACTATATTGAGCCAGGCATGGAGGCATATGCCTGTAATCCCAGCTACTCATGAGGCTGAGACAGAAGGGTCCTTTTATTTAGAGACAGGGTCTCACTGAGTTGCATAGCACCTCGCCTTTGCTGAGGCTGGCTTTGAACTTGGGATTCTCCTGCCTCAGGCTCCCGAGCTGTTGGGGTTATAGGCATGCACCACTGTGCCCGACTGTTTTCTTAATTAAAGAAAAATCTTTGCTAAAATGATGAATGATATTTCAATAAAATTATCAATTAACAAAAAAATTTGTCATATTTTGTTTTCTAGGGAATGGTTGTATCTCCTGTCACATGAAATGTTGAATCCATACTATGGCCTCTTCCAGTACTCAAGAGATGACATCTATACATTGCAGATCAATCCTGATTCTTCAGTGAATCCGGTATGATTTATAGTTGTAGTGATATAAATTGGGACTTATAGTGCTTATTATCTCTAAATATCAGTGTAGTTTATCACATTGATTAATTGATTGTGGTACTAGGGATTAAACCCAAGTATACTCTAATACTGAGCTATATCCTCATCCCTTTTTATCCTTTTTAATTTTTTTTTAAAAATATTTTGTTTAGTTGTAGATGAACACAATATCTTTATTATTTATTTTATGTGGTGCTGAGGATCGAACCCAGTGCCTCACATATGCGAGGCAAGCGCTCAACCGCTGAGCCATAGCCCCAGCCCCTCCTTTTTAATTTTTAACAGAGTCTCACTACATTTCTGAGGCTGGCCCCAAATTTAGGATCCTTCTGTCTCAGCCTCATGAGTAGCTGGGGTTAGAGGCATATGCCTCCATGCCTGGCTCAATATAGTTTATTATAATAAGAATTACTTGTTTATGTCCTAGTCATACTGTTTGACTCCAGCAATTCTTCTAGAAAATGTTCTCAAGTAAATGATTATGGATATATACAACCATTTGGGCACAGGATGTTTATTATTTATAGTAGCCCCAGTTGAAAATAACAGTTATCCGTAAGATTGGCAAGCATGTGGGTAAAAGGTACACTCAGTCAATGCTGGAGGGACTGCAAATTGGTGCAAGCAGTATGGAGATTTCTCAGAAAACTTGGAATGGAACCACTGTTTGACTGTTATCCCACTCTTTGGTATATACTCAAAGGACTTAAAATCAGCATACTACAGTGACACAGCCACATCAATGTTTGTAATAGCTCAGTTCACAATAGCTAAGCTATGGAACCAACCTAGGTGCCCTTCAAAAGATGAATGGGTAAAGAAAATATAGTATATATATGCAGTGGAATATTACTCAGCTATAAAAAAATAATGACTTTATGACTTGCTGGTAATTGTTTGGATCTGGAGACTACCATGCTAAGTGAAATAAGCCAGTTCCCAAAAACCAAAGGCTGAATATTCTCTCTGAATATTCTCTCTTGAGGGAGAACAGAAGTTCATGGGATTAGACAAAGGGGAATGAAGGGAGAGGAGGTTGGATAGGAATAGGAAAGACAATAGAGTGAATCAGACATAGCTTTCCTATGTTCGTATATGAATATGTGACCAGTGAAACTCCACATCATGTACAACCACAAGAATGGGATCCTAATCAGAATAAATTATACTCCTTGTATGTATAATATGTCAAAATACACTCTACCATTACTTATATCCAAAAAGAACAAAAAAGAAAAAAGGAAACAAAACAGTTACCCACAAGGGAAGATTGGTTAAATTATGATGTAAGGCAGAATAATAGAAATGGTTAAGAGCACAGATTCTGGTATTGCGAAACTATGGAAGGAATGTCCTACTCTCATCATTTACTTAGCTTTGTGATACGAGCAAGCTCATTAACTTAAGCCTCTGTTTTTTAATTGTTAAAAATAATAAGCACGGTTCATGTGTCAGAGAAGAGTGTGAGAGTTAAGTAGGACCTTGTACATTGTGAATTTAGTACAGTACTATACTGTTTAAATACTATTGTACATTATTGTGAACTTAGGAAAAGTTGGCAGTTATTATTAATTTATTGATTTATAGTAAATCTGTTATCTTTTCATATGAGACCATACTACACAACCACTAAAATGATAATATGGGATAAAGATGGTGTTCATGCTATGAAAAGTACAAAGAAGTTTATACATTACTATGAAACAATTTTGGTAAACACATGTAAGTGTAAACACAGAAAAGCTCTACACTATAATACTGACAGTGTTATCTCTGTGTATTAGATAATAGGTGATTTTTAGTTTCTGTTTTGCTTATCTATGTTTTATCTAAATATTTTGTAGTGAAGATGTGCTACTTTTAAAAAAGAAAACTATTTTTAAGATCAAAGGGAGTTTTAAAGATCAGCTCACACATTACTCACATTAGAGAAGTGAAAGAATTTTAAAATACAAATATCCAACTAACAAAACAATCTACAATAAAAAATATATCTAAACATGATAGAAATGTTAGGTTCATTGCAGGTAATTCTCTATGAAGGGAAGATTTGTAGGTGCAGCTTCTTGGGGGAGCTTACTACCACCATTGGAGTAATAACCTGCTCACATTTGTTGAGTGCTGTGCACATATGGGGCCCAGTGCCGCGGGTTTTGTCACCCTGTCGTACTCCTCACAGAGACTCTTTAGATACTTTCATTATCCTCATGTTCCTAGATGAGGACAGTTAGTCTTATAGGGTTTAATTTAATTTGAACAAGTGTGCACATCAGTAACTGGCAAGATTGTGACTTTAATCCATGTTGGACACCAAATTGCTTTTAAATCTATGGTGGTTTGAGGTACAATTTCTGGTTAGGTCAGGAAAGCAATGATGTTTAGGATTAAAAACTTTTTTCCAGGACAAAGGACTCAGAAGAGGTGAGCGGAAAGGAAGAGAACCTATCCACAAGCCATTAAATGAAGCTGCAGTAGGACTATAATTTGGACTTATCTAAAAGATAAATTTTACAAAGAGCTTTTACCCTCGGAGAGAGACATCAACTGTGTAACAGGTTATTTTACAGTGATATAGAAGAGCTTGAGCATGTCCCATAGAAACATTCCTGAGTTTTATTGAGCTTTGATGTGATAATCTATTCCATTTAAATAGTTATAGAGTACAAATTTGATACTTAATGAAAAATCTTAATGCTACTTAAATATTTACTTTTTATTTAAAAACATCCTTGATAGTTTCTAGCTTGAATATTTATATAAACTTTTTTTTTCAATTTCAGGAACATTTATCATATTTCCACTTCGTTGGACGAATAATGGGAATGGCTGTGTTTCATGGACATTATATCGATGGTGGTTTTACATTGCCTTTTTATAAACAGTTGCTTGGGAAGTCAATTACTTTGGATGACATGGAGTTAGTTGATCCAGATCTTCACAACAGTTTGGTGTGGATACTGTATGTATGGAATCTTAACATCTGTTTATTATAGCTAGAATATGAGCTTTAAAAAAGAATCATTTCAACACTACATATTTATTTTAAAACTTAAAAATTATGCACTGAAAACATGTTAAATGTGGTTATATGAGTGATAGGCCCACATAAGACTTTACCCTTTTCTGCTGCTTTCCTATACACTTCAAATTCCTTAAAGTTAGCAGGTGTTATTACTTTAAAAAGTAAAAAAAAATCTAGTACAGATTGAGTATCCCTTATCCAGAATGTTTGGGACTGGCATTGTTTCAGATTTTGGATTTGTTTTATATTTTGAAATATTTACATATAATTGAGATATCTTGGGTTGGGGGAACCCAAGTCTAAACACAAAATTTATTTATATTTTGGGTAAACCTTATCTACATTGCCTACAGGTAACTTTATACCTTATTTTTTAGTGTGCTTGTGTTTTTACTTGGACCCCTCCCATGAGATCAGTTGTGGAATTTTCCATTTGGGGTATCATGTTGGCACTGAAAAAGTTTTGGATTTTGGAACGTACTGGATTTGGGATTTTTAAATTAGGGATACTCAACTTATATATCCTGTGCTATGTACATATACAGTACTATATATAATGATTTCCTCAATGTGGTAAAAGTTCTGTTCTATTTCTGCATGTGTTAGAATAGCAAATTTATGAAGCCATTGCTTTTTAATGAAGTGCTGATTGTTGGAATCATAATTATAAATAAAAACTAATTCTATTTAGGGTAATAAATCTGTTCAGGAAGATATGCTGGTAGTACTTACATTTATGAAATACACAGATTGCTTTCTCTGGATTACTCAGGTCAGTGGAGGGGGTTCCCAGATTCCCTAAGGCCTCTTTTCTGAATGTCAAAACATAACTGAAATTTTCTTACATTGTGATTCTAGCAACATTCACTTTGACCAGGGTTCTTTCTCACTACTAAGGAAATGAAATGTTACTCGTGTTTATGTTGACGGTTTTTGACTTCTCTGCCCAAGAAAAGGTAGTATGGTAGCATAAGAACTAGAAGAGGAATCTGACCTTATATTTATCATATCATAAAACTCTATTAGCTTTATCTGTCTCACCAGTTAATAAACCTATAGGATTGATGTTTTAGGTTTTCCATTTATGTATCTTTTTCTCTGTTTCCTGTCCAGTGAAAATGATATTACAGGTGTTTTGGACCATACTTTCTGTGTTGAACATAATGCATATGGTGAAATTATTCAGCATGAACTCAAACCAAATGGCAAAAGTATCCCTGTTACTGAAGAAAATAAAAAAGAATATGTCAGGTAAACATTTCTCTGTTCTCAAGGTCAAGAATTTTTTAATGTTCTAGAATGTCAGAACATTAAGGTATTAAATAGTTAAGTAGTTTTATTCCTATAAAATATGCTTTCATAGAATTTAGTGACTTAAAAACAATCAAACTGTTTTTCACAGTTCCAGGGGTTAGTAATTCAGGCATAGAATAACAGGGATGGCACACTGCTATTCCACAAGATATCAGCTGGACTAAAGGACCAGGATGGCCTCTTCATTCTTAACAGTGAGAATTCAGCTAGGATGGCTCAGATGGCTGAGGGCTGGTAGGAGTAACTTTAATCTGAGGGCACTGTCTGGGGACTCATTGTCCTGGGTTCCTTGGTATTCTCTTCAAAACATCAAAGACCTCTGTCTCTCTGTTAGCAAGATAGTCAGATTTCTTTAGGGATGGCTAGCTTTGCAGAGCACAAAAGCAGAGGCTGCCAGATGTTTTTAAGACCTAAGCCTGGCACTGGTCAACATGACTTTTGCTGTTTTAGTTGAAGTGAGTCACATGCCTGCCCAGATTTATTGTGGAGGAGGGGCTGCACAAAGGTGGGGATATCAGGAAAACAGGGATCATCAAACTCATGTGTAGTGTAGATATCTCAGGAAACGACACAGAGCTACTCTGTGCTGTATTACTAGCACTTTGCCTCTTGATAAATGAGCAAATGAAACTAGTGAGTTTGAAGGAGAGATATAAGAAAATGTTCTTCATATTTTTTAAAATACAAATTGAGGAATTTTGAAATATTGGTTTAATACTTCCTGTGGTAACTAAAGTCTTCTAAATGTAAAACTGATAATCATATTTAGGAGTTTGAGCTTTGTATGTACACAGAAACATGAATACTGTGCTATTTTGTATATATTATATCCCCAAATCTTGTTAGTTAAAATTTTCCTTCTCTCAAAATAAGACTGCTCAGTTTCATACACTGTTGATGGGATTTTTGGAAAGCAGTTTGCTAACAGCTACCAAAAGTGAACTTGCACATGCCCTTTAACTAGCAGTTCTGTTTTCAGGACTCTGCTACACAAACATACATCTAATTAAAGAAATATGAATAAGGATGTTCAATTAAAGAATGCTTGTGGGCTGGGGTTGTAGCACAGTGGTGGAATGCTTGCCTAGCATGTTTGAAGCACTGAGTTTGATCCTTAGCACCACATAAAAATAAATAAAATAAAAGTCTATCAACTAAAAAATTTTTTTTAAAAAGGAATGCTTGTAAAAAAAATAACTACCAAAATGTTTTTAAAATAAAATTATTATAAATATATTCAGTAGAATATTATGTGAATGTTTAAAAGAGAGATTATGTAAGCTGTAAGATTTAAGAAGAAAGTTTTAGAAGAATTACTTAGAGACAAAGTCATGTTGTTTTTTTTTAAATTATATGGCTGTATACCAAATGTAGTATTTGCCTAGAAGGAGGGAGCAGAGGTGGGGGCCTGGGAATAGGGAGGGCAAAGAGGGCAGAAGAATGGACTATCAGGTTTCACTTGGTCTCCATGGTTAATGTTTGGTTTTTCTTTATATTGGTGACTACCATGTGTTACATTTCTGATGAAAACTGTAAGAATGACTGGGAATTTCCCTCATCTCAGCAGCATGTCAGTTCTAGGATCCAGTGTGTCCTCAGTTCCTAGATTTACTTTCTCCAGAGCTCATGTGTTTATTGACACAGTAATAACCCCTGTACAACTTCAGGAGTGAGATAAACAAGGACAACAGTTATATAGTTTTGCTGCCCCTTTAAATCAACAAACAGGTCCTCCAAACAGTATAATATTGAGTAACTTATTTAGCAAAGAACTAGTCATTCAAGTTTGGAAAAGGAAATGTTGATAACAGTTTGACAGGTAAGTAGTCCTGATGTGTTAGATGGAGAAGTTTTCTGGGTAGACAGGTAAATAAAACCAATTCATTTATAAATGACAAACTCCAGTCAGAGCACAAGTTACACAATGGATATATATAGTTTAGTACCCCCGCCTCTTTTTGGTAAAATGACAGCTTCCAGGGAATAATGAGTATTTACTCAGAAAGTGCTATTGGCTTTAGTTTCTTCTCATTTTGGATATGAAGATTCCCTACCTCTTTTTCCCCTATAGTGCTGCCCTAGATATAAACAGAAGACCTTGCAACACATTCTGATAATACTTTCCAATACAGCCATAAAAAGTGGTCATCTTTTGAGTCAGTGGACTCTTTTTTTCTGGTTTGTTGGAATGTATAAGAAATTTTATCAAGTTTGTTTGTGTATGCATGCTAGGGATTGAACCCAGGCCATGTGCACGTCAAGAAGCACCTGCTCTACCACCGGTCTACACCCTCAGCCAGTAGGAGTTGAACCTCAGACCATCTAAGCTCTAGTAGACTTCCAGTTTACTAATAGTTTCTCCTATTTGAAGAATTGCTTCATTAATACTGCTTTTATTTGTGGAAGTTTACATTTTATCTACGTTGAACTGCCTCACAGCTCAGGATCCATTTATCCCCATTAGTTTGAGATTTTTTTTTTAAAGACTTTAGGATAAATTCTTGATGCTATATGTTTATAAAGTACAGTGTTGCTAAAGAAGTGATTCACATTAATTACCAAATCTAAATGTGTCTGATCATATGAAACCCCTGCCCAATGTTTATAGGCTCTATGTGAACTGGAGATTTTTACGAGGCATTGAAGCTCAGTTCCTTGCTCTGCAGAAAGGATTTAATGAAGTGATTCCCCAGCACCTGCTGAAGACATTTGATGAGAAAGAGTTAGAGGTCAGTACATCCATGTTATGACGTCATCTAGTGCAATAAGAAAAGATTAGAAATTATTTCTTAGTGTTAGAGTTAAGTTGTATTTCTAATGCTTTGAAAGTTTTATGGTTCAGTGCTATGATAATTCTTTTTTTTTATATTTTATTTTTTAGTTGTAGGTGGACACAATATCTTTATTTCATTTTTTTTATGTGGTGCTGAGGATCGAACCCAGTGCCTCCCGCGTGCTAGGCGAGCACGCTACCACTGCGCCATAGCCCCAGCCCCTGATAATTCTTATTCACAGGAAGTCTTTTATGCTTAGAATTTCTTTGAGTAAGCAATGTCTCTTACCTAATGAAAATTTTTTTTCCTGTTTTGGTACTAGGAATTGAACCAAAGGCGCTTTGCCACTAAGCCACAATCCCCAGCACTTCTTATTTTTTATTTTCACACAGGGTCCTACAAAGTTCCTTAGGGCCTTGGCTAAGTTGTTGAGGCTGGCCTTGAATTTGAGATTTTTCCTGCCTCAGCCTCCTGGGATTAGAGGCATGCACTGTTATGCCTGGCACATTGTAAACATTCTTAATTTATATTTTCTTATTGCCCTTTCTTTTTT
Organism: Xerus rutilus; assembly: GCA_028644305.1. Taxonomy (NCBI): domain Eukaryota; kingdom Metazoa; phylum Chordata; class Mammalia; order Rodentia; family Sciuridae; genus Xerus; species Xerus rutilus. The sequence goes on from CM053402.1 coordinate 12,724,933, forward strand.
TAAACAGATTTCAGTGTTTATTCTTCCAGTGTTTCTTCTATTCCATGATTTAGTGGTTATTGATTTAACTGAATAAAACCTTATCAGTTGGTCTCCACCATATTGAAATTTATTTGGATAAAGGTTTAAGCTCAGTTGGGTTTGCACTAAACTTTGCTAGAAAACATTTAGTAGATAAATCCTTAGAGGAAATAAGACACTTAGAAAACCTGTACATTATCTAATCACTCTTACATTTGGAAACATTCATATACCAACAGTAGCTATACTCAGCAGTTAAAAGTTTCTTGTTTCTGTTTAAAGCTAGTCTTTAAAGCACCTCAGGTCTGGTTAAAGATAAAGTTATAATTAACATATTTAATAGGTTAAAGTTTACCAATCTGGTTAAAGGTATAATGAACATCTTTAACAAACACATCTGAAAAATTAATGAGGTTTTATTTTACCAAAGATTCCAAATTTATTTAATAGTTAGAGATAGCATAAGTATTTGAAGTCTACAACTAACTTAAAACACAATTGTATTCATTAATATCAGTGTCCTAACTAAATGTGCTAACAGCTGTTAGCAAATAAATCTAAAAAGATTGGTTTGACTATCCCCATTCCTTCTGCAACTTGTTATTCATAGTAATATAGCCAGAAGGAGGTGATCAGGAAGAGGAGGGATATATAGCAGGAGGGGCACTAAAGTTGAGATACAAGATGCTTTTATCTCTTTATGAAACAAATGAAGAGTTTGCTCTCTAATTGCTGCTACTCTGAAGAAAAGAATTTGGAAGATGCCTTTTGTGTTCTGAATGCATCTATAATCCTTTAGGATAACTTCTTCCCAGTTTATGTGACTTAGATTCAGTAATCTTTTAGAAGTCTCTGTACAAACTTTGTTGGAGATCTTGTTCAGTAGGGGTAGGATTTACTATATAGTTCCAACTACTAATGAAATTGTTAGAGTTACACTGGATTAATAGGATTAATTATATAAAATCTGGGATACACAAGTTACATTATATTTTATATTATACACTTTCATAATTCACTGTTATAAACATGTTAGATTAACAAAATTAGTTAATCTTGGACACTAAAGAGATGTATTAGTAGTGCCAAAATGATTTTGATATAATTCATTTCTACTAACCCTGCATTAGGATACCAAGCAGAGGTCTATATCAATGTGTTCATGTATTTCATATTTTAATGTAATTTTAAGATTATTAAGCAAGTTGTGTTTATTAGTTATTCAACACAACATTTCATGAGTTGCTGTGTACTGTGAGTCCCTTTCATGGAATTTGGTGGTGTAGATGTAACTCTCATTGGACAGCAGAGGAAACTGTTGGCTGATGGAGGGAATTGAAATGCACCAGATCACAAAACTAATAGTGTTGAAACCAACAGAATGTGATGTGGGTCTGAGGAAGGCACAAATAAGTTGTATGTGTCTCAATTTCTGTCCATTTTTTTAAAAATTAGAATTCTCTTATAAAACTGTGGAATTTGCACAATTTTTTTGTCTTGTTGAGTCCATCACAAGAGTGGTGATTTTCAGATCCTGAAGAGGGAACCTACAGTGAGTAGATTGGTTTTTAAAATATAGATCTGGTCACCTAGATGCAAAGAATTAGAATCTCTGAGTGTAGAACCTGGTGTGTATATTTTGAAAAGCTTTATCATGTGCACCTTTGATTAAGAGCCACCAAATGAGAACTAACAAACACCACAAATATTAAGCTGTATTTTGAGGAATTTTTGGCATGGCTTTGGTTTCAACTGGCTCATTTACTTGTGCAATATTTTATCAGCTCATTATTTGTGGACTTGGAAAGATAGATGTCAATGACTGGAAGGTAAACACTCGGTTAAAACACTGTACACCAGACAGCAATGTCGTCAAGTGGTTCTGGAAAGCTGTGGAGTTTTTTGATGAAGAGCGACGAGCACGATTGCTTCAGTTTGTGACAGGATCATCTAGAGTGCCTCTGCAGGGCTTCAAAGCGCTACAAGGTAAAAAGCCAGAGGGAGAGACAGGCACAGTGGCATCTAAGCTTCTGGGGTGGGGATAGGGTGGCAATATTTGGTTTGTACATTTATTTTACAAACCATGTGTTTATAGACAGATTCTCTTTTCACTCTATGTCTTATCTGTATTGCACACACCATAAAACCACTTTCTTCCTTCTCTCGTTCCCTTCCCAAGAGCCTTTGCTGCGGGGTTCTCTGATTGTAATGAGTGCTGCATGCCAGACTGGACTGTTCATGGTGATGCTCTGCCTTTTGTTTGCTGGTTGCTTGCTTTTACTTCTGTTGCATATTCCTACAGTGGAAGTTGTTCACTTCCATATTGACATTTCAACCTGGCAAAACATTGAGCTACCTGCGATGTCTCTTCCTCTACTTTTTCTTTTAATAGAAAGAGTCAGCATGAGTCATGGAAGCCATCAGTTTGGTCAGAGCACTTCAATTATTGCATGGCCTCAGACCATTGATGTATAACCATATTACATTTTTAAGAATTGTTTTCTGTGGAATAAGCTGCTTAATTTTGGATGAGTTGGTAATATTGCTAATGATTGTGGTACTTCACTGGGCTTTCTTTACCTCTTAAATGTATATGTGTAGTCAGGCCCGAGGGCTTCTTCCATCCTTGTCAAGAGAAGTGCTAACTGTCTCTCCTCTCATACAACACCTTTCTTTACCTCTTATGCTCTTCATTTTCAAAGCTGCTGCTGCTGCTGGTGACAAGAGAGGATACACAAAGCAAGACTGGCATATAATATCAGTGCCACGCACACTACATACCTTGAAATTCCACAGGCAAAGCTGCCTTTGAGTTGTGTTTACCTTCCCTGTTTGGAGAGAGCAAAATTGTATTTCTCCTCCATATATTTGTATGGAGCATCTGTGTTAAAATTGTATATGATAGACTACTAATCTGCTCTCAGTCCATTTAAAAAAAAATATTTGTAGTTGTAGATGGGCACAATATCTTTATTTTGTTTATATTTTTAATGTGCTGAGGATCGAACCCAGTGCCTCACATGTGTGAGGCAAGCACTCTGCCACTGAGCCACAACCCCAGCCCCTCTTAACCCATTTTGAGTTGAATTTGCATTCAGCTCAACCTAAATTTGCAACCTAAATTTGCATTAGGTTGTCATTTTTTTTTAATGTGTGCATATGTATTTTATCTTGAATGTGCCCAGTTACTCTTTTTCTCATTCTTTGGAATATTGATCTATAAAAGTAGTTGACAAAAGGATTTCAATTCTGAACTTTTTCCAAAAATGAAATGCTAGCATATTAAGATGTCCAGCCTATCCAAACCAACTTTAAAAGCCCAGATTCTTTACCTGCTGCCTGAGGTAGCATGTGTGGATTTACAGCAATCCCCTGTCCCTAGATCTTGTTTCTTATGTACCAGTTTTAATCTAAGATTTTAGAGATGGAGACATGCACCTGCGGTGATTTGACCCATTTCTTTCTTTGCAGGTGCCGCAGGCCCACGCCTCTTTACCATACACCAGATCGATGCCTGTACTAACAACTTGCCAAAAGCCCATACCTGGTATGTTATTTTTGTAAATTTCCTCCCTGTTTGTCCCATGTAGGTGGGTGTTAGTTCCTAACAGATTTGATTTTCATTTAATTTTTGATTTTTCATTTGATTTTCAGTCTTACTAGTAAATCAACATTTAAAAGAAATGATAAATAACTCAAATTAAGTGATTGGAAAGTTAATATTATTCAGAAATTGGTAGAAAAATCCCAAACTGGTAATCTGTACTTTAGAGAAATACAACCTTTTAACTTTCTGCATGACACAAAGATGGACTTGGTTGTATTAGTGTACACTTAGTGTATAGGTCAGTTTAAATGAACTGTGTAAAAGTCTGATGTACTTATTCACAGCTTCAATCGAATAGACATTCCACCCTATGAAAGCTATGAAAAGCTCTATGAAAAGCTGCTGACAGCCATTGAAGAAACATGTGGATTTGCTGTGGAATGATGGACTTCAAGGACTTACCAGACTCTATTTATACCCCTGACCAACAGCCTCCCTTCAGCAGAGTTTCAAAGAATGCTGAAATACAGGAAAACACCCCCCCCCCATCCTTTAAAAAAAATTTTTAGGACACTGTGAGGGGAAATGACAATTTTCAGATTCCTTTTCAAGGAAAAAAAGTCTTTATGCTTTGCCATGAGGACACATTCAGCTGCTATTTAAAATTAATATCTTGAACCTTACAGAATGCTGACTTTTCCTGCATTTCCAGAGTTAGGCAGTATTCTACACTTAAAGACTACTACTATTTTTATAAAAGGTAATCTATTCAGAATGCTTCACAGATTTCAAGTCTTTCATACATCAAGACAACTTCAGCAGTCGGTACAAGTCGCATTTCATTTTGATTGAATACATGATTTTGAACAGCTCCTGTACTTCCTCTTTGTAAAAAAATAAATAAAGTTATTTTGAATTATTCTACCTTTGTAAACAATTGGCTAAAAAAAATCATTATCTTTAAGAAATTAAGCCATTTATATGTTTAATCATGTTTTTCTATAGAGCATTATATTTTGCATTATGTGGTTCAACCTAGCCTTTGTGGGTTGTTTTTATATTTTTCAAGCACGAATTTCCTGGAAATAACAGCTGTATAATTTTGGTTATCAAATTCGTAATGCAACCATTTAGTCTAAACTTAGTAGTTTATTGCTTACAGTAAGGTATGTTCAGGGGTTCCTGTTTTTAAGACTTTTTTAAAAAGCCTAATGTTTTTATCTTGAATTAATATGATCAGGACTTTTTAGAATTGCTTTTCACCTTAAATTGAAATACTGCATTTTTATAGTTTCTCAGAGCATGTGGAAGGGATAGGATTTTCGTTCTTTTGCTGGGTCAGCTTGTCTTTAGTATATATACTACTCTTGTAAACCAAAGCCTCTAATAAGTGCACCTAATTTATATTTTAATTATAGTGTAAATTTCTATCAAGGAAACCACGCTGGAGCTTTGTTTAGCTGCTCATAACTTCAATCAACTAAAATTATCAGAAATGAAAATTTTCTTCTAAAGATTATTTAGCAAGCTTAGCTCCATGGTACAAATCACTTTAAAACTGAAGAATTAATTCAGGAAGTAAGGGAATCCCAGTTCCCTCAGTGTTAAAAATCTGCACCTGAGCTTTCAAGGTGTGTGGCATGTCACACAATCACAGAAGGCAACCAAAACTCTGATGAGGAATTGGAAAAATCTGAAATCACAGGTGGATTTTAAAATTCAACCTTCAAAAAATATGTACTCTTCTGTTTTTAAAAACATTGATGTGAAATTTTGACAACTTTGGGATTTTGCAATTTAAATATGAAACGAATAGAGCATTTGTGTTCTGTTTCATGTGATAGAGTGAGTTCCAGTCTGTGTGCTTGAAGCCACGGGGTTTCTTAGAGGTGCCTGATGAGTGATGGTTTAGAGAGGGAGGAGGGAAAACCTAGCCTATCCCCATCCCTTTCCCCTTGACCCAGAGCAGCTTCTATTTTTTTTTTCTTCTATATATTGGAATTCTAAGTAAGCTTTCCTGGGGTTTGTTGGGGTGGGGGTAGAGAAATGAGTAGGGTAAAAAAAGTGGAGACTTTGCTGCTTTAAAAACAGTTGAGAACTACCTGTGTGTTTTCTGAGTATTTTAATGTATTTTATTTGGCCAAATTTGACTTCTACAAAAGCTAGTCATAATCGTAACTGTGCAGCGGTAATGTGCTTATGTCAACCTTTTCTTCCCACTGTTTTTCCTACTGCATTCTTAGTACTGAAGAATATCTTGAAATGTACAGAAATGCTATTTGATCATCAGTAATATTTAGCTTTTGTGATAGTATATTGATTACAGGTCCATCTCTCTTCTATATTAAAGCACGAGTGCAGTTTGTAGTTGTGCCGCCTCTTCAAATATTTCAGTAAAAAGTGAATAAACGATGAATACTTTCTAGAAATGATAACTGACAGGGATGAAATAATAATGAAATGATATTAACAGTTTGCATGTACAGTATAAAGAAGGCAAAGCTGGGCATGATGGTGCACACCTGTAATTTCAGTTACTTGGGAGACTGAGGCAGGACGATCACAAATTTGAGCTCAGCCTTAGCAACTTACTGAGACCCCATCTCAAAAAATAAAAGGGGATAGGGGTGTAGCTTGGTGGTAGAGCACCCCTGGGCTCAATCCCCAGTACCACACACACACACACACACACACAAATAATAATTTTTTAAAAATAAGTAAAAATAAAGCAGGCAAATACCATCTCTTTGAGTGCCTTTTAATTTTATAATAATGAATTAATGAAGCTTTAAGAGAAAGAAATCATCCTACATAACAGTCTATGGCATCACCAACATGATGAATGAAAACATGATTTAGATTTTAGTTTCAAAATTACATTAACTGATTACTTCCAAATGGGTGCTAAGCAAATAAAAACCCCCAATGTGTCATTGAAACTTGGACTTTGCACCTCATGTTTAATGTGAATATTTATTTCTACACATCCCTTTAACTGTTTTTCTTCCCTGTCCTTTCTCTAGCTGTGTTATTTTGCATATTGTAGGTGTCACCTTTCCATACTGTTGCCTTTCCATCATGACTCCTTTATTTTGAACAGTGATTACTTTGTAGAGCTTATATGCAGTACAGAGATGCATTTTGATTCAGAAGGCCTTGTTTCTTGGTGTAAAGAGTTTTTAAATAGTGCTGTGTATAGTGTACATTTTGTTTTGCACATAGTTTGTTGCCCTGAATGGGTTTATTTTTTATCAAGTCCTTTTTTTATTTCTTGTATTTACAGTCCAGAGCACAAATTTCTCCTCTTTTAAGTACAATGTAATTTGCTCTATTTTACAACACTAAATCTGCTTTAAACTTCCAGTGCATTGGATTGATTGCACTGGCCAGAGTTAGAGATGGCTCTAGCCACCTCTCTGGTCTGGTAGAGCAGCTCCTTCTGCTTCTGTGTTTAAGCTGCAGCTTAGCCAACGGGTGCCATTTGTGGTATTTAACATTCTTACATTAGGATGATGATTGTACCAAATGCGGAGTTGTTTTATTTCTAGATGTAATTGGTTCACTTTGTGTAATTTTCTTCCTTCTCTTGAACTGACTTTAAAAACAAAGTTTTATCATTTTCATTGTATTTGTATTTATTACAGAGTGTTTTAGCTTTGATATTCTTTGTATTTTCACTCAGTTGTTACATGAGCTTTATCAATAACATCTACATAAATGGTTTTTAAAAATTAACTATGTATGTGCCCATGCTGAAGTTGAGCAATAAAATGAATGCTGTTTGCACTGTCACAGCATCAAAGTTTTTAAAGAATATTGTTTGTAATGTTTTAAAAAAATTTGTTGGCTCTACAAAGGGTGGTAAGCATGAGTCATAGAATGAGAAGTTAAAGAATGCGTGCCTTTTCTTAGTTGTTCCTTTATCACATTAAGAAGCTTTACATTACAGATCCTTTATTACATTAGAGAACTCAGGACCCCTTTTCTTTCTCTGGTAGAGCAGGAACGTGCATGTTTTCTCCCGCCATGGCAACTTTATGAGTTGCCCGTGCGTGTTAGGCTGTGAGGTCTGTCTGGGTTTAGTGGGGAAAGAGTGATGTGGTCCTGAAACCAGTCTGTACCCAGCACTGTCGGGTCTGGAGTGCAGAGCTGTGGTAGGGAGGGACCTCACATTTGCCAGCCCTGCCTTGGTTTTGGAATAAAATCCTCAAAATGAAAAGGAGAAATTGGTTCTACTTTCCCTGAAAGCCAAGGACTTTAAGGTATATGATTTACAACTCTAAAAATGCTAGTGGATGACCGTCCAGCTAGAACACATAGATGGGAAAAGAAATGCATGTGGTGTGTTCTTTTCATCTAGAACATGGTCTGTGAGTCTCTACACAGCACAGGCTACAACAGAATGGACCACCTCGGGGACCTGTAAGTAGCAGCTGTGTATTAAGAGTTCTAAGAGTGGGCATGCTGTGTTTTTAAATATTCATTTGAAATTTATTTTTTGCTTTGTCTCATTGCCACATTAACTGCTTTTAGCTAAAATTTATAAGGTTATAGTTAGTAAAGATTTTTGATATTTTAATAGTCTACAAAGCCACTGAAAATTTGATTTAATCAGTGTTTGTTGGAAGTTTTTCTGTTATGTGGTAACCTGAGAAGATTATCCCTTTGCTATTTATAATCAAGGCTAACTCACTTTCCCACTACATTTATTTGTACTTTATATCCCAGATGTCGACAATGATAAATGTAACAGCTGGGAACCTAGCACCAGCATAGAGGAGGCAGTTATACAGAAGGGTTACCTTCCTGGGTTCACACTCTTAGCAAACTAGACAATAGGTTAAACTAACTTTATATGAAAGGTAATTGCCCTAAATGTGACTTGTTCTTTGTCAATCTGATATTTACTGTATTCCTTCTGTATGTGAGGCTGTGTGTCTTAGCTGTGGATGGCTGTTAGAAAACTGAACTTCCAAACTAATGCTTCCAGCCCGTCTCAGTGAAGGCCAAATTCAAACTTCTATACTCAAAACTCACTTTGCATACAGCACAGGAGTCAGTCCTGATGGGAGGAGCACATGATTAAACCTCACTTCAGCAAATTTCCCAGATGTGGCTGATAAAGCAATTGGTTTTGCTCCAGGAGCAAAAAGCTCTTTGCCGGGTAGCTCAGTTTTCTATCAGCTGCCATTCCAAGAGGGCAGCACTCGAGACCACAGTATTTGATCCAATTGCCCACTTTTCTCTAGGCCAGTCAGATCTCACCCCTCATGCCTCCTTGGGCATTGCTTCGCTGTTAGCTCCTCCTCATGCTACTCTGCATGCCTTCATGGGAACCTTTTTCCTCCTGCATCCCTGCTGTGCTATCCTCCGCCCCTCCCTGGCTTGGACCAGCAAGGCTCCCATATCTACAACTGCTCTGAAGCTTTCTGCTCTTGGCCTTCTCTAAAGCCTCCTTGCCATGGAGGACACCGTCTCTGCATGGGTTCTCTTTCCTCATATGTCCCAACCAGAGATGGAGTTGGTATGCTCTTGCCCACTTTGAGCCCATTATGCTTCCTTCCTTCTGCCATGGCCAGTGCTCCTTTGATGTGCAAATCTCTGGCTTTATACCCTTTGTGCTCCTCACTGCTGTCTTCTCCCACCCAGGAGAAGCCATAATGTTTTTCTCTCTTCCAATGTGTTGTGAGAAACCTGCACTTAACACTGTAAAGGCTCAACCCAAAGGCCACTTCTGATGACCAGCCAATATTCTTAGCTTTTCTCCAATATTTGGGGGAAATCCTCAAGTTTTGTTTTGTTTTTTGTTTTTTTTAAAAACTTTTTGTGGACATGCAGCAATAGGCTTCAGGGGCTGGCTGTGTAGTTAAGACTTAATAATTGCCTTAGCACAAATCTGACTAATGAAGAATGTGTGCGTTTACTTCCTTTTTCCAGGTTGATGTCAAATTCAGAAGCAAGCTGGGTGTGGTGGTACATGCTTGTAATCCCAGAGACTCAGGAGGCTGAGGCAGAAGGATGCCAGGTTTGAAGCCAGCCTCAGCAACTTCAGCTCTAAGCAATTTAGAGACTTCGTGAGAACCTGTTTTCAAATAAAAAATAAAAAGGGCTGGGGATGCTGCTCAGTGGTAAAGCACCTCTGGTTTAATTGCCAGGGAACCCCCTCCCCTCCAAAAAACAACAACAAAAAAATCAAAAAGCCTGTAAGCTTTTAAGAAAACATTTTTATTTAAAAAAATTATGAGTATTGGAATGAATACACAAATAAGGCATTTTAGAAAATTCTTCTGTTTCAGATTGTTTACTGGCTCAGTTCTAGCTCTGTCCTGGTCAAGGCCTCCAGAAACCTTGCTATGAGGTCTGGCCTCGTAAAAAGGGATTTCGACTGTACTGAAAAGAAGCCAGCTGCAGCCGAGCTCTGAAGCGCTCAGCTTCCATTTCCCGGAAGAAAGCATCATCATCATTCTGCGTTATCATGTTCTGAAGTTGCTGAATTTCCTTCTCCATCTTAGATCTCAGCTCCCTCTTCACCTTATGTAATGTCTAAAAGAGAATTCATGTCATCCTGCTACTCAAACATTTATCCAGGCCCCTGTCTGTTTTTAGTCTCTCCCCCCCTTCCAGCTCATCAAGCTCCTCCAGTAATTTTATAATTTAGCAGCAGCTCTTAGACCTGAATGAGTAAAGTCAAACTCACAGAACAAATATCTTGGATGGTAGATGGATTATCTCATTAGCATTCTCCCCATTCCCTAAAAAGGTATAATACAGTTTTCTATTTCCTAGAAAATTTCTATCCTGTTATTACCTGAGCCTGGAATTTCTCTCGGGCTTTGAGTTCCTGACGTTCCTGTGATATGGCTTCTGCCAGCAATGAAAACTGTTCATAGGGAAGAAAAAAAATCTTATTTAATGTTTGCAGTCCAAATGTAAAAATTCTTATACTAATGTTCACATGCTTAAAATCTTTTCTTCATGAAAAAAGCAATATATATTATATACTATGGCCAAGCACTAGCTTGTTTTATCTTAAATTTGTCTTAAAATGCAGTCACTAATCCATATAGTCCTGCAAAGTTCTGAGTTAACATATGGAGGGTTTTTTAAAAAAATCTCTTTTTAGTTGTAGGTGGACACAATATCTTTAATGTATTTGTTTTTATGTGGTGCTGAGGATTGAAGCCAGTGCCTCACGCATGGCAAGGCAAGCGCTCTACCACTGAGCTACAATCCCAGCCCTGGAGGTTTCTTGTAGGTATACTAAGCCAACTTTTGACACAGGTGGTCAGGATCCAGCATATTCTAACATGAGTCACAGAGAGCCCACCTGGTCCTTATAGTAGTTCTCCATTGAGTCCAGTTCATTCTGATGCTGTCTTTTTTCTTCATCTCGCTTTTCTTTGGCATAGTTTCTCAGGTCTTGTAATCTTTGTTTCTGTATTTGTAAACCTTCCTCAAACAGTTTCTTAAATATCTGTCATTTAATGATAAAGATAAATTTATGATGAACTTTCATTTAGGAATATGACCATTTTGCTCAACTATAAATAAACTAAAAATAACTGATAGTATTTTTCAAATTTTTTAAAATAGCAGCTTTATTAGGGTATTATTCACATACCATAAAAATAACCCTCTTAAAAATGTCTACTTCAGTAGGTTTTAATAATTCAGAATTATGCCACCATTACCAGTAGCTTAACATTTTCATCACCCCCAAAAGAAACCCCATATCTATTGGAGTCACTTTCCATATTCCTCTCCTTTTAGCGGGCACCATTAATCTACTTCTTGTCTCTATGTACTTGTCTATCCTCGATACTTCTTTCACTTAGCATAATGTTTTCAAGTTTTGTCTACATTATAGTATGTATCAATACTTCATTGATTTTTATTGTCACATTCTACATGAATTTATATTTTGTTCATCCATTCATCACATGGACATATTAGCTGTTTCCCTTTTTGGCTGTTAGTAATAATGCTGCTATGAATACGTGTGTACATGTTTGTAGGCAGGATCATATCTAGGGAGGAAACTCTTTATGGTCTTCTTGAGGAACTATCACACCACTTTACAACCTTACTAGCCTGCACGGGAGTTCAACTTCTTCTCATGCTTATCAGTTGTCTTTTTGGATTTCGATTCATGTGGGTGTCAGTGGTATATTATGGTTTTAATGTATATTTGATTAACAGTCTCCAGCACCTGCTTACTTATCACAGAGCAGAGCATGCTGTGAGGTGGTTAGCATTTGGGAGCCTTGGAAAAGAAAGACTGTTCAGCGGGTTTGGATATGCCACTTGTTCTCCTTCCTTTTTTTTTCTTTTTTGGTACTGGGATTGAAACGGGCATTTCACCACTGAGCTACATCCCCAGCCTTTTTATTTTTCATTTTGAGACAGGGTATTGCTAAGTTGCTGAGGATGGCTTTGAACTTGTGATCTTCCTGCCTCTGCCTCCTGAGTCACTGGGATTACAGGCGTGTGCTACCATGCCTGGCTTGGATATCAGATTTAAACTAAGGCAAGAGTTACAACAAAGAAAGCAGTCCTAAAATGTAACACACAAAATTCACCTTAACAGGGCTGGATAGAAAGAGCACACTTACCATTTCTTCCCGGGTTCTCATTCTCATCATTTTTGCACGCAACTGAACTCTATAATCATCATAATATTTTCGGGCACGAATAATTTGCTGACGATTTTCTTTTATTTTTGATTGGGTCAGCCTCTGTCTACAAATGCAGTCCTTGAAGTCTTGCTGGGAAAGGAGAAAGGGGAAGATGATGTAAGGGTAAGGGAACAGCAGATACCAGCATCCATATTCCTCCACAGTTCCTCATGATGTCTTTGAGCAGAAAGGCAGCCATGCAGGAACACTGGCCCTACATCCTAGACAGAATGTGAAAGACCATCCATCATCCCAGGAGCCCTCAGCCTTTGCAGCTTCATCGCCTTGATCAGAAAAGCATCATTGGCAAGCCCCAACAGTGCAGACAGCAGCCAGGACCTGAGCATCCCCCCAAATCTGAGGATCTCATCTTCCCACTCCACCAGAGGTCACTAAGTCACAGCCAGTGCCAGCTTAACAAGAGCAAGAAAATGGCACTCCGGACTTTCAAGCTTGAGTTGTCAACAATTAGGCTCAAACTAGGAAATTAGTATCAAAGCAGTGAGGATGAAATGAGGGCCTGTACCCAAAGCCTCCAACTCAAATGTTCAGATACTGTTTCCTCCCAGTCCCAAGTACCCCAAGCAGTTCTTAGATAGCATTTTGGAACTGTTTAGGATTATAGTTCTAACGGCATATCTTAACTCCACACTCAACCAAAGGTGTTCCCCCCACCGCCCTCTATTTTTGTCAGGGCCTAGAATTGATCCCAGGGCCTCGTGTAGGAGCTCTGCAACTGAGCTAAATCCCTAGCCCCGCAAGCAAACTTTTAAAATCTCTTCCTTCGGCAGACTGACCTCTGCTTTCTTCCTTGACTATACTTAAAAGGGACAATGTTTTGTGAAGTATGAATCCCAACCCAAATTACAACGGAAGCAGCTAGGCAAGATGGCACAAGCCTGTAATCCTAACAACTTGGGAAGCTGAGGCAGGAAGAGCAAGTTCAAGGCTAGCCTTCGCAACTTAGTGAAGCCATAAGCAACTTGGTGAGACCCTGCCTCAAAACAAAAAATAAAAAAGGACTAGTTAAGTGGTAAAGCACCCCTGGGTTCAATTCCTAGTACAAAAAGAAAAAAAGAAATTACAATGGAAACTGGAAAACCCTCCTAGCTCTCTATTTGGGACCAGAGTAAGATGGGAGGGCAGAAGCAATAAGCTACAACTACCTTGCACCTAGAAGGGGCTGCAGAAGGAGAGAAAGAAGTGGGTTACAATCCCAGCCACACTCCTTGCTTAGCATGGTGACACCCAGAGCAAGTTGACATCTAAAAGCCTCAGGTTTTTTATTTCATAGAAAATAAATTTGTTACTATAAAGACTTCACTGGATATAAAGTACATAGCACTAAAGCTGGGTATAATGGTGCACATCTGTAATCCCAGAAACTCAGGAGGCTGAGACAGGAGGATGGCAAGTTTGAAGGCAGAATTAGCAACTCAGCAAAGCCCTAAGCAACTTAGGGAGATCCTGACTCAAAATGAAAAATAAAGAGGGCTGGGGAAATAGCTCAGTGCTAAAGCACCCCTAGTTTCAATCCCCAGTACCAAAAAAATAGATAAATAAAAAGGCCTAGAGATGAAGCTCAGTGGTATAGTGCCCCTGGGTTCAATTCCCAGGCCTGAAAAAAAAAATTGTATATAGCATTTCCCCCTAATCAATTTTGTATAAAACCCTAGTTGCTTCTGCAGGCAAGTATTTGAAGAGTCCGTACTGCCCAGCTATACAGATAAAAGGAAATGAATATAACTTTTCTAAGTTCAAAATTAGAATGCTCAACTTGTTCTTGACATACCAGTCTCTTGTTATGTTCATATTCTTTCTTGACAAGGGAAGTGAGGAGGTCATGCCTTCTCAGGGCTTCTTCTATCTTTAAGGGGGATAACAAGGCAAGTTAACAATGATGTTCAAGTACAAGCTCTTCCCCTTTCTGGTTTATATTCCTACATTTCAAATTGATGGTAACTTACTTCATCCTGGAGTTTCTTCTTTGATCGACTGTCCCTATGTGCCTCTTTATTGAGTTGTTCAACCTGTGCGATTTGTTGTTTCCACATCTTGCTTAGTGTTGGGCCAGAAACATAGAGAAATGGAAACTGTTCCAGCATAAGGGGCAAGAGACTGTGTTCATTTACTTTCACTGCAAGGACAAATGAGATGGTCTTAATTTGGGAAACTTGCCAACAAGAACTCTTACCCCATCTTCTTGTTAGACCAGATCTTACCTAATTGATGTGGTGACGACCCTGAAAAAAGCCATTCTAAAGGTTCTTATCACTTCTGTATTCCTTTCATCAGAGTAATCCAACTACTTGTTAGGGATAAAGATGAGCTCAACATTCTTACTGATGACACGCTGAGAAGTCCATACAGACTGCTCAGCTGCCTCAGCACCTGTAGGTGGATGCTGCCTATGTGTTAAAACAGAAGACTCCTCAGCTCTCCTGGTGGGCATGTGCATAGAAAAACTCTGTTTAATGGAATGTAGCTGGAAGGCCAGCAGTCTCTGGGGAAGAGTTGAAAATCTGGCATTTCACATGACCTTGTCTGCTTGTAACAACACTCATTGGCACCAGTGATCAATATACAAAGCCTGGACAGGCCATCTGTTTGCCTTTGAGCATCCCATGCATTCTATCAACTTCCCAGAAACAAAAACAAAAAAAGGCAACCAGAGTTAAGGCTCAAGTCGGAGCTGCAAGTGGTAGCCCTGGCTTTCTCTTGGTGCCAATATATAGGCATCCCTAAGGCAATTCTTAAGAGTTTTTAGCTCTCTTCACAGTAAACCATGGAAGTGATAAAAGAAGGGACTTTCTGCTGCTAACTGGTGGATGTTAGTTTTCAAAACTGTCCTTGGAATGCAATGCATACTTTCCAAAGTGGCCAGTTTTCCATAAAGTACAATTTTGTGGTTCTTACTTGGAGATGCTTTATTTGGCTTTGGGAAGCCACCTCTTGGACTCGGAGTTGTGAATTTTCTGGAGTAAATCTTCCAGGGCTGACTATGTTTTGGAGTTCTTGTATAAATGGCTTCTCTGTGTATTTTTCCCTTCAAAACAGATATAGAACAGAAGTATAACTCTTTCATACATCATCTTAAGCATTCTATACTGACAAAAATAGATAACCAATCCCTAGACAAACCACTTTTCTTCTAAATCTCTAAAAATCCAGTTAATGTCCATGTATTCTAAGGTAAAGGCATCTTTTGGTCTGTGGTGTCCCTTGGAATTTTTCAAGTTTTCAGTCACCTCATCCTACACTCTAAATACAGCCAATATTAATGCTTTGATATGCTCGTTTCTTTCCCAACTTTTCCCATGTAGATTAAAAAAATTCCAAAGCAACTATGCATTATGTTTAGTTGTGACTACATAGTACTTCATAATCTATTTTGTTCGGTAACACTTTAATATAAGCATTTCCTCATGCTTTTACTTAGTTTCTGTAATCAACCTTTTGAAAGGTATTAAACATGCTTTGGGTTTCTCCCACCCAATAAGGCAACTGGGCTTATCTTCTCTTACTCCCCATTAACTTGGTCAGCCTATGCAATTTTTAAACCCCCTGGTAAACTGGGAAGTAGAAACCCTTAAAAACTGACGCACATTTTAGGCAGAAGGGAAAACACTAGCTTTCTCTGTAGCATGTCTTGCTGTATCTTAGCAACCTCATTACCCTATAAGTAAGGAAAAAAAAAATCCTACATTATGAAATGAAATCCTGCCTTTTCCTAAAGAGCTAATGATTAAGGCCTCATTGATACTTTTATCCCTTAAAAAAAAATCATCTCTGTACTTCCCACTGATCTGATCAAATGCATTTATTATAGTGGAGACTTTTACCCACTATTTCCTCCTCCTCCTCCTCATTTATCCTTTGAGGTCCAATATTCTCTTGAATTTTGTTTCTTCTTAGCTCCCTTTCAAATGCTTCAGTTAATGCCTAAAGGGGAAAGGTTATATAATATAGTTGTTAAAAACATGTATGTGAAGGGAAAAAAATTCATCCAGGAACCTTTCATCTTCAAAATTTCAAGTTCATTCTCTCCCACCGTTTTTTAAACAGTTCCTTTCAGGCTCTATACACATTGTTTTAAAAGATGTGTAATTGGGACATAAAATGAAATTTTATGTAATGCTTTTTTTTTTGTTTTCACAGGTTTTGCAATTATTTTGATATGCCCCTTAATGGAAGTTACATGCTGAAATACATACTGAATATAACTACTGTAAAACATTTGAATTAATTTTAGTTTTCACTATTATAAATACAACTGGGCACTGTGGTAAATGCCTATAGTCCCAGCTACTAAGGAGGCCAAGGTAGAAGGAACACAAGTTCAAGACCAGTTTAGGCAACTTAGTGAGCTCCTGTCTCAAAACAAAAAATAAAAAGGACTGGGAATGTAATTCAGTGGTAGAGTACCACTGGGTTCAGTCTCCAGCACCACAAAAAAAAAAAAATTATTTATGCTGGGTGTGGTGGTGTATGCCTGTAATTCCAACTACTCAGGAGGTTGAGACCAGGAGGACTGGGCAACTTGGTGAGACCCTGTCTCCCAAAATTATAAAGGGCTCAGCATTTGCCTTATTTGTGTGAGGTCGTGGGTTCAATCCCAGTAGTCTCCCCATAAAAGGAGTGGATTATGAAACCTACTATAGCAAATAACTAAGTGTCCTCCATTTATGCAACATTTCAAAATGCCCGTTCCACAGCAGAAAGTCCTCCCCAGCAATCATAATCATACCAGTCTCCTTGTTGAAGCCCAACCACCACCTCCAACGGATACCTTCTCATTCTGATCAGTGGCCCATCATGTTTAATCCACCTCAAATTCCATTCATCTCTGAAGTTCTCTCTGAAAATACCAACTCATACTGATCTCTTTCTTAATCTACTGGGACAATGAGCTAATTTTTTAAGAATTTCCTGAGTAATTTTGTGCTCTTTAAGAGGGACATAAACTGTATCACATAATTCTCGATCATCCACTCAACTTAAAGCATATTAAGTGCATTTTAAACCTTTTTTTTTTTTTTTGGTACCAGGGTTTGAACTCGGGCACTCGACCACTGAGCCACATCCCCAGCCCTGTTTTATGTTTTATGTAGAGACAGGGTCTGAGTTGCTTAGCGCCTCGCCCTTGCTGAGGCTGGTTTTGAACTTGCAATTCTCCTGTCTCAGCCTCCCAAAGTGCTGGGATTACAGGTGTGCGCCCCCATGCCTGGCCATTTTAAACCTTTAATCAATGGCATGCGAATTCAATCCATGGTAGCATCTGGCTGGGCTTAAATGGCATTGCCTGCTACCTGACAGCAGTCAAGGAATGTGGAAGTACCTTTGCTTGGAACTGGCGGATATCTGTTTCTTTTGGCTTCCGCTGCCTTCTTCTCTCTCTCTGGAACTGTTTGTGTTTGTTAACTGGAGATGGAGAAAGCGAATGGGATCTATAAGATGGCTTTTTGTGCTTGGGAAATCCTGCAACACAGAAGGGCCATTTACCATTAGTTCCTGACAGCCAGAATGTTAAGTTGGAAACCAATTAGTTGGTTCTCACCAAATCCAAAGAAAAGGATGAGTGAGTGTGCTATAAATGTATTCTCTTTTATAACTAAGTTGTATTTGTATATTTACTCATACCAAGTAAACAAATGAAAACAAATGTGAGCTGTCTCAAGCATTTAGGTTGTACATTCAATTTTGGATTGAATTCAATGTGTGGAATGCTTTATATGCATAAGTCTTATGGAAAGTCCTCTTGGCCTTGGAGGGAAAAGAGGAAGAGAAAAGGTAAATTATCTGGGCCATATGCCTGCATCCTTTTACCTATCTATCTAGGTCCTAAGGAGCAAATGTAAATAAATATTCATAGCTTATGAATACTTACAAAGTAGAATGCTTATAAGCAGAAGTTAACATGGTTGCATTGTCTAAGCAGTCCAGATTCTTCCCTAATGAACAGTGACATATGCTCGTACTAATGGGGTACATTGTGTGAACTTGGTCATACAGCAGCTAAAATGAATTAGCTAGACCTTTAAGTATCAAAATAGATTTTCAAAATGATGTTAACATACCAAAACAGACTGCAGAATGATATATATATATATATATATAATAGTCTATATAATAGAATGATATATATATATATATATATATATAGTCTCTACGTAAATTTTAATTTGGGGTTTTTTTTGGGGGAGGTGATGAGGATCAAACCCAGGGCCTCATGCATGCTAGAGGCCCTGCATGAGCTCTACCACTGAGCTGTATTTCCAGCCCTATGTAAATTTTTAAAAGAACATAAAACAATAGTATGTTTAGACAAGTAATATATAAACTGTCAAAGTATGAAAACAGTCATAAACCCAGCCTGGTAGCACAACCCTCTAACCCCCAAGCTGAGGCAGGAGGAATGCAAGTTCAAGGCCAGCCTTGGCAACTTAGTGAGACCTTGTCTCAAAATAAAAAATTAAAGAGGGTTGGGTATGTAGCTCAATGACAGAGTGTTCCTGGGTTCAATCCCTAGTATACGCCCCCCCCCCAAAAGTTGTAGGAGGAAATACTACCAACTTCAGTTTGCTATTATTTTTGATCCTTTCGTATATTTCTGAAATTTTTAAAATGAGAAAGTCATTAAAAACACACACACAACTACCTAAGTAAGTTCACATGGACACCAGCATTCTAGGTCCCTCTGGTCAGTACCTGGCCTTAGCTTCTTTGGCTCATATTCCAGGATGCTGTCACTATGTTGAGATAGTGTCTCCTCATTTCCATTCTCCATCTCTTTATTTCTAATATCTTCTTCATGGTCCGTCTTTTCTTTAATTCGATCACCCAGAGCACTTTTTAACATCTATTGAGAAAGTTCTTTTCAACATCTTTCATTGATTTTAGCAGAACATAAATTGGTAGAAGTAGACAGCAATTATAGTTTCCTCTGATAGTTACTAATAACAGGTTTTCAGATGCTTATACATCTTTAGCTTTTAAAGGGTATCAATGCTACCAACTACTCAGTTTCAGTAAACTTTACAGTAAGTCAAGTAGGGATTTAATTAATTCAATGTTGTCTCATTGCATTTTTGTGGGAGTCAGTGATCCATCCAATTTTATATCAGATCCATCTTTACTGACAAAGGGAAACTAAAGACAAATGGTTTAACATTATCATGTATATTAAATGATTCAGTTTTCATCAGAAGTCAATACAATTTGGATAAATCTGTGTCATACTTGGTTATATCAAGAAAGGCTAAGAGATCATTGTTCATGTCTTACCTGATTGACTTCTGAACATTTTCACAGTAACTAAGACACAATTGATTTTCCGATACCTAAGCTTAGCTTTCAGCTTCCACTGAGAGATCACTGAAATGCTCACTAACCATAGTAATTTTACATTAAAAAACAAAACTTGCCCAATCTAGCTCAGAGAGCCGTTTAGAGAGTTTCTCGGACACTGCATGTAGTTCTTGCTCTGTTAACCTCTTTCTTGACCTCTGTGGGGAAGGTGAATCCCACGATGAGACTGCAGTTCTGTTTTCATTTCTGTAATGAAAGTGACCATGTGACATTTAAGTAGCCAGGTACACTTAGTTCAAAATAACCATGTAATACATGCTTTAATACATATTTTATACTGCTTTCCACAGCTAAATTTGTAGAGTGTACCCTTCACTTTTTAAATCCATTTGCAAACAGACTAAACGTGGAAACCTGGAGCAATGTTACCTTTTTCCTTTGGGAATCTTCCTTGTCCTGGGGCTGGAGACCTGAGTTGGATAGGTTTCCTGTTCACTATCATCAGGCAACTTGGAAGTTAAGATAAGTCTATCATCTGGTTCCTATTAACACAGAACAAAGTTAAATTGAAAAAGCTACAAAGACGACATGCGGAACCCAATTGATAGTGGGGAATAGTGAACTTGTGGCACAAAGATAGGTTCTTCAATTTCCATGTTTATTTTTAAGTGCATTTGTCAAAATACCATATTGACAATGTCAAAGGACCAGAGCAATATCTATCATTTCTGCTCAGAGAAAATGTGTGGTTTAGAATGCCGCTCTAATATAAAGACAGGTGAGGGGCTCTCTGGGATAACAGCTACAACTAGACAATTAAAAAGTGATCAAATCACAAATTTTTATCTCTTCTACTAAGGAATCAACTAGAACTGTCCAAAATCGAAACACTCAAACATGAAACTTCCCAAAATATAAATATAAACCCAATACTTTCAATAATATTTTCTTAACTTTAGAGGGAATTTTTTTTTTGCTTGTTTGTTTTGGTGCTACAGATTGAATCCAGGCCCTTGAGCACACTAAGCATACACTCTACCATTGAATGGCACACCTATCTCCTAGAGGGAATCTTAGAAAATATTTCTTGTGGTAAAACACTATTTAGTATTTAATGATATCCTCAATTTCACTTCAGAATCCTTTTCTTCTATTAAATTTAGTACACTTGAGTAAACAGCAATATAATTAATCAAATTTTTAAAAACTTAAAATGAAATTTAAATGTCCAGTTCAGTGAATTATTTCAAAATGAATACTCCCATTCATTGCCACCCAGGTGAAGAAACAGAATTACTAGTAACTCAGAAGCCCCTAAACCATCCCCCACAAGACTTCCCCAAAGGTAACCACTGTCTTATAACCCCCTTTTCTCTTTATCTATTCACCCTCCTATCTGAACAGACACAGAGAATGTTTAAAATGACGGTCACCTAACGCTAATGATGCTTATTTCATCTTTGTACTTATTTTGCACTGTTGGAACTTTTTAATACTGAGCTGAGTGTATCATTATTTAGAAATGTACACTGGCACATATCTACCTGTTCTTTCTAGGAAGATGTGGACGGCATAAGAGAATTTTTTTTTTACAAAGGAACCAGGTTTTTGTTTGTTTTGTTTTTCCCCGAAGAAAAGAATGAAAGCCAGTAGGCCAAGATATTAACAGGGGTTCATGCTGGACAATGGACATATGGATGAATAATTATTTGTTCTTTTTTTTTAAAAGTAGTAGTGGGGACTGAACCCAGCAGTGCTCTACCACTGAGAATATTTCAGGCCTTTATATTTTGAGACAGGGTCTCACTAAATCATACAGGTTGGCCTCAAACTTGCAAAGCTCAGCTTCCTGAGTAGCTGGGATTATAGGCATGCACCACTATGCCCAGTGGTAATTTGCTTTTTCACATTTTCTGATATTTTAAACATTTTAAAGTATTTAATGGGGGATATACAACATGTGTTCTGAAGTCAGAACACTCAAGTTCAAATCCTGCCTCCAACAATTGTGTAACCTCAGACAAGATACTGACCTCTCTACATCAGTTTCCATGGAAAGTATAGTGACTGCTCCAGAATTGTTTGGAGGAATAAATTATTGAACACTTGTAAAGTACACAAAACTGTGCCTGACAAATAAATAAATAAATAAGTAAATATTCCATATATGTTGTTTCTTATTTCCCTTTTTTTAAATATTTATTTTTTAGTTGTAGGTGGACAGAATATCTTTATTTTATTTTTATGTAGTGTTGAGGATCAGAACCCAGTGCCTCCCGTGTGCTAGGCCAGCACACTACCACTGCGCCATAACCCTAGCCCCTCTTATTCCCTTTTTATACACTTATCTTATTCCAATCTTCCTATAACAAGAACATGCAGGGATATGTAGAGGTAAATTTTAAGAGGCACAATGCTTTGGTCAGTGCAATATGCTTGACTCATTCTAACAAGGGACCTCTGAATAGACAGGCTTCTGGTATGGGGGATGGAGCTCAGTGGTAGAAGAGCACTTGTCTAGCATAAAGAAGGCCCTGGGTTTGATCCCCAGTATAATAAATAAATTAATTTTTTTTAAAAATAGGGCTTTCTAACCAAATGCAAGCAAATTTTTCCACTTACAGAAAATGCTGTGTGCTCTCCAGTTGAATCCACAGCAGGGGAGCAGTGGCTTGACCGCAGGTATTCTTTTCCTATGGGGCAGGGTGCTCGAGGCTCTGAAGGGTGGTAGGGTGGATGTAAAGGAATAGCTGCTCGGATAGGCTCCCCTAGCTTTTTAGCACTTGGAACCATACTCACAGAAGGGGTTTCCACTGGTAGGACAAATTAAAGTGGATCTATGATAAAATTCTAAGACATAAATCATTTTACATATACTTACACCCACACAAACACATTCACATACACTAATAAGAACTCTTTTAAATTTGATTAAAAATAAAAAATACAAAAATTAAAGCAGTGATGCATCCTTAGCCAACAAGTAGAAATCTAATTGAGGCAGAATGAAAGTAATCTTAATATTTAGTATAAAAATGGATGCTGAAAGTTACTTAAAAATAATGAGCTGGGCAAGGTGATACACACCTGTAATTCTAGCGACTCGGGAGGCTAAGGCAAGAGGTTTTTTTGAGGTCACCCTCAGCAACTTAGTGAGACTTGTCTCAAAAAATAAAGGGGTAGGGATATAGCTCAGTGGTAAAGCACTCCTGGGTTTAATCTCCAAAGAAATAAAAATAATGAAAAATTGGAAGCAACCTAATGGTTTAAAGAATGGTTATGTAAATCATGGTTCATCCACGTTAGAAAACCAGCTGGCCATTAACAATGATTTTATGTAATACTACCATATAAAAATTCTGTAACAAAAAGGAATGAGAATATTTTTCAAGTTACTATATTTTGTTATTCATTTATAAGTTGAAGATCATCAACTGATATACAGATGTATCAGACTTAAAAGAAAAATAAAACAAAAAACCTCAAGTATTTTGAGAGAAGATGACTTAGACAATAAAATAGTGAAAGCAAAAATTTGTGGCCAAAGACCATATTAAGCAGAAATCAGAGCTCACAATTAAGAACAATTACAAATAAGATCATATAAAACTAGAAATACTCTTATATAGTGCAAAAAGTAAAAAGACTAAAAGCAAATGTCCTGGGCAATGACTGTCTCAACCCAGGAACAGTCTAATGAATGAACAACGCATTAAGACTCACTATCTTCAATGAATGATGTCCTATTCTGGAACAGAAAACTAGATGAGGGAGGGTTTAACACATCTTCATGTGGTTTTGTACTTGGTGAGGGTGACATTTTTTTAGACTGCTTGTGGACAGGACTTTGAGCACCTAGGAAAGAAAATAAAGGTAAATTTTCTACTTATCAAAATGTTAAAATAAGTATAGGCTGAATATCTTTTATCCAAAATCCTTGGGATGAGACGTGTTTCGGATTTTGGAATATTTGCATATACATAAGATCTTGGGGTTGGACCCCAACTCGTTTATGTTTCATATACACAGCCTGAAGGTAATTTTATACACTATTTCTACTATGCCTGCATTTTGACTGTGATCTATCATATGAAGACGTGTAGACTCTTCTACTTGATACCATGTCACTGGCTCACAGAGTTTCAGATTTTGCAGTACTTTAGATTTTTGGATTAGAGATGCTTGACTGGTGACTCATCTTTTACTGTTGTACTTAATTTACATGGCACTTAATATCAGAGGACCCATTTCTAAAATCA
Organism: Xerus rutilus; assembly: GCA_028644305.1. Lineage (NCBI taxonomy): Eukaryota > Metazoa > Chordata > Mammalia > Rodentia > Sciuridae > Xerus > Xerus rutilus. The sequence goes on from CM053402.1 coordinate 12,748,743, forward strand.
CCGTTCACTCCCTCCACTGTAATCTATCTGACTTCCTTCAAGAAATGTTCTTGTATTAACTACACTTAAACTTTGAACATTCCATTACTTTGCCTATCTCAATGACAAGCACATGTCTTTGGTCTACTGTGATATTCAGACTTAGGTGTTTTTTTTTTAAAGCTTTTGTTTTTTTTAAACCTTTATTTATTTATGTATTTTGTATGTGGTGCTGAGGATTGAACCCAGTGCCTTGAACCCAGTGCCTCCCGCGTGTGAAGCAAGCACTCTACCACTGAGCCACGACCCCAACCCCAGACTTAGGTTTTTGAACACAATTTCTTGGGAGTGCAGCATCTACTCCTTGGAATTAGGACATTAGTGATGATAGGGACTTCAGAGGTAGTTTAGTCCAATTTTCTTATTTCAAATGTGAAGAAATGGGGCTCAGAAAAGATAAAAGCCTTGTCCAAAGTCACACAGCCAGTAGCAGAGTCTGGATGAGAAAGTAGACCACGTGATTCCCAATTTAAAGTATCTAATAATACAGCAGCATTCTTGTCCTTCCATTCAAAAAGTACTTATTGTGGATGGGTGTTTTCCTAAGTTTTGAAAAACTATGATGAACAAGAATAATTTTACTGTATATCTTACTTATTTATCAGCAGCTTTCACAGGTAGAATGTAAGCTCCATGAAGGCAAGGATTTGTGTCTGTTTTGTTCCCAACTCTCTCATCACTGCCTGGTACAGGAAAGGTACCAAGTAAGTATTTGCTGAATGAGTATGATGTGGACACTTTGCCAGGAACTCACAGTTTATATAACAAACTATAAGTTACCAAGCTATGTGGGAATGGTGTTACAGAAGGAAGAGAGAACCCAGAGTTGACAACCTGGGGCAGGTAGGGGAGGCTGGGCTCTGAAGAGTGAGTTTGTCAGGAATAGGAAGAAAGAGCACCCAGCAGATGGAACAATACATGTCAAAGATGAACACAGTGTGCAAGCTGGGTAGGATGGCTGGAGGGCCTGAAACGGGATGAGAGACATTACATGCAGTTCTACTGTGTGTAAGCAGCAGATTACTGGAAAAGTGACCTAAAGCCTGGCAGGAAATTTGCCACTGGGAGTATGAACTTGTTAGCTGAAATGACAGAAAAGTCCAATTTGGGAAACTATAATTAAGTAGCCCCAAAGTGTGACTAGACTGTAAAAATACATCCAGAATTCTCTTATTAGGATATCAGGTCCCACAAATTATACGACAACCTTACACCCACTGATTTGCCTCAATCTTATGTGTCCGTGTGCTTGAGTCCCACTTGTCTGTGATTTCAGACAAATATTCATATTTAGTGTGTAATGATGTTATTCTGGAATTTCAATGCTGAGGTTCAATTAGGACTCTATTCTTCTAAATTTTAAAGAGCATAACACTTCACATTGTTATAAATGCATACTGAATAACAACTGATATTTAAAGATTAACTACTCACCACTACTTCTTAGAGAAAAGGTGTGTGCTGTGTCTCCAAGTCTAATTATTTCACCAGTGGATTCTGCTTCATCTTCATCCCAAGAGGGGCCCACAGCCTCAGGTGAGGAGGAGCACCTGAAAGAAATTCACACTCACTCAGGGCCCAGCCTGACCATACAGGACCCTTCCTGTTTCCAATGTGCAGCTTGCAGGCATTCAGACTGCTCATTTGCTAGGTACAGAAAAAGTAAAAAAGACCAGAGCTGGGGAAGTAACTCAGCAGTAAGGCACTTGCCTAGCACACCTGAGGCCCTGAGATGTTCAAAACAAACAATATTGCATGATCTTCTTTTTAGTGCTTACCAATTCTTTTTCCTTGCTTGTTTTGTTTTGTTTTTGGTACTGAAGATTGAATTCAGGGGCACTCTGAGCCACATCCCCAGCCCTATTTTGTGTTTTATGTAGAGACAGGGTCTCACTGAGTTGCTTAGCGCCTCGCTGTTGCTGAGAGTGGCTTTGAACTCGCGATTCTCCTGTCTAAGCCTCCCTAAGTGCTGGGATTACAAGCTGCTTGCTTGTTTTGTGTTGACAGATACATAGTGAAAAGAACTGTGTATAAAGTGTCAAAGATTAAATGGACAGAATACATACAGAGAACATCAAACACTGGTGAATCTAAGGGTGTGGGAGTGGAGGGGAGTCTGGTAGGGCATTAATTTTGCTCTAAATATCCTTGAATTGTTTCACTTTTTGCACTTGTTTTTAGAAATATAATGAAATAAAGTCAAAAATTTCACCTTGTGATGGGTCTCCGTTGAGACATTTTTCAGTGTACTTTATCTAAAAAAGGTACTGCTGGCCAGGCACAGTGGTGCACGCCTGTAATCCCAGTGTCTGGGGAGGATGAGGCAGGAGGATTGAGTTCAAAACCAGCCTCAGCAAAAGTAAGGCCCTCAACTCAATGAGACTCTGTCTCTAAATAAAATACAAAATAGGGCTGGGGATGTGGCTCAGTGGCTGAGTGCCCTTGAGTTCAATCCCTGGTGTCCCTCCTCCCCCAAAAAAGGTATTGCCTATGTTTTTCAAACCATAACATACTCCATAAAAAATCAAAATTTAGATATTTAAAAGAAAATCACAGTATCATGTTCAACTTTTAGTTAACAAGAAGTGCATTCAAATTTAGAAAAATAATGTATTTTGTCTATGAAAGTAGCATAAATTTTAAAACTGGTATTGGTCAATGGAAATGGCTCATGAAGTATCAGCTCTTTCATGCTGCTGGTGGATGTAAATTAGTCATGGCCTTCTTGAAAAACTTGGCAACTTTTTTTTTGGCGGGGGGCAGGGACCAGGGATTGAACTCAGGGGCACTTGACCACTGAGCCACATCCCCAGCCCTATTCTGTATTTTATTTAGAGACAGGGTCTCACTGAGTTGCTTAGCACCTTGCTTTTGCTGAGGCTGGCTTTGAACTCATGATCTGGCCTCAGTTCAAGCTGCTGGGATTACAGGTGTGTGCCACACGTCCAGCTAAATTGTGGGTGTGTGGTATTGGGGATCGAACCCAGAGCCTTGTGCATGCGAAGCAAGCAGTCTACCAACTGAGCTATATCCCCAGCCCACTTGGCAACTTTTATTAATAGTCTTAAAACGTTCATGCTCTTTTACCCTGAATTTAGCCTAAAGACATGAGAGGAAGGGAGAATAAAAAGGCTCCCTTCCCATGCACTCCCACCCCACCCCCAGTACTGGGAGTTGAACCCAGGGTCACTCTACCACTAAGCTACACCCCCAGCCCTCTTTATTTTGAGATAGGGTCTTGCTAAATTGCCCAGGCTGGCCTCAAATTTACAATCTTCTTGCCTGGCTTGCTTTTCTAAAATCGTCATCGTCGTCGTCGTCATCATCATCATTGTCATAACAAACCTCCACACTAGAAGAATGAGTTAGTAAATTATGATATACCTATATGAATGATATGACATATAGTCATTACAATCCCAGCTACTCAAGAGACTAAGGCAGGAAGATAACAAGTTCAGGGCCATCCTAGGCAACTTAGCAAGAACTTGTCCCAAAATAAGAAAAAAAAGGGCTGATGATGTAGCTCAGTGGTAAAACACTTGCCTAGCATGCGTAAAGCCCTGGGTTCAAGGGTTCAATTTCTGGTACTGCTAAATAAATAAATAAAGTAAAATAAAATAAAAAATTACTGTAGGGCTGAGGGTGTAGCTTAGTAGTACAGTGCTTGTGTAGCATGCACTATGCTCTGGGTTCAATGCTAAGAACCAGGAAAATTTTATAAATAGTTTAACAACTTGGGAGAAGCTTTGATGTGTTAAATTTAAAAAAAGCAAGAGGGCTGGGATTGTGGCTCAGTGGTAGAGTGCTTGCCCCTCATGCGTGTGGCACTGGGTTCGATCCTCAGCACCACATAAAAATAAGTAAAGATATTGTGGCCATCTACAACTAAAAAATATTTTTTAAAAAATTCTTTAAAAAAATGCAAGAAACAAAATTAAAAAGACAGTAGGACTTAATCCAAAAAAAAGGGATAAAAGACTAAAATATAACAAAATGTTAACAGCAATATTTAGTTTTAAATGACAGATTTCATCTTTCTTTCTGCTGTTAAAGAATTTCTCTGTACTTTGCAAGTTTCCTGCAAGAAGGATGAACAAGGGAAAAATGATGATCCTTTCATGATCAAGGGGCAAATGAAAAAAGAGTAGGTAATTAAGACTGAGAATTAGTATTATATGTAGCTCATGTTCTTAAAACTCCTCAAAAAGGTATAAACAGAAGTTAGTAAAATGTTCATCTTAGCTTTTTTGGGTACCACTCTGGTATATTGTATGCAATTTTAATTCTTAGTAGAAAGCACAGTTTGTTTTGATGAAATTCACAGACATTGTGGGCTACCTCCCAAAAGAAACTCTTTTCCATGACGATTTGGACTCCTTAGTGCTCTCTAGCTCTTCCAAAGGTTCTCCTTGGTGGGATTCTTTAAAATACCGTTCCGTTTCACCTGTTTAAAACAGATTAAAAACAACAATACGAAAAAAACCCAAGTTAATTTTTTTTTTCTATACAAGATGCCAGAAGGGATAAGTACAGTGAGACAACCCCCAACCTAGGCTCCCATGACAGTGAAATCAGAAAGAATCAAATCCATTACCTGCAATGAGTTACTCAAGTAACAAAGAAACAAGAAACATGTTGCTTTCAAAGCAAGGCCTACCGTGCATACAACAATATTTTCTTTTTTAAGCAAGGTGGTAGGTTCACTTATCCTTCTTTACACTTCTCCATCTGTAAGGGATGTCTGAGGTAATCAGTTAAGATGGTGGGAAAAACATGATTCTATCAACCTACTTCAAGTTCCAAGACAACCATGCTTCATGTAAGAGTCAGACCATTTCATGATTTTTTTTAATATTTTTTTTAGTTGTCAATGGACTTTGTTTATATGTGGTGCTGAGAATCGAACCCAGTGCCTTATACATGCTAGGCAAGCACTCTACCACTGAGTCATAACCCCAGCCCCCACTGACCTTTGTTTCTCCAACCCAAAATACCCAACGAATACACACCAGCAGCACTAATTCACTAGGGTCTTGATTTCAGGAGTTTTGTGGGTGAAACCTGACTCAGATTTACTTTTCTGGATATTCTCATGCCCAATTCTAGACATTTCCTGTTCAAACATCCACCTCATTATTTTCTATTTCTGTATTCACCAAGCAACATTTTAATAACATTTGTCAACACAAATGTCTTGCTGAGTTGCTTAGCACCTTGCTGTTGCTGAGGCTGGCTTTGAACTTAGGATTCTCCTGTCTCAGCCTCCCAAAGTGCTGGGATTATAGGCATGCGCCACCACGCCCGGCTTAACAAAGGATTTAACGATATAGTTTCCACTCACCTAAAACAGAAACAATTAGAAATGTAAAATTAAATATATCAAGCATATTGTATTGGTGATTCTGCTTCCTAAGAAAAATAACCAAACAGATAAAAGGCAAAAGGGACACAACACAGTATGTAGACCAAAACAAATTTCTGTTCTTCCTGGGTGTTTTTTTTGGTGCTGGGGTTCAAATCCAGGGCTTCATCCACACTAAGTATGCACTCTACCACTGAACTCACCTGAGCCCCTCCATTCTTAAACTTACTTTTCTCATGAGATGTTTCACTGATGTGTTCTGTAAGATACTCCAGCAATCCATCAAATATTTCAAGGAGATTCCTGATAGATTCTTTGTCTCCTTTCACTATATTTTCTCCTGAACACAGAATATAAAGCTATTAAAAATTTTGACAAAAACAATTGAAAGCCTCATAATCCATTTTAGGTTTTTATTTTGGTACTAGGAATTGAGCCCAGGGCACTTTACTACTGAGCTACATCCCCAGCCTTTTTGATTTTTTGAGATAGGGTCTTGCTAAATTATCTAGGCTGTCCTCAATTTTGTAATCCTTCTGCTTCAGCCTCCCAGCATTTAGATGCACAAGCACACCTACCTTGAAAGCCTCATAATCTTGAAATGGACATAACATTGTGAAAGAATATATGGATTATAAACTCAGAAGAAGCCGAGCACAGTGGTGCAAGCCTGTAATCCTAGCACTTAGGGAGGCTGAGACAGGAGAATCACGAGTTCAAAGCCAGCCTCAGCAACAACGAGGCGCTAAGCAACTCAGTGAGACCCTGTCTCTCCCTCCATAAAACACAAAATAGGGCTGGGGATGTGGCTCAGTGGTTGAGTGCCCCTGAGTTCAATCTCCAGTACCAAAACAAACAAAAAAAACTCAGAAGAAATAAAATTATAAATATTTAAAACATCAATTTTCTGCTGTTCAGTTACATACAGAAAAATAAAGGTAGTAGGCTTGAATATGATGTCAAATAATTCACCAGTATATTTCTTTTTTTTTCCAAGAAGCAAAATAACTGGATTTAAGAAAACATCTTCTGCCAGGCGCAGTGGTGCATGCCTGTAATCTCAGTGGCTTGGGAGGCTAAGGCAGGAGGATAGTGAGTTCAGGCCAGCCTCAGCAACTTAGCGAGGCCCTAAGCAACTCAATGAGACCCTGTCTCTAAATAAAATGTATAAAAAAGAGCTGGGGATGTGGCTCAGTGGTTAAGTGCCCCTGGGTTCAGTCCCTGGTACGAAAAAATGAAAACAAACAAACAAAAAAACCAATCTTCTAGTAAGATTCATACCATAATATAAAGCAGCAAAGCAGAACTTTGTTAGGCTGGTGGGGGAAAAATGACAGAAGATAACACTTTAGGATCCTATTTCTACAGGTTGCTTTGTTCTAAAGATAATAGCAGAATAATACCAAAACAAAACAAAAAATTCAATATTTTCATCAGGTATTCATGGTTCTTTTTCTGTTAACTTGTATACATATTGTATAGATCAAACCCTATTTCTGATTAAACCTCATCCACGGGGTTTGATCCCCAGCACTGCAAAAACAAACAAAAAACACCCCAAAAAACCTCATTCAAGCTCTCTTTCTAAATCTATAAATCCTTTTGGTGGGGGGGGGGGGACTGAGGTTTTAAACCAGGAGTGCTTTAGCACTAAGCTACATACCCAGTACTTTTATTTATTTTGAAACAGGGTGACCTGCTAAGTTGCTGAAGCTGGCCTCGAACTTGTGATCCTCCTTCCTCTTGCCTCAGCCTCCTGAGTCATAACTACAGTGCCTGGCTAAATTCCTTTTGAATCTCACCCCATCCTCAACCTCTCCAGTCTCATCTCCTACCACATTCACATAATATTCAGAAGTTAATCTTTAAACAATTCCTAGCACAGTACTTGGCCCCTAATAGATTATATTAATAAATGTTAAGTTGAAATGTTGAATAAAAATAGATTGGCAAAAGCATGGATACTTGACATGTTTAATGTTACCTAAAATGGACTCCAATCAACGTCAGGTATGGATGGAACTTGTGATGCTCTGGTGATCCCTTTGGGATATCATGCCTAGCATTCTCATGAATTCAAACCAGAATGGGAGAGGCAGAGTAGAAATTTGATATCTGAGAAAAACTGGTCACTCTTAACTTCAGCTATGAGGCAACAAATCTATACCAGAAATCTGATGTTTTATACCACTACTAGTAAAAACATGCTGTGTTGGAACACTTTTTATGTTTAAAATAATGAATGTGAAATCTTGTTTCTAAGCTCTGTGTTTTTCTGGTTTAAAATACATACATATACCCCATGGGCATATTTAAGTCTTCTCAGTTTCCAGGATGGGGAGCATACTCTGCCAACCCAGCAACTAAGACTACTGCCAGAATGCAGTGCTTTGTGGTGGAAGAGAAACCACTTTACACACAACACAAGGAGTAAAAAGCTGCTCTGCAATCTACTGGAGGAGGTAAGCAGTTTGCAGTATTTCATGGGTGAGTGTCGTTTGTTAGGGGCAATTTCACAATAAAAAGTTCTATAGGGGCTGAGATTGTAGCTCGGTGGTAGAGCGCCTGCCTCACATGCGTGGGGCCCTGGGTTTGATCCTCAGCACCACATACAAAGCAATAAAATAAAGATATTGTGTCCATCTACAACTAAAAAAATATTTTTTAAAAAAGTTCTATAAACATATGTATGTTTATAATACTGCTACATTATATTTTAAAATACAAATATCAGAAACTGTCCAAAGTACTCACGTGATTAAACAATTTCAAACTGCAAATGAACAGGGAAACTCTGAGAACATTTCTCAAAATGAATTATCTCCAAATTAATTTACCACATTTACTCCCTTAGAACTGAACTTAAATACTTATGACAGTGTATCTCTGCAAAAATTTGTTCTTGTCAATATTAAGAAATGCACATTTCCTACCCTGATTAACATTTATCTTCTTTAACTAATGTCAAAAAATCCATCAATAGTATAAGCCTTCTTTTTGTGACTGAAACATAGTTTCAAGTCCCTAAGATTCTCTTTGTTCATTAGCTTTATAATTTTTTTTTTTTTTTGGTACCAGGGATTGAACTCAAGGGCACTCAACCACTGAGCCACATCCTCAGCCCTATTTTTTTGTGTTTTATATAGAGACAGGGTCTCACTGAGTTGCTTAGTGCCTCACTGTTGCTGAGGCTGGCTTTGAACTCATGATTCTCCTGTCTCAGCCTCCCTAAGTGCTGGGATTATGGGCGTGCGCCACTGCGCCTGGCTTCATTAGCTTTAAATAATTTACTAGACGAATTCTTATACATCACTATTGACCAACATAAGGATTTATAAATATATTTGGTATGTTTGGTTTTGGAATACAACAAAGCATGCTTCATTTTATCTTAGAAAAAGTCTTAAAAACTGCTTACATTTTAAAAACCTTTTGAACATAGAATATGATACAAAATTAAAAAAATGCAAGAGAAATATGGTGAAAATCTGGGTTCCCTTTCCCATAACCCTGGAGTTCCCTTTGTTGGAAGCAATCATTATTAAAGTTTTTTTAAATCTATTTTTCTAGAGTCTTTCTGACTGCAATCAACTGAATATATGCATGTATATTCTCCCCACTCTTGTTTTAACAAACTGTAGCATACTCTATACATTATAACTACACTGTATTTTTCTCACGATATACATTGGAGATTGTTCCCCTAAAACAGAACACTGTGGGGGCTGGGGTCATGGCGCAGTGGTAGCGTGCTCGCCTAGCACGCGGGAGGCACTGAGTTCGATCCTCAGCACCACATAAAAATAAAATAAAGATATAAAAAAAAAAAAAAAAAAAAAAAAAAAAAAAAAACAGAACACTGTGCATAAAAAGCATTACCAATCATCTTTTAAACCTACTGAGCAGTTCACTGTTTGGGGCTATTATTATCTAAGCAGTCCCTATTAATTGGCATGTACATGTTTCTATTTTTTAGCTACTATAAAGATACAGCATTGGTATGCTTTAATATAAAAAAACAAAAACACACATGAAATACATTTCAGATCCAGATCCATCATAAACGCAATATTCAACCCTCCTGAAAAGTTTTCATGTATGGTTGCCCTAACTGTATCAGTTGTCTTGGTTTAGTATTAGTTGTCTTGGTCTAGTCTTAGCTCCCTCATTTGGTTAATTAAACAATGTCTAAGGTTCTATCTAATATTATTTTACTAAAATGCATAATTATCTAATAAAACATACTAACCTGTTATGTGAGACAAGCTAACCTGCAGGTAATCCAAGGCCAATGAATCAATCACAGCTTGTACATTGTGGGCATCATCCTCTTGATTCTTGGGAATAGCTATGAGGTCTGTGGGGCAAATCACGTTATTTTGCATCTATGAGGATCCAAGTTTTCATCTATTTGTCTCTAACCAGACTTCTGAGTAAACTCAAATGCAACAAAAGTAAGCTGTGCCTAAACTGCACAGCTTATAGGTGAAATAATAAAACCTGAATTCTATGAAGTAGTACCTTTTTCGTTGAATATTTATTTTTCAACATTATTTAATTGGTTGATATTATACCCAACATATAAACATGTTCTACATACGTACCATATAAAAGAAGATGCAAAGGTACCCAAATTCAAGGAGATGCGAACAGTCTAATAAGGAAGGCAAGACATGAGCAGAGACTTTACAAAGAAATGGAGGCAGTAAGGAATCTATGGATAAGAATTCTGAGCTATGGAGCTGGGGTTGTGGCTCAGTGGTAGAGCGCTTGCTTGGCATGTGTGAGGCACTGGGTTCAATCCTCAGCACCACATATAAATAAATAAATAAGTAAATGTCCTTCAACAACTAGTAAAATATTAAAAAAAAAAAAAA
>CM053402.1:12759523-12785363 GCA_028644305.1 Xerus rutilus
CTCAAGCCTGTAATCCCAGCACTTAGGGAGGCTGAGACAGGAGAATCGCGAGTTCAAAGCCAGCCTCAGCAATGGCGAGGCGCTAAGCAACTCAGTGAGACCCTGTCTCTACATAAAACACAAAATAGGGCTGGGGATGTGGCTCAGTGGTCGAGTGCCCCTGAGTTCAATCCCCAGTACCAAAAAAAAAAAAAAAACTTTGAAGGTTTATTTACAGAAATAGTGTGACTTTCACAAGGCATTCAGTATGATTAGATTAAACAGGGCTGGCCATAAAATTGATTTGATCAGCGCTATTATTATGAGAGGATTCCCTAAGATATTCATTAGGGTAAGAATGCTATCTTTGGATAGAAATAAGATGCAGACAGAAAAAATAAAATTTTATAAGTAACAAGGGATCTAACTAAAGGCACTGGAAACTTTTGGCCTAAGATATAGACACAATTAGTTCTATCTTTCAGTAAACTTACCTGGCACTTTTTCTCCCAAAATGGATTGATAAAGAGCAATAAAAACATTAGAATCACAATCTTCAAGTGTGTGTATCCTCAGGTGTATGTGACATTTGAAAAGAAGGTTATTGGCAATGGTTACCCACTCTGTTGGGGAAAAAGGAGAAAATCAGTCTTCACTAGAACTAGGAAAAGTGAAGCACACATTTAAAAAATCAACAACCCCCACAAAACAAACAATGAACTATATACAAAATAAGGAATTTGTTATAGAATTTCAAAGACCCTCCTTGTCAAGATTTTTGAAAATATGTATTGGGATGATTTCCAGAGTGCTATAATTTCACTGTAGTGCAAATTCAATTTTTACTGTTGCAACCCAAAATCTTCACTTATTTACTATTAGTTTTTATTTTATAAAAGCTTTAAATAGGTGTTTTTACTTAAAAGGTATAACTAAACAGGACTATCATGTTATTAAAAAAAGTTTGTGAATGACAATCTCAAGTTACTAGAAACTAATTAATGGAGGCTGCTTAAAATTCCCAATAGCATTAGTTATGTTTTTACCCAATTAACTGGTGCAAGTCAGGGTCTCTCTAGTGCCCAAAGGGATGATGATTAATTTAGGCAGTTAAGAACTGGAATAACACCAATGCATCTGTTAGGTTTTGTTACATTTGACATACATTAAAGAAAAGAATACATTAAAAAAATCCCTAAACTCAGAACTAGCATCTTAACAATACTGTTTAAGTTCTTTGTAGGCTGTACCCCATCCTGCCCTTCCCCAATGTTGGGATTACCAAGGTGAAGGACTTATCTACTAAAGATAATGTAGAAAGCTTGAAACATTGGTTCGCTGAAATTACTGGTGATTAAAGGGAAAGCACTTTAGTATTAGATGCATCTCGGGTAAGTTATGGACGCATGTTTTGGAAGCAAATAAATCTGTGTATCTTCCATACACCCACTTCCCTCCTTATGCCCATTTCTCACAGCTGACCAAACCTTGACAACCGTTTTGGACGCTGTCCTGGAGAAAAGGACGAAGCGTCCTAGACAACCAAATCAATTCGCTTTTCAAAAGCGATGCCAGACAAACCCGTAATTCCAAGGGGCACTAAACAACCACCACCACCCCACTATTTTACTTTGGAAAGGGCATCGACCTATCTTTAAAAAGTGTCATGCCTCTCAGGATCAATATAAGTGTAAGTTCGGTGGCTGGACATTCCAGACAAATCCAAGTCCGGGAGAGATCCTTCTGACTGCTCTTTAGCGGCCAGGATGCGGGTGTCCTACCAGCCTCACCCCAAGGCCCCTCTTTCACAACCCACGTCGCTGTCTGACTGCCTTGAAGCACAGAAGTAGCAAAGGCTGAGACCCTTATCCAGAGAACCCCCGAGCGCGACCATGTGCCGTACAGTCATGAGCTTCGCCAGCACCCAGATCCAGTTCAGGGCCTCCAGAGGCCGTCAGGAAGTTGGACAGGTGAAGTCCACACACCAGGGCTCCAGGCCGAGACTCACCAGCCTCTGAGCCAGACATGTCGCGGAGACAGGTCGCCGCCGGACTTCGAGGCGGGCTCGCGGGCGACGGCGTCCTGTTAGGGCCGCACCGCGCAGACCCAGCGCGAATAGGACGGGGTACGGACCACACCGCGGGGAAGGAGGGGTGAATAAGGGAGGGACGTTAAAACGGCTCCTCGCCGCTGATTGGTCATTACAGGAGCACTTCCTTTCGCAGCACGCGACTAGGCGGCAGTTTGCGGGCTCTAGAAACCATTCCCCGCGGGCAAGATCCCGCTAAAGGGTTCTCAGGGAGCCGGGCTGGGCAGGCCAGGTCACCCAGCAGCCCTGGCCCGTCTCCCGTGGGCATCAGAACTGTACTTCCGGTGAGCTCTGTTAGTTTGTGTTCCTCCGCCGACGACAACTGAGGAAGTAGTGCGGCCCGCTCGCCCCATGGGGGCAGTCACGTGACAATGTCAGGCTCCGCCTTCTCGCCTCATTTGGTTATGGGCGTGGGGGCTCTTGAGGAGACGTAAACATCACCAAGTGGGGCGAGTGGGTTGGCTTGTGCTGGCCTTTTTATCGCCTGGCTGGGCCTGGAAAAGGGCAGGGTAGCTTGCTTGAGGTGTGGAAAGACAAGAAAAAGGTGAAGTTAAGAGACTGAAATTTGAGGCATCCCAATGATAGATGGGCCCAGACGTGAAAGGGGCGAAAATCGGGCGACTGTGAGGGAGCGGCCGCGGGGGGAGGGGTGAGAACATGGCGGATTTCGGAACGCCCGCGGGCGTTGCGGCCTTTGCGCGGGGGGCGGGGTGATTAGGTCATAGAGCGGCTCCCAGCATCCTTTGCGGTGGAGGAGGCGGTCCAGACTATAAAACCGGCTGCCGGGACGCGGCCGGCACCTCATTCATTTCCACCGGTCTCTGGTCGTTTAGCTCTAGTTGTTGTCATCTCGGTTCCTCCGCCGCTGCCGCCCCCGCAAGGCTTCGTCGTAGCCGAAGCCACTAACAGCGACTCGTCGCACCCGATTCTCTTCACTTCGTTCCCCGCCAACCGCAACCATTGACGCCATGTCGGGTTATTCGAGTGACCGAGACCGCGGCCGGGATCGAGGGTGAGTGTGGGAACTGACCTGTCAGGCCCGGCGAGTGGGGGATGGGAGAGCGGGTGAGGGGGGTGGCGCGCGCGGGCGGCGCGGTGGGAACTCGGCCTTTTCAGCCTATCTAGGGTCTCAATCGAAGGTTTGCGCCATTTTGATATTCAGGTAAAAGCCGTTAGAAGAGATTTGCCAGTTAATGGTCCTCAAGGTGTTTTTTTGCTGGGGGCTGGGCAGGGAGCCGTCGAGGCCTGATTTAGCAGCTGTTGGGGGAAACCCGAGGCTCGTTCTGCGAGGGGAGGAAGGCGCGAGGCTTCGAGGCCGAGGCGCAGCCTTTCATGAGGGGTTTTAGGGGCGCCGGGTATTGTGTGGGAAGTTGGGCCGCTTCCGAGGCCATCGGTGAGCGGGAGGGTGGCTGGCGCGGGGGAATCGGCCATGTGGCCGAGCCGCGGGCACAAAATGCCGGCCGCGGACATGGCGGCGGCGCCTTTGTTACCCCGCCCGGCGGAGGAGCTCAAAATGGCAGCGTCGAGAAAATGTGGCGCAGAGAGAAATGCGAGACAAAGGGGGAAGCGCCGCCCCAGCGGGAACGCCGCCCGGCCGGCTCCGCCCGGGCCGGGACTCCTCCCCCGGTCGTCGCCGGCTCCTCCTCCTCTTTTTCCTCGCGTTATATAATTTTGCTACCTTGATCTGGAGCTCTTTGGCCGGGTTCCCCCAATTCGATTTGCCTGCATGAGTGCCCCCGAGAACACCCTCCTCGTTTGGCTGCTTTCAGTGCCAGTGCTGTCCCGTTATCGGTTAACACCAAAGCTGCTTTGCTCGAAAACAGCCGTAAAATAACGTTGTTAAGCTGCTTCCTTCTTATCTTGGCTCCTACTTAATTCCTAAGCTCGTGGGAAAGACTAATAGTAGATACACGCTGTTGTCTATCCTTGTTATCTGATCTACCTTTTGGGCACCCAGTTTCCGACCTGGTAAAAATCCCAGGCTGTTTGGCCTCAATAGTGTGTACTTGGGACTGCAGTAGAATGAGACGTACGATGCTAATTGTGGCTGTCAAGAGAATGACTTATTTCTAAGGAGAGGTGATGGGCCTTTATCTGTGAGGACTTCGGTTGTGTATTTGTAGAAGTCCACGTTAGCCGATGTCAAGGGATGGTAAGTGAATGTGTATACGAACCTGTGGATGTATGGAAATGTAAATAATTTTTTTTCCAAATTTCAGGTTTGGTGCACCTCGATTTGGAGGGAGTAGGGCAGGGCCCCTATCTGGAAAGAAGTTTGGAAATCCTGGGGAGAAACTAGTTAAAAAGAAGTGGAATCTTGATGAGTTGCCCAAATTTGAGAAGAATTTTTATCAGGAACACCCTGATTTGGCTAGGCGCACAGCAGTGAGTAATTACTTATGGTTTCTAGTAAATCAGGATTTGATAGGTACCTTGAAAATAGGTCCACTTTTGGGAGAATTAATTCTTTGACTTGGGGAAGAGGTATGACTTGCAAACAGGTGGCTTTGAAATTTTCTACTTAAAATGGGTGGGTATAATAGAACAGGTGGTTTAATACTGTACAGGGTTTTCATATGTGGATATAGTTCATTTAATCAGTTGAGGGTTTTTTTTGTTTTTGTTTTTTTTTGGTGGTGGTTTAGTTAGAATCTAATCTCTTAATTTGTCTTGTAGCAAGAAGTAGAGACATACAGAAGAAGCAAGGAAATTACGGTTAGAGGTCACAATTGTCCAAAGCCAGTTCTGAATTTCTATGAAGCAAACTTCCCTGGTAAGTGCTAGTTTTCAGTCACCACCCACTCTCCTGTTCCCTACTTTTTCTCTTGGCCTTCAAGTTTTTTACTAAAATGATTTTATTGATGACAGCAAACGTCATGGATGTGATTGCAAGGCAAAACTTCACGGAACCTACCGCAATTCAAGCTCAGGGATGGCCAGTTGCCCTAAGTGGGTTGGATATGGTTGGAGTAGCACAGACTGGATCTGGAAAGACATTGTCTGTAAGTTTGGGTTGAGTTACATTTTAACTTTTGGGTTAACTAGATGAAAAATACCAAAGAAGATGCAGTGAAAGGGAAAATTGCATTTTAATATAATCTCTTGTGTGCCTTCCTTCCCAATAGTATTTGTTGCCTGCCATCGTCCACATCAATCATCAGCCATTCCTAGAGAGAGGTGATGGGCCTATTGTAAGTATATTTTTAAAATATTTGGCCAGAGGGATACTGTGGAGATGTGTAGGCTATGTAGCAAATGATTTAATATTTGTCATGCTTCTATATAGAGATGTTTGTGTTTTTGTCCAATTTAGCTAGAGTTCACCTTGAGTATTACACACCATAAATAATCTGCCAGTGTAAAATTTACCAGTTTAGAGCTAGTATCCACCTGGTTAAATCCCTAGTACACTTTTCCCTATCCAGGAAAACTTCACAAACAAAACTAGTATCTAAGTCTGTTGAAAAATCTATTCCTTTTTCTTTAGTGCTTGGTGCTGGCACCAACTCGGGAACTGGCCCAGCAAGTGCAGCAGGTAGCTGCTGAATACTGCAGAGCTTGTCGCTTGAAGTCTACTTGCATCTATGGTGGTGCTCCCAAGGGACCACAGATACGTGATTTGGAGAGAGGCATGTAATTTAAAACGTTCTCTTCATCCCTAACAGTGACATGCGTTCTAGTTATTATAGTTACATTTATCCATTTAATTGAAGGTGTGGAAATCTGTATTGCAACACCTGGAAGACTGATTGACTTTTTAGAATGTGGGAAAACCAATCTGAGAAGAACAACCTACCTTGTTCTTGATGAAGCAGACAGGATGCTTGATATGGGCTTTGAACCCCAAATAAGGAAGATTGTGGATCAGATAAGAGTAAGCACCCTTGTATATGTTGCCTTTCAAACTCAATTCTAAATTCTTTTAAGTGTACAATTTCATCTCTTCTCGCTCATCTTTCAGCCCGATAGGCAAACCCTAATGTGGAGTGCAACTTGGCCTAAAGAAGTAAGGCAACTTGCTGAAGATTTCCTGAAGGACTATATTCATATAAACATTGGTGCACTAGAACTAAGTGCAAACCATAACATTCTTCAGATTGTGGATGTATGTCATGACGTAGAAAAGGATGAAAAGTGAGTATTTTATGTTCGATTAGCTCTTTTTAGAAATCTTGCTCATATAGTGATGGAATCATTGTTTCATAGGTCCTCTTAAAAGTTGATAATCTTAAACATTTAATTTAAAATTATTCTTGCATCCTTTAGATAATTGGTTCATCAGCATTTATAACATTCCTATAGGAAAAGGAAACTAATGCATCCCATGGATTTAAAGGACCAAGGGCAGAATTGCCTAAGAGGTTTAGATGTTTCCTTTTTGATTTATGTACATTGAACTTAAATGTCACACAGAACATAAATGTATGTACCTATCATTGAGGATCTTCTAAAACTCAACAATTTTTTCTTTATCTCCAGACTTATTCGCCTGATGGAAGAGATCATGAGTGAGAAGGAAAATAAAACCATTGTTTTTGTTGAAACCAAAAGAAGATGTGATGAGCTTACTAGAAAAATGAGGAGAGATGGGTATGTGGGCTTTCTCAGTTGAAACAATTTTAGGAAAAAGCAAGCAGTAAATCTTGTTTGATTTATGGGGATCATGTGATAGGTAAAATTATATCACATTTCTGGTGAAATTTAAAAAGGCCTGCTACCAGAAATGGTAGAATCTCTCAGGTTTTCAATGTTGGTCTGCTAATGTAGCTTTTTAATCTAGGTGGCCTGCCATGGGTATCCATGGTGACAAGAGTCAACAGGAACGTGACTGGGTTCTAAATGGTATGTATATAAAATATAGAAATTTTATTGTTTATTTATTTTTTTGCTCAGATTAATGGTCACGTATATATATACCTTCCTTTGTAGAATTCAAACACGGAAAAGCTCCTATTCTGATTGCTACAGATGTGGCCTCCAGAGGGCTAGGTTAGTACAAACTCGCATTCATGGCTTGGTTTCCCAGAAGATCTCCATGTAGTTTTTTTAAAGAAAGTTTATTGCTTTCTTTAACCTCTGCATTTTTTCTAAGTTTTTTTCACATAAAGGTGCAGTCTTTGTGGCAAGGCCTAGGCATGACAATCGGAGGACTCGAGGGGGATGGAGGACTAGTGATCGGCTGGCTGCTTCCAGTCGATTAGAGAGGTGAAAAGCTGAAAGTGTGCCAGTAATCTTCAAAGGGCAGAACATACCACCTCTGCCCCATAAACTGTTCTCTCCGGGGGAAAAAAATGGAAGTTACCCTCACAGTTCACTGCCGTGGTATTTCTTCTGTCCCATGCTTTGCATGATTGCCATGGTACAGCATTGTTTCAAACTGTTTACTGTGATCTGTGGGTCTTTGAGTTTCAGTGAGTTTGCTGAAATGTCGAAGAAATATTTCCAAACTTCAATGTTCAGTGAAATTTTTGTTCAAGTTTGAAATGGAGAGAGCAGCTTTAAAAGGTACTAAGCCTTTTACAAATTGGTGAGTACTGGCACATGAGACCTAGAGCAGGAGCAACTTCTCACACTTAGTCAGTGGGAAAAAAAAGCAGTGCTTTGAAAGTTCCTCCCTCACCTACACAGTAGTCGTCATGTCGAGACCTGCCAGAGAGAGACACATTCTCAAGTGAATCCTGGCTTCTTGGAAGCGCTTGCCTAGACGAGACACAGTGCATAAAAACAACTTTTGGGGGACAGGTATGTTTTTCTTGCAGCTGCGGTTGTAAGGTCTTGGCAAGACAAGCAGTGTGGCCAGAATTTTGAACTTTCTGATGAGTGTGTAATGCAAAGGACCTTGTACGTTTTTGTTCAAAGGTCCTCAAAATGAGCACATGAAGAGGTTGCTGTGAAACTATAAGTGGCCCTACTGCGCAGAAGCATTCAGATGTCACTTGATGATCTGTAAGGGGACTTGCTGATTTGGGAATGTGTTAGGGAGAATACATATTCCTTTCAACAGGTGCTATCACTTGGGTGGGCGATGGATGACCTATACAGATGACATGTGCTTTTTTTTTTTCTTTTTTTTTTTTTTCAACCTCAATGGTATTCCTACAGGGAATGGATAACCATTTTAACTGTATTTTTTGCAGCCCGTACCTTCTTGGGAATACAATTGTCTAACTTTTTATTTTTGGTCTGGCTGTTGTGGTGTGCAAAACTCCGTACATTGCTATTTTGCCACACTGCAACACCTTACAGATGTGGAAGATGTGAAATTTGTCATCAATTATGACTACCCTAACTCCTCAGAGGATTATATTCATCGAATTGGAAGAACTGCTCGCAGTACCAAAACAGGCACAGCATACACTTTCTTTACACCTAATAACATAAAGCAAGTGAGCGACCTTATCTCTGTGCTTCGTGAAGCTAATCAAGCAATTAATCCCAAGTTGCTTCAGTTGGTCGAAGACAGAGGTTCAGGTAAGGCTCAACCTTCAATAAGAAATATGGGTAGTTTTGGGATCACATTATCTGCAAGTCTAAATGGATCTGGAGGGTGAGTAAAATTTTGAAATTTCTGTTGGGAAATTGTAAAACCCACTTCAAACCTATCATGAATTAGCTAGCAATAATTTGTGCCATAGACCTAATTGATCAATTTGCAATTACTTTTTTAACAGGTCGTTCCAGGGGTAGAGGAGGCATGAAGGATGACCGTCGGGACAGATACTCTGCGGGCAAAAGGGGTGGATTTAATACCTTTAGAGACAGGGAAAATTATGACAGAGGTTACTCTAGTCTGCTTAAGAGAGATTTTGGGGCAAAAACTCAGAATGGTGTTTACAGTGCTGCAAATTATACCAATGGGAGCTTTGGAAGTAATTTTGTGTCTGCTGGTATACAGACCAGTTTTAGGACTGGTAATCCAACAGGGACTTACCAGAATGGTTATGATAGCACTCAGCAATATGGAAGTAATGTTCCAAATATGCACAATGGTATGAACCAACAGGCATATGCATATCCTGCTACTGCAGCTGCACCTATGATTGGCTATCCAATGCCAACAGGATATTCTCAATAAGACTTTAGAAGTATATGTAAATGTCTGTTTTTCATAATTGCTCTTTATATTGTGTGTTATCAGACGATAGTTATTTAAGAAACATGGGAAATGCAGAAATGACTGCAGTGCAGCAGTAATTATGGTGCACTTTTTCGCTATTTAAGTTGGATATTTCTCTACATTCCTGAAACAATTTTTAGGTTTTTTTTGTACTAGAAAATGCAGGCAGTGTTTTCACAAAAGTAACTGTACAGTGATTTGAAATACAATAAATGAAGGCAATGCATGGCCTTCCAATAAAAGATATTTGAAGACTGAATTAAGTGGAAATTGTACTTTATTTTACACATATTGTCATGTAAAACTTGGCTTAGATGGTATGGGTTTTTGGTTTTGCTTTTTTTAAAAAACTAAAGTGCTTTTTCCATTGGGAAATGGGAATCAAGAAGCCCCTTTAAAATGGGATTTAGATAAATTTATGATTTTTAGACTAAAATGCATAAAAGCTTTGTCAGTAAACCTCCAACATCAGGGACTCATTTTTAATAGCCTGTTTTCCTTATTAGGATGAAAACCAGTAAGATAACAATCACCTATATGGTATTAGAACAACATGGATGACTGTTCTTTTGCAAAATCTGTAGAGCTTCAAATAACTTGCTTTTTCAAAAGATTATATTCATGCTCTTGGCTATATTGTGAACTACCAAAATTAAGCCTGAGAGCTGAGTTTTGATTCTTTACTAATTGCATTTGCATAATGTCCTTAATGCAAGTTACTTGTAGATTCTAGTCTTTAAAGAGACTTTCCAGGTCTCTTGGTCATACTGGGAGTCATGAATGTCCTCATAATTCAGGGAGTTCGAGAGGTCTTCATACTGTACTATAAGGTTTATTCATACTCTTAAGGGGAAAAACCTCATCAAAATGTTTCATCAGGAGACAACATGACCAAAAGCACAGTGGAATATACAGTACAGGTCTTCATGTTAGGTTCCACATGGGTTTATTGCTAAAAGATCCAGGGGATAGCTTTAGAGTTAACTTTGGTTCACCCACCTTTCTAATTTTGCCAATGACTAGAAGTAGAGCTTCCCTTTAGGGTCTGGTGTATGTTTACCCAGGGATAAGGGAAGTCTGAGTCTTCGTTTTAAATTCTGAGGATTAAATTTGAGGCTTTGATGTTAATGCCTTACCTCTAAAATGTGGAGTGAGAATATGCTTGGGGTGGGGGCTGTTAGGGAGTGGTAATTCTAGGACTAATAAACATTGAAAACTTAATTCAGCCTCTAGTACCCTGAATAGTTTTCAATGGCATGGGTTAGTCTTACCGTCATTTTTAATTTAGAAAAAGCTTTTGGGATAGGTTGGAGCATTTATTGCATATTTATTGTTTAATGTCTTAATTAACATGGGCCTTTTTAATTTGTAAACATTTGTGGAAATGATTGTGGGGCTGTGGAAAAATACGTTTTAACTATTTACCTTTGAAATTTTAAAAGACAGTCCACTTTTTAGCATGTGTGTTGTGTCCCGCCTGTGGTTGTCTTTAATAAATGTGATTTTTTTCCCCTCCCCATTCTCTTTATTTATTTGCGAAGAAGCCTCTTCCCTAGTGTGAATTAGTGTAGAAAAACATTACTATAATTGTTTTCCTTCTCCCTCCCTGACCCTTGTTGGTTAACATCCACTTTGTAAGGAATTACTTCTTGAGCCTGTCCTACAACTTTCCCATGATCAAATATCCCACCCCTTTCTTGGGTATTGAAGCCAGGAGCACTTGACCACCTAGCTACATCAATCCTTGGAGGACTGGCCATTTGGCCTCAAAACATCCTCCTCTTGAGTTGCTGGGATTATAATGTGTCACCCTGTCTGGTAACAACTAAATAGAATTGATAAGTTCTTAACTACCCTTTGTATAAAGCCCCTTCCTTCGTTGTAGCCTGGTGAAATGTAGCTTGTTACACTCTACTGGGCCTATTGATCTTTACAAGGTTTCCAGAACCCACCCTAAGGGAAGCTATTAGAAAATGGACCTTAGAATTAACCAGTTTTATCTCTGGCTGTACTTTCCCACTAACTGGACAATTAGTCTTCCTGTTCGAAAGGAGATTGTAAAGTTATCACATCTGCTAGGTAGATGGTTGATGGGTGTGTTCTTTGGAGTCTCCTTGCGTGTTTTGATTAAACCCAGGCAAACGACCTTGAATAAAAAGTTGCTTGTATTTTAGGGGTTCTGTATCAGGGACGGCTTGTTCAGAACACTGCTGGATGCTCAGGCCCTAAAGCTTTCCAAGGTGATACAGGTTCTGCTGGTGTAGGACTGTCCTTTGAAAGCCACCCAAATACATAAAGTAACTGCCCCTTCCCCTTCACATGTACCACCGCACACTGAAAAGTTACTTCCAGACAACTCCAGGAGCTGGCTACCGGCAGCGTTTGCCCTGAATGCCTAGGGCTAAACCATCAAATGGTTAAAACCTTTTATTTGGGGCGGGGCGGAGGGGTACTGGGAATTGAACTCGCGAGACTTCGACCATTGGGCCACATCCCCAGCCCTATTTTGTATTTTTAGACAAGGTCTCAGTTGCTTAGTGCCTCGCCATTGCTGAGGCTGCCTTTGAACTTGAGACCCTTCTGCCTCAAGTCTCCCGAGGTCCTGGGATTACAGGGATGCACCATTGCGCCCAGCTAAAACCTTTTTAAAAATGGGAGCCAAATTTTGTGTACACAACTAAGATTAAGAAGTTTATTTAAATGGTGATTTGGGGAACACAAATTCTGGTAGTTTTTCCGGGTTTCAAAGTATAGGAGTTAAAGCTGACTCAAGTGGCCACGGGACGCTGGTGAAATGTAGATGAGGAAAACAACGGTACGGCGAAGAAGGACCAAAGGACCAGCGATTGCCGGCGGGGGGCGGGGGCGGATGCTACTAAACTACCGCGGGTTGGTTAGAAGGTAAAGAGCCGACCAGCCGCAGCGGACGGAGCAAGCCGGAAGTGGCTGTCGAAACACTTCCGGAGATAGGCCCTTCCAGCGCATGCTCGTTTCCGTCGCCTGCGCCGCCGTCCCCGTGCTTTGCTGCAGTTTTTGCCGGTTTATTGGGCTCTTCACAGTGATGGGATATCGCGCTCCTTAACTCCTGGAGGAGATGCGCTCTAGTGCAGCCATCAGGGCCTGCCGTAAAGCCTGCAGGTGTCTTTTGTCTGGGTTTGGGGGTCGAGTAGAAGGGGGGCAGGCCGAGCGGTTGACGGAAAGGAGTGGCGCCCGCGGAGGGGACTTGGACTCCCACGCGGAGCTCCTCCAGGGATGTGAGCAGACGGAAGCCCACGAGTCTGCGGAGAGTGAGGCGCTGCTGGAGGTTTGTCAGAGAAGGCATTTTCTCAGCGGAACTAACCAGCAGCTTAGCCGAGACACTCTTCTGAGCGGGTGCCACCCTGGTTTTGGACCTCTGGGCATAGAGCTGCGGAAGAACCTGGCTGCAGAATGGTGGTCCTCGGTGGTGGTGTTCAGGGAGCAGGTCTTCGCCGTGGACGCCCCCCACCACGAGCCAGGCCCGTCACCGCCGGGAGACGGCGCCTTCAGGTTAGTTTCGGCAGAAAGTCTACGAGAAATCTTGCAAGACAAAGACCTGAGTAAGGAACAGCTAGTAACATTTCTTGAGAACTTATTAAAAACTTCTGGGAAACTCCGGGAGAATCTTCTTCACGGTATGGTTCTTCACGATTTCATGCTTCAAAAACAGGTTTGGGGTAGAAAGGCAATCTCGCCCGAGTTTGGGGATTGCATCTCGTCCTTTTTTTTTTTTCCGTACAGAGGAAATCATCTGGGTCTCGTGTCATTGAAGTGGTCGGTGGAGCAAATTGGTCCATGGAATTATTACAGTTTCTTACAGAATTTGCACGGAAGAAGCCAGTAGTGCGCTCAGGTTCACCGAGCAACCCTATAGATTTTTACAGCTCAATTGAGTAGCCCTAGAATTAAGACGTCCAAGTGTTTGAACCATTTGCTCATGTTAACAAAATGTTCACAAATAGTTCCAGTTACCTAATTGACTAATCAAGAGGTTTTGGTTTTTGGTTTTTTCCCCCTTGAGCAAAAGGAAAAATTCCTCCCTTCTTCCCAAATTAATCCTTTTTTTAAAAAATATTTTTTTAGTTGTAGATGGACACAATGTCTTTATTTTATTGCTTTGTATGTGGTGCTGAGGATCGAACCCAGGGCCTCTCACGTAAGCGAGGCAAGCGCTTTACCACTGAGCTACAATCCCAGCCCCCCAAAATAATCTTACTGGAAACGAATCTGCAGACTGTTTTGACTCATTAGGTAATGTTTAGTTTGCCAACTATTAAGACTAATCAAACTTTATAAGTGATTGTTGAGTGAATACACTAATTTGTGGGACATCATTGGCCTTTAAAGTCAAACACAACATAAAGCCAAGATTCTGAAAGAAAAAAAAAAGACCTCAGATTCTTTACAGGACAGACTTACTGCCTAGGGTGTCATTTTTGTGAAATACTGCCCTTGCCATCTTAGTGCTTTATAGTAACTTAAAACATCCTAAACATCCATAGTTGTGCCCATATTGTATCCTTTTTTTTTTTTTTTTTGGTACCAAGGATTGAACTCAGGGGTACTCGACCACTCAGCCCCAGTCCTATTTTTTGTGTTTTATGTAGAGACAGGGTCTCACTAAGTTGCTTAGCACCTCGCCCTTGCTGAGGCTGGCTTTGAACTCGTGATTCTCCTGTCTCAGCCTCCCAAAGTGCTGGGATTACAAGCATGAGCCACCACGCCCGGCTCATATTGTATCCTTTTAAAGAGTTTCTTAATGAAATAAAGCAAATAAAAACAGACTGGTCATCGGTATGATGATTTTGGTTCATAATAGTTTATTCCATGATGACTTTACTTTGGGATGTTGAATCCTTGTCTGCTCATTGACCATGAGGACAAAACAAATCATCTTCTTATCTCTGTTAAATGGAAACATTATCCTTCCAGGTGCAGACTTAGAAAATGAGACATGACTCAGATACCCATTCATTTGAGCATCTGTTTTGTTATGTGGCAGACATTTTCTTTCCTTGAGGAAACTTAAATAAATTTAATTGCCAGTCCTTTGGTTGTCTAGTGTTTCTAGCTTGGACAGCCAGTTTGCCTCTTTTTTTTCTGTTCCAAGTGCCCTGTGTTCTTCTGTCCCATGTCTTAACTGTTTTGACAGCCTCTGTGTATAACTTAAAAAATTCTTAGCCATTCTCTCTCCCTGCCCTATTTTTGTGCCTATCTGTGACTAATGTGTTAGACCTTTTCCCCATCTTGAGTTTTCTTCAACACATTAATCATGTTTTAATGTTCATGTCTAATCACTCTAATATATCTGTTTCTAGTATCTGTTTTTCTCTGAGCTTTTGGTCATTTGGATTTTTCTTCTAATATTCTAGGTAATTCATGCATAAAAAGTCATAGAGATAAATGTTGAAGTTACATGTGGTGGTTTCTACCTGGGAGGATATACTTTTGCTCTGGCAGGCAGCAGGGAGGGGGGTGGTGTATATCTTCTTTCTTTCTTTTTTTTTTTTTTTTTGATACCAGAGATTAAACCCAGGGGCACTTAACCATTGAGCCACATCCCCAGCCCTTTTTATTTTAAGACAAGTTGCTGAGGCTGGCTTTGCACTTGTGATCCTCCTGCCTTAGCCTCCCAAGCCTTGTGATGCATATCTTCTTTACACAATCAGGGACTCAGCTGATGAGGGATCTGGCTTCAGATCTTCACCTTTGTTCTAGAGTGTAGTCTTGTTAGTGTCCACAGTGAAAGCTGAGGTGTTCACCAGGCCTGCTTCTCCTCGGTGGGCCAGCAACGACAGGTTTTGCACTTCCCAGTCCCAGCATTTAGCAGGAGGCTCTGCTGCTTGAGAATTTAAAAAGCAGCACTAAATATTGAGTTCACCTCTCTTTTCTTCCCTACTTTCAAAATCTTGGACCCTTATGTTCCTTTCTGCCTTGGTAACTGTCCTGTCTTACACAGATTTTAACATAATTTTTGACCAGTATCTCTCATTATAACTTCATTTCCCCAAATCAAGTAACACAGTGCTGTAATGTACTGAGATGTAGTCTGAGTGCACAAAGAACAAAGATGTTTTGAATTTTTTTATAATTCTAGGTAGAAATGTTACAATTCTAACTCAAACTATTTTATGTATATTAGAGGGTAAAACAAATAGGTAAATGTTACTGGAACCAAGATTTTCACTGTAAGAGAAAAAGCAAAAATAAAAAGGAAAGCAAGGATAAACTGTTAAATGTGAACTGGGAATATCAGCATGAACTCATGTAAAAATACATATTTCCTGACTTTCTTCATTGAAAGTGCATAGAAGCAATAACATTCCATAGCAATGAGCACACTTAGCTCCCAGATCTTGCTTTCTAAATGAACCAGTGCTTGGAAAAATGGCTGATTCCAGTTCTTGGGCAGGGAAAGTACTAGTTGAGTTTGGAACACTTAATGAGACTAGAAAGCAAAGAATCATTTGAAGACTAGTCAGACACAAAAGCTGGCTTGATTTTGCATAAATCGAGCATTTAAAAAATATTGATCACAATAGATCATAACACACCAGGTAAAATAAATGTGAGTCCATAAGTGTTCATTTAAAAAAAAAGTAATGAGGCCAAGAGTCCAGAGGGGTAGAGAAAGCATTGTTTTTATAGAAGCTGTGTGCTAAATGTAAAAGGAAAAATAAATGAGAAAAATCACCATTTTACCATCTTATGGTTCCTAGTATAGTTGATTCAAGCAAGGATTATCAATTCTAAAATATTGGGTGGGAAATTATTGGGAAGCAAGATATTGTTGGGGAGTATTACTACCTTAACTAAATAATCAAATTTGGTTTTGTCAGTATTGGAATAGTTTGCATTCCTGCTAAAAATAATTAGCTCAAATTCAGTTTTAAGAATAACAGTAAACAAAGCTGGGCGCGGTGGCTCAAGCCTGTAATCCCAGCACTTAGGGAGGCTGAGACAGGAGAATCGCGAGTTCAAAGCCGGCCTCAGCAACGGCGAGGCGCTAAGCAACTCAGTGAGACCCTGTCTCTACATAAAACACAAAATAGGGCTGGGGATGTGGCTCGGTGGTCAAGTACCCCTGAGTTCAATGCCCAGTCCAAAAAAAAAAAAAAAAAGAATAACAGTAAACAAATCACAAATGGGAGGTAATGTCTGGACTCAGTCCGTGTCAGAAAGCAAAGTTGAGTCAGGTAGTCTTCTCAGTGGAAAGACTAAAATGCAGTACATGGACCTTAATTAGAAAGAAAAGAGCACAAAATGATACTTTGGGTGACAGAACAAAATATCAACCATATGCTAAATGATGCTGTGGTTAACTTTTAGTTGTACACGGAGAGTATTTTTTATTTTTAGGAGTTGCATGTTGAAGTGTTTGGGAGAGAATAAGAAAAAGAAAACTTGGAAAAATGTTGATGATTGATGAATATAGGCGAAGGATATGCAGGTGTTCATTATATATAAGTGGCTACTGTTCTTTCAACTTTATTACAGATTTGAAAATCTTCAAACTAACAGGTTGGAGGGAACTACCTAAAATTAAGTGGTAATTAAGATCTATCTTTATTAGCTCCATGCTACTTACACTGCTGTGTTAACATTCTACTATTAGTTTGTCTATAGGTAGATAAAAATGACTTGGGTTTCTGGAATAGATTTATACGTGACTGGTGTGTTTTTTGACAGGTGCCTTGGAGCGGTATGTTAATTGCCTGGATCTGGTAAACAAAAGGCTACCTTATGGCCTTGCTCAGATTGGAGTTTGTTTTCATCCTGTTTCTGACATAAAGCAGATTCCTAGTGGTATTAAAAGGTACAAAATATGGGAAATAATTTAGCCTTGTATTTAAATAGTCAAGAACCAATTCTTTCCACTTTGGGATAAATTATATAATTTTCAGATGAGCTAACTCTGGTGTTTTTGATGTCTAAGAATTGGCGAGAGGACTGAAGCTTCACTGGTATGGTTTACTTCTGCAAGGACTTCAAACCAGTGGCTTGATTTCTGGTTGCGTCATCGACTCTTGTGGTGGAGAAAGGTACTACAATAATAATTTTATAGTTAACAAGTAAATTCTTTTTTTTTTTTTTTTTTTTTTAGTACTGGAGATTGAACTCAGGGGCACTCGACCACTGAGCCACATCCCCAGCCCTATTTTGTGTTTTATGTAGAGACAAGGTCTCACTGAGTTGCTTAGCACCTTGCCGTTGCTGAGGCTGGCTTTGAACTCGCGATTCTCCTGTCTCAGCCTCCCTTAGTGCTGGGATTACAGGCTTGTGCCACCGTGCCCAGCTAACAAGTAAATTCTTTTAATGTGTCAGAAGTAATGCTTCTGTGTGACAAATGAACTTGGATTCAATGTAGCTACTACTTTATATTTGTAAGAGATACCTATAGTAAACCAACAAATACAAATAAAAATTTTTTGTAATGACTTTCATTGCTTCAGATTACAGGCTTACTTTGGTAAAGACACTTTTTGAGCTCAGATGCTGTTGATAAGAAGGTAGAGTTCAAGCCAGGCATGGTGGTACACTCCAGTAGTTCCAGCTACTCAGAAGACTGAGGCAGGAGGGTTGCAATTTCAAGTTCAGCCTGGGCACCTTAACATACCCCAACTCAAAATAAAAAATTAAAAGTGCTTGGGGAGGGGAGATAGCTCAGTGACAGAGCACTTTCCTAGCATGCTTGAGGCCCTGGGTTCATTCCTCCGTACTGAGAGAACAAAACAAGGTAGAATTCAAACCCCTCACCTGGCATTGCTCACTGGGCAGAGCTCCACCCTTTCCTCTTTCATAGTTTCAGCTTTTGCTTCCTACCTCTGAGGATGCTCTGTGTTAGTCAAAATGATTTTTTATAATTTAAAATCAAGTTTTCTTACATAATGAAGAGCAGAGTTGAAGGGTTTTGTATTGCTGTTGTCCTACCTTTTCCCAACTTTTAAAAATCCCAAACTCTCACCTAAACTAAATGGAAAAGTCACAAATAACCAAGCACTTTACAGAAGGATAAGAATGGTGACCATCTGAAACTTTTCTTTATCCTGTTTAGTTCATGTTTAAATTCTCCTCTTATTCATTGACCACAAAAAGATTAAGTACCATCAATAATTTTTCTCAACAGTTCTTCCAGACTAAAAATGAGTATGTTTAGCAAAATATTCATGCATACTTAATTAAATTTCAGAAGTTCTACTTGGGACTTGACTAGTTTCAGTCAGTTGCTGGATAGAGTCTTAGGCAACTTTAATTCTTAGGACTAATTAGGGGATTAGTGGTAAAAATTTAACAAGACAAACTTTCCTTTCCAGTTTGCCATGAGTCCATCTAACTTCAGCAGCAGTGATTGTCAAGATGAAGAGGGACGAAAAGGAAACAAACTTTACTACAGTTTTCCCTGGGGAAAGGAGCCAATAGAAACCCTGTGGAATCTAGGGGATCGAGAACTCCTACACATGTATCCTGGAAATGTGTCTAACTTACACGTATGTTTTACCTTGAGCTCCTGTGTGTTCTTTGCCCAGATTCTCTGTGATCGTTTCTGAACCATTCGAGAATGATTGCAGACCTGGTATCCCATCACCCCATAATATTGCAGTGTGTATTTTTCAGGTGGCACCTGTATAACCACAATTCAGCCATCACAGTCAGGAAATTAGCAGTAATCCATTGTTCCTATCCATTCCACAGAACCCTTCAGGTTGAACTGGTAGGCCTGGTAATGGTAATGAACTTTATAGATCCAGGATCTAATCCTAGATCACATATGTCCTATAATCTACTTCAGATGACAGATATTTTATATTTCCTGATCTTTCATGACCTTAGCACTTTGGGGGTGTACAGGTAGTTACTTTGTGTGATGACCTTGAAGTGGATCTGTCTGATTTATGACAGAGGCAGTGCTCCCTCCTCTCAGTGCAGCCTGTTGGGAGGCACATGGCATCAGTCCATCGCTGAGGATGCTGACTTCAGTCTCTTGGTTTAGGTGGTATCTACCAGATTTCTCTGATGCTAATAAGCATTTTGTATTTGTTTGTTTGTTTGTTTGTTTATTTTTGGTACCAAGGATTGAACTCGGGGGCACTCGACCACTGAGCCACATCCCCAGCCCTATTTTGTGTTTTATGTAGAGACAGGGTCTCACTGAGTTGCTTAGCAGCCTTGCCGTTGCTAAGGCTGGCTTTGACTTGTGATTCTCCTTACTCAGCCTCCCTAAGTGCTGGGATTACAGATGTGCACCACTGTGCCCAGCTGCATTTTGTATTTATTAATGAGTATTAATAAGTCTTTGGTGGCAGATACTTTTTTTTTTCTTGGAACCAGGGATTGAACTCAGGGGCACTCGGCCACTGAGCCACATCTCCAGCCCTATTTTGTATTTTTATTTAGAGACAAGGTCTCACTGAATTGCTTAATGCCTTCCTTTTGCTGAGGCTGGCTTTGAATTTGCCTTCCTCCTGCCTCAGCCTTCTGAGCTGCTGGGATTATAGGCATACGCCACCATGCCCAGCCAGATATTTTTTTTGTATATAACCTCTTTGTAACCAAATTTTGCAGCATCCATTGATGATTTTGCCCAAATAAGCTATCACTATGAGGTTTTTTTTTTTTTTTTTAAATGTTTATTTTTTAGTTGTAGGTGACAGAATATCTTTATTTTATTTTTATGTGGTGCTGAGGATCGAACCCAGTGCCTTATGCGTGCTAGGCGAGCACGCTACCACTGCGCCATAATCCCAGCCCCTCACTATGAGGTTTTTAAAAAAAAAAAAAAAAAAAACTTATTACCAATTTCGTTATTCCTTCTACATTTATTGGTCAGCAATATACTATAGGGTAGAACTTGCCCTCTTTCCCCATTTATTCATTTTCTTAACTTGTTATGGATTCACAGAATTCTGTTTTTCTCATAGGATCCAATCTATTACTGTCATTATTTATTTTGGTTCCCAAATTGTCTTATACATTTTCAGTGTCCTTTTCTTTTTCCACCAGTGCTGGAGATTGAACTCAGGGCTTTATGCATGGGAGGCAAACTCTCCACCACTGAGCTCCATCCCCAACCTTCCAGTGTCCTTTTTTTAAAATATTTTTTAGTTATACATGGACACAGTATCTTTATTTTGTTTATTTATTTTTATGTGGTGCTGAGGATCAAACCCAATGCCTCACACGTGCAAGGCAAGCGCTTTGCCACTGAGCCGCAACTCCAGCCCCTCCAGTGTCCTTTTGACATGTTTCCATCATCCTCATTATTAGCACTTTCTTACTTTTTATAACGAATTGTCATAAAAATATAAAGATCATCTTATATTTACTTTACCTAGCTATGGAGTCAGCCATTTCCCATTAAAGGAAAATGGATTTTTAAAACAGATTTTGCTATGAGGTATAGTCCTTATAACTAGAGATCAGTGCTTTTGGGCCATCTCATGGGTATAAGTAGGAAGTGTCGTAGATGATTGCATACGTATGTATTTATGCACTTAACCTCTATGTTTGTATCTTTTAAAATCTAGGAGTTCATATCAATTTTTCAAATTCCAGTCCAATGCCATGGAGTTTATTCTAGTTTTCCCTCTTAGCAAATTTATAATTCTCTTCTTTGACAGTGAGCAACCTGGCTCCAAGTATTTTCAGTGTATTTACTAATGTTTCATTTGTCATATGTAACCAAACTCCCTACCTGTTCAGACAATCTCAGCCCCAGATACACCAGTCCTCCCACCCCCACACTCTGGGTGGATGTTCATCCAGGGGAAGGAAGAAGGAAGAGAGGCTAGTTGGAAAACTGGATCCAGAATGTGCTTTCTGTCTCCTACAGCCCCTCATCTAGTGTTCTCACCAGAACACAGGGAAGGAGGAAGGTGTGGCCTTGTTCACTTGGCCTCCTCCCCCTGTACCAGTCATGCTGGCCACAAGTTTGGCCCTTGAGCTCCTGGGCTGGATGTACCACGAAGCTTTAAAAGCTCAGCCCTGACAAGGGGGAAAAAATAGTGCTTCATTTACTTCATAAAGTAAAACAAAATTTTCAAAAATTTAAGCAGGTGACATAATCCCTTAAGAGAAGGGACCTTGCTTCTAAAACTTCACTCCTGTGGAGAGGAGGAGTTGTGCTGTATTGCTCAAGTGGTTCCAGGTTTGAACGTGTAGATTTTCTGACTTGTACTTTGTACTTGTATTTTGGAGTTTTGTGTGCCATTGATGGCTAATACAGTCTTACAGGGAAAAAAGGTGCCTGAAACTTTAAAATGCTATAATAATGAAAACATAGTACAGGTTGAGTAGCCCCTTTTCTGAAATGCTTGAGACTAGAAATGTTTTAAATTTGGATTAAAGTTTTTGGAATATTTGCCATATATATAATGAGATACCTTCGGGGTGGGACTGAAGTCTAGGCATGAAATTAATTTCTGTTTTACATTCAACTCATTCACATGGACTGCAGATAATGTTGCACAATATTTTTTTGTGCCTGTGTTTTCACTTTGAGCCATCACATGAGGTCAGGTATGAAATTTTCTACTTGTGGTACCATGTCAGGACTCAAAAAACAATTTTTTTTTTTTTAGTACCAGGGATTGAACTCAGGGGCACTCGACCACTGAGCCACATCCCCAGCTCTGTTTTGTTTTATTTAGTGACAAGGTCTCACTGAGTTGCTTAGCACCTCGCCATTGCTGAGTTTGGGTTTGAACTTGTGATTCTCCTGTCTCAGCCTCCCAAAGTGCAGGGATTACAGGCGTGTGCCACTGAGCCCAGCAAGACTCAAAAAAATTTGGCATTTTGATTTTCAGATTAGGAATGCTCCACCTATAGTCCATGTATACTGAATAGAAAGCTGATTAATTTTGAAATGTGAATAAGATACCTAATAAATAATTAGCTTATTCATGAACATTTTCCATAATTTCACAAAGATCATACTTCATTTTGGGGTGTTTCTGCTCTCAAATGAAACTTACTTTGTTAGTTATTACAAAGACCAATTCAAACTTATGAATAGTGATTTAAGGATGATTTTAAATCATGGCTATTAGTCACATGGTAATCTTTATTTTGGTCTGGGGATTGAACCCAGGGGTGCTTAACCTCTGAACTACATCCCCAGTCTTTTTCAATTTTTTTTTTTGAGCACCTCACTGAGTTCCTGAGGTTGGCCTCAAACTTTTCAATCCTCCAGCCTCAGCCTCCCAAGTTGCTGGGATTATAGGTGTGTGCCATTGTGCCCAGCTCATGATATTATTTATTGGAGTAATTTTCACAAATGAAACATTTTCTACTGCATGATTTTTGCTCTTCCACGAAATTGTTCTTCTGTTTCCATAGTTCACAGAATTATTCATCATTAGTTGAACATTTTGTAAATTATTAAATAGAACTTCTGCCATGTAGTGTTTAGCTTTGGGAGCTCGGAATATAACTCAGTGGTAGAGCACTTGCCTAGTGTGTGTGGGACTCTGGGTTCAATCCCCAGCACTGCAAAAAGCAAAACAGTAAAGCAATTCAGTAAAGGCTAAAGAATAGTTAAGATAGAAATAAATTCATTCTGGAAGATGTGAGAAATCAGGTATCAGACACTCTAGCTAAGACCAGTTGCCACTGGATAGCTTGACATCCATGGACATTCAATTTTAAAATATTCAAAAACAAAGCATTCTTAATACTTAATAATGAGCAGTCTTTGACTCAGATGACACCACAGAGTTGCAGTGCCTCAGAATTATCTTACTCAGTATCAGCTCTATAAATGTGTGAAAGACATCAACTGTTCATAGAGTTAGATTAGAATCCCAGATATCAGAAAGTTCACTGCCCTTTGAGGACAAGTTTTTAATCTTTGAGGTATCACATGTAATTCAAATGTCAGTATACATATATATTAATGAAGACTGCTTGATCATGGATAATTAAAAGAAGCTGAGGGTTTGTTGTTGTTTTTTAAGAATTTTAAAAAAACAACAACATAGCAGTGGTGTACAACTATAACCTAGCTACTCAGGAGGCCGAGATAGGAGGATGGCAAGTTCAAGGCCTGCTTGGGCAACTTAACAAGACTGTCTCAAAATAAAATATGTAAAGGGTTCGGGATGTACATTAGTGGTAAAGCACTTACCTAACATGTATGAGGACCTGGGATTAACACCCAGCACTGCAGGGAAAAAAAAAATCACACATATCCAGATAAAGAATGATGATAGGAAGAAAAGGAAAAAAAAAAACTATTAGTATGTAAAACTTTTAAATTTTTTAAATTGAAATTTTTCCATATTTGAGATGATTTTTCAGTTTAAAAGAGAAATAAGGGCTGGGATTGTGGCTCAGTGGTAGAGCGCTTGCCTCGCATGTGGGAGGCACTGGGTTCGATCCTCAGCACCGCATTTAAATAAATGATTAAATAAAGGTCAAGCTGGGCGCGGTGGCTCAAGCCTGTAATCCCAGCACTTAGGGAGGCTGAGACAGGAGAATTGTGAGTTCAAAGCCAGCCTCAGCAATGGCGAGGCGCTAAGCAACTCAGTGAGACCCTGTCTCTACATAAAACACAAAATAGGGCTGGAGATGTGGCTTAGTGGTCAAGTGCTCCTGAGTTCAATCTCCAGTACCAAAAAAAAAAAAGGAAATAAAGGTCAATCAACAACTAAAAAAAAAAATTTTAAAAAAAAAGAGAAATAAGTGTTTATACATACTTGATATATATTGTATTTATTATATTTTATATTCATAATTAACCTTTAACCCAAAAGTCAGGTTCCTTTTTTTTTTTGGTACTGGAGATTGAACTCAGGGGCATTCGACCACTGAGCCTCATCCCCAGCCCTATTTTGTGTTTTATGTAGAGACAGGGTCTCACTGAGTTGCTTAGCACCTCGCCCTTGCTGAGGCTGGCTTTGAACTCGTGATTCTCCTGTCTCAGCCTCCCTAAGTGCTGGGATTACAGGCTTGTGCCACCACTCCCGGCTCCCCATCATCTTTGTGCTCAGTGCCTAGCATAGGCCTGGCCTAGACTGGTTGCTTTGTGAATTGAATTCATAAGTTTGCATTCTGATTATGTAATTTTGAAATATATAATTTTAACAAGGAGTTCTGCTAATGTGATAACTTTATTCTTTTCTGTGAAGGGCCGAGATGGACGGAAAAATGTGGTTCCTTGTGTCCTGTCTTTAAGTGGAGATCTGGACCGAGGCATGCTGGCCTACCTCTACGACTCTCTGCAGGTCACAGAGAACTCCTTTGCAAGGAAGAAAATCCTTCATAGAAAGGTGCTTTTGATATTTCAGAGATGGACTTGGGAAACTAAACATAAAGAGATTTTTCCTTTTTTATGTTAATTGTGGTTGCCCTTTCCCCCTTCACCCCCTTAACTGCCTTAGGTCCTTAAACTCCACCCTTGCTTAGTCCCTATAAAGGTTGCTTTGGATGTGGGAAGAGGCCCAACAGTGGAACTAAGACAGGTGAGTTTACATGCATGCCGTGATTTTAATTATAACTCTTTTTTTTTAAATATTTTTTTAGTTGTAGATGGACACAATATCTTTACTTTATTCATTTATTATTTTTTTTAATGTGCTGAGGATGAACCCAGTGCCTCACGCATGCAAGGCAAGTGCTCTACCACTGAGCTACAATCCCAGCCCCTAATTATAACACTTTTTTTTAAATATTTTTTTAGTTGTAGATGGATGCAATATCTTTATTTTATTTATTTATTTATTTATTATGTGGTGCTGAGGATCGAACCCAGTGACTGCATGCAAGGCATGCGCTCTACCACTGAGCTACAGCCCCAGCCCCAAATTATAACTCTTAATCCAAGAAAACTTGGTAGCTTGCCACTTGAAATTTTATTTATGCACTTACTTTTGAAAGTGTTTTAATTAAATAATGAACTGTGGATAAATACTGTGGTTAATTATAGACAGTTGAACTATGATATAAAGGAAGCTGAATACAATTCAGTGGATTTTATTGTTAAAGTCATACCCACTCAGTTTCAATTTTAATGATTTTATATAGTTTTAGAGATAGGGATGTAACTCAGTGGTTGAGTGTTTGCCTGCAAGGCCCTGGATTCAGTCCCCAGCATCACAAAACAAAAAACACAATTTTAGCAATTAAAATATGTGTACAGGTGTCTAATGAATTACTTCTTTTCCTTTCAACTTTACTTGTTGCTATAAGGATTAGCAACAAACCTTTATAAAGATTTTAGATCAGTGATTTTGATTGTTCTATCTGGTCTACTGATTAAATATTATTGAGAAAAACCAGGGTGTTGGTTTTCATTTTTTTCCTGAGATTCCTTCAGCTGTCATCATTCCTGTCTGGGAACTGAGACCCACCCTGGCTCCTCTAGTGAGATCTCTAAAGTGGCAGTAGTGAACCAAGCAGAGAGGACAGTGGCTTGCCCCACGCCCTTGTAGCTTGCAGGTTCCTGGGGTTTGAGCAAGTGCTCTCAGGGACCACGTTTGGTAATATCTGGAGGCTTTTTTTTTTTTTTTTTTTTTAATATTTGTTTTTAGTTGTAGATGGACACAATATCTTTATTTATTTATTTTTATGTGGTGCTGAGGATCAAACCCAGTGCCTCACGCATGCAAGGCAAGCGCTCTACTACTGAGCCACAATCCCAG
>CM053402.1:12785863-12825038 GCA_028644305.1 Xerus rutilus
TGATGGTAATGGATGATAACATATTGAATAAAATAGGAATCCACGACACCATAAAGATATAAATGACAAAAGATATGGGATTTCAAACTTAAAAATAGCTTATTCACATACATGCCTATCCAAAAAATATTAATTATTACAAAATGCTATAATTAATAATGTGATGGATGTATTCATCTGAGAAACCCAGCAGACTTCCCTGTAATGAAGTGATCAAAGGAATCACTAGTTATGGAAGAAACTGACACCATGCACTGCCCGAGAAGACAGTGGAAGACTCATCCCTGGTGACATTCCTGTCAAAAATGCATCCTAAGCCTCCAGCACAGTCACATCAGGTAAACTCAACATGAGGGACATTAAAACAATTGATCCCAGTGACTCAGGAGTCCCAGGCAGAAGGATCACAAGTTCAAAGCCAGCCTCACCAACTTAGTGAGACCCAGTATCAAAATAAAAAATTAAAAAAGGGCTGGGGATATGGCTCCGTGGATAAGAGCCCTGCATTCAATCTCTTATAACAGAAACAAACAAACTATAATTGACCTGTTGTCTTCAAAAGACCAGGAGAGGCTGAGGTGTTCTTCCACACTAAAGGACATGGAATGTCTTGGTGGATGAATCCATGTGCTGGGAGAGTGGTGCCTTCCAACCCATGGGGACAAAAACTCCTGCCCTCCAGACCCTCCTGGAGCTTGCCCTTTGCACCTAGCCATCAGGGGCTTGTCCTTTCTGATACCCTTTATAATAAAGGAGCATAGGAAGTAAACTGGTCCCAAGTTTTGTGAGTCATTCTAACAAATTACCCAGCCTAAGGAAGGGTGGCAAGAACCCCCAATTTATAGCCCTTTGTCAGAAGTACATGAGATCCAGACTTTCAACCGGATCTGAAGCGAGGGCAGTTTGTGGGCCGGAGCCCTGTAACCTGGGGTTAGTATGAACGCCCAGCAGTTAGTGTCAGAAATGCATGGAATCATTGAGCACCAGTGGTTGTTGGAGAGTTGGAAAACTGTTCGAGAGTTGTTGACATGGAAAAAAAGCCACACATTTGGTGTCCGAAGTGCTGTGAGTAGAGAAAGTTTTCTTCAGAATGGTAAATATTGTTATTTCAAGATGATGTTATTTTATTCTTTGGTCAGAACTCTCTAGAAGCCGGCATCCTGCCACCTAATGAGGGCCTGCTATCTGCAGGCACGTGTCCTCCTGCGTGGCTGCAGGCCTGTGGGTCTCCCATGATCATGACTTCCCCCCACCTGCCTGAGCCTACTCCATCCACCTCCGCCTCTGTAGGGATCTATTTCCCAGATTTGGTTCTGCATACTTGGCTGCTTTCTCTCCCGCACTCTCCTCCAGATGGCTTTGCCCTCCACTGACCTTCAGTGAGTGTGTGTGGTCCCCAGGTCCCTGTGCTCTCCCTCCCTCCCTCCTCTCTCTCTTTGCAAGACTGAGGATAGGACCCAGGGCCTCATGCCAGGCAAGTGCTCTACCACTGAGCTACATCCAGCCTTTCCCTGCCTCCTCTCTAACCTCAGCTCTCCCTCTGGTGAGCAGGTTCCGCAAACCCCACACCCAAGTGTACTCTTGGAAAGTTAAAGATGTAGTGGTTAGAAAGGTGGGCTTGCTGTCACTCAGACCTGATTCCTTTCCTGTCTTCACCGGGCTTGACTGAGTGACCTTGCGCCTTCGCTTCTTTTTGTATGAAAAGAGGGAAATAAAAGTCCCTGTCTTTTTTTTTTTTTTTTTTTAAAGTTGTCCCAGGTTTATTGAAAATATTACAGCATAGCAGAAAGATTCAAACAGCTCCAAAAA
This sequence comes from Xerus rutilus, assembly GCA_028644305.1. Taxonomy (NCBI): domain Eukaryota; kingdom Metazoa; phylum Chordata; class Mammalia; order Rodentia; family Sciuridae; genus Xerus; species Xerus rutilus. Next base: position 12,787,673 of record CM053402.1, read on the forward strand.
AAAAAAAAAAAAAAAAGTCCCTGTCTCAAGGAGCAGTCACAGGGACTACAGGCAAGAAGCACCAGAGCACTTAATACCTGCTCAGTGGGTATCAAATATTATTATTATCATTATTAAGTTGTGATAACGCAATTTTTTGAGAGGCATGTCGGCTAGCTCTTGCCCTGTGTCCATCCTCTGGGCCTCACCTCTGATTCCAGCTGCCTCTAGGGCTCCTCCCACTCGTACCTACAGCTTCTTACTTCAAATACACAACACGCATCATTTTTTTCTGTCCTGAGGCTTTGCTGCCGCCAGGGAGAAAGACCCCAAAGGAAGCCTGCTTGGGATTCACAGGCAGAGCCCAGAATGGAGGCGGCGTCTCCCCCTCCCGGGGCTACCTTCCAACAACAGGGGTTGAAAGCCAATTAATCATGTGTCTCACCACTGAAGCTCAAGTGGACAATTCTGAGAGGCTCTTTCATGCTTCCGGAAGGTGCCAGTGGGATCCAGCCCAGGTGCCCCCTGCAGTCCTGAGGCCCATTGCTTGGGTCCACCTCCCAGATCAGCTATGTGCACAGAAGGCCTTATCTCCAGCTCTGCTTTCAATCTAGTTCAGGAAAAGAGGGGTCGGATGGGGCCTAGGAAGCAGCCTCGGCGGACAGATGCCACAAGGGCTCCCTAGAGGGTGGTGAGCGGGTCGGGGAGGACCCGTAGCACGCCATGCTTCACAATTCCTAAGACTTTCCCCTGCGGTGGAGAGGGAGGTGCGGGGGGAAAGTGAACACCTGGTTGCGCAAGAGCTCCAGTGCTTGAAAGGTTTGGAGCGGTGGTAATTATGTGGCACCGGTTGCTTCTCTTACCTGCATTAGAAGCTTTGCAAGGAGCAAATGAGAGGCCATTGATTCAGGGCAAACCAGGAAACCTACAGGGCTTCCTTAGCACTATTTAAAGCTACCCTCATCTCCCAAAGCCAAGGGGTGGGCTGTGCCCACAAGCAAGCCCAGGACTGGATCAAAGGTAGCGCCACCTTGGAGCAAATGGGGCTGTGAGATTCCTAATTCCCTTGAGCTCTCTGGGGACAGCATCCCCCCCACACCCTGCCATTAGAAGGCCTGATGTGAGCCCTGATGTGCCGTAGCTTTGTTCACTATTATGCTAAAATGCACAAATATAGAATTCATCCTCCTAACCAATTTTAGGTCCACAATTCAGTGGCATTAAATGCAGTTGTACCGTTGGGCGCCATCACACCGCCGTCTCCAGAACTTTTCGGTCTTCCCAAACTGAAGGTCTGTGCCCATTAGACAGTCACTCCTCAATCCCTTTCCCCCCAGCCCCTGGAAACCCCCACTCTATTTGCTTCACAGTGTTTTTGAAGATCCATCCCCAGGGCTGGGGTTGTGGCTCAGTGGTGGAGCGCTTGCCTGGCTTGCGTGAGGCACTGGCTTCGATCCTCAGCCTCGCATATAAATAAATGAGTGAAATAAGGGTCCATCAACAACTAAAAAAATATATATATATTTTTTTGTGGTACTGGGGATTGAACTCAGGGGCACTTGACCACTGAGCCACATCCCCAGCCCTATTTTGTGTTTTATGTAGAGACAGGGTCTCACTGAGTTGCTCGCTTAGCGCCTCGCCATTGCTGAGGCTGGCTTTGAACTCGCGATTCTCCTGTCTTAGCCTCCCTAAGTGCTGGGATTACAGGCTTGAGCCACCGCGCCCGGCTAAAAAAATATTTAAAAAAAAAAAGATCCATCCCCGTTTCCCCCATAGACCAGGGTTGGGTCTCAGCAGAGCCTGAGTGGGGAAGGACAGCCCCTGCCGTGGGAAGCAATTGCTTCTCTCCCCAAGGGCTGCAGGGTGCACGAGGAGCCTGTGGGTCACAGGTGTGTGTTGTTGCTGAGAGAACAGAATATAACACTAGATCAGGGCACTGGAGTTAGGGTCAGACCACGGACGCCTGGAGCTGGTCCACAACCTGTCACAGGGATGGCTTCTTGAAGCTTGGACCCAGTAGGGGCCTACAGCCAAGCAGCCCAATTCAGCAGCCACAGTGAGTTGGAAACAATGCCACATTCTGCGTGAAATAGGGCTTGTGGCATGTGTTAAAGTAATAGGATTTTGGATATGTAGTGGATTAAATAACATATATGATTCCAATTAATTTCACCTGTTTTTCTGGGTATGGTGGCTCATACCTGTAATCCCAGTGACTTAGGAGGCTGAGGCGGGAGGATTGCAAGTTCAAGGTCAGCCTCAGCTATTCAGCAAGACCCACAACCATGTAGGAAGACTCTGTCTCAAAATAAAAAACAAACAAGGACTGGGGATGCAGCTCAGTGATAGAGCACCCCTGGGTTCAATCCCTAGTACCAAAATAATAATAATGTTTTAATTATTAATTATTAGGGTTAGTTGGGTTAATAATTATTATTATTATATTATTATTATTGCTATTATTTTACCTGTTTCTTTTCATTTTTTATTATGGCTACTAGACAAATGCACAAGTGCCCATGCCGGTCATATTTTATTTCTATTGGACAGTGCCAGGCTATGGGAAATTCTGTGGGGATGTCAGAAGGGCCTGAGCAAAATATTGAGGGAGTCTGTGGTGGCGAACACCTGTAATCCCAGCGGCTTGGGAGGCTGAGACAGGAGAAAAGCCAGCCTCAGCAAAAGCGAGGCGCTGAGCAACTCAGTGACCCTGTGTCTAAATAAAACACAAAATAGGGCTGGGGATGTGGCTCAGTGGTTGAGTGCCCCTGAATTCAATCCCAAGTACCAAAAAAAAAAAAAAAAAAATTAGAGAGTCCAAAGGTGCAGAGGAGAAGGCAGGAGGTGCAGATTTATTAGGGGAGACTGGAACGCACACCATTTGTCCAGCCCTTCAGCTGGGCCTGTGGGACATTTCCTTTACTAAAGCAATCTAAATGGACTGGGGTGGGGACACTGGCAGTAGGGAAAACCTAAGTGGTGGCTGCCCTCTGTCAGCCAGAGTTGGTGGCAGAAGATGCTACCATGGCCCTGGCCTGGTACCCATGGGGATGGCAGGATCCTGGAACAGCAGAGGTTAGGTGGTGGCACCCAGGTGTGGGAGTCTAGGCTAATGCAATGACCTCAGTGGGTGGTAAGGCCAAAGTGGTTGTGACCCATGATGAGACCTAGGCCAAGAGACCCAGGTATTTCTAAACATGAGAGCCATAGGCAGCAAATGACTGCATTATTTATACAACCAAAAAAAAATTTGATCCAAAGCAGCTGAGTGGCAGGGAGACTGGTGTCAGCACTGAAATGGAAAATTGTGAGCTCTTGCCCAGTTTCCAGATTTGAACCACTTCTCAGACGCATCCAGTGAAGGAGCTATTAGGCCACCTAGACAAAGGACTCTGTTAAGCAGCAAGTACAGATGATAAATATTCTCTCAATCCTTCCCCAAAGCTTCCTAGAGGTTTTTTGTTTCTTGGCGGAGGGTGGGTAGGGTAGGGGTGCCAGAGACTGAACCCAGGGATGCTTAACCACTGAGCTACATCCCCAGACCTTTTTATAGATTTTCCTTACAGACAAGGTCTCACTAAGTTGCTGGCCTTGAACTTACGATCCTCCTGCCTCAGCCTCCTGAGTCACTGGGATTATGGGTGTGTGCCACTGCGCCCAGCTCCTATAGCTCTTCAGCAGAGAAATTATACGCTGAGGAAAGGAATCCACTAGTCTATTCAGGGGACTTCAGGAGCTGTCAGATACACGGTCTGAGCTGAGACTTGATACCAGGGGACCCAGAATGCCCGCTTCAGTGGGGATGCCTAGATGCTGTGATAAAGGAAGCACTGGTCCAAGCTTTCTCGTGTTGGGTCCAGTGTTGGGGGCAGCACTGATGACCCTTGGGTGTGTTGCTCCCACCCATGTAAATGCAGGTGAGTCAGGAGGCTGCAGGTGTTGAGTAGCACCCAGCTGCCCTGCTCCTCAGGCCATTCCATCCAGCAGATCTGGTGTCTCTAAATTAGTTAGAGACATCAGCAGAGTCTCCTGGTGCTACAGCAAGGCCAGGACGTCTACCCCAAGGCACAACTCACCATTCAAAATGCAGCACCTGGCCTGCCACCGGGTCTCTAAAGAGACCAAGGGCCTGAGCACCAGACAAGTAACTGTGTGACCAGAGATGTCCATCAGGAGCCGGGGATTGTCAGGTGGGAAACTCATGGTCCATCCCATGACAGAGGTGGGACTTTCAGCACTGGGCCTGAGCAGATCCACGGGGTAGAAAGGTACAGCGTCCCTGTCACCTGCCTCTTGGCTCTCAGGCCTCAGCTCACACCTATGACCTGCCCCAAAGGAAACTCAGACCTGGCTTAACTTGGTCAGCTTGATATTCTGGTGAGAATCAGAAATGGACCACGGTTGGTTCCAGTCAGAGCGTCTTGCAGGAAGAAGGGACGTCCTGCAGGCAAAGGTCCCAGCAGCGTGCGGGTCATCCGCTTTGTGTGGAGGGAGAAGCCTCTGCGGTAATGGCTGATCCCCAGACAGCAGGAAGTAGTAAGACTAGAAGGTCAGAGACCAGGAGATGTGGGGAAGACAGTGTGGGGGCACTTGTGAGAGTGAGCAGAGAGCCTGGGGGTCTTTGTGTCCCATGTCCGTGCCCACCAGAGAACACACATGGAGGGAGAGGCTGTTAACCCAGCGGATAGAACCCCTTGTTGGGTGGCTTGTTGGGTGACTCCAAGTGGCCCCTGGAGTGGCCCCACAGCAGCAAGGAGTATGTCTAGGGTTTCCCTGGGGAGAGGGCACCTTTTAATGCTTCTGTGCCTGGCGACAACAGAAAATGGCAAATTAGCTACCATGGCCCCAGGAGGGCACAGCAGCCAGAGACGAAGATTCGGGTCAGCCCAGCCATCTAGACCCGCTGCAGTGAGGGTGAAGGAGATCAGGAATGGATGAGGGGAGGGAGATTAAGAGCATCACTGAGGACCCCGGGACCTATTGAGGTCCATCTTCCATCCCTCTTCCTGTGGGAAGTCCCTTGAGGAGCTTGTGATTGGTACCCACTGGTAGATTCAGTGCAGATTCAACTCCATGGCGGGCAGGGGGGACAGCTGAGTGGTGCTGGGACCGGTGCGGGGTATGTTGGCCTGATGTTGTGCGCCACCTGGTGCTGCCAGCCAGAGCCATGGGCAAGGACTGCATGCACCTGGGTTGGCCGCACAGTCACAGAATCGCAGCCAAGCAGAACACACGTCTTTTGTCGTCTGCCCAGCTCTGACACTGGTCGGTGGACCAGCTCTTTTGGCACCGGCCTTCTCGGGTGACCCTCAACTAGTAGTGGGTGGCCACCCAGGATGAAGCCACTCTCCCTGTCCGTCCTGCAGTACAAGTTTCTGAGAAGCAGACTGGACTCCCAGGCCGCGGAAGGTCTTAAAGGACTCCAACTCAGTTCCCCGGTGGCCCCAGAGCTGATGATCCCTGAGTTGACTTTTTCTCCTTGCCTGTCTCACTCCTCGGTCCCTCACGCCACTTCCCCGAGATCCCTCCCAGTAGAATCCCTACTTCCTGGTCCTTGTCTCTGGCTGTGCTTTAGAGGGAGCTTAGGTGCAGGCAGATGAGGAAGCCAGTAGTGGCCAAGTCACCAAGTTTATGACGTTAAAGGCTTGAAGGTTTCTAAGAGTGGCAGCCAGCTTGTCTGTCTCTGAGTGAGCGTCACCGCCCTGGGAGTGGCTGGCATTCTGAGGTGCTATTAGATACTTGGTCACGGCTCCAGGCTCTTCCCATTCACTCCACAAGTTCATTCTCAACAACAATGTGGGTATTATTCCCATCTACTTCCTTACAAATGAGGACACCAAAGCCCAGAGAGGTTAGGTAACTTATCCAGAGTCACACGGCACGTGACTCAGCCTAGGTTCAGATTGGGTCTGACTCCGGAGCCGCATGGGTTCAGTCTCTGTAGAATGCTGATTTCCATAAATAAAAATATCATCAGAGGAAGTGAGGAAGGATGCTCATGAACGCTGCTTGACAGCAGCAAACTCTTTAAATTCACTCCTGCCCACCCTGAAGAGCGGTTGCTGCAGCCGTTTGCTAGGATTGAGCTCCCGGTTCAGCAGCTTACCAGGCTGTGGGGACCTTGCAAGGTGGCTTCACTCTTCTGAGTTTCCTCACTTGTAAAATCAAGTTAATAATACCATCCCTGTAGGCGTCTGCGTCACAGAGGCTGTGGTTGTCTAGGCAGAGGTTCACTGCTAGGAACAATCAGGACTGAGGATCGGGCAGGTGACCAGAGCACCCACACTTTGGTCAAGTTGTTCTGTTTGTCTGGGACCCTAGAAATATCGGTTGACTTTTATTTTATTTTACTTATAACTCCCAGAAGAAGACACTCAGGCTAGAAATCATTTTGTCCCCTGTGATGTTTTGGTGGTAGTCCAAGAACATGTCTGTGTCCTAACTCCTGGAACTTGTAAACAGGACTTTATTTGAGAAAAGCGTTTTTGTAGATGTCATTAAGGATCTTTCTGTGGGGGAGGGGTACTAGGGATTAAACCCAGGGGTGCTTAACCACTGAGCTACATACCAGCAACTCCCCCTCCCCCTTTCTTTACATTTTGAAACAGAGCCTTGCTAAGTTGCCTCAGCCTCCCAAGCTGCTGGGATTACAGGCCTGCATCACTGCGCCCGGCTAAATTAAGAATCTTGACATAACATCATCCTGGATTATCCACTTGCTTCTCTCTTCTCTCTTTTTCTTCTTTTCTTTTCCTTCCTCTTCCCTGCCCACAACGGGTCTTTAGATCCACTTTCAAAGTCACCTTTTTTTTTTTGGTGCTGGAGATTGAACTCAGGGACACTCGACCACTGAGCCACATCCCCAGCCCTATTTTGTGTTTTATGTAGAGACAGGGTCTCACTGAGTTGCTCAGCGCCTCGCCGTTGCTGAGGCTGGCTTTGAACTCCCGATTCTCCTGTCTCAGCCGAGGGTGTGGCTCAGTGGTGGAGCACTTGCCTAGCTTGTGTGAGGCACTGGGTTCGATTCTCAGCGCCGCATATAAATAAATAAAATAAAAGTCCATCAACAACTAATAAAAAAAGGTCACCTTTCTTTAGACATGGATTTTGCTTTGTGTTTTTGCTTCTGAACCCTCAGTGAGCACAGGGACAGGGAAACTTGATGATGGTCATTGTTGTTCCTCCAGGATACACTGTGAAGAGCATTGCTAAGAACTGCTCTTTGAAAAATGATGTGGAGAAAAATAAAAATAAAAATTGCGTGGGAATAGGGAGGATGGTCCGTGCCTCCGAAGAGCAGAACTTTACAACCATTCCCGGGGGGTTCACCTGACCACAGCCATGGAAAACAGGGACTCACTTTAGGTAACCAAGTTGGACATTTCAAAATGCCAAATGAGGCTACTTTTTCTTCATTTAAATCAGCTTTCCTAGACAGTGTTTTACGCTGAGATGTAGTTGGTTTCTTTATATTTCAGAAGGTGAGTTCAGAATAGGCAGAATCAGTTTTATAATCATGACAGGCTTCTGAAATATAAAAGGAAAAATCTCGGTAATTCAGTAAATTTAGGATACATGAACAGAGGAGTTCGAACAAGAAATCTCATTTCTAGGAGGTAGGTGGCTTATTTTTTTTTTTTTTAAATTTTTTTTTTGTTGTAGATTGATACAATATCTTTATTTATTATTTTTATGTGGTGCTGAGGATCGAACTCAGTGACTCATGCATGTGAGGCAAGCACTCTATCACTGAGCTATAGCCCCAGCCCCGAGGTAGGTGGCTTATTAGAGCTAAGCAACAACTGGTTCTTCCTAGACTGCGTCAAATTACTTACTTATTTATTTAGTACTAGGGATTGAACCCAGGGGTGCTTTACCACTGAGCCACATCCCCAGCCCTTTTTTTATTTTCTATTTTGAGACAGGGTCTCACTAAGTTGCTGAGGGTCTTGTTAAATTACTGAGGCTAACCTCATACTTGTGATCCTCCTGCCTCAGCCTCCTGAGTCTCTAGAATTACAAACCTGTGTCACTGTGCCTGGCAAAATAGTTGTTGTTGTTTGTTTTTTTGTACCAGGGATGGAACTCAGGGATACTCGACCACTGAGCCACATCCCCAGCCCTATTTTGTGTTTTATGTAGAGATAGGGTCTCACTGAGTTGCTTAGCGCCTCGCCGTTGCCAAGGCTGGCTTTGAACCCATGATCCTCCTGTCTCAGCCTCCCGAGCCCCTGGGATTACAGGCATGTGCCACCGTGCCCGGCTAGAACATTTATTCTTGAAAATGTTGTAGTAGTGACCCTGCATCCTCCTCTGGGGACTTCTTCTAGGACATTTCCCACCCCATCCTTCCCTCTTTCCACTGCTCCGTCTCCTGATGAGATTTGTTAAAAGTAGTTTTCTTGGGTACTGTTGGCTTCCAGATCTGTACCCGTGGTACCCAACCACCCCACCCTTAGGCCCAAAGCCCCTGGTTGCGATGATGTCATGGGACCCTGGTCTGTCAACAGCAGCTCTAATCAGGGCTGTGGCTCACCTGGCTTCCCTGGCGCCACCTGGAACACTGGGGAGGCATAATGGATGTCCTGGGCGTGTTCTGTCCCTGGGCAAAAGACAAGGCATGGGAGTTATTGGGCCAGTTCTCTGAATCTCTGGCCACACGGGGGCAGTGGCATCGAGCTCAAGGACTTTGCCAAAGGCACTTGCCGTTTGGGACTATGGCAATACCCTGCCTGACTCCAAGTCCAGCACAGACTCCTCGTTCGCAAAATGGGAGAGACCTACATGGGGAGTCGGTGTGTTGTGTCAGGGCAGGTGAATTGCTGCTTAGCACCACGCCTGCTCCAGTGCTGGGGGGATGGAGGACGGAGCCCCTGGCCGTGGGTCTCCTTCACCACGAAGCGCAGACTGCCGCGCCCTGGCTGAGGGGAGGCATATTCTGCATTTCACAGCTTGCAGAATATGGGTAATAGCAAGGCACCGGATTCCGGAAACTCACTAAGGGAGCAGGATTGAGGTGTTTTTCTCCACACGGAAATGACAGCATGTGAAGCAAAGCTCATGCTTTGTGGCTGCATTCAGCCACTTCAGTGTGGAACGGGGCTGGGGTGCAGCTCCATGGTGGAGCCAGGGTGGGGCCCTCGGGTTCCATCTCCAGTCCTGTAAAGACACCCAAACCAAGTAACGTGGGTGTCTTTCAAAACAACATGTGGTGCATGATAAACATATGCAATTTTTTTAACATCTTTATTTTATTTATTTATTTGTATGTGGTGCTGAGGATCGAACCCAGTCCTCACGCATGCGAGGCAAGCGCTCTACCACTGAGCCCCAGCTCCAGCCCCAAACATATGCAATTTTTGTCAATTAAAATAAATAAATAAAAATGTTTCTTTCTCTTTCTTTTTTTAAAAAAAGAGGTAGCTAGGCATGGTGGTGCACACCTATAATCCTGGTTGCTCAGGAGGCTGAGGCAGGAAGATTGCAAGTTTAAGGGCAGCCTCAGCCACTTAGTGAGACCCTAAGCAACTTAGCGATAACCCGTCTACAAAAATAAAAAAGATTGGGCTGGGCGCGGTGGCACACGCCTGTAATCCCAGCACTTGGGGAGGATGAGACAGGAGAATCGCGAGTTCGAAGCCAGCCTCAGCAACAGCGAGGCACTAAGCAGCTCAGTGAGACCCTGTCTCTACATAAAACACAAAATAGGGCTGGGGATGTGGCTCAGTGGTCGAGTGTCCCTGAGTTCAATCCCTGGTATCAAAATAAATACATAAATAAAAAGGGCTGGGATGTAACTCAGGGGTAAAGCACTGCCAGGTTCAATCCCCAGTGCCAATGAATAAATAATCATGAAGGACTTTGGAACACAGTGTGGATCATTCTAAACTTGTACGAAAAAAATCAAGATATCTTAAAGTGAAAAAAAAGCAAAAACAAAAAAACCAAGGCATAGGCATGTGGCCTTTCTGTCACATGCCACCACTGCCATTTGTTTAGATGCCAGCAGACTAGAGGATATCTGTGGGAGGATTGAAACACTGGTCGTGGCCCCCAGGGTGAGACAGGACGTCGGGCGGGAGGGAGGCATTGTGCTCTGTTCCTTTGGTTCCATTTTTGCCCAGATGTCTGAAAGGCCTCTGAGAGCAAAAGGAACTCCAAACCAACCAACCAAACCTACCAAAGCACTCAGTGAAGTCCTCTCACCTGCTGGAGTTTTACAGATGTTGACATACAATTCACCTTCCACGGGCACGTCTCCGGGGTCCTTGGGCACACTCTCTCTTATCGCTTTTTCTACATAAATGGGTACAGAATCATTCAATGGAACCAATTTTATTTTTCCCTTCTTCTTGCCTCTTCTGCCGAGAAGCAGAATTCTCCAAAATTCTCAAAGTGGCTGCTCCTGTGGCCTCAACTGGTGTCTCCTGAGGGGAAATCCTACATTTATCCAAAGCACCTGTTCCTCCAAACCAAGGCCCCTCTGATGGACTCCTCCTGCCCTGGCCCTGAGAGGAACATTCTTTGACTATAAGATTATATTAGAGGCCAGGCACGGTGGCGCATGCCGGTGATCCCAGTGGCTCCAGAGGCTGAGGCAGGAGGATTGCAAGTTCAAATCTAGTCTTAGCAACTTAGCAAGGCCCTGAATATTCAGCAAGACCCTATCTCAAAATAAAGTATAAAAAAGGCTGAGGATGTGCCTCAGTGCTTAAGTGACCCTGGTTACCCACCCACCCAAAAGATTACATTAGAAAAGGCCAGTCACATTTTCTTTCCTTCCTGAAGGGAACAGTTATAAGAAGCTTTGGCACATCTTCAAAATATATTCAATGACCATGGCAAGCTCTATGACAGTAATAATGAAGAAGATTCATGCCACTTTTATAAGAACCTCAGTTTTTCATAGGAAAATGAAATGTACTTTTAAGTGTATAAGATGTAGCTGGACATAGAGGTACACACCTATAATCCCAGTGACCAGGGAGGCTAAGACAGGAGGATTGCAGATTTGAGGCCAGCCTCAGCAACATAGCAAGGACCTCAACTCAATGAGACCCTCTCTCGAAATAAAAAAAAAAGGCTGGGGATGTCACTCAGTTGCTAAGCACCCCTGGATTCAATCCCCAGTACCAAAAAAAAAAAGTATGAGTTGTATAAGTTATGACATTTATTTTCAACTTGGTTTGTTTGTTTTGGGTCCTGGGATTGAACCCAGAGCCTTGTGTGTTCTGACCACATGCTCTACCATTGAGTGACACCCCAGTCTATTTTCAGCTGAGTCCCTGGTCCTCTGGAGTAGAGGCCTACCTGGCATAGGGGCCTACCATCTATCATTTAGTTCTCTTACCAGCATATAGTTCTGACGGCATCTGCACATCCCCATTCTACAGGCCAGAACACTGAGGCTCAGAGGCAAAGGAGCCTGCTCCGCACCCCTCAGCTTGCTGGTTTGTGTGCTGAGACACCAAGTGTCTTGTGCAAATCTTGATATCCCCCCGTGTGTGTGTGCCAAATGGAAGCTTAACCAGAGGAGTTCCAAAGAGGTGACTGGTGAAAAACAGTGACTGAGGCCTCTACTGGGGACCTTAGTGAGTTTTCAGAAAATTGCCAGATGCATGAGGTGGGGAACAGGGACGCTGTTCTCATGGGTCTTCACGCACAGAGCTGCGTCTAGGGAGGAAGAGCTTGTGGGCACAGAGCTGTGTCAGGGAGGACACTTCAGGGTGAGGCCCCTGCCTGTGGGAAGCTGGCACCCAGGACCAGCTACACGATGTGCAGGGTCCCGTGCAAGATGGATGGAGGGGGCCTGTTGTTTGAAATACTAGTATGTGTACACCCGTGTTCATAGCAGCACGATTCGCAGTAGCCAGGAGGCAGAAGCCACCCAGGCTGCCATGGAGGAACGACTGGCTGGAGAAAATGTGGGACATGTGTACAACGAAGTATTCTTCAGCCCTAACAAGGGAGGAAATTCGGCCACATGCTGCCATATGCATGAACCTTGAGGACATGGCGTGACATGAAATCAGCCAGACGCCAAGGGACAGCTGCTGCATGATTCCACTCAGGAGGCACCTAGAGTAGTCACATTTGTAGAAACACCAAGCAGGGTGGTGACTGCCAGGGACAGGGGAGGACAGGACGGGACATGGCTGTTTCTCAGGTTCAGAGTTCCAGTTGGGGAATGTGGATGTGGTAACAGCTGCACGACGAGGTGACGGCACTTCACGTCACTGAACTGTATGCTGAAAATGGGTAAAGGGACAGCTGGGGAGGCAGCTCGGTGTAGGGCCCTTGCCCAGCAGGTGCAAGGCCCTGGGGTCCATCCCCAGCAGCGCAAAACAGAAAAAATATAGTACAATAGTTAAACTGGTAAATATCATGTTATAAATATTCTTTAGAAAGGGTGTGGAAATTCTTAGGAATTGTGAGCTGCTGACAGCCCAGTTTAGGCCACCATTGGACTCTTCTGGGGAGAGGCCATGTGACCACACAAGCTGCAGGTCTGTGTGGCCAGCTCTATCTGCAACTTATGGCTGTAAAGGCTTCCATGGGCAGGTGGGGACAACTCCCAAGTAGGGGCCATTTGGGGATTCTCACTCATTCACCCTCCCCTTTCTCCTCTTTCCATTTTTTTCCCCATTCCATGGTTAGGGAATTGTTGTTGTTTTGGGTTTTTTTGTTTGTTTGTTTCTGAGGTGCAGGGGTGGAATCCAGGGTCTCATGCATGTAGACAAGTGTGCGACCACTGAGGCACCCCCAGCCCTTCCACGTTCTATTCTGACCCTGTTCCCCTTCCTCCTCATCCTCCACCCTGCTGTCTATCTCAAACCCAGGAGCAAACAATGGTGAAGAACTTACTTGCTTTGTATTTTCGTTGTAGCCAAAAAACCAGAACTAGGATTATTGCCAGGAGCACCAGTAGTAACCCCGGAAGCAGCAGAGACAGCAGTGGGCATATAGGACAGCTGTCCTCCTCTGCAAGAAGACAGCGTTCCCTGGTCAGTGCACTGTCCCCAGTGACACTGACCTGCCAGGGAGGGCCATTGCGCTGTTTCCCAAGGCAACCAACGTACTGTGCCACGGATCCCTAAGGCACAGTAGTCACCCGCAACCCACCAGTTAACTCATTGGTTCTTTATGTCAGAAAGCAATTTCTTCAGAATTTGTGTAGATCCTACCATTTCAAAGTATGTGGCCAAACAGCTGCAATTTCTGGAAGTCAATCCAGAGCCTGTTGAAAAAACTCAGGAAAAGAAAGTACAATTATGCAAGCCATTGAAAAAGATGCAGTGTGGTGTTACATGTTGGCCCATTTCTGTTGGATGGATTTGAAGGTTAGCACTGGAGCTAGAAGGATGAAAGGATATGTTAAAGGCTAAGCAGATTGAGTTCATTGTCTTAATCCATTTTTGAGTTGCTATAACAAAATACTTGACACCAGGTAATTTATAAAGAAAAGAGGTTTATGTGGCTCTTGAATCTGGTGGCTAGAAAGTCCAAACAATGTGGTATCTGGCAAAGCCCCTTACTGGCTGCATTGCAACAAGAGCCAGGAGCTTAGCAAGCCAGAGGGTGGAGCTCGTCTCTCTGTTTTGAGGAAATACAGTGCAAGCCGCCTTTTACAGAATTTACAATCTGTTTATCGCTGATAATGAGTATAGTTTTGTCAATGATTCAGCTCTATGTGTGAGGTTCAGAGTGACTTGGATTCTCCATCTAAAAATATTCTATCTATATTTTCATTTATAAAATTCAGCTGCACAGTAATCTTCTATTTTCTGAAATGCAGAAGTAATCTTGCTAAATAGATTCAAGGGAAACTCTCAACAGGAAATACAGGGGTCTAGTGTGCTCTGTCAAATCATCCTCTATTTTGTGGGAGAATCTAGCTGTTAAAAGGGCTGGGGCTGGGGGCTGTGGCTGTGGCTCAGTGGTAGAGCGCTTGCCTAGCATGCGAGAAGCACTGGGTTCGATCCTCAGCACCACATACAAATAATAAATGAATAAAATAAAGATCCATCAACAACTAAAAAAAAAATTTAAAAAAAAAAAAAGGGCTGGGGCTGGTGCTAGGGTTGTAGTTCAGTGGTAGAGCACCCACCCAGCACATGTGAGGCCCTGGGTTCGATCCTCAGCACCACATAAAATTAAATAAATAAAATAAAGATATTGTGTCCATCTACAGCTAAAAAAATATTTTTTAAAAAGGGGCTGGGGATGTAGCTTAGTGGTAAAGCATCCCTGGGTTCAATCCCCTGTACCATTAAAAAAAAAATTCCTATTCTTCCATTTTCCCCAAAGCAGAGGACAGTCCCTTCTTCACTGGCCCATCAAGCTGGACACCTGGAAGTTATGCTGCTCCTATCCTAACCTGCACTGTCTGTGACTCTAACAGTCAGCAAATCCTGCCGGCTCCTCTAAAATATTTCTGGAATCCATCCATATCTACCCATCTCCACCGGTGCTTCTTTCCTAGAAGACTGCAAGAGCCCCCCAACTGATCCCCAGCCTGCACGCCTGCCTGGTACCTACTTTGAATGAATTAGCTGCAAAGATGACAAATGGTGATGTCTTGATGCTTTCCCGCCTGTCCAATGCACACGGAAGACTCTAAATTTTTCCCATGCTCCAGGTCCCTCCTAACTTGGCCCCCTCTCTCTCCAGCCTCATCTGGGGTCACACGCCCACTCAGCTGACCTTCAGCTCTACCAGCCTCCCCAAGTTGGTGTTCTGGACACACGATGGTCCTTGGCTGGAGCCCCCTTTCCCAGCCTCTCCACCCTCCACATCAGCCCCACTTCCCTAGACCCTCTACCTACGTGGGTCTCTCCCCCTCCTCCTGCTTTCCTCTCCTTTGCAGCAACTGACACGACTTGTGATTTAGTTGTTTGAGTAGTTGTGTTTGTGTCTCCCCCACTAGACCGGAAGCTCCAGCAGGCCAGGAACCAGATGGGCTAGGCACATCTGGATTCTCCTGAAATATCTGATGAGCCAATCAGTGACCAATGAACTTGTGTTTATGGCTCATACTTTCACCTCTTACTGGGTTGGGGACAGCACCATGTCTTAGGTATTGCTGAAATCCCAGGAGCACAACTATGTGCCCAGAATAGGCACTTAATAGGTATCCATTAATAAGACTTAATTAAAGAGGGCATAAATTTATTTATTTATTTATTGGTAATGGGAATTGAACCCAGGGGCTCCCTATCACTGACCTACATCCTGAACCCTTTTTATTTTGAGACAGGGTCTTTCTAAGTTGTTTAGAGCCTCGCTAAGTTGTTGAGGCTGCCCTTGAACTTGGGATCCTCCTGCTTCAATCTTCCCAGTTGCTGGGATTACAGGCATGGACCACTGCACCTGAATAGTTTTAGAATTTACCAAAATAGTTTTATAGGATAGTATAACAAACTGAAGAACAGTTGTGCACAGAAAACATGTATTTATTGGTTTACTGCCCCTACTAGAATATTGTCAGCTAAGCTGCTGCTCTCACCTTATCCACTGTGTGTTTATTGGGGTTTTCTTCCTTCGTATGCATATTCCTTTTAAAATTGTGATTTCTACTCAGTTTGTGCCCTGATTCCAAGATTTCTTAATTGAGTCTTCAGAAAGAAGGGGAAGCCGGGCGCAGTGGCGCAAGCCTGTAATCCCAGCACTAAGGGAGGCTGAGACAGGAGAATCGCGAGTTCAAAGCCAGCCTCAGCAACGGCGAGGTGCTCAGCAACTCAGTGAGACCCTGTCTCTACATAAAACACAAAATAGGGCTGGGGATGTGGCTCAGTGGTCCAGTGCCCCTGGGTTCAATCCCCGGTACCAAAAAAAAAAAAAAGAAAGAAAGAAAGAAAGAAAGGGATTTTGTCCACAAGATGGGAATCGTGAAATAAAGCATCTGAGATCTATGACGTTTGCCCTCATATTTAAGACTGTTACCTTAAATAGTCCAAGGTCTCTGAAAGAGAAAGTGAAATGGGATTATTAAGAATAAAGACCTCAGCTCTGCGGTGGCACAAGCCTATAATCTCAGCACTTAGGGAGGCTGAGACAGGAGAATCGCGAGTCCAAAGCCAGCCTCAGCAACAGCGAGGTGCTAAGCAACTCAGTGAGACCCTGTCTCTACATAAAACACAAAATAGGGCTGAGGATGTGGCTCAGTGGTCGAGTGCCCCTGAGTTCAATCCCTGGTGCCAAAAAAAAGAATAAAGACCTCAGCGACAAACAAGGCTCTTGAATGTTGGCCAGGGACGCAAGAGTCCTTGGAAGAACATAAACGAATCCTACAAATTGCAAGACCTCCAAGTGGCAGGTGACCTACTTACCACTGACGGTGAAGTTCAATGAGGCACTGTAGGTTGAACAGTTGACGACCTGGGCTTTGCATTTGTAGGGGCCCAAATCATTGGCTGTGGAAATGGTGAGGTTAAACGTCACAGGTTCACCTCTTTTTGTATGGATGCCCAGGAATTTCTTATTCAAGAACAATGAATAGGTGATCTCCAGTGACTTGTTCTTGTGGGAGCAAAGCAGAGATACATTCTGACCCATCACGACCGCATTCATATTTGAGTTCAAACTTGGAGAAGAAAACCCTGGAAAACAAAAATCACATGACGAAAATGTCCTTGTTAAAACCCCTTGATAAGAACTCAGTGGGCCTCTAGCCATGTTTTATGGGTTGAGTGATGGGGACATTCCATTCCAGGCCAGCTTTCCTAAGGCAGGTATTCCTTGCCTGCAGAGACAGGCCACATGCATGAAGAAGCTCAGTACATCCAGATCCTCCTTGCAGTGATCAGCAAGTGGACGTGAGCAGTCCACTTTTGTGGTGGCCCCCTGTTTTCCCTGGGAGAACCTGAGAAGAGGCTCCATTAAGACTGACTCTGCTGACCTGGAAATATTCCCACAGTTCCAGTTGCCATGACCACACATTATTATGTCTGATGGCTCATTTGGCCCATTGGTTATTTTAATGTTTGCTTTTATCTTGGAAAATTTCAAACATAATAGTACAGAAGACAGCACCACAGACCTCCATGTACCCACCACCCAGTTTCAACAAGAAAGAACACATGACCTATCCTATGTTGTGGCTTGACTATGGTTTGCCCCCTTCCAAACTCATGTTGGAATTTAATCCCCATAGGGAGGTATTAAGAGAGAGGGAACAATCAAACTGTGGTGTATGGAGGTGAGTCCTTTGGAAGGTGGCTAGGATTGGATAAGGTCATCAGGGTGGAGCTCCATGATTGAATATGGGTGGCTTTACAAGAAGAGGAAGAGGAAGAGTCTTGCTCAGCGTGTATGTATAAGGCCCTGGGCTCAATCCCAATGATAAAGGGCAGAAAGGAGGAAGGAGGGGAAAAGGGAAGAGGGAGAGAGTCCAGAACAATCACATGTATGTTCCTAATGAGCTCCCTTGGGACTCTTGGGACTCTGCCTGCTAGAAAGCCACCCTCAGAAGCAGTCCATCGACCTAGAAATAGAACCATGAGCCAAAGAAAGTTCTTCTTTTTTAATGACTTAGTTTGTAGGGTCATGGTATCATCAACAGAAAATGGACTATTTTTAAAGCAAATCTCTGACTACATATTATTTTGTCCATAAATTTCTGTAGCGAGAAAGAGACAAGGAAGCCTGACAACAACGGACTGGCCTGGCTAGGAAGTGACCTGTCACGGTGAGGCTTTGGTGTTCTGCAATTGGACATAAACCATTTCACAGAACACCAACACCAGATGAGGTCACTCTAGGACAGAAACAAGACCACCCATAGTCACATCCACAGATAAGAACACAAACACTGTCCAAACCGCAAGGATGGCCCAGCACCCCTCTCAATGGCCAGTAGGAATAGTTGTCCCTGCTGTACCAATCACAGTGTGAAAATTACTGTGCAAAAATTACTGAGTCATTCCCGTCTCACCCCATTAAATGGCATGGCAGGGCCACAGGGATGAACGCTCTGGTCCTGGGCTGCTCCAAGAATGGTCTCTCAAGCCAACCCAATGAAACAGCCTGCTATAATTTCAAGACTCATTCTACTTAGCAACTATTCTGAAACAACCGCTATGACTGAGACCAGTTTCAGGGCTGGGGATGTAGCTCAGTGGTACAGGGTTTGTCTGGCTTGTGTGGGGCCCTGGGTTCAACCCCAGCACTGCAAATGAAAATAAACAAAAACTATAGGTCTTGGACATTTTTGTCTATTTTTTTTCCCTTGTATTTGTTGAGAAAGCAAGTTGTTTGTTTTGAGTGTTCTATGATAAGGATTTTACCGATTATATGGTGTCCTTTACCATGTTCCTCTGTCCCTGGGAATTTCTGATACATAAGTTATTAAAGGTATAAAATAAGTATTAAAGGTATAAAATTAATGAAATTCAGATTTGTGGAGAGTGGATGAGCCCCCAGTCATCGGCTGATCCTGCGGTGTTAACAAAAGCCAAACCTAAGGATAATTTCTCGCCAAAAGGAGAGGATGTTAACAGCGTTGACTCTCGGCTCTGATGCTAACAGTTATCAGACGTTCCAGTACAATGGGCTTCCTGGGTGCAGCAGGATAACAGCAGTATGTTCTAGCACTGCAACAGTAAGATAGCTGCAAAAGTGTTTCTAGCTCTGTAACTTTTGAGTGCACAAAAAAGCCTCTTGATAACTCACAAGCCTTGAACAATATACAATGCCCCTGTGGTTTAACTTCCTGATTCGGAGACCCTATACAATAAACTTGCAGAGCTCTTTCTGGGTCCCCGTTCCTCCATCAGAGTGCAGTGTCCCACCCGGCCCCCACTTTGCTTCAAAATATCTCTGTTTTCTTTGTGTCTCTCTCCGTTTCCCTTCCCCCCTACTTTGTTGATGCTGCACAGGTTGCAGCACAGATTTGCTTTTATTTTTATTTTATTTAGCAAGAAAACATCACAGCAGGAAATGTGTACTTCCTTAGGAAGCATATAATATCTGCTGATCTCTTTATTTGTTCGTAGCTTTTGACAATAACCAGCTCATTTGAAGTTGGCAAATGCAATATACTACTTCTTTCATTTCTTTTTTATTTATTATCTGAAACAATTATATAAAGAGAAAATTTTCCTGGTCAATGATTTGGTTATATTGAGGTATATAGAAAATTCAAGGTTAAGTTTGATTCTGTTCTTTTATTGACAAGATTTCGAAAAAAAAAAAAAAAGTCAGTTCTCTAGCATCTTGTAGCAATGAGATGTTTTTATTTTAATAATCTTTTTAAAAATACATTTGAACATATTTGATGTGTTTCAATTCATTACAGTTATTATTCTTACTATCACTTCTTTTTGATTTGATTTTTTTTTTTTTTTTTTTTTTTTTTGGTACTGGGGATTGAACTCAGGGGCACTCGACCACTGAGCCACATCCCCAGCCCTATTTTGTGTTTTATGTAGAGACAGGGTCTCACTGAGTTGCTTAGCACCTCGCCGTTGCTGATTCTGGCTTTGAACTCGGGATTCTCCTGTCTCAGCCTCCCTAAGTGCTGGGATTACAGGCTTGAGCCACCGCGACCGGCTTGATTTGATTTTCAAATTGGCTTTTGAGGGCTAGGGTTGTAGCTCAGTGACAGAGTGCTTGCCTAGCAGGTGTGAGGCACTGGGTTCGATTCTCAGCACTGCATACAAATAAATAAAATAAAGGTCCATCAACAACTAAAAAAAAATTAAAAAATTAAAAAGTTGGCTTTTGAAGTTCCAGTATTTTTTGTGTGTGTGTGTATTTGTGGTACTGGGAATTGAACCCAGGGCCTTGTGCATGCAAGGCAAGCACTCTACCAACTAAGCTATATCTCCAGCTCTGTTCCAGTGTTTTTGATAGCTTATTTGTTTGTCCTTATTTAGAAATGCTAAGAGAACTATGTTAGAAATGCATAGTTTAGAAATGCTAAAGAACTCCCATCAGAAAATCAAATGGACAAAACAAAACAAAAACAACTATGAAAGAATTAAGAGGAATACAGGGAAATATTTTTACATTGTTAGACCAGATTAGGTCCTTCAAATAAGAGGAAAAAAAATTAGGATCCATAAGGAAAAGATTGAAAACGTTAACTACTCCAAAACTTCAAACTCCTCTATGCCAAAATTAAAAGTCAAGTAACAGCCTAGAACGAAATGCTTAAAATTAAATAAAACCAAAAGATCTTTAAATCAACTGCAAATCAATAAGAAAAAAGGCCAACAATCAAATTAGCAGGCAACTAATATAAATAAGCAATTTCCAGAAGAAGAAATGCAGACGGCCACTAGATACCACTGGGACCAAAAAACAGCTTGGGTGGAAGACAGATTTATGCTCCTGGAAAATGCCATCAGCTTCCTCCCACTCTTTGATCTGGATACTTAACATTTTCTCAGTCTTACATCAGCTCCACTTCAAAACAGGACCTTGCCTCCCTTTCCGACCGGACAGCCATGCCTATATTTACGTGGGAATGCTGGAGCGATAATGGCCAATAAACATGAGACAGATTAGCCGTTTTACAAATGATGAGACAACTTCAGATTAAAATACTGCGATATCAGTTTGATATCAGATTGGCATAGAGTTTATAAACAATGATATCCACCACTGGGGCCAGTGTGATGAGCTCACACTTAGGCACACTGTTGGTGACCACAGGTAGGTTCCACCTGGTGGGAAGCCAACATTAAGAATCTGTAACAATGTAAATGATGTGGGGTGCAGTGGTGCACACCTGTAATCCCAGCTACTTAGAAGGCTGAGGCAGGAGGATCACAAGTGTGAGGTCAGCCGCAATAATTTAGTGAGACCCTGTCTCAAAATTAAAAAATAAAAAGAACTGGGGATGTAGCTCAGTGGTAGTACACCCCTGGGTTCAATCCCCAGTACTGCAAAAAATAAATAAATACCATGCATCTGTTGAAAAAATGAGATAAATCTACATCTTCTACTTAGGAGGATATCTATGATAGATGGCTACATTTTTTAAAAAGAAAAGTTATAAAAGTTTATTTAGGACGGGAGTGTAGCTAAGTGCTAGAGTGCTTGCCTCACACGCACAAGGCCTTAGGTTCCATTCCCAGCCCAGCCCTGGAGGAGGAAAAAAAAAAAACATTTTACAATGACATTGGATAGAAAAACATGATGGATAGTGGTCGCTTCTAGAAATAGAGTGGAAAGGGACTGGAGGAAATTTATAGACAGGATCTCGCTAAGTTGCTGAGGCTGACCTTGAACTTGAGATCCTCCTGCCTCTGCCTCCCAAGTAGCTGGGATTACAGGCATGCGCCACCACACCCAGCCTGCCTCTGATCTATATATTTCTAGTGTTGTTTGGGTTATGTTGCAATGATGATGTGTGGTTTTCTAGTTGAACAACAACAACAAAAGAAAGGTAGAAGCATTATTGTAAAAGCAATCTCAACACTTTGTCTCTGAGTCTCAGAAAAAATGTTCCAACCCCTTCCTTGACATCAGTTTAATTTAATAGTTTATTTAACTGAAAAGACTTTGTTCTTGGTTGTTCATCTAAAAGCAAACAAAAAACTTACAAATGAGCATTCATGTTTAACACTGACTATCTTACCCTCTCCATTCAAATAACTTCAGTAGGAAGAAAATGAAACTTACCATCCGTTCTGGTGGTATCACAATTCAGTACAGCTTTTTGAACTGAAAGAGAAAAAAAGGAATGTGAGAAATCTCCTTTTTCAAGGATGCTTCGGTGTGGAGATTCAAGTCTCACAATGATATGTGGCCTTACATGTGACAGAGGACAAAATGCCCCAAAAGAAGAATGTGTTCAAATGTCCCCACATTCTCTTGAGTGGAATCGGAGAGAAGAGTAGAGCAGAGATCATGGTAGCGGCACCATCCGTAATGCTGAGCCGCTTCGAGAACTTCCTCCTCTTCTTGACCACGTTAAGGAAATCAGGCAGAGGATCTTGACAAGCTTTGCACAATTGGACGGGTTGGTTTCACCGTCCAGTGTTTCTCCGAGTTCCCGTGGGGTAGGTTGGCCCTGCCTCTGACTGGGTGGGCACTTGGACAGTGGGATAAAGAAAAAGAAAAATCTGGCTGTTAGATTGTTATTTATGTAAACCCACCCCATCATCTCTGCTCCCCAAAGGACCTGAATAACTGTGTGCTATTCTCTAATTACAAATTAGGCCTGCTTTTTAAAAATGGCATTTCCTTTTATATTGCTGGATTGTGGCTATGATGGTTTTACAGTATTTTATGGAAGTTTGCATGGGGGCACAGGGCAGAGATTGAACTCAGGGCTTCTTAACTGCTGAGCCACATCCCCAGCTGTTTCTTATTTTTTATTTTGAGACAGAGTCTTGTTAAGTTGCTTAGAGCCTCGCTAAGCTGCTGAGGCTGGTTTTGAACTTGCAATCCTCCTGCCTCTGCCTCCTGAGCTGCTGGGATTACAGGCTTGGTCCTGAGCTGGTGGGATTACAGGTGTGCGCCACTGCACCCAAAAGTTTGAATGGGCGTACTCCTGTCAGAAGCATGTGCAAAATGCCACTTTCTCTTTTCTTTGTGTTGGCAGTCTTCACCACCCTCCTGTTACCTTTCAGCTACCCCTGCTGGCTAGTTGGAAAGAAAAAAGAGAAAACCCAGAATAACAATAGATTCATTTGAGGTCCCCACATTTTTATGGACACCTATGGAAAAGATTTCTCTCTCAGATACAATATAAGTTGGAGACATGACTCAGGCAATGAAAAGACATGGAAAACGCCAAAACTTCTATTATTTTCAAGACTGATAATTGCCATTTTCCAACTCACCCTGTAAGAATACATCCAGAACAAACTTCTGTTTCAGGCCAAAATAAATATGTCAGGAGATCTAAACTGCAGAGGTGTTGTACCCAGTAAACTCTTTCCTATTTAATTGCTTAGTGAATCAAAAATCCAGTTGTTGGACAGTGAATTTCAATGAGGAAAGAATGAATCTGAAGAAGAGGTTGTCAAATCAGGGAAATGTGACCGTGGCCAGTGGCAATAGAAAATTAAGTACTGCTTGTTCATAAGTAACCATTTGAATAAGAGCAAGATTTATAAAATATTACAGACTGATACTTCCAGTTGTATTTGGAAGAAAATGATCTGTTAAATGAAATAAAGTTCAACAGACCATAAACAGGTTTGCACATACGAATCCATGTGTGTCTGTAAGGAGGCCTTTGTACAGGAGACTGGCTCCAATATAACAGCTTCTTTTTCTTTTTCCTGAAGCCCACTATTTTAGAGTAGGAAGATGCTCTCATCTTAAAGTCCATTTGTGCAAAATTGATTTATAGCCACAAAAAAGTGATTTAATGTTTCTTTAGGAATAATGCTATGAGTCATCAAATCACATGCCTAACAGAGCATATATATTTTTTTTAAATATTTTTTTAGTTGTTGATGGATCTTTATTTTATTCATTTATTATTTATATGTGGTGCTGAGGATCGAACTCAGTGCCTCACACATGCTATGCAAGTGCTCTACCACTGAGCCACAACGTATGTATTTTTTCGATGCCCAAGTTACATTATTAGGGTTGCTTCTTATCATCCATACAAATCTTCCCTCCAACAAAACGCAAGCTGAAACCTTTTCCTAAATGAAGTATGTGTAGAGCAATACGGTACCTGAAATTGAGCCACAATATCCAAATTACTGTCACTTGTTTTGTAAAACAGAAAAGAAAATCTTGAATGTTTTGCTGGGCACAGTGGTACGCATTTGTAATCCCAGTGGCTTGGGAGGCTGAGGCAGGAGGATCACAAGTTCAAGGCCAGTCTGGGCAACTAAGCAAGACCCTGTCTCAAAAGAGAAAACAAAAACAGGTGGGGCTGTAGCTCAGTGGTAGAGCGCCCCTGAGTTTTATTCCCAGCACTGCAAATAAATAATGAATAAAATGTCATTTCAGTTCATAACGATTGCTCATAGTTTTCAACATACAAGATGAAGGTTTTTTAATGATGTTGTGAACTATTTCATGATATGGGAAGAAAATCACAATATGGTCAATGAAACAGAAAACCCCGTTATAGACAATTGTAAGGTAGTATGTAAATTTAAATGCATAGAGAAAAACTGGAGGAATGATTTCTTTCAATGTCGATAATGGCCCTATCTTGCTGTTCGAGTTACGGGGGAGAGCATCTTATTTTAGCTTTTTTGGAAATTTTTTTCTGAATTAATATTCTTATTATATAGTAGAGGAAGGAAAGGGAATAATTCCTGACCTTGACATTTCCCCCGTCCTCAATTGAAGGGGAAGAGTCTCCGCTTAGCCTGGTAGTATCTGCCACGCTGCAAGGGCAGGAGGTCAGGGGCATTTCCCCAGGGGCCAGGGCTCCAAACCACAGAGCTACTGAGAAGGGTCAGGTAAGTTTTACATGGAAGGTAAAAATAATATTCCTTGCTGGGAGGACCCACCTGGGGTCTGTGCCTGTCCTTTGTCAACTCAACCTCTTGCAAACAATAGCCCCAACTTTCTTAAGAGAAAATACATGTTTTGAGTCTGGTAAATTACAAAAATGTAAACAACACACTAAACAAAGAAAATACCCAATAGGTATGAGTGCAATTCATTTCCACGTATTGTTCTTGCTCTCCGGAATGCCTTCCGCACTCCCTGCTCTGCAATTTCCACAGAATTCCTTGCCATGGACAACATGCATCCTTAGGGACAGTTTATCATTAACTGCAGTTAGAGTAGCAGCTGTTTATGGCCTTGGGCCCTTGTGTGGACTGCCTTTTCCCACACGATGTCCTCTAGTCGTCGGAAGCATTATCATTCCCATTTTCCATGTGGGAAATCTCAGCTAGTAATTAGCAAGGCTGGGATTCAAACCCTGATCTCTTTAAGCCAACGCCTGGGCTCCAAAGCCTTCTCCACAGCCTCTGTCTGCCCAGCGCTTACCATTAGAACCCTCTTGACTTTAGGTCTCAGAGTCTCTCAGTTCAACCCAGAGAGGTTTGTGGTTCATTCCACTGGATCCAGAATTCTCCGGGCTCCATGAAACATACACAGAAGTAAAGCCAAGGATCCTGCTCTCACTAGTCTGAAACGAGTGAGTCAGTAGCAAGGGACTTCCCTGGGGAGAGAGCTGAGGGTCACTTGAGGTGCTGGTTCTTCTTGCACATTCCCATGGCAGGTGCCCTGTCTGTGGGGAAGCCAGGTCCCCACCCAGGAACAGGCTCTTCTAGGCCAGCGTCTCTCTCCAGTGTTCACACATGCCAGGGTGCTCCTGGCTTGGGCTCCCAGGTTCCAGCCTATGGTGGTCAGTCATTTCAGGGCTTATACCCTGTCACCTCCTGGGGCTCTGAGCAGAGCTGGGGCAGAGTGGAGTCATCCCCACATTCTCTTAGTGTGACCACCAGGGTGTGGAAGGAAAACATCTGTAAACATCAGTTTACAGAAAGTCTTAATTCCAAGTTACACGCAGTGATTTATGCTGCTTTTAATACAGGCTGAGCATCCCTTATCCCAAATGCTTGGGACCAGAAGTTTCAGACTTTGGGATATTTGCAATATACACAAGGAGAGATCTTGAGGATTTATATACATACATAATCTGAAGGTAATTTTATATGATATTATAAATAGTTTTGTGCATGAAACAAAGTTTGTGTGTGCTGAAACTTCAGAAAGCAGAGGTGACACTCTCCATCATTCCTGGCTCTGAATTTATACACTTCCAATGAGCAATCATTTTCTTACACTGATTCGCATGTAAGTACTTAGCAGTTAAAAAAAAATCACATGCCATTAATATAGTCAAAAAATGAATCATTGTTCAGGGTAACTGGGCAGCATAGAGGTGTCCCCAGAAGACCCATATCAGCTGTCAAACAACAGTGGCAGCTTTCATTCCCCACCTACTGGGCTGTGTTTTGATTAAAAGTTTACTGTACACCGCATTTAATTTCTTAGGTAAGAGGAACTATCTGAAGCAATTGAGGAAGAAGGTCCTCTAGGGATGAGGGTGCATTCTGCTGGATGACTTTTAAAAATCTTTCCCCCAACTCATCTGCCTCATTAACAGTGGTTTTTGTCTTAGAAGTCATTATCTGATTTTATTAAAGGACATGCTATCTTGTTCTGTTATCATGCATGCCACTCCAGTCCTTCAAACACCCATCACACATTTGCTACCAAATCATCCGTTGGCTTTATTATCATGACACTTTGGTTGATATCATGACCATTTTGTCTATTTCACCATGGGCCAATGAATGAACAACTGGAGCCTCATTGTTAATGTTGGTTCAGCTTCTTTGTAGTCAAACCAGTCACTGGTACAAAATGTTTGGGAAACCAATCAGAACAGATATCCCTGGCCATCCAGGCCTTTTGTTAGCATTAATGGATGGGTAAAAAATGCATTCCTTGCCAGGATCGTAGCGCATGCCTATGATCCCAGCAACTCAGGAGGCAGGAGTATTGCAAGTTCAAAGCCAGCCTCAGCATCTTAGTGAGGACTTGAGCAACTCAGCAAGACCCTGTCCCTAAATAAAATATAAAAATGGGCTGGGGAATTGGCTCAGTGGTTAAGCGCCCCTGGGTTCAATCCTTGATACCAAAAACAAACAAACAAATAACGAAAACCCACACTCTTTGAAAACAGTGAATTTAACCAATGGTAGCACAGCATTTTCCCAGAATTGTGGCATCAATGGTTCTGGCATTAGATTTTCATTAGCCATGACATCAGCAAACTCATTGTTGAATTTTTCCATTGCTTTGTGATCAGCACCTGCTTCATCCTCACCAATCATCCAATACACGGTGCCACGTCTTTTCATACGTACAGCTGCCTTCAATTTCAGTTCATCAAGTGTCACGGGGGCCACTCTTCAAACACACAATCAAGATCTTCATTTTGAGCCTCATGCACATTTTCTGATCTTCCATTAACTTCTGTTCATGGCATTCAGCCTGGAAAGTCAAGTGTGTCTTTCTGATTCTTTAGGGCCTGCATGGCGGTCAGCTGCACATCACACCCTTGGTGAGATGCCTCACTCACCACTGTCCAGTTTTTCCACCAGCGTGACTTCCTGGGCTACAGATAGATGTAAATCTTCCCCCTTTTCCTTATCGCTGCTACCCATAGGGCTAGCTGCAGGCCTTTTTGACATTTTCAACAATATCATTACCCTGCAGAGCAGAGAACAAGGAAAACCATGTTTAGTAATGCACAAAGGTCTTGGCCCATGTGGAGCACCATGGGGAACCTGCTGTTGAGGTCCCTGGCTTCTAGGTGTCATTTTATTTGTGAGTGTGCCTGTGTGGAGGAAGCTGGGTGAGCATTGAAAAGATATATCACAGCTGAAGGGGATGGAGTGTCTTTTTTTCCCTCGGGAATGCTGAATAAACTGTGTGGTGCACCAAATCAACTGTGTGGTGTGTTGTGTTTTAACGGCAACCTCTCACGTGAAGTCAGGTGTGAAATTTTCCACTTGTGGCATCATGTCAGGGCTCAACAAGTTTTGGATTTAGAAGCATTTTGGATGCTCAGATTAGAGCTGTTCCACCTGTCCTCTAATAGCTGCAATTTCCATCACTCAAGAAAGGGGCATATAAGCGAAGTAAGCCAATCCCCCAAAACTAAAGGCCGACTATTCTCTCTGATAAGTGGATGCTGATCTATAATGGGGGCGGGGGCATGGGAAGAATGGAGGAACTTTGGTCAAAGGGCAGAGAGGGGAAGGGAGGGGCCATGGGGGCAGGAAAGATGGTGGAATGAGATGGACACCACTGCCCTAGGTACACGTATGACTGCACATATGGTGCGACTCTACATCATGTACAACCAGAGAAATGAAAAGCTGTGCTCCGTCTGTGTATGATGAATCAAAATGCATTCTGTTGTCATGTATACCTAATTAGAATAAATTTTAAAAAAAGAAATAGCATGCAGAATTAACATCCTCCATTGCATAAAGGTTGTGTTGAAGATAGGAATTCTATTTTGTTTACAAAAACAAATAAACAAGCCAATACACAACTAAAACCCTAAAAAAAGAAAAGAAAAGAAAAAAGAAATGGGCATATATTGAGTCTCACAAGTTGAATTTCTGGTGGGATGACCCCACACCCCCTTCCCCCAGGGCTAGAATTTCTGCTAAAAGGAATTGGAAGTTTGGCAGGTGTGACAGGTTTGATGCTTTCCCAGGAGCTTGTCCTCCATCCTTGCTTGGGCAGAGGGTGGGACTGGGTCCCAGGGAAGTATTGTGCATGGGTAGGTCAGGGGAGATTGTCAGTGTGGAACCCTCAGTGAGAGGCAGGAAGCTTGCTGACCACAGATGACACACAGTCACAGCAGATGAAATCAGGGAAAATACTACTCAGCGCTGTTAGCAAATGTTAAGAGGAACATGTTAGCCAGGCCCTGGAAAAGTAATGTAATTTGTCATCGGTGGCACAATAAATCTGAGATGAAATCTCAAATTGAAAATGGAAATGTTCCCCCGTGAAACTGGCCTGTCCTTTGAGGCCCCAAATCATGCCAAATCTATGCTATCTTGATCCACAGTAATTTGTTAAGTTGGTAAGATTGATAACAATAAATGTAATAAAGTTGGTAGATCCCTTTCGGTTGAGCTAAGAGCTTTACACTGATAATCTTATTTAATCCCTAGAAAACCTGTGATGGGGAATGCAGAAGTATTATAAAAATACTTAACCAGTAAAGTAATGCAATATACAAATCAGCACATGGATCAAAAACCTAAAAATAGGTTCCACCCCACCCTCACTTTGTATACCAAACTGTTACGAAACTACTTACCCAGGGTTAGAAGTTTCCATGTCAATTGTTAATTGAATCATTTCCATAATTTCCAAGGATTTGTTGATGTTTAGAAATGGTCGGTTTGGTCTTCATGACCAGTATTTGGTCAGCACCCACCATCTGGAACAATTTGGTATGGAAAACTGCCTTGAACTTTTCCAATGAGTTTCTTGAAACTGGTGGCCATTGGGTAATGTGTGGACTCAGAACATTGAGAATTTCTCTTCATGCCAACCATGTCGTTCATGGTTTTAAGTTCTGCATGGACATTAACGATTACCAAATTTAAAAAGTTCCAGCTGGGTGCAGTGGAGTGGACCTGTACTCCGTCCCAGCTACCCGAGGTGGGAGGATCTCATGAGTCCAGGAGTTTGAGGCCAATGTGGGTAACATAGTAAGACTCTGTCTCTTAAAAGTTCTAGCTTTTGGGGCTGGGGTTATGGCTTAGCGGTTGAGCGCTTGCCTCCTCTACGTGAGGCACTGGGTTCGATCCTCAGCACCACATAAAATAAATAAAGATATTGTGTTCATCTACAACTAAAACAAAATTTTAAAAAAAAAGTTCTAGCTTTCATAAGACTATTCAAACATTTTATGCATTCAATATTTTTGTTATCTAACATTCCTATATAACAAAAATAATTTAATTCATTAGTTTACTTTTGTTCAGCCGTCCATAGAATTTTAATAAAGGCTGTTTGGCAAAGCATCAGGATTCAATATATTTAGGTGACTTTAGAATTCTTGTATGCTCACTTTTGCCCTTAACAAATGCATTTTCATATCATAATTTATTTTTTTCTTTTATCCATGCACATATTAAGTAAGGTACATGACTCAAGAAGAATAATGCATAACTCATCTGGGTTATTCCCTTTAAATCTTCTAAGGAGAATCCCAGTTATTCCTTCTACATTATATGGTACAGGTGGGGTTGCTCTTTTCTCCCCTTTCAGTGAAGTACCCACCACAACTGAACTCTCTCTTTTCAAAGGCTCTCTATTTTAAAATTTATTCTAATTAGGCATACATGACAGTAGAATGCATTTTGATTCATTGTACACAAATGGAGCACATCTTTTCATTTCTCTGGTCATGCATGATGTAGAGTCGCACCATACGTGCAGCCATACATGTACCTAGGGCAAGGGTATCCATCTCATTCCACCATCTTTCCTGCCCTCATGATCCCTCTCCTCTCCACCCTCCTCTTTGACCAATCAAAGTTCCTCTATTCTTCACATGCTCCCCCACCCCCCATCATGGATCAGCATCCACTTGTTAGAGAGAACATTCGGCCTTTGGTTTTGGGGGATTGGCTTACTTCGCTTAGCATGATATTCTCCAACTTCATCCATTTACTTGAAAATGCCGTAATTTTATTCCCTTCTAATGCTGAGTAATATTCCATTGTGTATATATACCACAGTTTCTTTATCCATTCATCTATTGAAGGGCATCTAGGTGGCTTCCACACTTTAGCTATTGTGAATTGAGATGCTATAAACATTCAAGTGGCTGCGTCACTGTAGTATGCTGTTTTTAAGTCCTTTGAGTATGAGGAGTGGGATAGCTGGGTCAAATGGTGGTTCCATTCCAAGTTTTCTAAGGAATTTCCATACTGCTTTCTAGATTGGTTGCTGCAGTCCCACCAGCAATGTGTGAGTGTGCCTTTCCCCCCACGTCCTCACCAACACTTATTGTTGTTTGTATTCTTTTTTTTTTTGGTACTAGGAATTGAACTCAGGGGCACTCGACCACTGAGCCACATCCCCAGCTCTATTTTGTGTTTTATTTAGAGACAGAGTCTCACTGAGTTGCTTAGCGCCTCGCTGTTGCTGAGGCTGGCTTTGAACTTGTGATTCTCCTGTCTCAGCCTCCCAAAGTGCTGGGATTACAGGTGTGTGCCACTGCGCCTGGCTTGTTGTTTGTATTCTTGATAATTGCCATTCTGACTGGCATGAGATGAAACCTTAGAGTAGTTTTGATTTGCATTTTTGTAATTGCTAGAGATGTTGAACATTTTTCATATATTTGTTGATTGACTGTATATTTTATTCTGAGAAGTGTCTGTTCAGCTCCTTAGCCCATTTATTGATTGGGTTGTTTTGTTTTTTAGGGGCAAATTTTTTTGAGTTCTTTATATATCCTGGAGATTAGTGCTCTGATGTGCTTGTGGCAAAAATTTGCTCCCAGAATGTAGGCTCTCTCTTCACCTCATTGATTGTTTCTTTTGCTGAGAAGAAGCTTTTTAGTTTGAATCCATCCTATTTATTGATTCTTGATTTTATTTCTTGGGCTTTAGGAGTCTTGTTAAGGAAGTTGGGGCCTAATCCTACATGATGAAAGTTTGGGCCTACTTTTTCCTCCATTAGGTGCAGAGTCTCTTGTCTAATTCCTAGGTCCTTGATCCACTTTGAGTTGAGTTTTGTGCATAGTGAGAGATAGGGGTTTGATTTCATTTTGCTACATACAGATTTCCAGTTTTCCAGCACCATTTGTTGAAGAGGCTATCTTTTCTCCAATGTGTGTTTCTGGTGCCTTTGTCTAGTATGAGATAACTGAATTTATGTGGGTTTGTGCCTGTGTCTTCTATTTTGTACCATTGGTCCTCATGTCTGTTTTAGAGCCAATATCATGCCGTTTTTGTTACTATTGCTCTGTAACATAGTTTAACGTTTGGGATTGTGATGCCTCCTGCTTCACTCTTCTTGCTGACAATTGCCTTGGCTAGTCTGGCTAGTCTCTTATTTTTCCAAATGAATTTCATGATTGCTTTTTCTAGCTCTATGAAGAATGTCATTGGGATTTTAATAGGAATTGCATTAAATCTGTATAATGCTTTTGGCAGTATGGGCATTTTGACTGTGATAATTCTGCCTATCCAAGAGCATGGGAGAGCTTTCCATCTTCTAAGATCTGCTTCAATTTCTTTCTTTAGTGTCTCTGTAGTTTTCATTGTAGAGGTCTTTCACCTCTTTTGTTAAATTGATTCCCAAGTTTTTTTTTTTTTTGAGGCTATTGTGAATGGGGTAGTTTTTCTAATTTCTCTTTCAGAGGATTCATCACTGATGTATAGAAATGTATTTGATTTCTGGGAGTTGATTTTATATCCTGCTACTTTGCTGAATTCATTTATTAATTCTAGAAGTTTTCTGGTGGAATTTTTTGGATCCTCCAAGTATAGAATCATGTCATTGGCAAATAATGATAGTTTGAGTTCTTCTTTTCCTATTCGTATCCCTTTAATTTCTTTCATCTGTCTAATTTCTCTGGCTAGACTTTCAAGGACTATGTTGAATAGGAGTGGTGAGAGAGGGCATCCCTGTCTTGTGCCAGTTATTAGAGGGAATTCTTCCAATTTTTCTCCATTTAGAATGATATTGGCCTTGGGTTTAGCATAGATAGCTTTTACAATGTTGAGGTATGTTCCTATTATCCCTCATATCATAATTTATTTAAAGATTTAATAAATTTTCCTTTTGGAGTTGATTCTTTGTTTTGTTGCAAACAAAAAAGCCGTATTTCTTCATTTTTATGACATCTTTTCTTTCACTCATTGAATTAATCTTGTAAATATAAAAGCATTAATATCTCTGTTAGAATATCACCAATTAAGGATAAAATTCCTAGGCTGCAGTTGTAGCTCAGTGGTAGAGTGCTTGCCTAGCATGTGTGAGGCACTGGGTTTGAACCTCAGCCCCACATAAAAATAAATAAGTAAATAAATAAATAAGGTATTGTGTCTATCTATAACAACAGAAAAAAAAGTTTAAAAAAAGGATACAATTCCCTGAAATGGAAATCCACTGTTTCTATCTATGTAACGATGCAAGACTCAATAGTCACCAAATTCTTTGCATAACTCCAGCTCCACGTGCCTTTAAGCTCCAATACCCTTCCAATTCCCATTATCTCAACGCCCAAGTCTTAAGATACAGTCTTTAATTCTCTCTGCTCATTTATGGAATGTGGTACATAGAAAGCTCATCAGGAAGATATTTTAAGTGATTGATACGAGTTGCCTCTTGAAGTATATAATCCAGATGGATACAGAGAGTTAGATTCTGAGTCTGAGAGGTAGTCTGAGGTCAGGTTCCTGAGCAGCAGAACCTGAAATGGATCTATTGAGTATGTGATTTATTGAGGGAGTGACCTAAGTGAAAGGGAAGTGGCTGGGAGGTAGGACAGGGCAGGGACAGAAACTAAGCAAAGCTATGGGTTTCAGCTGAACTCAGCTGTGCTTGCTTCATGGGGACAGACAGGGCATGCATTATGCCAGAGTTTGAACCAGGTTGCAGGGAGGGAGCTGGGCCTTTACCCCACCCCCAGGCTGTGCAGCCCTTGGTCATGGGCCTGGCTGGGCAGGTGCATGGAACTACTAGGCTTCTCAGGCAAGGCCACCTATTCTGCAGAGAGGAGCCAGGACCAGGGGAACTGCACAGGCTCCAACAGCATCCACCCCACCCGCTAAGAGGTCTGGCGACACTTTCTAAAATTAGAGTTGAAACTTCACATTTCCTCTCTATTCTGCTCCAGCACTTCTCTGTGCAAAATCCAGATGGTTTTCATAAATGTTTACTATAAAAATTATATTTCTCAAGCACTGACAATAAAAGTTGGATATAGTATTTTATGTATTTCTCCCCCTTTTGGAATTCAACAAAAACCAATAACCCATTTCAAAATCTTGATTTTTTTTTATTTGCAGGTTACATTATTTTAAGATACATGTTACAAAAATAGTTGAAGCTTCGGTAATGAAGACAATTTCATTGCCTTGATTTATAAATTTTCCCAAAATTTGTTTTCTTATTTTAATAGTTATGTTTTACAACAAGCAAGACCATGAATTCAGGCCACAAGGATTCCTTATGGGGCACAGTGCTGGCAGGAGCTCTGGTAATTTTGCCTGTTCCTGGTTGGCCCTGGGAGCTGCAGGGAGGACTCCCTGCCCACTGACCTCTGCCCCCTCCCAGGGCAGGGGATGCTGAGGATTCTGGGAAGACAGGGTCAGCGCACACAGGCCAGCTGCTGGCCTTGTCCCCTCTCTCCTCTTTTCTTCCCAGGACATGCCCCGCCACCCACAGTTGAGAGTGAGTTTGGAGGCTCATCCCTGGAGTGGACTGGTGATCTCCCAATTGTGGGTGTCACTACTCAAGAATGACATCAGCAAATGGATCTGCAGGGTCTCGCCACCTCCCCAAGTTCACTGTGCTGTCAGTGAGGTCTTTCACGGACCAACGAGAAAGACTTAGCACTTACTGAGTACTTCCTGGCCAAAGGTCAGCCCATCAGGTGGGTCAGCACATCCAGCCTCAGAAAAAGAAGTGCTGCGAGCACTTCATTCGGTTTCACAGTTTAAAGAACCATCAAGGAATAGATCGAGTCTCCAGCTGGTCAAGGCACAGCCGGGACACTAACACTATGCCCAGCCATGCTCACCTGTGGTAGACTGTTAACAGAAATTGAAATCACCTTGCTAGAGTTTGGCTCTTACGAATCCCTCAAAAGCCCACGTGTTGAAGGTTTGTTCCCCAGCCTGGTGCTATTGGAAGGTGGTGGGAACTTTAAGGACCTAATGGGAGGTCCTTAAATCACTGGAAGTTTGTCCTTGAAGGGCATTGTGGGACCTCAGTCTCTTCCTCTTTCCCTCCCAACGGACAGGTGAGTGGTTTGGTTCTATCACGTACTCCCTCCACGATGCGCCACCACAGGCCCGAGACAATGCCGTCAACTGAACATGGGCTGGGACTTCTAGAACTAAGCCAACATGGCCAACCCTTTTCTCTTTATAAGTTGATTATCTCCGGTATTTGTCATAGTGATGGAAAGCTGACCAACACACCATCCTTCCTCCCCTCTCCATGGCCACTGAGGGGAACCAGGGCCCACCCTCAATGGAAAGTTTTCTTTAGCGCACTTCAAACATTCACACATGTATTTGTAATATATATATTTATGCATTAATTTGTGTATGCCTGGAGTATCATGTCTGCAGAAAGGAATGGCAAAATTTTATTTTTTATATTTTTAAATATACTATTTCCGGTTGAGATTGTAGCTCAGTGGTGGAGCGTTTGCCTGGCATATGCAAGGCACTGGGTTTCAAAAAATAAAGGTCAAAAATATACTATTTCTATATTATATATTTTATACACTCTTAACATGGCATATCTCTATTAGAAATAAGAACTTAGAAGTTAAATAGCAATGAGTGTCCAAAGCAGATAGAAGTTTAGGAGAAGCCACTGCTGATTAATTTGAGAGATGATTTTCATTGTCCCATCTTCTAATCTTCCACTAGATGGCACTATTGTCAAGTTCCTGTAGTTTCAAATGGGCTCAGGAAGGAACTACTGCCCACTTTCTATCTAGAACGTCTTGTGGTTTTTTGCTTGTTTTTCTTTTGAGTCACTTGAAAAAAGAAAAAAAAAAAGTTAGAGCTCTCTTCAGAAATTACTCTTTCAGGCCAATATGAGCAAATGAAATGGGGGTGCTTTTTAAAGGAATTTAATCCTTAGGTGAAAAATACCATCAAAAATGTTTGTAAGACTGGTGCTTGGGAACGAGTTACTTTCTTTAACTCATAAAAATTCACCCTCTGCCGGGCATGGGGGCACAAGCCTGTAATCCCAGGAACTTGAGAGGCTGAGGCAGGAGGCTCTCAAGTTAAGGCCAACCTGGGCAACTTAGCAAAATAAAAAAAATAAAAAGGGCTGGGGATGGGTTCAGTGGTAGGACATTCCTGGATTCAATCCCCAGAACAAACACAAAACAAAACAAAACGAATTCACCCCTGCTCTCCTGATTATCTAAAGTGAAAAATGCTGTCAGCTATTTTGGAATTGGTCCATAATTCTGAGCAGGTGAGCTTCCTAGCTTTTTACCGTCAACATCCTTCTCCATTATTTTTACTTCATTTGGGAAGATTTTATCCAAAACGGCATTGACTAAGTACTTACTGATTTTTCTATTTTGTATTTAAATGTATATTTGATTAATTAAAGGCTGAGGGTGTCGCTCCGTGGCAGGACATGTGCTTAGCATGTGCGAGACTCTGGGTTCAATCCCCAAAACCAAAACAACAGCAGCAAAAAAGCTTAACAAGTTGATGAATGAAAAGTTCCTCGTACACAGGGGACAACCTTGCTGGACTAATTTAACTCCATTCAAAAGCTGGAGAAACTGGAACTGAGTGGTAAGAGCAAAGGCCCTGGGGTTTGAACCCCATACCTACCCCTGACCAGCCACAGCACCGTAGGACTTAGCGTAGCTGTACCAACCTCCTCGCACTCAGCCAGGGTGCAGTGAACCACATGCACTTCAATAAATCTAATTACTGTCATTGCCACTTTATTCTATGTGTGCCACCAACCCACAGGGAGCCACCAGGAATATCTCTCACTGGCCTACCTGCCCATCACTACCCTGAGAACTTCCAGGTGGCTGCGGTAGTCTAAGCTTCCTTTAAGCTGACAATAATCAGGATTCTTAGGTTTATAAAAGATCACTGAAGCAGCCACTATTTGGAGCAGTTTTAAATACACACACACATATATTTTTTCAGGGTAAGTATGTCCCATACAATATCTGGGACATACTTACACTAAGAATATGATTCCTTGCTTATCTGAAATTCAAATTAACTGAATGACCTGTGCTTTTATTTACTAGGCCTGGGGACCCCCTGTTTTGTAAACATGTACAGTTGTGCAGCCAACACCATAATCCAGTAATGGAACATTTCCATCACCCCAGCAAGTCCCCTCTTGCCCACTGGCCGCTGATCCCTAGCCCCTCCTGAGTCCCCAGCAATCCTTGGTTTGCGTTGTGTGTCTATAGGTTGGAGAAGGCTGTATTTTTAAGTGGAGAGATCAGGCAGTTACATAACTTAGTTAAAGCCTAAGTATTTGCATGAAGAGTTTGGTTTCATTTTTTCAAGTGAAACCACAGAACACACTGGCTTTCCGACACGGGGCTTATCTGTTGTCATCTGAGTGACCTCTGGTGACAGGTACGTGGATTATTTGAATCTCTTGGTGCTTTCAGACCATATAGGCCACCCAGCTATGGTGATGGTGAGAGTCTCTTGGCTTAGCACTTCAAGTAGGGACCCTTTCTGGGCCCAGCTGGGGCAGGGCAGGATGGGAGGGGACATCAGACTAACAGAGGGGACATTAAAGCACATTGTGTACTACGCCTGCAGAATGTTTGTCCTTGGCTGCCTGGGGCTAGTCTTGGGGTGAGTTAAATAAGGGAGATTGTACAGGTCAAGGGGCCTAGCACTGTGCCTGGGGGCTGAAAAACAGCCACCTAGGAATTCAGAATCACATTTTGCTCAACATCCACTAAAGGCCGGAGCCTCTGGATCTAGGGACACTCATGAAAGATAGTACTGGCTTTAAGAAAGTTAATTCTTAGTCTTTTTTTTTTTTTTTTTTTGGTACTGGAGATTGAACTCAGGGGCATTCAACCTCTGCGCCACATCCCCAGACCTATTTTGTGCTTTATGTAGAGACAGGGTCTCACTGAGTTGCTTAGCGCCTCGCCGTTGCTGAGGCTGGCTTTGAACTCACAATCCTC